>JAPDOI010000321.1:0-600000 GCA_029168955.1 Aplectana chamaeleonis
GGACGTCTTGCATACTCCCACGGCGGTCCCGCTAACTTTCTATGACGCCCTGCACACTCCCACCAGTGTCCTGCACACATTTCACGACGTCCTGCACACCTCTACTGGGGTCCTGCACACCGTCCATGAAGTCCTGCACACCATTATTGGGGTCCTGCACACTTTTTGTGATGTCTTGCTCACTCCCACTGAGACCTGCGCACTTTCTATGAGATCCTGCACACTCTCATTTGCGTCCTGCACGCTCCCGCTGCGGTCGTGCACGTTTTCTACGACGTCTTGCATACTCCCACGGCGGTCCTGCTAGCTTTCTTTGACGCCCTGCACACTCCCACCTGGGTCCTGCACACATTTTGCGAGGTCCTGCACACTCCTACTGGGCTACTGCACTCATTCCATGACGTCCTGCACACTCTTATTTGGGTCCTGCACACTTCTTTTGACGTCCTGCTCACTCCCACTAAGACGTGCACACTTTCTATGATGTCCTGAACACTCCCATTTGGGTCCTGCAAACTTTCTACGACAACCTGCACACTTTCCATGACGTCCTGCACACTCCTTTTTGGGCCCTGCACACTTCCACTGGGGACCTGCGCATTTTCTATGACGTCTTGCATCCTCCCACGGTGGTCCTGCTAGCTTTTTATGACGCCCTGCACACTCCCACCTGGGTCCTGCCACATTTCACGACGTCCTGCACATCCCTACTGGGGTCCTGCACACTTTCTGTTACGTTCTGCACACTTTTCATGACTTCCCGCACGCTCCCATCGGGGTCCTCCACACTTCCACTAGGGACCTGAGCGTTTTCGATTACATCCTGCACGCTCCCATTTGCGTCCTGCACGCTCCGCTGCCGGACCTGCACGTTTTCTATAACGTCTTGCATACTCCCACGGCGGTCCTGCTAGCTTTCTATGACGCCCTGCACACTCCCACCTGGGTCTTGCACATATTTCACGACGTCCTGCACACCCCTACTGGGGTCCTGCACACCGTCCATAAAGTCCTGCACACCCTTATTGGGGTCCTGCACGCACATGATATCCTGCTAACTCCCACTGAGACCTGCGCACTTTCCGTGAGATCCTGCGCACTTCCATTTGCGTCCTGCTTGCTCCCGCTGCGGTCGTGCACATTTTCTACGACGTCTTGCATACTCCCACGGCGGTCCTGCTAGCTTTCTTTGACGCCCTGCACACTCCCGCCTGGGTCCTGCACACATTTTCCGACGTCCTGCACACCTCTACTGGGCTACTGCACTCATTCCATGACGTCCTTCACACTCTTGTTGGGTCGTGCACACTTTTCATGACGTCCTGCTCACTCCCACTAGGACCTGCGTACTTTCTATGATGTGCTGCACACTCCTATTTGGGTCCTGCACGCTCCCGCTGGGAGCCTGCGCATCTTTTATCCTGCACGCTCCCACTGCGGTCATTCTCACTTTCTAGGACGTCTTGCATACTCCCACGGCGGTCCAGCTAACTTTCTATGACGCCCTGCACACTCCCACCTGGGTCGTGCACACATTTCACGACGTCCTGCACACCCCTACTGGGCTACTGCACTCATTCCATGACGTCCTGCATACTCTTATTGGGGTCCTGCGCACTTTTTATATTGTCCTGCTCACTCCCACTGGGACCTGCGTACTTTCTATGATGTCCTGCACATTCCCATTCGGGTCTTGAAAACTTTCTGTGACATTCTGCACACTTTCCATGACGCCCTGCACACTCCCACCTGGGTTCTGGCACATTTCACAACGTCCTGCACACCTCTACTGGGCTACTGCACTCATTCCATGACGTCCTGCACACTCTTATTTGGGTGCTGCACACTTCTTATGACGTCCTGCTCACTCCCACTAAGACGTGCACACTTTCTATGATGTCCTGAACACTCCCATTTGGTGCAAACTTTCTACGACAACCTGCACACTTTCCATGACGTCCTGCACACTCCTATTTGGGTCCTGCAAACTTCCACTGGGGACCTGCGCATTTTCTATGACGTCTTGCATCCTCCCACGGTGGTCCTGCTAGCTTTCTATGACGCCCTGCACACTCCCACCTGGGTCCTGCCACATTTCGCGACGTCTTGCACATCCCTACTGGGGTCCTGCACACTTTCTATTACGTTCTGCACACTTTTCATGACTTCCCGCACGCTCCCATCGGGGTCCTCCACACTTCCACTAGGGACCTGAGCGTTTTCGATTACATCCTGCACGCTCCCATTTTCGTTCTGCACACTCCCGTTAGGGACCTGCGCGCTTTCTACGACATCCTGCACGCTCCCATTTGCTCCTGCACGCTCCTGCTGCGGACCTGCACGTTTTCTATAACGTCTTGCATACTCCCATGGGCGGTCCTGCTAGCTTTCTACGACGCCCTGCACACTCCCACCTGGGTCCTGCACATATTTCACGACGTCCTGCACACCCCTACTGGGGTCCTGCACACCGTCCATAAAGTCCTGCACACCCTTATTGGGGTCCTGCACACTTTTTATGATATCCTGCTAACTCCCACTGAGACCTGCGCACTCTCCGTGAGATATTGCGCACTTCCATTTGCGTCCTGCTTGCTCCCGCTGCGGTCGTGCACATTTTCTACGACGTCTTGCATACTCCCATGGCGGTCCTGCTAGCTTTCTTTGACGCCCTGCACACTCCCACCTGGGTCCTGCACACATTTTCCGACGTCCTGCACACCTCTACTGGGCTACTGCACTCATTCCATGACGTCCTTCACGCTCTTGTTGGGTCCTGCACACTTTTCATGACGTCCTGCTCACTCCCACTAGGACCTGCGTTTTTTTCTATGATGTGCTGCACACTTCTATTTGGGTCCTGCACGCTCCGCTGGGAACCTGCGCATCTTTTATCCTGCACGCTCCCACTGCGGTCATTCTCACTTTCTAGGACGTCTTGCATACTCCACGGCGGTCCAGCTAACTTTCTATGACGCCCTGCACACTCCACCTGGGTCGTGCACACATTTCACGACGTCCTGCACACCCCTACTGGGGTCCTGCGCACCGTCCATGAAGTCTTGCACACCCTTATTGGGGTCCTGCACACTTTTTATGATGTCCTGCTCACTCTTATTTGGGTCCTGCCCACTTCTTATGACGTCCTGCTTACTCCCACTAGGACCTGCGTACCTTCTATGATGTGCTGCACACTCCTATTTGGGTTCTGCACGCTCCCGCTGGGAACCTGCGCATCTTTTATCCTGCACGCTCCCACTGCGGTCATTCTCACTTTCTAGGACGTCTTGCATACTCCCACGGCGGTCCAGCTAACTTTCTATGACGCCCTGCACACTCCCACCTGGGTCGTGCACACATTTCACGACGTCCTGCACACCCCTACTGGGGTCCTGCGCACCGTCCATGAAGTCCTGCACACTTTTATTGGGGTCCTGCACACTTTCCATGACGTCCTACACACTCCTATTTGGGCCCTGCACACTTCCACTGGGGACCTGTGCATTTTCTATGACATCCTGCACGCTCCCACTGCAGTCATGCACACTTTCTATGACGTCTGGCATACTCCCATTGCGGTCCTGCTAACTTTCTATTACGTTCTGCACACTTTTCAACTTCCCGCACGCTCCCATTTGGATCCTCCACACTTCCACTAGGGACCTGCGCGTTTTCGATGACATCCTGCGCGCTCACATTTGCGTCCTGCACGCTCCCGCTGCGGTCCTGCACATTTTCTATGACGTCTTGCATACTGCCGGTCCTGCTAGCTTTCTATGACGCCCTGCACACTCCCACCTGGGTCCTGCCACATTTTACGACGTCCTGCACACCCCTACTGGGGTCCTGCACACTTTTTATCACGTTCTGCACACTTTTCATGACTTCCCGCACGCTCCCATTTGGGTCCTGTACACTCCCGTTGGGGACGTGCGCGCTTTCTACGACATCCTGCACGCTCTCATTTGCGTCCTGCACGCTCCCGCTGCGGTCCTGCACGTTTTCCATGACGTCTTGCATACTCCCACTAGGACCTGCGTACTTTCTATGATGTGCTGCACACTCCTATTTGGGTCCTGCACGCTCCCGCTGGGAGCCTGCGCATCTTTTATCCTGCAAGCTCCCACTGCGGTCATTCTCACTTTCTAGGACGTCTTGCATACTCCCACGGCGGTCCAGCTAACTTTCTATGACGCCCTGCACACTCCCACCTGGGTCGTGCACACATTTCACGACGTCCTGCACACCCCTACTGGGGTCCTGCGCACCGTCCATGAAGTCCTCCACACCCTTATTGGGGTCCTGCACACTTTTTATGATGTCCTGCTCACTCTTATTTGGGTCCTGCTAACTTTCTATGACGCCCTGCACACTCCCATTTGCGTCCTGCACACATCTCACGACGCCGTGCACACCCTTACTGGGGTCCATGACGTCCTGCTCACTCCCACTGGGACATGCGTACTTTCTATCATGTCCTGCACACTCCTATTAGGGTCCTGCACACTTCCTCTGGGGACCTGCCCATCTTTTATCCTGCACGCTCCCACTGTGGTCATTCTCACTTTCTAGGACGTCTTGCATACTCCCACGGCGGTCCTGCTAACTTTCTATGACGCCCTGCACACTCCCAGCTGGGTCCTTCACACATTTCACGACGTCCTGCACACCCCTACTGGGGTCCTGCACACCGTCCATGAAGTCCTGCACATTCTTATTGGGTCCTACACATTTTTATGATTTCCTGCTCACTCCCACTGAGACCTGCGCACTTTGTATGAGATCCTGCACACTCCCATTTGCGTCCTGCACGCTCCCGCTGCGGTCCTGCACATTTTCTACGACTTCTTGAACACTCCCACGGAGGTCCTGCTAGCTTTCTTTGACGCCCTGCACACTCCCACCTGGGTACTGCACACATTTTGCGAGGTCCTGCACACTCCTACTGGGCTACTGCACTCATTCCATGACGTCCTGCACACCCTTATTTGGGTCCTGCACACTTCTTATGACGTCCTGCTCACTCCCACTAAGACGTGCACACTTTCTATGATGTCCTGAACACTCCCATTTGGGTCCTGCAAACTTTCTACGACACCCTGCACAGTTTCCATGACCTCCTGCACACTCCTATTTGGGTCCTGCACACTTCCACTGGGGGCCTGCCTTTTATCCTGCACGCTCCTAGTGCAGTCATTCTCACTTTCTGGGACGTCTTCGACGGTCCTGCTAACTTTCTATGACGCCCTGCACCCCACCTGGGTCCTGCACATTTCACGACGTCCTGCACACCCCTACTGGGGTCCTGCACACCGTCCGTGACATCCTGCACACTCTTATTGGGTCCTGCACACTTCTTATGACGTCCTGCTCACTCCCACTGGGACCTGCGCACTTTCTATGATGTCCTGCACACTCCTATTTGGGTCCTGCACACTTCCACTGGGGACCTGCCCACCTTTTATCCTGCACGCTTCCACTGTGGTCATTCTCACTTTCTAGGACGTCTTGCATACTTCCACGGCGGTCCAGCTAACCTTCTATGACGCCCTGCACACTCCCACCTGGGTCCTGCACACATTTCACCACGTCCTGCACACCCCTACTGTGGTCCTGGCACACCGTCCATAACGTCCTGCACACTCTTATTTGGGTCCTGCACACTTCTTATGACGTCCTGCTCACTCCCACTGAGACCTGCGTACTTTCTATGATGTCCTGCACACTCCCATTCGGATCTTGAAAACTTTCTGTGACATCCTGCACACTTTCCATGACGTCCTGCACACTCCTATTTGGCACACTTCCACTGGGGACCTGCGCATTTTCTATGACGTCTTGCATCCTCCCACGGCGGTCCTGCTAGCTTTTTATGACGCCCTGCACACTCCCACCTGGGTCCTGCCACATTTTACGACGTCCTGCACACCCCTACTGGGGTCCTGCACACTTTTTATCACGTTCTGCACACTTTTCATGACGTCCTGCTCACTCCCACTGGGACCTGCGTACTTTCTATGATGTCCTGCACACTCCTATTTGGGTCCTGCACACTTCCACTGGACACCTGCGCATCTTTTATCCTGCACGCTCCCGCTGCGGTCCTTCACATTTTCTACGACGTCTTGCATACTCCCACGGCGGTCCTGCTAGCTTTCTTTGACGCCCTGCAGACTCCCACCTGGGTCCTGCACACATTTTCCGACGTCCTGCACACCCCTACTGGGGTCCTGCACTCATTCCATGACGTCCTGCACACTCTTACTGGGGTCCTGCACACCGTCCATGACGTCCTGCACACTCTTATTTGGGTCCTGCACACTTCTTATGACGTCCTGCTCACTCCCACTAAGACGTTCACACTTTCTGTGATGTCCTGCACACTCCCATTTGAGTCCTGCAAACTTTTTACGACATCCTGCTCACTTTCCATGACGTCCTGCACACTCCTATTTGGCACACTTCCACTGGGGACCTGCGCATTTTCTATGACGTCTTGCATCCTCCCACGGCGGTCCTGCTAGCTTTTTATGACGCCCTGCACACTCCCACCTGGGTCCTGCCACATTTTACGACGTCCTGCACACCCCTACTGGGGTCCTGCACACTTTTTATCACGTTCTGCACACTTTTCATGACTTCCCGCACGCTCCCATTTGGGTCCTGTACACTCCCGTTGGGGACGTGCGCGCTTTCTACGACATCCTGCACGCTCTCATTTGCGTCCTGCACGCTCCCGCTGCGGTCCTGCACGTTTTCCATGACGTCTTGCATACTCCCACGGCAGTCCTGCTAACTTTCTATGACGCCCTGCACACTCCCACCTGGGTCCTGCACACATCTCACGACGCCGTGCACACCCTTACTGGGGTCCATGACGTCCTGCTCACTCCCACTGGGACATGCGTACTTTCTATCATGTCCTGCACACTCCTATTTGGGTCCTGCACACTTCCTCTGGGGACCTGCCCATCTTTTATCCTGCACGCTCCCACTGTGGTCATTCTCACTTTCTAGGACGTCTTGCATACTCCCATGGCGGTCCTGCTAACTTTCTATGACGCCCTGCACACTCCCACCTAGGTCCTGCACACATTTCACGACGTCCTGCCTACCCCTACTGGGGTCCTGCACACCGTCCATGAAGTCCTGCACACCCTTATTGGGTCCTGCACACTTTTTATGATGTCCTGCTCACTCCCACTGAGACCTGCGCACTTTGTATGAGATCCTGCACACTCCCATTTGCGTCCTGCACGCTCCCGCTGCGGTCCTGCACATTTTATACGACTTCTTGCACACTCCCACGGCGGTCCTGCTAGCTTTCTTTGACGCCCTGCACACTCCCACCTGGGTCCTGCACACATTTTGCGAGGTCCTGCACACTCCTACTGGGCTACTGCACTCATTCCATGACGTCCTGCACACTCTTATTTGGGTCCTGCACACTTCTTATGACGTCCTGCTCACTCCCACTAAGACGTGCACACTTTCTATGATGTCCTGAACACTCCCATTTGGGTCCTGCAAACTTTCTACGACAACCTGCACACTTTCCATGACGTCCTGCACACTCCTATTTGGGTCCTGCACACTTCCACTGGGGGCCTGCGCATCTTTTATCCTGCACGCTCCTAGTGCAGTCATTCTCACTTTCTAGGACGTCTTGCATACTCCCACGACGGTCCTGCTAACTTTCTATGACGCCCTGCACACTCCCACCTGGGTCCTGCACACATTTCACGACGTCCTGCACACCCCTACTGGGGTCCTGCACACCGTCCGTGACATCCTGCACACTCTTATTGGGTCCTGCACACTTCTTATGACGTCCTGCTCACTCCCACTGGGACCTGCGCACTTTCTATGATGTCCTGCACACTCCTATTTGGGTCCTGCACACTTCCACTGGGGACCTGCCCATCTTTTATCCTGCACGCTTCCACTGTGGTCATTCTCACTTTCTAGGACGTCTTGCATACTTCCACGGCGGTCCAGCTAACCTTCTATGACGCCCTGCACACTCCCACCTGGGTCCTGCACACATTTCACCACGTCCTGCACACCCCTACTGTGGTCCTGGCACACCGTCCATGACGTCCTGCACACTCTTATTTGGGTCCTGCACACTTCTTATGACGTCCTGCTCACTCCCACTGAGACCTGCGTACTTTCTATGATGTCCTGCACACTCCCATTCGGATCTTGAAAACTTTCTGTGACATCCTGCACACTTTCCATGACGTCCTGCACACTCCTATTTGGCACACTTCCACTGGGGACCTGCGCATTTTCTATGACGTCTTGCATCCTCCCACGGCGGTCCTGCTAGCTTTTTATGACGCCCTGCACACTCCCACCTGGGTCCTGCCACATTTTACGACGTCCTGCACACCCCTACTGGGGTCCTGCACACTTTTTATCACGTTCTGCACACTTTTCATGACGTCCTGCTCACTCCCACTGGGACCTGCGTACTTTCTATGATGTCCTGCACACTCCTATTTGGGTCCTGCACACTTCCACTGGGGACCTGCGCATCTTTTATCCTGCACGCTCCCACTGTGGTCATTCTCACTTTCTAGGACGTCTTGCATACTCCCACGGCGGTCCTGCACACATTTCACGACGTCCTGCACACCCCTACTGGGCTACTGCACTCATTCCATGACGTCCTGAACACTCTTACTGGGATCCTGCACACCGTCCATGACATCCTGCACACTCTTATTGGGTCCTGCACACTTTTCATGACGTCCTGCTCACTCCCACTGGGACCTGCGTACTTTCTATGATGTCCTGCACACTCCTATTTGGGTCCTGTACACTTCCACTGGGGACCTGCGCATCTTTTATCCTGCACGCTCCCACTGTGGTCATTCTCACTTTCTAGGACGTCTTGCATACTCCCACGGCGGTCCTGCTCACATTTCACGACGTCTTGCACACCCCTACTGGGCTACTGCACTCATTCCATGACGTCCTGCACACTCTTACTGGGGTCCTGCACACCGTCCATGACGTCCTGCACACTCTTATTTGGGTCCTGCACACTTCTTATGACGTCCTGCTTACTCCCACTAAGACGTTCACACTTTCTGTGATGTCCTGCACACTCCCATTTGAGTCCTGCAAACTTTTTACGACATCCTGCTCACTTTCCATGACGTCCTGCACACTCCTATTTGGCACACTTCCACTGGGGACCTGCGCATTTTCTATGACGTCTTGCATCCTCCCACGGCGGTCCTGCTAGCTTTTTATGACGCCCTGCACACTCCCACCTGGGTCCTGCCACATTTTACGACGTCCTGCACACCCCTACTGGGGTCCTGCACACTTTTTATCACGTTCTGCACACTTTTCATGACTTCCCGCACGCTCCCATTTGGGTCCTGCACACTCCCGTTGGGGACCTGCGCGCTTTCTACGACATCCTGCACGCTCTCATTTGCGTCCTGCACGCTCCCGCTGCGGTCCTGCACGTTTTCCATGACGTCTTGCATACTCCCACGGCAGTCCTGCTAACTTTCTATGACGCCCTGCACACTCCCACCTGGGTCCTGCACACATTTTGCGAGGTCCTGCACACTCCTACTGGGCTACTGCACTCATTCCATGACGTCCTGCACGCTCATATTTGGGTCCTGCACACTTCTTATGACGTCCTGTTCCTCCCACTAAGCCGTGCCCCCTTTCTATGATGTCCTGAACACCCCCACTTGGGTCCTGCAAACTTTCTCCGACAACCTGCACACTTTCCATGACGTCCGGCACACTCCTATTTGGGTCCTGCACACTTCCACTGGGGGCCTGCGCATCTTTTATCCTGCACGCTCCTAGTGCAGTCATTCTCACTTTCTAGGACGTCTTGCATACTCCCACGACGGTCCTGCTAACTTTCTATGACGCCCTGCACACTCCCACCTGGGTCCTGCACACATTTGACGACGTCCTGCACACCCCTACTGGGGTCCTGCACACCGTCCGTGACATCCTGCACACTCTTATTGGGTCCTGCACACTTTCTATGACGTCCTGCACACTCCCACCTGGGTCCTGCGTATTTTCCATGAAGTCCTGCACACTCCTATTTGGGTCCTGTACACTTCCACTGGGGACCTGCGCATCTTTTATCCTGCACGCTCCCACTGTGGTCATTCTCACTTTCTAGGACGTCTTGCATACTCCCACGGCGGTCCTGCACACACTTCACGACGTCTTGCACACCCCTACTGGGCTACTGCACTCATTCCATGACGTCCTGCACACTCTTACTGGGGTCCTGCACACCGTCCATGACGTCCTGCACACTCTTATTTGGGTCCTGCACACTTCTTATGACGTCCTGCTTACTCCCACTAAGACGTTCACACTTTCTGTGATGTCCTGCACACTCCCATTTGAGTCCTGCAAACTTTTTACGACATCCTGCTCACTTTCCATGACGTCCTGCACACTCCTATTTGGCACACTTCCACTGGGGACCTGCGCATTTTCTATGACGTCTTGCATCCTCCCACGGCGGTCCTGCTAGCTTTTTATGACGCCCTGCACACTCCCACCTGGGTCCTGCCACATTTTACGACGTCCTGCACACCCCTACTGGGGTCCTGCACACTTTTTATCACGTTCTGCACACTTTTCATGACTTCCCGCACGCTCCCATTTGGGTCCTGCACACTCCCGTTGGGGACCTGCGCGCTTTCTACGACATCCTGCACGCTCTCATTTGCGTCCTGCACGCTCCCGCTGCGGTCCTGCACGTTTTCCATGACGTCTTGCATACTCCCACGGCAGTCCTGCTAACTTTCTATGACGCCCTGCACACTCCCACCTGGGTCCTGCACACATTTTGCGAGGTCCTGCACACTCCTACTGGGCTACTGCACTCATTCCATGACGTCCTGCACACTCATATTTGGGTCCTGCACACTTCTTATGACGTCCTGTTCACTCCCACTAAGACGTGCACACTTTCTATGATGTCCTGAACACTCCCACTTGGGTCCTGCAAACTTTCTACGACAACCTGCACACTTTCCATGACGTCCGGCACACTCCTATTTGGGTCCTGCACACTTCCACTGGGGCCTGCGCATCTTTTATCCTCCACGCTCCTAGTGCAGTCATTCTCACTTTCTAGGACGTCTTGCATACTCCCACGACGGTCCTGCTAACTTTCTATGACGCCCTGCACACTCCCACCTGGGTCCTGCACACATTTGACGACGTCCTGCACACCCCTACTGGGGTCCTGCACACCGTCCGTGACATCCTGCACACTCTTATTGGGTCCTGCACACTTTCTATGACGTCCTGCACACTCCCACCTGGGTCCTGCGTATTTTCCATGAAGTCCTGCACACTCCTATTTGGGTCCTGTACACTTCCACTGGGGACCTGCGCATCTTTTATCCTGCACGCTCCACTGTGGTCATTCTCACTTTCTAGGACGTCTTGCATACTCCCACGGCGGTCCTGCACACACTTCACGACGTCTTGCACACCCCTACTGGGCTACTGCACTCATTCCATGACGTCCTGCACACTCTTACTGGGGTCCTGCACACCGTCCATGACGTCCTGCACACTCTTATTTGGGTCCTGCACACTTCTTATGACGTCCTGCTTACTCCCACTAAGACGTTCACACTTTCTGTGATGTCCTGCACCTCCCATTTGAGTCCTGCAAACTTTTACGACATCCTGCTCACTTTCCATGACGTCCTGCACACTCCTATTTGGCACACTTCCACTGGGGACCTGCGCATTTTCTATGACGTCTTGCATCCTCCCACGGCGGTCCTGCTAGCTTTTATGACGCCCTGCACACTCCCACCTGGGTCCTGCCACATTTTACGACGTCCTGCACACCCCTACTGGGGTCCTGCACACTTTTATCACGTTCTGCACACTTTTCATGACTTCCGCACGCTCCCATTTGGGTCCTGCACACTCCGTTGGGGACCTGCGCGCTTTCTACGACATCCTGCACGCTCTCATTTGCGTCCTGCACGCTCCGCTGCGGTCCTGCACGTTTTCCATGACGTCTTGCATACTCCCACGGCAGTCCTGCTAACTTTCTATGACGCCCTGCACACTCCCACCTGGGTCCTGCACACATTTTGCGAGGTCCTGCACACTCCTACTGGGCTACTGCACTCATTCCATGACGTCCTGCACACTCATATTTGGGTCCTGCACACTTCTTATGACGTCCTGTTCACTCCCACTAAGACGTGCACACTTTCTATGATGTCCTGAACACTCCCACTTGGGTCCTGCAAACTTTCTACGACAACCTGCACACTTTCCATGACGTCCGGCACACTCCTATTTGGGTCCTGCACACTTCCACTGGGGGCCTGCGCATCTTTTATCCTGCACGCTCCTAGTGCAGTCATTCTCACTTTCTAGGACGTCTTGCATACTCCCACGACGGTCCTGCTAACTTTCTATGACGCCCTGCACACTCCCACCTGGGTCCTGCACACATTTGACGACGTCCTGCACACCCCTACTGGGGTCCTGCACACCGTCCGTGACATCCTGCACACTCTTATTGGGTCCTGCACACTTTCTATGACGTCCTGCACACTCCCACCTGGGTCCTGCGTATTTTCCATGAAGTCCTGCACACTCCTATTTGGGTCCTGCACACCTCCACTGGGGACCTGCGCATCTTTTATCCTGCACGCTCCCACTGCGGTCATTCTCACTTTCTAGGACGTCTTGCATACTCCCACGGCGGTCCCGCTAACTTTCTATGACGCATTGCACACTCCCACCTGGGTCCTGCACACATTTCACTACGTCCTGCACACCCCTACTGGGGTCCTGGCACACCGTCCATGACGTCCTGCACACTCTTATTTGGGTCCTGCACACTTCTTATGACGTCCTGCTCACTCCCACTGGGACCTGCGTACTTTCTATGATGTCCTGCACACTCCCATTCCGATTTTGAAAACTTTCTGTGACATCCTGCACACTTTCCATGACGTCCTGCACACTCCTATTTGGGTCCTGCACACTTCCACTGGGGACCTGCGCATCTTTTTTTTCCTGCACGCTCTCACTGTGGTCATTCTCACTTTCTAGGACGTCTTGCATACTCCCACGGCGGTCCTGCTAGCTTTTTATGACACCCTGCACACTCCCACCTGGGTCCTGCCACATTTTACGACGTCCTGCACACCCCTACTGGGGTCCTGCACACATTTTATCACGTTCTGCACACTTTTCATGACTTCCCGCACGCTCCCATTTGGGTCCTGCACACTCCCGTTGGGGACCTGCGCGCTTTCTACAACATCCTGCACGCTCTCATTTGCGTCCTGCACGCTCCCGCTGCGGTCCTGCACGTTTTCCATGACGTCTTGCATACTCCCACGGCAGTCCTGCTAACTTTCTATGACGCCCTGCACACTCCCACCTGGGTCCTGCACACATCTCACGACGTCGTGCACACCCTTACTGGGGTCCATGACGTATTGCTCACTCCCACTGGGACCTGCGCACTTTCTATGATGTCCTGCACACTCCTATTTGGGTCCTGCACTCTTCCACTGGGGACCTGCCCATCTTTTATCCTGCACGCTTCCACTGTGGTCATTCTCACTTTCTAGGACGTCTTGCATACTTCCACGGCGGTCCAGCTAACCTTTTATGACGCCCTGCACACTCCCACCTGGGTCCTGCACACATTTCACGACGTCCTGCACACCCCTACTGTGGTCCTGGCACATCGTCCATGACGTCCTGCACACTCTTTTTTGGGTTCTGCACACTTCTTATGACGTCCTGCTCACTCCCACTGGGACCTGCGTACTTTCTATGATGTCCTGCACACTCCCATTCGGATCTTGAAAACTTTCTGTGACATCCTGCACACTTTCCATGACGTCCTGCACACTCCTATTTGGGTCCTGCACACTTCCACTGGGGACCTGCGCATCTTTTATCCTGCACGCTCCCACTGTGGTCATTCTCACTTTCTAGGACGTCTTGCATACTCCCACGGCGGTCCTGCTAACTTTCTATGTCGCCCTGCACACTCCCTCCTGGGTCCTGGACACATTTCACGACGTCCTGCGCACCCCTACTGGGATCCTGCACACCGTCCATGACATCCTGCACACTCTTATTGGGTCCTGCACACTTTTCATGACGTCCTGCTCACTGCCACTGGGACCTGCGTACTTTCTATGATGTCCTGCACACTCCTATTTGGGTCCTGCACACTTCCACTGGGGACCTGCGCATCTTTCATCCTGCACGCTCCCACTGTGGTTATTCTCACTTTCTAGGACGTCTTGCATACTCCCACGGCGGTCCTGCACACATTTCACGACGTCCTGCACACCCCTACTGGGCTACTGCACTCATTCCATGACGTCCTGAACACTCTTACTGGGATCCTGCACACCGTCCATGACATCCTGCACACTCTTATTGGGTCCTGCACACTTTTCATGACGTCCTGCTCACTCCCACTGGGACATGCGTACTTTCTATGATGTCCTGCACACTCCTATTTGGGTCCTGCACACTTCCACTGGGGACCTGCCCATCTTTTATCCTGCACGCTCCCACTGTGGTCATTCTCACTTTCTAGGACGTCTTGCATACTCCCACGGCGGTCCTGCACACATTTCACGACGTCTTGCACACCCCTACTGGGCTACTGCACTCATTCCATGACGTCCTGAACACTCTTACTGGGGTCCTGCACACCGTCCATGACGTCCTGCACACTCTTATTTGGGTCCTGCACACTTCTTGTGACGTCCTGCTCATTCCCACTAAGACGTTCACACTTTCTGTGATGTCCTGCACACTCCCATTTGAGTCCTGCAAACTTTTTACGACATCCTGCTAACTTTCCATAACGTCCTGCACACTCCTATTTGGCACACTTCCACTGGGGACCTGCGCATTTTCTATGACGTCTTGCATCCTCCCACGGCGGTCCTGCTAACTTTCTATGACGCCCTGCACACTCCCACCTGGGTCCTGCCACATTTCACGACGTCCTGCACACCCCTACTGGGGTCCTGCACACTTTTTATCACGTTCTGCACACTTTTCATGACTTCCCGCACGCTCCCATTTGGGTCCTGCACACTCCCGTTGGGGACCTGCGCGCTTTCTACGACATCCTGCACGCTCTCATTTGCGTCCTGCACGCTCCCGCTGCGGTCCTGCACGTTTTCCATGACGTCTTGCATACTCCCACGGCAGTCCTGCTAACCTTCTATGACGCCCTGCACACTCCCACCTGGGTCCTGCCACATTTCACGACGTCCTGCACACCCCTACTGGGGTCCTGCACACTTTTTATCACGTTCTGCACACTTTTCATGACTTCCCGCACGCTCCCATTTGGGTCCTGCACACTCCCGTTGGGGACCTGCGCGCTTTCTACGACATCCTGCACGCTCTCATTTGCGTCCTGCACGCTCCCGCTGCGGTCCTGCACGTTTTCCATGACGTCTTGCATACTCCCACGGCAGTCCTGCTAACCTTCTATGACGCCCTGCACACTCCCACCTGGGTCCTGCACACATCTCACGACGTCGTGCACACCCTTACTGGGGTCCATGACGTATTGCTCACTCCCACTGGGACCTGCGCACTTTCTATGATGTCCTGCACACTCCTATTTGGGTCCTGCACACTTCCACTGGGGACCTGTCCATCTTTTATCCTGCACGCTTCCACTGTGGTCATTCTCACTTTCTAGGACGTCTTGCATACTTCCACGGCGGTCCAGCTAACCTTCTATGACGCCCTGCACAATCCCACCTGGGTCCTGCACACATTTCACGACGTCCTGCACACCCCTACTGGGCTACTGCACTCATTCCATGACGTCCTGAACACTCTTACTGGGGTCCTGCACACCGTCCATGACGTCCTGCACACTCTTATTTGGGTCCTGCACACTTCTTGTGACGTCCTGCTCATTCCCACTAAGACGTTCACACTTTCTGTGATGTCCTGCACACTCCCATTTGAGTCCTGCAAACTTTTTACGACATCCTGCTAACTTTCCATAACGTCCTGCACACTCCTATTTGGCACACTTCCACTGGGGACCTGCGCATTTTCTATGACGTCTTGCATCCTCCCACGGCGGTCCTGCTAGCTTTTTATGACACCCTGCACACTCCCACCTGGGTCCTGCCACATTTTAGGACGTCCTGCACACCCCTACTGGGGTCCTGCACACTTTTTATCACGTTCTGCACACTTTTCATGACTTGCCGCGCGCTCCCATTTGGGTCCTGCACACTCCCGTTGGGGACCTGCGCGCTTTCTACGACATCCTGCACGCTCTCATTTGCATCCTGCACGCTCCCGCTGCGGTCCTGCACGTTTTCCATGACGTCTTGCATACTCCCACGGCAGTCCTGCTAACTTTCTATGACGCCCTGCACACTCCCACCTGGGTCCTGCCCACATCTCACGACGTCGTGCACACCCTTACTGGGGTCCATGACGTATTGCTCACTCCCACTGGGACCTGCGCACTTTCTATGATGTCCTGCACACTCCTATTTGGGTCCTGCACACTTCCACTGGGGACCTGCCCATCTTTTATCCTGCACGCTTCCACTGTGGTCATTCTCTCTTTCTAGGAGGTCTTGCATACTTCCACGGCGGTCCAGCTAACCTTCTATGACGCCCTGCACACTCCCACCTGGGTCCTGCACACATTTCACGACGTCCTGCACACCCCTACTGGGGTCCTGGCACACCGTCCATGACGTCCTGCACACTCTTATTTGGGTCCTGCACACTTCTTATGACGTCCTGCTCACTCCCACTAAGACGTGCACACTTTCTGTGATGTCCTGCACACTCCCATTTGGGTCCTGCAAACTTTCTACGACATCCTGCACACTTTCCATGACGTCTTGCACACTCCTATTTGGCACACTTCCACTGGGGACCTGCGCATTTTCTATGACGTCTTGCATCCTCCCACGGCAGTCCTGCTAGCTTTTATGACGCCCTGCACACTCCCACCTGAGTCCTGCCACATTTTACGACGTCCTGCACACCCCTACTGGGGTCCTGCACACTTTCTATTACGTTCTGCACACTTTTCATGACTTCCCGCACGCTCCCATTTGGGTCCTGCACACTCCCGTTGGGGACCTGCGCGCTTTCTACGACATCCTGCACGCTCTCATTTGCATCCTGCACGCTCCGCTGCGGTCCTGCACGTTTTCCATGACGTCTTGCATACTCCCACGGCAGTCCTGCTAACTTTCTATGACGCCCTGCACACTCCCACCTGGGTCCTGCCCACATCTCACGACG
Organism: Aplectana chamaeleonis; assembly: GCA_029168955.1. Classification (NCBI taxonomy): domain Eukaryota; kingdom Metazoa; phylum Nematoda; class Chromadorea; order Rhabditida; family Cosmocercidae; genus Aplectana; species Aplectana chamaeleonis. The sequence goes on from JAPDOI010000321.1 coordinate 17,335, forward strand.
TCGTGCACACCCTTACTGGGGTCCATGACGTATTGCTCACTCCCACTGGGACCTGCGCACTTTCTATGATGTCCTGCACACTCCTATTTGGGTCCTGCACACTTCCACTGGGGACCTGCCCATCTTTTATCCTGCACGCTTCCACTGTGGTCATTCTCACTTTCTAGGACGTCTTGCATACTTCCACGGCGGTCCAGCTAACCTTCTATGACGCCCTGCACACTCCCACCTGGGTCCTGCACACATTTCACGACGTCCTGCACACCCCTACTGGGGTCCTGGCACACCGTCCATGACGTCCTGCACACTCTTATTTGGGTCCTGCACACTTCTTATGACGTCCTGCTCACTCCCACTAAGACGTGCACACTTTCTGTGATGTCCTGCACACTCCCATTTGGGTCCTGCAAACTTTCTACGACATCCTGCTAACTTTCCATAACGTCCTGCACACTCCTATTTGGCACACTTCCACTGGGGACCTGCGCATTTTCTATGACGTCTTGCATCCTCCCACGGCGGTCCTGCTAGCTTTTTATGACACCCTGCACACTCCCACCTGGGTCCTGCCACATTTTAGGACGTCCTGCACACCCCTACTGGGGTCCTGCACACTTTTTATCACGTTCTGCACACTTTTCATGACTTCCCGCACGCTCCCATTTGGGTCCTGCACACTCCCGTTGGTGGCCTGCCCGCTTCCTACGACATCCTGCTCGCTCTCATTTGCATCCTGCACCCTCCCGCTGCGGTCCTGCACGTTTTCCATGACGTCTTGCATACTCCCACGGCAGTCCTGCTAACTTTCTATGACGCCCTGCACACTCCCACCTGGGTCCTGCCCACATCTCACGACGTCGTGCACACCCTTACTGGGGTCCATGACGTATTGCTCACTCCCACTGGGACCTGCGCACTTTCTATGATGTCCTGCACACTCCTATTTGGGTCCTGCACACTTCCACTGGGGACCTGCCCATCTTTTATCCTGCACGCTCCCGCTGCGGTCCTGCACGTTTTCCATGACGTCTTGCATACTCCCACGGCGGTCCTGCTAACTTTCTATGACGCCCTGCACACTCCCACCTGGGTCCTGCCACATTTCACGACGTCCTGCACACCCCTACTGGGGTCCTGCACACTTTTTATCACGTTCTGCACACTTTTCATGACTTCCCGCACGCTCCCATTTGGGTCCTGCACACTCCCGTTGGGGACCTGCGCGCTTTCTACGACATCCTGCACGCTCTCATTTGCGTCCTGCACGCTCCCGCTGCGGTCCTGCACGTTTTCCATGACGTCTTGCATACTCCACGGCAGTCCTGCTAACCTTCTATGACGCCCTGCACACTCCCACCTGGGTCCTGCACACATCTCACGACGTCGTGCACACCCTTACTGGGGTCCATGACGTATTGCTCACTCCCACTGGGACCTGCGCACTTTCTATGATGTCCTGCACACTCTATTTGGGTCCTGCACACTTCCACTGGGACCTGCCCATCTTTTATCCTGCACGCTTCCACTGTGGTCATTCTCACTTTCTAGGACGTCTTGCATACTTCCACGGCGGTCCAGCTAACCTTCTATGACGCCCTGCACAATCCCACCTGGGTCCTGCACACATTTCACGACGTCCTGCACACCCCCTACTGGGCTACTGCACTCATTCCATGACGTCCTGAACACTCTTACTGGGGTCCTGCACACCGTCCATGACGTCCTGCACACTCTTATTTGGGTCCTGCACACTTCTTGTGACGTCCTGCTCATTCCCACTAAGACGTTCACACTTTCTGTGATGTCCTGCACACTCCCATTTGAGTCCTGCAAACTTTTACGACATCCTGCTAACTTTCCATAACGTCCTGCACACTCTATTTGGCACACTTCCACTGGGGACCTGCGCATTTTCTATGACGTCTTGCATCCTCCCACGGCGGTCCTGCTAGCTTTTATGACACCCTGCACACTCCCACCTGGGTCCTGCCACATTTTAGGACGTCCTGCACACCCCTACTGGGGTCCTGCACACACTTTTTATCACGTTCTGCACACTTTTCATGACTTGCCGCGCGCTCCCATTTGGGTCCTGCACACTCCCGTTGGGGACCTGCGCGCTTTCTACGACATCCTGCACGCTCTCATTTGCATCCTGCACGCTCCCGCTGCGGTCCTGCACGTTTTCCATGACGTCTTGCATACTCCCACGGCAGTCCTGCTAACTTTCTATGACGCCCTGCACACTCCCACCTGGGTCCTGCCCACATCTCACGACGTCGTGCACACCCTTACTGGGGTCCATGACGTATTGCTCACTCCCACTGGGACCTGCGCACTTTCTATGATGTCCTGCACACTCCTATTTGGGTCCTGCACACTTCCACTGGGGACCTGCCCATCTTTTATCCTGCACGCTTCCACTGTGGTCATTCTCACTTTCTAGGACGTCTTGCATACTTCCACGGCGGTCCAGCTAACCTTCTATGACGCCCTGCACACTCCCACCTGGGTCCTGCACACATTTCACGACGTCCTGCACACCCCTACTGGGGTCCTGGCACACCGTCCATGACGTCCTGCACACTCTTATTTGGGTCCTGCACACTTCTTATGACGTCCTGCTCACTCCCACTAAGACGTGCACACTTTCTGTGATGTCCTGCACACTCCCATTTGGGTCCTGCAAACTTTCTACGACATCCTGCACACTTTCCATGACGTCTTGCACACTCCTATTTGGCACACTTCCACTGGGGACCTGCGCATTTTCTATGACGTCTTGCATCCTCCCACGGCGGTCCTGCTAGCTTTTTATGACGCCCTGCACACTCCCACCTGAGTCCTGCCACATTTTACGACGTCCTGCACACCCCTACTGGGGTCCTGCACACTTTCTATTACGTTCTGCACACTTTTCATGACTTCCCGCACGCTCCCATTTGGGTCCTGCACACTCCCGTTGGGGACCTGCGCGCTTTCTACGACATCCTGCACGCTCCCCCTGCGGTCCTGCGCATTTTCTATGACGTCTTGCATCCTCCCACGGCGGTCCTGCTAGCTTTTTATGACACCCTGCACACTCCCACCTGGGTCCTGCCACATTTTAGGACGTCCTGCACACCCCTACTGGGGTCCTGCACACTTTTTATCACGTTCTGCACACTTTTCATGACTTGCCGCGCGCTCCCATTTGGGTCCTGCACACTCCCGTTGGGGACCTGCGCGCTTTCTACGACATCCTGCACGCTCTCATTTGCATCCTGCACGCTCCCGCTGCGGTCCTGCACGTTTTCCATGACGTCTTGCATACTCCACGGCAGTCCTGCTAACTTTCTATGACGCCCTGCACACTCCCACCTGGGTCCTGCCCACATCTCCACGACGTCGTGCACACCCTTACTGGGGTCCATGACGTATTGCTCACTCCCACTGGGACCTGCGCACTTTCTATGATGTCCTGCACACTCCTATTTGGGTCCTCCACCCCTCCACTGGGGACCTGCCCATCTTTTATCCTGCACGCTTCCACTGTGGTCATTCTCACTTTCTAGGACGTCTTGCATACTTCCACGGCGGTCCAGCTAACCTTCTATGACGCCCTGCACACTCCCACCTGGGTCCTGCACACATTTCACGACGTCCTGCACACCCCTACTGGGGTCCTGGCACACCGTCCATGACGTCCTGCACACTCTTATTTGGGTCCTGCACACTTCTTATGACGTCCTGCTCACTCCCACTAAGACGTGCACACTTTCTGTGATGTCCTGCACACTCCCATTTGGGTCCTGCAAACTTTCTACGACATCCTGCACACTTTCCATGACGTCTTGCACACTCCTATTTGGCACACTTCCACTGGGGACCTGCGCATTTTCTATGACGTCTTGCATCCTCCCACGGCGGTCCTGCTAGCTTTTTATGACGCCCTGCACACTCCCACCTGAGTCCTGCCACATTTTACGACGTCCTGCACACCCCTACTGGGGTCCTGCACACTTTCTATTACGTTCTGCACACTTTTCATGACTTCCCGCACGCTCCCATTTGGGTCCTGCACACTCCCGTTGGGGACCTGCGCGCTTTCTACGACATCCTGCACGCTCCCGCTGCGGTCCTGCACGTTTTCCATGACGTCTTGCATACTCCCACGGCGGTCCTGCTAACTTTCTATGACGCCCTGCACACTCCCACCTGGGTCCTGCCACATTTCACGACGTCCTGCACACCCCTACTGGGGTCCTGCACACTTTTTATCACGTTCTGCACACTTTTCATGACTTCCCGCACGCTCCCATTTGGGTCCTGCACACTCCCGTTGGGGACCTGCGCGCTTTCTACGACATCCTGCACGCTCTCATTTGCGTCCTGCACGCTCCCGCTGCGGTCCTGCACGTTTTCCATGACGTCTTGCATACTCCCACGGCAGTCCTGCTAACCTTCTATGACGCCCTGCACACTCCCACCTGGGTCCTGCACACATCTCACGACGTCGTGCACACCCTTACTGGGGTCCATGACGTATTGCTCACTCCCACTGGGACCTGCGCACTTTCTATGATGTCCTGCACACTCCTATTTGGGTCCTGCACACTTCCACTGGGGACCTGTCCATCTTTATCCTGCACGCTTCCACTGTGGTCATTCTCACTTTCTAGGACGTCTTGCATACTTCCACGGCGGTCCAGCTAACCTTCTATGACGCCCTGCACAATCCCACCTGGGTCCTGCACACATTTCACGACGTCCTGCACACCCCTACTGGGCTACTGCACTCATTCCATGACGTCCTGAACACTCTTACTGGGGTCCTGCACACCGTCCATGACGTCCTGCACACTCTTATTTGGGTCCTGCACACTTCTTGTGACGTCCTGCTCATTCCCACTAAGACGTTCACACTTTCTGTGATGTCCTGCACACTCCCATTTGAGTCCTGCAAACTTTTTACGACATCCTGCTAACTTTCCATAACGTCCTGCACACTCCTATTTGGCACACTTCCACTGGGGACCTGCGCATTTTCTATGACGTCTTGCATCCTCCCACGGCGGTCCTGCTAGCTTTTTATGACACCCTGCACACTCCCACCTGGGTCCTGCCACATTTTAGGACGTCCTGCACACCCCTACTGGGGTCCTGCACACTTTTTATCACGTTCTGCACACTTTTCATGACTTGCCGCGCGCTCCCATTTGGGTCCTGCACACTCCCGTTGGGGACCTGCGCGCTTTCTACGACATCCTGCACGCTCTCATTTGCATCCTGCACGCTCCCGCTGCGGTCCTGCACGTTTTCCATGACGTCTTGCATACTCCCACGGCAGTCCTGCTAACTTTCTATGACGCCCTGCACACTCCCACCTGGGTCCTGCACACATCTCACGACGTCGTGCACACCCTTACTGGGGTCCATGACGTATTGCTCACTCCCACTGGGACCTGCGCACTTTCTATGATGTCCTGCACACTCCTATTTGGGTCCTGCACACTTCCACTGGGGACCTGCCCATCTTTTATCCTGCACGCTTCCACTGTGGTCATTCTCACTTTCTAGGACGTCTTGCATACTTCCACGGCGGTCCAGCTAACCTTCTATGACGCCCTGCACACTCCCACCTGGGTCCTGCACACATTTCACGACGTCCTGCACACCCCTACTGGGGTCCTGGCACACCGTCCATGACGTCCTGCACACTCTTATTTGGGTCCTGCACACTTCTTATGACGTCCTGCTCACTCCCACTAAGACGTGCACACTTTCTGTGATGTCCTGCACACTCCCATTTGGGTCCTGCAAACTTTCTACGACATCCTGCACACTTTCCATGACGTCTTGCACACTCCTATTTGGCACACTTCCACTGGGGACCTGCGCATTTTCTATGACGTCTTGCATCCTCCCACGGCGGTCCTGCTAGCTTTTTATGACGCCCTGCACACTCCCACCTGAGTCCTGCCACATTTTACGACGTCCTGCACACCCCTACTGGGGTCCTGCACACTTTCTATTACGTTCTGCACACTTTTCATGACTTCCCGCACGCTCCCATTTGGGTCCTGCACACTCCCGTTGGGGACCTGCGCGCTTTCTACGACATCCTGCACGCTCCCATTTGCGTCCTGCACGCTCCCGCTGCGGTTCTGCACATTTTCTTTAACGTCTTGCATACTGCCGGTCTTGCTAGCTTTCTATGACGCCCTGCACACTCCCACCTGGGTACTGCCACATTTCACGACGTCCTGCACACCCCTACTGGGCTACTGCACTCATTCCATGACGTCCTGCCCACTCTTACTGGGGTCCTGCACACCGTCCATGACGTCCTGCACACTCTTACTGGGGTCCTGCACATCGTCCGTGACGTCCTGCACACTCTTATTGGGTCCTTCACACTTTTCATGACGTCCTGCTCACTCCCACTGGGACCTGCATACTTTCTATGATGTCCTGCACACTACCGTTTGGGTCCTGCAAACTTTCTATGACATCCTGCGCACATTTCGCGACGTCCTGCACACACCCACTGAGCTACTGCACTCATTCCATGACGTCCTGCACACTCCTACTGGGGTCCTGCACACCGTCCATGACGTCCCGTACACTCTTATTGGGGTCCTGCACTCATTCCATGACGTTATGCACACTCTTACTGGGGTCCTTCACACTTTTCAAGACGTCCTGCTCACTCCCACTGGGGACCTGCGCACTTTCTATGACGTTCTGCATACTCCCACTGCGGTCCTACTAACTTTCTATGACGTTCCGCACACTCCCATCTGGGTCCTGCATTCATTTCACGACGTCCTGCACACCCATACTGGTCTACTGCACACTTCCTATGACATCCTGCACACTCTTACTGGGGTCCTACACACAGTCCATGACGTCCTGTACACTCTTGTTGGGGCCTGCACACTTTCTATGACGCCCTGCACACTCCCACCTGGGTCCTGCACACATTTCACGACGTCCTGCACACCCCTACTGGGGTCCTGCACACCGTCCGTGACATCCTGCACACTCTTATTGGGTCCTGCACACTTTCTATGACGTCCTGCACACTCCCACCTGGGTCCTGCGTACTTTCCATGACGTCGTGCACACTCCTATTTGGGTCATGCACACTTCCACTGGGGACCTGCGCATCTTTTATCCTGCACGCTCCCAGTGCAGTCATTCTCACTTTCTAGGACGTCTTGCATACTCCCCCGACGGTCCTGCTAACTTTCTATGACGCCCTGCACACTCCCATATGGGTCCTGCACACATTTCACGACGTCCTGCACACCCCTACTGGGGTCCTGCACACCGTCCGTGACATCCTGCACACACTTATTGGGTCCTGCACACTTTCTATGACGTCCTGCACACTCCCACCTGGGTCCTGCGTACTTTCCATGACGTCCTGCACACTCCTATTTGGGTCCTGCACACTTCCACTGGGAACCTGCGCATCTTTTATCCTGCACGCTCCCACTGCGGTCATTCTCACTTTCTAGGACGTCTTGCAAACTCCCACGGCGGTCCCGATAACTTTCTATGACGCCCTGCACACTCCCACCTGGGTCCTGCACACATTTCACGACGTCCTGCACACCCCTACTGGGGTCCTGCACACCGTCCATGACGTCCTGCACACTCTTATTTGTGTCCTGCACACTTCTTATGACGTCCTGCTCACTCCCACTGGGACCTGCGTACTTTCTATGATGTCCTGCACACTCCCATTCGAATCTTTAAAACTTTCTGTGACATCCTGCACACTTTCCATGACGTCCTGCACACTCCTATTTGGGTCCTGCACACTTCCACTGGGGACCTGCGCATCTTTTATCCTGCACGCTCCCACTGTGGTCATTCTCACTTTCTAGGACGTCTTGCATACTCCCACCTGTGTCCTGCGCACATTTCGCGACGTCCTGCACACCCCTACTGGGGTCCTGCATACCGTCCGTGGCATCCTGCACACTCTTATTGGGTCCTGCACACTTTCTATGCCGTCCTGCACACTTCCACCTGGGTCCTGCGCTCATTCCATGACGTCCTGCACACTCTTACTGGGGTCCTGCACATCGTCCGTGACGTCCTGCACACTCTTATTGGGTCCTTCACACTTTTCATGACGTCCTGCTCACTCCCACTCCGACCTGCATACTTTCTATGATGTCCTGCACACTACCGTTTGGGTCCTGCAAACTTTCTATGACATCCTGCACACATTTCGCGACGTCCTGCACACACCTACTGAGCTACTGCACTCATTCCATGACGTCCTGCACACTCCTACTGGGGTCCTGCACACTTTTCAAGACGTTCTGCTCACTCCCACTGGGACCTGCATACTTTCTATGATGTCCTGCACACTCCTATTTGGGTCCTGCACACATCCACTGGGGACCTGCGCACTTTCTATGACATCCTGCACGCTCCCACTGCAGTCATGCACACTTCCTATGACGTCCTGCTCACTCCCACTGGGGACCTGCGCGCTTTCTATGATGTCCTGCATACTCCCACCAGGGACCTGCGCACTTTCTATGACATTCCGCACACTCCCACCTGGGTCCTGCATTCATTTCACGACGTCCTGCACACCCATACTGGTCTACTGCACACTTCCTATGACATCCTGCACACTCTTACTGGGGTCCTACACACAGTCCATGACGTCCTGTACACTCGTATTGGGGCCTGCACACTTTTTATGACGTCCTGCTCACTCCCATTGGGACCTGCGCACTTTCTATGATATCCTGCACACTTCTCGTGACTTCCTGCACACTCCCATTTGGGTCCTGCACGCTCCCACAAAGGACGTGCGCGTTTTATGATGTCTTGCACACTCCCATTTGTGTCCTGCACACTCCCGTTGGGGACCTGCGCATTTTCTATGACGTATTGCATACTCCCACGGCGGTCCTGCTGACTTTCTATGACGTCCTGCACACTCATACTGAGCTACTGCTCACTCCCACTGGGAACCTGCGCACTTTCTATGACGTTCCGCACACTTTCCATAACGTCCCGCGCACTCCCATTCTGGTCCAGCACACTCCCACTGTTGAGCTGCGCTCTTTCTATGACATCCTGCACACTCCCATTTGGGTCCTGCAATTTTTCTATGACATCCTGCATACTTCACATGACGGCCTGTACACTCCTATTTGGGTCCTGCACACCTCCACTGGGGACCAGCGCAGCTTTCATCCTGCACGCTCCCACTGCGGTCATTCTCACTTTCTACTATGACGTCTTGCATACTCCCACGGCGGTCCTGCTAACGTTCTATGACGTCCTGCACACTCCATTCTGGGTCCCGCACACATTTCACGACGTCCTGCACACCCCTACTGGACTACTGCACTCATTCCATGACGTCCTCCACACTCTTACTGTTGTCCTGCACACTTCCTGTGATGTCCTGCTTACCCCACTAGGAACCTGCGCACTTTCTATGATGTCCTGCACACTCCCATTTGGTTCCTGCACACTTTCTATGACGTTCCGCACACTTTATATGACGTCCTGCACACTCCCATTCGAGTCCTGCACACTATCAATAACGTCCTGCCCACTCCTCAAACCCTGGCGATTCTGAACGTCGTCCCATCCACTTCTATTAAATACTTGTCGCCTTGATTAGAGCTTAGCCCTTCTCGCGCTAGACGACTCATAAAAGCTTTCATGACCCACGACCAAAAGTGCTCCCCAAGGACAAATTCGGTTGCCCCGAGGAGCGCCAGAGATGATTCAGGCTGATTTTCTGGTAATCGATATGTATCCTACCCACCTATATGATGGTGCCATTTCATCACAGTTTTGATCCAGTCCTGAGATCCGCTGGACAAACACACATACACACATACGTTTTACAAACATCGGAACATAAAGCCTGTCCGAATGAGAATGTCCGTCCACAGGGTAGGCGTGCTTGTCAAGCAGCAGTCATGAAGATATTTTTTTTGGAGGAGCCGAACCACGGCTGAGGAACAGCTGATCGCGAAAGGGGGGATATTGTTCACTAATCGTTCGATATTTCTGTCGATCGAGTCCAAAATACCTTCGCGGCGGCCGATAAGAATGCCCGCAGACCGCGTGGGCGGACAGTCTCGCTCGGACAGGCTTCAACTGCTCTAAGTATAAAGATTTCCTGTTCTCGAGACTCCATTCAGATTTTTTCTAGCATTCATCTTTAAAGGAGTTTGATAACGTGCATTGCTGTGTCCTTGTCCACAGCTTGTGGTTGAACTATTTTAAATGCCTGAGTTTATGATAGGAGGTAGAAAAATGGAACGCGAAATTGGAGAAATATCCCGAGAAAAAATCGCTACATGTGGAAATTGAAGTCCGATTCTGTTTGCTTAGGCTCCAAAAAAGAATCCCAGCAATTTCGCTCTGACTCGTCCCAAATGGATGAAAATGGTGAAAAAAGGTTTACAAAATCTCTCCAACAAGACTAGAAAGTTTTTGGTTTCTATGTAACAATGAATGGAAAACAGTTACACGTAGTCAGGGCTTTCTCAGATAAAAAATTTGCGAGTGGAAAGCTTGAAAATCTGTTAAACTAAAGAAAGTGTTAACAATTTTTTTTAGCCCGTAACTATGAAGGAAATGTTGATGAGTCAGATCATGGCGTTATGGACCAGTGCATGTGCGCGCTGTCCACATGTTTTCGTACGGAGTTTACCTCCTTCGTATTATTTATGTTTTGCGTTCAAGTCTATGTTTAAGGATATTTCCTATTCAAGATGGCAGCCGTAGGTAGCATGATGCCGCGATGTACCTCAGGTCAGCTGCCATATTCCTGTGGTAACGGCGGATGTTTGCTACGTTCCCTGACGACTATGTCGACGTCGTCGAGTTGAAAGCTAACCAACCCAAGGTACGAACTTCTTCAACAACCCCGGTACCAGCTCTTTTCCTCAATCATTTTGAAGACAGACTCAAGCTGATATTTGCCGGCCATTGTCAAAGGACGATTATCTGTTTGTTTTCACTTGCGTCAATCGCGGCACGTACAACACAGGTCGTATCTTTTGCGTTTTGAACGAAAAAGACGCAAAAACGCGTCTCTTGCGTCTTTTTCGTCAGAATGCAAGACATACGGCCTCTAATGTATTTGGGCTTCTCTAGACTTGAAGGGTGAAAGGTCTCAATGTATGAGAGCTGTAAGTTGAAAGCAGTGTTCACGATGAAAATCCGTTTTCTAGTTTAAGACTTTTTTGAGTAGGTGAATCCATGAAGTAGATGTTGATAAGGAAAAGTCCTCACAGAACTCTCATATATCGGAGAAAAACTGTTTAGGAACATTCTTCCTCACTCACTCAACACCAGCCAGAAAACTCTGGCGAAACTTAACCTCGTGTTTTCAAATTCCCGTCTGTACTCCCGAAACAATCTATTAAAGGCACAGTACACCCCCAGTCATGAATTTTGTGATTTACATTTGATTGTGTAGTATACTCAATCGACATAACACGTGCCAAGTGTGAGGTTTCAATTTCTCCAAATAAGCGAGACATAAGCGACCCTCACAGGCCCGACCTGCTTCGCTCACCACCACAGGCCACATCCCCCACCACATTTCCGAACTCGATAGCGGCTAGATAGATGCATGAATTCCTAACAGGTGGTGTACTTCAGTCCACTTCCGGACTGTCTCCTTATCCTGGCTCGCTCTCGCACAACGATTGCAAATGAAATTAAATACAGGCCTGGGACAACTCGTCCATCAATTTTTCACCCTCAAAACATAGGCATCTTTGAGGGGCCATAAATATGTTAATAGTGGGCGTTGAGCGATTAAGGAGACACGTTGTGATAAGCGTGTGACTCTCTCCAAAATAGGCATCAATACTGAAAATTAATTTTCTGGGTGTCCTGTGCCTTTAAAGGCAGCATACACGCTCGTAAACTTGGACGAGATAACTACGTGCATCGAACAGTATGGCTTACAACTAAATGCTTACGCATTTCGAAGTGTCAAAAACGACCCACAGTGCCGCTACATGAGTCAGAAGTTGGCCCCGCCCTGTATTTTCACGCCCCCTGTATTTGCCCTTTTCCTCCAACGCTGGGTTGGTGGGCCATCTTCGCCGTCAGTGACGTGTGTGGTTCACTTGTTAGGCAATCTACCAACAGTACCGGCGGTGAATATGACCCAGCAACCTTGCGTTGCAGGAAAAGGGCAAATACAGGGGCGTGAAAATACAGGGCGGGGACAACTTCCAACTCTTGTGGCGGCATTGTGGGTCGTTTTTGACACTTCAAAATGTGTAGACGTTATAATCTGGGCCATACCATTCTATTTCCGTAGTTACCTCAATTACGTTTGCGAGCAAGTATGCTGCCTTTAAAGGGATTTTCATGTAATTGTGTAGTTGACCTCACCTGCGTAACACGCGCCAAGTGCGAGACCTCGACTCCTCCCAACGAGCGAGAAACAAACGACCACCACAGGCCCGACCTCCTTCGCTCACCACCACGGGCCAAACCCCTACCAGATTTACGAACTCGAAGCGGCTCGATGGATGGATGAAAACCAACTAGTCGTCATTCTTCAGTCAACTGCCGTGCTTTCTCCTCATCCTGTGTTGCTCTCGTGCAGTGATTGCGAATAAAAAGAAACACAGGCCTGAGACAACTCGTCCACGAAGTTTTTGCTCTCAAAGTGCAGTCATTTTAAGGGACCATATCTCCGATCGTAGGGGGTCTCGGACGATTTAAGAGACACCATTGTGATCAGAGAGTGCCTCTCTCCAAGATAAGCATGAGATCGGAGAAATAATTTTTTGGGTGTCCTTTAAAGGCACAGTACACCCTCAGATACGAATTTGTAGATTTTCATGTAATTGTGTAGAAGACCCCTTCTGTATAACACGTGCCAAATGCGAGATCTCAAATCGTCCAAATAAGCTAGATATACGCGTCCACCACAAGCCCGACCCCCAACAGATTTTTGAACTCGAAAGCGGCTCGATGGATGGATGAATTCCAACTAGTCGTCATTCTTGAGTCCACTGCCGGGCTTTCTACTTATCCTGGCTCGCTCTCGCGCAACGATTGCGAATGAAGAGAAATACAGGCCTGAGACAACTCGTCCACCATTTTTTCACCCTCAAATTCTAGGCATCTTTGAAGAGCCATAACTTTGTTCAAAGGGGGTCTTGGACGATTTTAGAGATATCATTGTGATCAGTGTGTGAATCTCTCCAAGTAAGCATGGAATTTGAAAATTAATTTTCTGAGTGCCCTTTGTCTTCAAAGGCAGCGTTTACTCTCGGGAAAGATCCTCAGTACTGAGTATCTTTGAGTGCTTCTATTTACTTTAAAGGCACAGTCCAACCTCAGGGATAAAATTTGATATTATAGTCCACCCACCGTGTATAGCAACCCTGCCAAGCGCGAGATCTCAATTCGATCAAATAAGTGTGAAACTACAGGGAAAAAGTCGGCCCCGCCCCCAGTACCCTAAAAGCATAATCAAGCGTTCCGCCTCGGATAGGGAACCAAATTCTCTGCAAACGGAAAAATTGGTTTGTGTAGCAATGCTCAAAGGCAAAATGTACAATAGCAGAGCTCTTGGTTCCCTTTCCGGGGCGGTATGCGCGGTTAGGCTTTTGGGGTAAAGTGGGCGGGGCCGACTTTTTCCCTGAATTTTCTCACTTATTTGATCGAATTGAGATCTCGCGCTTGGCAGGGTTGCTATACACGGCGGCTGGAATATAATATCAAAAATTACCCCTGAGCTTGGACTGTGGCTTTAAGGTAAGCCACCAAACCTGCCAGAGTTGAAAGGAGATTTTAGTCACATTAGAACGAGACGATAGCGTTTGCGGAAATTTTCGAATTCAACTTCGGTCTTTTCTGGCTTATCGGAGAATTTCGACCTCGAAGCCCAAAGTTGAGTATATATTATAAAATCCTCTACTTAATCGTATTTTTGAATCAATTTTCTATCGCTTTTTTTTCATAAATCGATAAAAATGGCGAAAATTATAAAAAACTATCGTTAATCAACAAAAAATACTACTGGTTGTAGACTCGGCCACTATAATTAACTTTTGAGCTTAAAGGCCGACTTCGTCAAAATTTTTCTCAAACCCTATCATTCAGTTCTAACAATAAGGTGGCTCGAAAACCTCACCAGCTTTGACAGGTTGATTGGTCTACCTCAAAGTAAATGGAAGCACCCGAAGATGTTCAGTACTGAAGACTAAGACTGAATTATAGCATATATTTTGTAAATGAGCAGGCTTTGGCCTAAGTGGAAGACAGCGTTAGATGGAAGAGTATTTGTGCTTCCGAACGGTATGTCGCACTTGGCCGAAAGACCGACGCTGAAAGGTTTGAAAATCGTCAAAGTCAAGTGGCGGGAAACTTTCGCTTCAACCTACTACATAATTACCTTTTGCGACAATTTTGAATCAGACCGGATGTTGACATATTCGGAAGTGTGTCCATATTTTCAAAACACATTGTAATAGCGCTGTGTAACGGAAGCGGAACGAAAACTCATCCTAGGCCCTTGTCACGCATCGATGTATCACTACCACTGGCTTTCGCGGACTCTCACCAATTGCAAACGTCCCGCAAATAACCAATGGCTGCCAAACGCTGATGTCTAACTAGTTCCTTAGCTTAGTTTTGCAAACACAGGCATTTAAGGCACATGACACCCAGAAAATTAATTCTGGATTTCATGCTTATCTTGGAGAGAGTCACACGCTGATCACAGTGGTATCTCTGAAATCGTCTAACACCCCCTTTGAATAGAGTTATGGCTCTTCAAAGATGCCTAAAATTTGAGGGGGAAAAACTGGTGGACGAGTAGTCTCAGGCCTGTATTTCTCTTCATTCGCGACTGTTGCGGGAGAGCGAGTCAGGATAAGGAGAAAGCCCGGCAGTGGACTGAAGGATGACGACTAGTTGGAATTCATCCATCCATCCAGCCGCTTTCGAGTTCAAAAATCAGTTAGGGGGTCGGGCCCGTGGTGGTCGCCTATATCTCGATTATTTATAGGAAATGAGATCTGGCATTGGGCACGTGTTATACAGGAGGGGTCTTCTACACAATTACATGAAAATCTCAAAATTCATATCTGAGGGTGTTCTGTGCCTTTAGGCCAAATGTACAGGCTATCATTAATTGGACGCCGCACTATGTTATTTAGACAAGTTCGAGAAAATTTTATACTTCTGTGGGCTGACACCCAGCATAGCCTCCAGGCAACCTGTTATGGACTATTGGGGCCCTTTTTAGATTCACTAAATCGCAGAAGTTTTGGGGCGCGTGGGTATTGATGGAGTTTCGACTTGTGTCCCCTCTCCTAGATCCTTTGTTGTTGTAGCACGAATGCGAGAACATCATAGCGAAGCTTTCAAGATTCTGCAAAGGGATTGCATAATGCTGTGTAAATATGATTTGAAAAGCAATCAATCTAGGTTTTTTATTGCAGTGAGAAAAGGTTTCGGTGAGTTTATCATCAGACTGTAATGCAATCCATTCCCCAATGTTGGGGATACACGTTTGAAGGTGCCATCTAAATAAACAGATAGGGGATTCCCCATCGTGCAATGGTCGCATATCAATCAACATTTTTTACTCTAATAGAGAACATTTTATGTGCAAACTACAGGCTGCAGATCACCGTTACCATCGACCATCTTTGACAACACAGTTCACATATCACCCGATGTGCCTAACACCTTCCGTCTTCGACGAGCTATTTCGCTAGCATATAAACCAGTTTAAAGACGACTTCTATTGAGAGCAATCTTTGAAGGTGATTGAACGAATCTGTCGTCGATCAGAGTGTGTCTCTGCGCCCTCAGCACCCAACGCACTCTAGTTTGCGGGCGAATTTTTCATCTTTTGCCGCAGCCGATTTTGGTGCTTCGTGCAAACGATGCGCCAAATGCGAGAAGCGACGACACATTGACGGCGAACAGACCGTCAACGACGTTCTTTAAAATCGCTTTTTGCAGCAAAGAGGGAACAGTCGCGGAAAACACCCTGCAAACATCTCCTCTGGCTCTGAGCAAACAATTCAGCACTTTCAAGTTATCTTCAGAGTGGTTGCTAAAAAATTCAAGAAATTCACTGATCTGAAAGTATGCATTCCATCTGATCGAATTCCGTGTTTTTTTGTTTATCCGAATTCCGAAAACTTGGGAATTCCAGATTGACCCTAATCTAATCGTAAAATGTGTAAAATCCAACGATCCTAAGTCTAGAGTTCTATGAAATACTTGATCCGAATACATGATCCGTTACCAGCCCCGTAACAAATCTTAAGAAATCGAACATAAATGCTAGAAAACTCTGTTGTACTTGGAAAAAGGGCTTGTTCATCTTCCTTATTGCAGCTATCATCTTAAATATGGCAAGGCTGTCAATGGCATGAGGTGATGGATTCATCAAAGGTGAAACCATAGATTCAGAAAGACCGCTCTGACGACGCAATAACATATAACATTTAGGGCTGCAGAGAATTTTGGATAAAATCAAACTTTGAACCGCTCAGAAAAATGAAAACATCACATATAATTTAGGAGGCCCAAGACAATAAACTTGTAGCATAAATCGGTCAATGTGCATTACTTACGAATTCTCTCGATCCATCATTATCTTGGGATTTGTCAGTTTGTGTTTCTTACTATCCCGATAAACAACACAATACAATACAATACAATATGTTACATGTGATCTATTGATCCTTCGATCGCGCACCGAATGTCGCATGTCACACATATTCGCCAAGATACTTTACAGTATGTTTTCAAAGACTGAAAAGTTGATACTTGTGGCATAAGGGACGACTACAATTTATTTGTAAGTAATTACATGTAGAATAAGAGTAACATGATCAAATATCCCCAGCAACTGAGGGCCCATGCTGAACACCTTCTCCAAACCTGTATATCGTACGGGCCGTCGAGTACCTTGGGGGCGACCGCAGGTCCACTGAATTGAAATGAGACCGGGTGGTCACTGGTCGAGTCGTGGACCTTTCACTCGTCAGGCAGCGTCCAAACGAGGCGAAAGCGTGCGTTCCCGCTGCTCTGCGCCCCTCAAAGGCACAGTGCACCCTCAGAATTGAACTTTGTGATTTTCGTTTAATTGTGTAGTTGACCTCACCTGCATAACACGCGCCAAGTGCGAGAACTCGACTCCTCCCAATGAGCGAGAAACAAGCGACAACCACAGGCCCGACCTTCTTCGCTCACCACCACCGGCCACATCCCCTACCAGATTTCCGAACTCGACAGCGGCTAAATGGATGGATGAATTCTCAACAAGTCGTCGTTCTTCAATCCATTGACGGACTGTCTCCTTATCCTGACTTCCTCTCGTACAACGACTGCGAACCAAGTGAAATATAGACCTGAGACAACTCGTCCACCAAGTTTTCACCCTCAAAATATTGGCATCGTAAAGGAGCCATATCTCTGTTTATAGGGGACTTGGACGACTTGGACGATGCCACTGTGATCAGCATATGACTCTCTCCAAGATCAACATAAAATTCAAAAAATAATTTTCTGGGTGATCTGTGCCTTCAAAGGCACAGACCAAGCTCAGGGACGAATTCTGATATCTCCACATAATTGTGAAGTAGATCCACCCTGTACAACACCTGCCAAGTGCGAGCTCCGATTTATTGCGAATAACCGAGATATAGGAGGAAGCCACCCCGCGGCGCCCACCTCGAGAAGCCACTTTGGCACTCCCCTTTTGCGATCTTTCGAGCTCAACAGTGGCGAGATGAGCCATTCTTTCTGGAGTAGCACGTGCCCTCAATTAAACACTGAACACCCCCACCTTGTTTTGATTCGTTTGACATTCTTTGACCGGGTGATCAATCGCTCGAATCGGCGCAAAGGCTCATCATTCCCTTAGGGTTGCGTATTCTGTGGTGAGGTTATGAGTTACAAGGCAACAGTTTTGCAACAGGTTTAATGTCTCCTACTTTTGGGATTGAGCGGTAAGCTCGAAACTTGATGCTTCCTTCTTTGAGGTGGCGCCAGCGCGCGAGAGCGAGCGGGCCTGAACCCGCTGGGGCGGTCGAGAGGGAGCGCCGGTGAACGGCAAGCAAACGTGTGCCCTTGATAAACATAGATTTTGCGTAGTCGCACGCTCTCGCGACGATAGACGCTGCCTCATGGTTTGTGCTAATTGTGGGTAGGATTAGAGGGATCGGCATACATTATTCTTGATCTCCATGTATGATGCTGTACACTCCATGCTTGTTGCTTCAGTTATGAACCAGCAAGCTTTAAGCTTCTGTGGGATGTCCTAGAAAGATTAAAAATTGCTGATTTGCACCTGCTCTGCCAGTGCGTAGCTAGATGCCTCACACGGAAACCGGAGATGCCCAGGGTTTCGGAGGCATCTAGTCTAATTTTGACCCGAGATTTTACGTAAATTACGGAAAGTTTAGCCTCAGTTGGTGAAAATCTAGCTACGGCACCTGCATATTCTACGCAAATTCTCGTTACAGCACTCGGTCGATCGACCCACCCAGTCCTGACCCGTATTAGAACGGCGATCCCAGCTGTGATCGACAGCATCGCCGTTCCTTCCCCACCGCCTGCAGCATCCCAATGGTCAAAATTATCCTCGCCATAGTGTCCCAGAGAGCGACACCGGGTCACCCTCCACGGCCAGCCGCAGAGTGTCGACTAATCACTCAGTGAGATGGCTGGACCAACACTGTTTGAACGGCATCCCTGCGTTCCACGTAGCCAGCGCGGGTTTAAGATTGCATTTCAACACAGGCTGTCGCGAAATCCGCAGATTCTCGCTTCGAAGTTATAGCAAGAGTATACGGGTTTAGCGACAGAGAGTTCAATGTATCGCATTTAGCCTTCGTTTTTACGTAGAATACGCGTAGAATTTGCACCCTTGTACCGTCGACACAAGAATATGCGGGTTTTAGCTATCGTAGCTAAAACCCGTAAATTCTCGCTTCATGGAATGTGGCGGCGTTACAGGCCGCGCCCTCGGAGGCATCTAGCTACGCGTTGGCAGAGTGGAGCAACAACTTGGAACTCAAAGCTTGAAGCATCGAGTTTGAACTCGTAGCTCCCAAGTTGCGTAATCAGGTTGCATAAAACAGTATAAGTGTATATTACCTGTAGCATAAGTGTGTGTTACATAGGATTGATCGTTTTTGTCAGAAACAAAAAAACGAATCAATTTAGGAAGCTCACGTCATAGATTCGGATACTGCTGGAGCGTTAAATGAGAGGGCGACACCCACAATTCCGAGAACAACAGGGATGGTGGTAACCTTGCTAAACCTCGACCTCCTGCATGGCCACTAATCTCGAAGTTAACTTCGATGTAAGCGGTAAATGCGTAGATTTTGAAGCCTTGCTTATGTTTTGCTCGAACGCCAGGAGTTTAAAGGCAGTGTTCACGATAAAAATCGCTTTTCTGCTTCCCCGCCTATCTTGAAAACGACCCCATGCTGATTCCAATGATGTCTCTGAAATCGTACAAGGCCTTCTGGGAACGGAGTTATGGTCCCTCAAAAATTGAGCTAAGGAAACATGGTGGCCGAGTTGTCCGAGGCTTGTAACTTCTGTCTTTTGCAGCCGATGTATGCGAACTGACCTGAGTAAAGAGAGAAATTGCGAATGAAGGGAAGAACGGGGCTAATGATTGGAAATCATCGGTCATATCACGATCTCGAGCATTCATTTGTTCACGTCGGTGGACGTGTGCTGCGCCTTTGGGGTTTGCCTTGCGCTCGAAGTGGCAACTTTGGGCTCTTTTGGAGCTTTTCCTGGCTCGTTTTCATGCGTTCCTTCGACGTCAGTGTTACAGTGTGCCCCTCCACCACCCTTTCCTAGTGGAAACTGAAACACATTTTTTATCGTGAACACTGCCTTTAGGAACCCTCTTGCAGATCTTGCTTGTAACTTAGACTGGAAGTGTAAATTCTCAAAAGTTGGTTAAATTCCGTCATTAAATTGAAACTCCATTGTTACGAAGACGCTAAAGTCAATGTTTCTCATAAGTCTTATTCACTATTTGGAACGTGGGTGCTTACCAGGGGTGTGCGTAATTACGGTTTACGATTTATGGTTTTACGATTTACGGTGTTTTTGGCCTCGTAATTACGGTTTACGATTTACGACTTTTTGGGCCGTAAATCGTAAATTTTCGTAAATAAAAATATATGCAATCGAATGAAATCACTAGGCATCTCCGGATCGCCTGCTCTACTCCTGAATTGCGTATACTAATGTTTTGGTCAGGAGATGGGACCAAGTCCTGCGTGTGACTACAACAAGAATCGTTTATCAACCTTTGACGTGATTTTGTCGTATTAACGCCGGACGCACGCTCGGAGTTGGAGGCGCTGGATACAAGATCCGCGTTGGGCGCGTCTTACTAGCTGCCGTCTAAGGCCATTGGTATACCCCACAGACTTATCGCGGTCGCAGAGCACTGCTACGTCGCTGTCGCCAGCCGTCGCCGTCGCTCAGGGACAAGAAACACTGACACCTGTGTCAGTGCACCGCACTGCGACGTACTGCCGCAACAGCGACCGATTACCGCACGGTTTTCACGTTTCAGGCACAACATCCCTTTTCGAGCCAGCGACCGCGACAAGTGCTGCAAAGTGTTCCTGCGACAGCACTTTTGTACTGTGTGAGCCTAGTCCCCACACGATTTCTAACAATTGACCGCACCTGTCGCGGTCGCAAAGTTTCGATATAATTATGGACTACGATGCGGCGCAGTCACTCTCTACGAGAGACCTAGTTTTTTTATGACCAACTGTCCTGATTCCAAGAAGTAGATTAGACCAAAAAATCGGCCGAAGCTGTCTAGATATGCCCAAAATGGCTTCAGAGAGTGTTCCTGGCCCGCCATTCGATATAAAAAGGATATAAAGAAAAATAACTTGTGCTTGGCGGCCGAAGCTGTGCTGCAGATTACACACATATCATCGGTTTCGGTGTTTCGCTAACAATTTGGCGGAATTCTCAAAGTTGGCCGTAAAGAATCGCTCACACACGGCCATTTTGTCTCATTACAAGGCTCACAACGGCATTAGCGTTCTGGGAGAGACATTACAAATATAATTGTGTCCTTGTCTCCCAGAATATACGCTCGCGTACAGCTGAATCGGACCTCCAGATTTCTCAATATCTAGGAAGCAGTTGTGAAATGAGTGATAAGGGGAAAGAGAGAAATACGGGTAAGACGTTCCCATTGAATGCGGTTACCTGTCAAATACTGAACGTAACAAACATGTTGTTAATATGAACATCGTAGGCGAAACGGTGGACAGTAGGTAGTTTCAAGGGTAGCAGGTAACACCACAGGCAGGTCTACCCTTACATTTACTAGCATGTGTTATGACGCCTTTAGTGAACATGGCACTGCATGAAGCGTATTCAGAGTCTGCGTTGGACACTCAAATCTGCAGAACTGTTTTTCTCTTTAATACTAGCTATCCTCTGTTTCAGACTGACAAATTTTCCGTTTATCGCGTGCGTCTGGATTTCGTCATCGATCGAAAGCGCGGCTAATTCTCTAAGTTACGTTTTTTTTGTTATTTTTATTGGGTTGTTTCTGCTTCGTTTATGTTTCTGGCTTCTTTAATGGTGCGAATAGGGGCTTCTCTAAGATTATGAGGAGAATTAGTCGTTTATTCGAGCTTCCAAGTGTATCTTTTTCGAAATTCTTCTTTAAATTCGAAAAAAACTGTGAATTCCACTCGCATACTAAGGAAAGCCCCTATTGGAAATATTATAAGAGTCAGAAACAAAAATTAAGCAGAAGCAAGTGCGAAAAAAGAAGAAAACCTGTAACTCACCCAGAAAATCAGCTGCGGTTTCGATCGATGGCGAAATCTGGCGAAGCGCCATGTTTTCACGGTAGTTTTAGTGTGTCAACCGCAAGCGCACCATGTCCTTTTAACATAGCGGTAAACTATACGAAAAAATTCATAGACACGGCATAAGAAAGCCTTCTCGCGCGTGTTTTTTTTTTCGTTGAAAGCAAGAATGTAATAAACCGTAGTGAAGAAAAATGCTGGATTACTACATGGAGTCGCAGAGCTTGGCTCACTCAATCCCTCGACCATTCTTTCCAAGACTGTCGCAGCTGTGCGACGCGATTGTGGTACCAATTATCCTCGGCCAGCGGCGTCGCAGATCTACGCGAAATCGACTGTACACGTTAAACACCATTTCACAGTGAAACTGGATCATCATCTCACACTGTCTTTTTTCTTTCTTTCCGCAAATGAACTATGAACAAGCCGTGACGAGAACGAGCGGGTCACCCGCGGCTCCTGCAACTCTCCGTCATCTCTGTATTAGAGAAATGTGCGAGCAGTCCCCCCATCGATATTCATGACTGATGTGTTGTCTGTTGATAGATGGATACAGTACGCGAAGTGTTCTCCAAAAATGCACGAGCGCGACTTTGAGAGAACGAGGCGCTGCTTTTCTTTTGTTTCGTTGACAGCGCCAAGAGACGACTGCGCCATGGACGTGGTCGCTGGCGGTCGCCGACGCAAAAGGGAGAGATATTTTCGGTTTGACTTCTTGATCGCATAACTCCAACTGATGCTGATTTCCTACAGAATATCACACCCAACGCACATACTCAACTCACCCAATGATAACCCGAGCGCGAGCGAGAGCGCGCGCGCTCTTTGATGATGGGTTTATGACCTCAACGCGTCATTCTCGACACAATGTCCTCATTGGCACAACGAACACCTGACATGACAATGTGATGACGAAGAGATAACATTGTTATCGGGGGTGTGTAATGCTAGACGTACAACAAGCTGCTGATTCATGGTAGACAATAAATTCCGCTAAGCAAACCCGAGACAGCCAAGATGACGTTCAAAGTGTAATGGCGGCTGTGCTTTGACTAAGCAAACATCATCACAAAAGTTTTATTTCAGGATTTTGCAACTCCATGACGATTCAACACAACGAAAAGCTTTTGTACAACTACAAACAGAATGTGAGGGGCAACCAAAAAGTAGTCCTCAAAAAATTACGCTCGATCTCAACCGTGGAAATAGACCGCAAGGGTCTAGTCTTTGAGGCACAATTTTTTAACAACTGCATGAGTCACTACTACCTTTTAGTTAGAAAACCAGTAGTCGTTCCATAACAAACCTTACCATGCTGTGCCATTACATACGTACCACCCCATATCATTCCATATCGTTCTACAAGTATATCTACAAGTACATATCACCACACAATACTACACAGTATAGCTAAAACTTATGGGCACAAACAAACTCCATTATTTTCAATCATATAGGCTGCGGAACGGTGTATTCCAATTTAGCGAACCACAAATAGTACAAGTGATAGCATTTGAGCGAATCGCCCGGGTTTTTCACCGATAGCTCTAACTCAAGCTACTGGACAAAGGTGCACAGAATCGACGGTGTGCCACAGACACCTTGGGTCTAAATCACCCCAGGATATTATAAGCTTGCGACTCTGATGGTCCAGCTGGTAACAATCTTGCTTCAAAACCATCTCTGTAGGTAGCCACAGAGAGAAGAACTGGCTACATCAAGGTTTGGACTGATCGAGGACGACTCACTTCCTGTTAACAAAATCTTGGCGAGTTAGTTTCGCTACCCCTTTTGCTTAATAGACAGATGTCCTGACCTGTTTAAAGACTCTATGAGCATTACTTCGATATCACAGGCTGGCTACGATTGGATCCAGCAGTTTGTTTCGAATACTCTCAGCATCACACCTTACCTCCCAAGAACAAAAAGTGATATTATCTCCTCCGAGGTCATAAATTTCTGCTTAAAGGCACAGTACACCCTCAGATATGAATTTTGAGATTTTCATGTAATTTTGTAGAAGACCCCTCCTGTATAACACGTGCCGAATTCCAGATCTCATTTCCTTCAAATAATCGAGATATAAGCGACCACCACAGACCCGACCCCCTTCGCTCACTACCACAGGCCCGACCCCCTAACAGATTTTCAAACTCGATAGCGGCTCGATGGATGGATGAATTCCAACAAGTCGTCGTTCTTCAGTCCATTACCAAACTGTCTCCTTTTCCTGCCTTTCTCTCACGCAACGATTGCGAATGAAGGGAAATACAGACCTGAGACAACTCGTCCACCAATTTTTCACCCTCAAAATCAAGGCACTTTTGAAGAGCCATAACTCTGCTCAAACGGGGTCTTGTACGATTTCAGAGATACCACTGTGATCAGCGTGCGACTCTCTCCAAGACGAGCATGAAATCTGAAAATTAATTTTCTGGGTGTCCGGTACCTTTAAACTTTCAAAGCTCACGTTAAAATTCTTGTAATGACTCTTCTTCCTTTTTAAAGGCAGCGTTCGCGTTGAAAAAATTGCCCTTTTATTGGCTAAAACGTAAGCTTTGGGTCCCTCTAAGAAGATTAAGAACGAAAGCGCGATGAAAAACGGTCGGAAATGGGCGAAAATCTCGTGGGCCAGCCGACCCACTGGACCGTTCTATAACAGTTGCCCTGAATTCGTGTTACCGTAGGAACAGACACCGAATATTTGAAAATTCTCCATCGCGAAAGGTTCTAACACCCCAGCATGTACATTGGCCTCTTTTATTTTCGAACAATTCTCGGAAAACACAGGAAACAGAAAGAAAAACCTTACCTTAGAATTTTGAAGCGCGGAACCACCTCCCTGACGTCAGGTTCAATGCGTTGTCCGCAGTCTCCCTGCGGAGAACGATTTGAGCCTGACACGCAAAGAGGCATATTTAATTCCTTCAGAGTTTTCTTAACACAGTTTTGCTCCTCTATTTGGAGTGTTCTGTGAGGATTTTCCCCCATTACCCTCTTTTTCCAAAGACATCGAAAACTATAAAACGTTTTTTTAGTGGTGAGCACTGCCTTTAAGCTTGTCCGCATTGAGCATGTCGACCATTCTCTTATGTGCCTTCTCGAGCGTGAGAAAAATTCTCGTCCAACTGCAAAGCGCCTTAATTGCGGACACCGTCAATTTTGCCCACCCTGCGTTTGGAAGCCTGTGTTGAAGCGGAAGATGAAAATAGTAGGCAGTCTCTGAATGCTGTTATTTGCCCTATATTCCTTCCCTCAAAATCGAAAGTGCAGTTAAATAGCACATATCGTTGAGAATAATAGCGTTTTCGTCCGCTCCCAGGCTTTGCACCAGACCACATATAAACTAAACCATACACTACCATACGCCACTCTACACCACATCATCGATCATACCAAGGGCCATACAGTTCACAGTAACGGAAAAAAGGCGATTATGCGGTTGCTTATTTCCACTAAGCATAACGCAGGTTGAGCCGTAATCGAAGGCAAAGTCGTAACTTCGTCCTGGATTTTGAAGAGAAATCATCTGGAACGTTGAAAAATGGTTTTCCCCCACACACGAACATTATCAGCATAATTAAAGTCTTTACCATGGATACACGCTGCGTTTTTCGTTTTCAGAAGTATTGCCCAATTTTTCCCCAAGATTCAGGAAAACATTAGAACTTTGCCGACGATTGTGGCTCAACTTACAGTATGCTCAGTGTAAATACGCAATCGCACTACCGCCTTTTTCCTTTGCAGTGAGCTGCACGTCAAACCAAACTATGCGCTATTATACGGAATTCTCTACACCATATCATAAATCATACCCTACATCCTAGCACTTAAGAGAGCGCGTGTCCACACTACGCATCCACGCCATAAAACTTTCAATATTCTTTGAACTTTTAATGCGTGAGATCTTCCCTGATACGTTTGGGTTCTTAATAATGTTAACTATTCAAATTCACAGTGGTCGAGCAATTTGAGCTTTTCTAGTAGTTTTACCAGCATCTCCGCAAATGACACTTTTCGAATTTTCGAGTCTTTTGGTAGGAAAGAAATCGCCCCAAACTTCGCTAAGGTAAGTTATTAACGATGCTCATTACGGAACTGATAATCTCTAGTTGATTGTCAAAATAGCAGTGCCATCTGTTAGAGATAACTGTAGTAGGTCATCGTAGTTAGTTAGGAATAAACTATCAACTCCGAATAAGATTCCTAGTTTTACAAAAGGTGATTACGTAGCGATCTCGGATAAACGTAGGGCCGATTTGTTAGCGGATAAATTTGCCGATGTTTGCACTGGAAAAAAAAACCATCATTTTCCGGGTTTTGAGCCGTCCGTTGACCATGGAATGAGTGTTCTTCCTTGGTTTGATGAAGTCCTTTTGTACGAGTTTTTGACAAATTTGCCACCCTCTTTCTTTGTGAAGCCAGATTTTGTGCCCGGCATTTTTCTCAGGAATGTTGCCTACGTTATAGCGGGTCCGTTAGCATACTTATTTGATCAGTCCATGTGCTGTTCGGAAGTTCCATCAAGATGGAAGCATTCTTTTGTCGCACCACTACTCAAGAAAGAACCTGTCAGTTGTATCGATAATTATAGGCCAGTCAGCATCACATCACATCATTGTAGAATTTTTCAAAAGGGGCTCGAAAAAGTTATAATGGAACATCTTGAGAGAAAAGCAAATATCCCCTCTAATCAGCACGGTTTTGTTCCTGGTAAATCGGTAGAAACTAACTTGCTTGAGTGCATAAATGGCTGGAGTGATTATTTGGACTCGAAAAAATGTTTTGATGCGGTGTATTTTGATTTTTCGAAAGCTTTCGAGCATGTGGACCACTCTTACCTTCTTTATAAAATTTCAAACTAAAATTTCATCCAATAGTCGTCGAATGTCGCAAGAACTACAGTTTACCGCAATGTTAAAAGGACATGGTGGGCTAGCGGTAACACACTAAAACTACGGTGAGAGACGCCTTATTTCATTATCGATCGACAGCGCAGTTGATTTTTGGGGTGAGTTAACGATTTCCCTTTTTTTCTTGTTTACTTCGGCATTACTTTTGTTTCTGACTCCTATAATATTACGAATAGGGGCCTTTCTTGGTGTGCAAGTGGAATTTGCCGTTTTTCGATTTCAAAACAGAACTTTGAAAAAACACTTTGGAGCCCTAACAAACGGCTAATCTCTCTCACGCACTGACAATAGCCCCTATTCACAATACTTAAACAGTTAGAAACAAAATAATGCCGAAACAAACAAGAAAAACCGTAACATCCAGAGAAAATCAGCTGTGCTGTCGATCGATAATGAAATTAGGCGTCTTCCACCGTAGTTTTGGTGTGTGACCGCAACCGCACCATGTCCTTTTAACATTGCGGTAAACTGCATCTTCTGGACAGAAGTTTTCAAGTAAAGATCAATGCAGCATCTTCATCGGTTAGGTCAGTAGAGAGTGGAGTGTCCCAAGATGGGGTTTCGTCACCAATTCTGATCGCTATTTACATTTTGGAACTCCCGGGTCTCCTCAGTGGTGTTAAGTGCAAACGGTTCGCCGATGATATCAAGATATATGAGAAGGTAGAATGCGAATAGGATCAGAGTTTGATGACTTGTGCAATAGAAGAAATTCTTGGGTGGTCACATAGGTGAAAACAACCCTTGGCTCCCGAAAAACCTGTTTATGAGACTGGGAATTTCGAACTTACCGGGTACCACATGTACCTACAACTTGGACGGGCATGTGCTGAATCCTGTAACATATATTAAAGACCTGGGCTTCCATTACAACAGGAAACTTACTTCATTCGTTAAAATCTCGCCGTTGACTAAATGATGAATGCATGGTGTTTGACTTACTAGCTGGCATTGCGAAAACCAACATCTCAAGATTCTATTGGCTCAGTCAGTTTAAGACTAGGGGAAGCAAGATGAAAGGCACTGTTCACGATAAACTTCGTCCTCGAATTTTTCATGACAAACGCTTCTCGTGGCTCTCAGAAGCAGAACAGCGTCGAAGAAACGGGACGAAAAGCTACCCAAGAGCCGCAAAACTGTTCAGAAAAGTGGGCGAACCCCGCCGCTTTGGGCAAGTCCGGCCCCTTTCCGCCCCTCGACGTGAACAATGGAACACTCTAGATCGTGAGAAGAGCGATGGTTTCCCTTCAAAAGCCCCCTTCTTCCCTTCACTTCTAACTTTTCTCTTTACTCAAGTTAGCTCGCATACATTGGCTGCAAAAGACGGAAATTACAAGCCTCGGACAACTCGTCCATCATGCTTCCCTAGCTCAATTTTAGAGGGACCATAACTCCATTTCCAGAAGGTCTTTTACGACTACAGAGACATCATTGGAATCAGAATGGGACCGTTTTCGAGATAGGCAGAGAAATTTCTATCGTGAACACTGCCTTTATTAGAGCCCGTTCTTGCAACTGTAGAGCTGGATCAACCTTCATCTCTCTTAATCTTGATATTACCCCTGTACCGATACCTTCTACCTCGTGGAGTTTCAAAGTTTGCACGGAAGTAGCTGTTGTGCTTCTTAAGCAGTGTTGAGGAACAGTATTATTTTGTATTCCGTTAAATCCAGTTCATGGCTGCTGTGGATAATCTTCTAATTTTGTGTTTATTGCGCTTGCCTTACGTAGCGCATTCAATAAATAAATAAATGATATGACACCAAACGAATGAACGAAAACGTCACGAAATTCCGTAAACCTGGCCCGCTAATTGTGACGGAATGATGTTTCACACTGATCTGTTCAACTGCTAAAGTTAAAACCAGCGTAGTGCGCCTCGGGAAGACTTGCGGCGCGACCTTTTCCACCGTCGTTGTTCTCGGGAAGTTCCCCACCAATGTGTGTGTGTGTGTGGCGAAGCGCCAGCTATGAAACACGGTGTGTAGTTGTCGTGGCGGAGCCCACTGCTGCCTCTGGTGTCCTGAAAACAAGAACGGACAAAGATCCATCTAAGATTGGACGAAATGAAGAACTCTGAGGTGAAATCATGAAATGGGAGTGTATAAGTCCTGCATGTTGCTAGACTATGTAAGAAGCCGCGATGCCGTCGGCCGCTATCGCTCCAGCCGCGAAGCGGCTGGAGAGGTTTGGTTTTGCCTGGCACTTGTGATCACTTAGATTTTGGTAAAGTAGTTAATAAAACCTGTAAAACAAATTTTCTAGAGATTTCCTTCTGGATATAAGTGAGAGAGTATAGAAGACACCCGCTGACAAAATTTGAGCCAAATCGATTGAAAATTAACAAAGTTAGATCGGCGGAAGCTTAGCTAAAATTCGCGTTTTTTCTTGTAACGCGTCCCTCGTGTCCTGTTCCTCGTCCCTCGTTCCTCGTTCGCGCCACTAGCCACTGCCAGTGGTCGCAGCCTATCAGTACATAGGGCATCTGATGACGTCATCAGGGTGTCATGTAAAGTACATAGGGCATCTGATGACGTCATCAAGATGTCATGTAAAGTACATAGGGCATCTGATGACGTCATCAAGATGTCATGTAAAGTACATAGGGCATCTGATGACGTCATCAGGTGTCATGTAAAGTACATAGGGCATCTGATGACGTCATCAAGATGTCATGTAAAGTACATAGGGCATCTGATGACGTCATAAGGGTGTCACGTAAAGTACATAGGGCATCTGATGACGTCATCAGGGTGTCATGTAAAGTACATAGGGCATCTGATGACGTCATCAGGGTGTCATGTAAAGTACATAGGGCATCTGATGACGTCATCAGGATGTCATGTAAAGTACATAGGGCATCTGATGACGTCATCAGGGTGTCATGTAAAGTACATAGGGCATCTGATGACGTCATCAGGGTGTCATGTAAAGTACATAGGGCATCTGATGACGTCATCAGGGTGTCATGTAAAGTACATAGGGCATCTGATGACGTCATCAGGGTGTCATGTAAAGTACATAGGGCATCTGATGACGTCATCAGGGTGTCATGTAAAGTACATAGGGCATCTGATGACGTCATCAGGGTGTCATGTAAAGTACATAGGGCATCTGATGACGTCATCAGGGTGTCATGTAAAGTACATAGGGCATCTGATGACGTCATCAGGATGTCATGTAAAGTACATTGGGCATCTGATGACGTCATCAGGGTGTCATGTAAAGTACATAGGGCATCTGATGACGCCATCAGGGTGTCATGTAAAGTACATAGGGCATCTGATGACGTCATCAAGGTGTCATGTAAAGTACATAGGGCATCTGATGACGTCAAAAGGGTGTCATGTAAAGTACATAGGGCATCTGATGACGTCATCAGGGTGTCATGTAAAGTACATAGGGCATCTGATGACGTCATCAGGATGTCATGTAAAGTACATAGGGCATCTGATGACGTCATCAGGGTGTCATGTAAAGTACATAGGGCATCTGATGACGTCATCAGGATGTCATGTAAAGTACATAGGGCATCTGATGACGTCATCAAGGTGTCATGTAAAGTACATAGGGCATCTGATGACGTCAAAAGGGTGTCATGTAAAGTACATAGGGCATCTGATGACGTCATCAGGGTGTCATGTAAAGTACATAGGGCATCTGATGACGTCATCAGGATGTCATGTAAAGTACATAGGGCATCTGATGACGTCATCAAGGTGTCATGTAAAGTACATAGGGCATCTGATGACGTCATCAGGGTGTCATGTAAAGTACATAGGGCATCTGATGACGTCATCAGGGTGTCATGTAAAGTACATAGGGCATCTGATGACGTCATCAGGATGTCATGTAAAGTACATAGGGCATCTGATGACGTCATCAAGGTGTCATGTAAAGTACATAGGGCATCTGATGACGTCATCAGGGTGTCATGTAAAGTACATAGGGCATCTGATGACGTCATCAGGGTGTCATGTAAAGTACATAGGGCATCTGATGACGTCATCAGGATGTCATGTAAAGTACATAGGGCATCTGATGACGTCAAAAGGGTGTCATGTAAAGTACATAGGGCATCTGATGACGTCATCAGGGTGTCATGTAAAGTACATAGGGCATCTGATGACGTCATCAGGATGTCATGTAAAGTACATAGGGCATCTGATGACGTCATCAGGGTGTCATGTAAAGTACATAGGGCATCTGATGACGTCATCAAGGTGTCATGTAAAGTACATAGGGCATCTGATGACGTCATCAGGGTGTCATGTAAAGTACATAGGGCATCTGATGACGTCATCAAGATGTCATGTAAAGTACATAGGGCATCTGATGACGTCATCAGGGTGTCATGTAAAGTACATAGGGCATCTGATGACGTCATCAGGGTGTCATGTAAAGTACATAGGGCATCTGATGACGTCATCAGGGTGTCATGTAAAGTACATAGGGCATCTGATGACGTCATCAGGATGTCATGTAAAGTACATAGGGCATCTGATGACGTCATCAGGTTGTCATGTAAAGTACATAGGGCATCTGATGACGTCATCAGGGTGTCATGTAAAGTACATAGGGCATCTGATGACGTCATCAGGGTGTCATGTAAAGTACATAGGGCATCTGATGACGTCATCAGGGTGTCATGTAAAGTACATAGGGCATCTGATGACGTCATCAGGGTGTCATGTAAAGTACATAGGGCATCTGATGACGTCATCAGGGTGTCATGTAAAGTACATAGGGCATCTGATGACGTCATCAGGATGTCATGTAAAGTACATAGGGCATCTGATGACGTCATCAGGATATCATGTAAAGTACATAGGGCATCTTATGACGTCATCAGGGTGTCATGTATAAAGTACATAGGGCATCTGATGACGTCATCAGGTGTCATGTAAAGTACATAGGGCATCTGATGACGTCATCAGGGTGTCATGTAAAAGTACATAGGGCATCTGATGACGTCATCAGGATGTCATGTAAAGTACATAGGGCATCTGATGACGTCATCAGGGTGTCATGTAAAGTACATAGGGCATCTGATGACGTCATCAGGGTGTCATGTAAAGTACATAGGGCATCTGATGACGTCATCAGGGTGTCATGTAAAGTACATAGGGCATCTGATGACGTCATCAGGGTGTCATGTAAAGTACATAGGGCATCTGATGACGTCATCAGGGTGTCATGTAAAGTACATAGGGCATCTGATGACGTCATCAGGATGTCATGTAAAGTACATAGGGCATCTGATGACGTCATCAGGATGTCATGTAAAGTACATAGGGCACCTGATGACGTCATCAGGGTGTCATGTAAAGTACATAGGGCATCTGATGACGTCATCAGGGTGTCATGTAAAGTAGATAGGGCATCTGATGACGTCATCAGGGTGTCATGTAAAGTACATAGGGCATCTGATGACGTCATCAGGGTGTCATGTAAAGTACATAGGGCATCTGATGACGTCATCAGGGTGTCATGTAAAGTACATAGGGCATCTGATGACGTCATCAGGGTGTCATGTAAAGTACATAGGGCATCTGATGACGTCATCAGGGTGTCATGTAAAGTACATAGGGCATCTGATGACGTCATCAGGGTGTCATGTAAAGTACATAGGGCATCTGATGACGTCATCAGGGTGTCATGTAAAGTACATAGGGCATCTGATGACGTCATCAGGGTGTCATGTAAAGTACATAGGGCATCTGATGACGTCATCAGGGTGTCATGTAAAGTACATAGGGCATCTGATGACGTCATCAGGGTGTCATGTAAAGTACATAGGGCATCTGATGACGTCATCAGGGTGTCATGTAAAGTACATAGGGCACCTGATGACGTCATCAGGGTGTCATGTAAAGTACATAGGGCATCTGATGACGTCATCAGGGTGTCATGTAAAGTACATAGGGCATCTGATGACGTCATCAGGGTGTCAAGTAAAGTACATAGGGCATCTGATGACGTCATCAGGGTGTCATGTAAAGTACATAGGGCATCTGATGACGTCATCAGGGTGTCATGTAAAGTACATAGGGCATCTGATGACGTCATCAGGGTGTCATGTAAAGTAGATAAGGCATCTGATGACGTCATCAGGGTGTCATGTAAAGTAGATAGGGCATCTGATGACGTCATCAGGGTGTCATGTAAAGTACATAGGGCATCTGATGACGTCATCAGGGTGTCATGTAAAGTACATAGGGCATCTGATGACGTCATCAGGGTGTCATGTAAAGTACATAGGGCATCTTATGACGTCATCAGGATGTCATGTAAAGTACATAGGGCATCTGATGACGTCATCAGGGTGTCATGTAAAGTACATAGGGCATCTGATGACGTCATCAGGGTGTCATGTAAAGTACATAGGGCATCTGATGACGTCATCAGGATGTCATGTAAAAGTACATAGGGCATCTGATCACGTCATCAGGGTGTCATGTAAAGTACATAGGGCATCTGATGACGTCATCAGGGTGTCATGTAAAGTACATAGGGCATCTGATGACGTCATCAGGGTGTCATGTAAAGTACATAGGGCATCTGATGACGTCATCAGGATATCATGTAAAGTACATAGGGCACCTGATGACGTCATCAGGTGTCATGTAAAGTACATAGGGCATCTGATGACGTCATCAGGGTGTCATGTAAAGTACATAGGGCATCTGATGACGTCATCAGGGTGTCATGTAAAGTACATAGGGCATCTGATGACGTCATCAGGATGTCATGTAAAGTACATAGGGCATCTGATGGCGTCATCAGGGTGTCATGTAAAGTACATAGGGCATCTGATGACGTCATCAGGGTGTCATGTAAAGTACATAGGGCATCTGATGACGTCATCAGGGTGTCATGTAAAGTACATAGGGCATCTGATGACGTCATCAGGGTGTCATGTAAAGTACATAGGGCATCTGATGACGTCATCAGGGTGTCATGTAAAGTACATAGGGCATCTGATGACGTCATCAGGATGTCATGTAAAGTACATAGGGCATCTGATGACGTCATCAGGATGTCATGTAAAGTACATAGGGCACCTGATGACGTCATCAGGGTGTCATGTAAAGTACATAGGGCATCTGATGACGTCATCAGGGTGTCATGTAAAGTAGATAGGGCATCTGATGACGTCATCAGGGTGTCATGTAAAGTACATAGGGCATCTGATGACGTCATCAGGGTGTCATGTAAAGTACATAGGGCATCTGATGACGTCATCAGGATGTCATGTAAAGTACATAGGGCATCTGATGGCGTCATCAGGGTGTCATGTAAAGTACATAGGGCATCTGATGACGTCATCAGGGTGTCATGTAAAGTACATAGGGCATCTGATGACGTCATCAGGGTGTCATGTAAAGTACATAGGGCATCTGATGACGTCATCAGGGTGTCATGTAAAGTACATAGGGCATCTGATGACGTCATCAGGGTGTCATGTAAAGTACATAGGGCATCTGATGACGTCATCAGGATGTCATGTAAAGTACATAGGGCATCTGATGACGTCATCAGGATGTCATGTAAAGTACATAGGGCACCTGATGGCGTCATCACGGTGTCATGTAAAGTACATAGGGCATCTGATGACGTCATCAGGGTGTCATGTAAAGTAGATAGGGCATCTGATGACGTCATCAGGGTGTCATGTAAAGTACATAGGGCATCTGATGACGTCATCAGGGTGTCATGTAAAGTACATAGGGCATCTGATGACGTCATCAGGGTGTCATGTAAAGTACATAGGGCATCTGATGACGTCATCAGGGTGTCATGTAAAGTACATAGGGCATCTGATGACGTTATCAAGGTGTCATGTAAAGTACATAGGGCATCTGAAGACTTCATCAGGGTGTCATGTAAAGTACATAGGGCATCTGATGACGTCATCAGGGTGTCATGTAAAGTACATAGGGCATCTGATGACGTCATCAGGGTGTCATGTAAAGTACATAGGGCATCTGATGACGTCATCAGGGTGTCATGTAAAGTACATAGGGCATCTGATGACGTCATCAGGGTGTCATGTAAAGTACACAGGGCATCTGATGACGTCATCAGGGTGTCATGTAAAGTACATAGGGCACCTGATGACGTCATCAGGGTGTCATGTAAAGTACATAGGGCATCTGATGACGTCATCAGGGTGTCATGTAAAGTACATAGGGCATCTGATGACGTCATCAGGGTGTCAAGTAAAGTACATAGGGCATCTGATGACGTCATCAGGGTGTCATGTAAAGTACATAGGGCATCTGATGACGTCATCAGGGTGTCATGTAAAGTACATAGGGCATCTGATGACGTCATCAGGGTGTCATGTAAAGTAGATAAGGCATCTGATGACGTCATCAGGGTGTCATGTAAAGTAGATAGGGCATCTGATGACGTCATCAGGGTGTCATGTAAAGTACATAGGGCATCTGATGACGTCATCAGGGTGTCATGTAAAGTACATAGGGCATCTGATGACGTCATCAGGGTGTCATGTAAAGTACATAGGGCATCTTATGACGTCATCAGGATGTCATGTAAAGTACATAGGGCATCTGATGACGTCATCAGGGTGTCATGTAAAGTACATAGGGCATCTGATGACGTCATCAGGGTGTCATGTAAAGTACATAGGGCATCTGATGACGTCATCAGGATGTCATGTAAAGTACATAGGGCATCTGATGACGTCATCAGGGTGTCATGTAAAGTACATAGGGCATCTGATGACGTCATCAGGGTGTCATGTAAAGTACATAGGGCATCTGATGACGTCATCAGGGTGTCATGTAAAGTAGATAGGGCATCTGATGACGTCATCAGGGTGTCATGTAAAGTACATAGGGCATCTGATGACGTCATCATGGTGTCATGTAAAGTACATAGGGCATCTGATGACTTCATCAGGACGTCGTGGAAAGTGAGTAGCGCTTAATTCGTAGCGTGCGCAACAAGTTTGTTGCTTACTGATTATTATAGCAATCAATGCTATTTGAAAAATATTGAAGATTTTTTCATAGATATTACTTCGTAATATCAATAAAAAGTGAACAATTCTATCAAAAAGGGGTCTTCCAAGCGAAAGAGGTTTGGTTGGCGTCAGAAACGTCCCAACAAAAAGAGAACAATAGGTAAGTAGATTGAGGAGAGTCTACAAAAAGTGAACAATATTCTCTGAGAGTAATTTTCTTGGTGAACACTTCTTAACAGCGAAAACAAACCGTTGCGGTGTTCTACACAGAAGCTTT
Source organism: Aplectana chamaeleonis (assembly GCA_029168955.1). Taxonomy (NCBI): domain Eukaryota; kingdom Metazoa; phylum Nematoda; class Chromadorea; order Rhabditida; family Cosmocercidae; genus Aplectana; species Aplectana chamaeleonis. The sequence goes on from JAPDOI010000321.1 coordinate 53,383, forward strand.
CTGTGGTTCCAATAATGGTCTTGATTACGCAAGAACCGTTTAAACGTATGTGCATGTAAACCTAACTCTTACCATCAGAATAGAAGATGACGTCGCAAAGACTTAGACAGACTGTTAGGTCTTGCTGTAAGGAGAAGCAAAACAATAAAATAGAAATACAGCATTAAGCAAGAGTAATCCCGTAAAATCTCGCTAAACGAATAGAAGTGCTTTTTCCGAAAGACACTATACCCATCATCGTAAAATGCCACAACGGTTTGTTTCCGCTGTTAAGAAGTGTTCACCAAGAAAAATTACTCTCAGAGAATATTGTTCACTTTTTGTAGACTCTCCTCAATCTACTTACCTATTGTTCTCTTTTTGTTGGGACGTTTCTGACGCCAACCAAACCTCTTTCGCTTGGAAGACCCCTTTTTGATAGAATATTATTTGATTCTAAGTCATGTCTCATTGTCAGGTGTTTCCGCATTGCTGCGTCGCAACTTCGTAATAAGTGACAGAGATTATACATAGTTTTTAACTTTGTATTGGTGAAGCAAAAACTGGGTCCTGAAATTTGGGTGTTACTCGACATTCTCCGAGCTTCAGAAAAGGAGAAATTCTGGAAGGCAAACTGTGTTCAGCATTTTTTTGGGAATTCTGATATTTAATAGTGTTTTTCTGGGTCATGCAAATTAGGGCGGTTTTTAACAAAAATTCACGATCAAAGGATTAACGAAAAAATATTTGTTTAACGCACACCCTTGATATTCTCTGTGAGACGTCGTAATTCTCACGACTCATGGCGTGAGCGGCGCGCGCGTGCCGCGCTGGCGTTGAGTAGTATGACTAGCGCCTAACATCCGCTCCGCACCAGCTCGCGTAGAAACCATGAGAAGTTTGCGATTTCATAGCCTTGACATTGCCTTACACCATTTCATGCGCCTTATCGTACCCCATACCATGCACAATACCATACACCGTATCGTGCATCATATTGTACGCTCCACTACTCATGAGAGTCCGATCAACGGCCATGCACGACTTACATAAGTCAAGCTATTTTAAGCAACTTGATATTTTATTGAACATTTTTGATATCATTCGTTACTAAACGGGCGTACATGTTCAATGCACGATTCAATAAGTTTCGAACACAACTAACATACAAAACGACACAATTTGCAAATCTCAGACTCTGCCGCATTCTCAGCACAAGATTATGACACCGAAAATAAAAAAGATCATGAATTCGAAAAATTGGGGCTTTCCTCCCATTTTTCGAGAGCCCAGTGGCTCGAATTTATGAAACTTTGGAAGCCCCCCGGGAGGGTGCAAAGTCCGCCAGAGGCATACATACACCGGCTAGCTCTACAAACCTTCCCGTAAGACTTCCGTAGTTTCATCAATACGGCCACAGATCAACAGCCAATGAAACGAATCTCATTTCAAACTCTGCAACACGTAATGCACAGAATTGGAATCGGCCACGCGTCTTCCTTAGATGAGATCTTTAGAAACCAACAAGGAGTCCGTTGGGTAAATTCTGTGATTTCTGAGGCATCTGTTACTTTGAATTAAATGCGAAATACATCAAACTTCTTTCCATGCGCTCACAACACTGCGTTAAACATAGGAAGCCGGAGCGGTTCATACCCGTCGCCGCAACGGAGTTTTTCCTCACAGACTACAGTAACAGGCAAGAGAATAACAAACACTAATGCGGAATAGACGAAGGTACACACAGGAGTGGGGAAGACTTCGACCTCTATGGAGTGCTATGGCAGAAAATGTTACCGCATGAAAAAACGGTTTCGGTTACACGCTTTTCACTCTGCCACTCCGGCGATTCCGCTGTTTCCATTTCGTCGCACTCAGTCATTTTCCCCCATCTGAGTCATTCCTCCATTTTTTGTCACTTTATGGGCTTTTTCCATTCAGCCGACGTTCCTCGTCGTTATAGCCACGTGACGCCGTTCGAATCCATCTACAAACATGCTACGACCATTATTAAAGAAGAATAAACCCAGAAGTACACATGTGACGTCACACACCGAGCTGTCGCCTGAGGTGGAGCCTCTTTATCGTGAACTCCAGCTTGAATGAACGATTCTGGAAAAGCAACTTCTAACAGAAATCTGTTTTCTCTTCTGCTGACCCCGTGGGGAAGATGAAAATTTTTGATTGCGCAGTGTCCCGCTCCGAGCTGCAGGTTCCAAGAAGTTACAGGCCGTTTTTTGTACTTTTTGCACCTTCCGAAACGAGCCGTAATTTTTCGGAATTCTGGAAGCAGTCCTCATAATCGTGTTTAGCGCCGAAAATAGCCCCACTGGACAAAATTTGTCTGGAAGCACATTATTCGAACTTTGTACAGAGCTATGGCGTTTTGGACCTGTATGAATTGTTTGTTGATCGTTTCTCCTAGCAACTTCGGGGATCTAAAAGCGTTGGAAAAATTCATATTTGACTTCAAACTTCTTCCTCGTGGGTGTTATTTGATGTGCTCATCACGAATTCGTGGTTTATCTGTCGATTTGCCAAAGTTTTCGACTTAATTGGTTCAAAGCCTTCAATCGGGGAAAATTTTGAGGGCAAAACGCGACTTATGACGATTTCCGACACGTTAAGATAGAAATTGCTCAAGATTATTCTACAGGGATTATCGAGTGCTAAACAGGATTCTGAAGACCGTTAATCAATTTTCGACAGCTCACGGTAGATAACGGTGGGCATGCGGTAGTCTGATGAAAGCTCCAGAATTGACTCAAAGTTTCTATGCGGGGTTAACTTGGGGTGCTGAACACGAATTAAATGTCCATTTGACGATTTTCAAATTGCTGGGATTTTGCTCCCTAAATAACGTTGTATCCACCCTAATTCACAGTAAACCCAGGAACTTTAGGAACTGGACCCCAAACTCTTTTCAGCATCCTAATGGAACCTTACATACAAGTTTTGAGCAGAATCCGAGAAGAATTCCCAAAACACCCAAAAAACGCCTTGGGGGTAGGTTGTACCCTTGCCTTCTCGGGAAGCTTCAAAAACGCTTATAACTTCTAGGAACATTTTTAGTGCTTCAGGCGAGGTAAGGACATCGTTTCCTGTCCTGGTTTTCCACGGATTGTATCTATCTAGTTGAATAGGTCTGAGAATAATGGCGCCTCAACCACGTGTTCTCAGCACGAACTTTCTTTTCACTACGCGTTGCAAAAGTGTTTGTCTGCAATAGCTGGTGTCACTCCGATATGGAGTGAACACTTCTTTGAGGAGTGTGGTTCACATGATGCATTGTGAGCTGTGGCGCACACAAAGCTTGATACAAAAAGATGAGGGTGATGAAGAAAAAAGCACCACCTCAGGGATAAATCATTGAATCTCTCAGGAAAGAATTGCATGTCGATGAAAATTGCTGGAATCAAAAACACAAGCTGCATGGAAAACTAAAAAAGGCAAATATAGCAAAAAATTCACCTTCTTTGGTCGGCTGCGATGAGCGTATGAAAGCATGAAAAGGCTGATTCCCTGTCGTGGTGAAAAACACAGAATGACATGCTTAGGTACAGAAAACCTAGCATGAAGTCGCAAACTTCACAAACAGACAAACTGAAATGAACGTATCTGGTACCATAACTGTCTGCTTTAATATTTTTCAAACATATCTGTGGAAATATAGCCTTCCTCGCTCATTTGAAATTTGGCGAAGTAAGCATTGAAAGAGGTTATCAAGTCGAAATAGCTTCATCTTTCGCCATGATCGACCGCTCCGCTGCTTACTCCGCCCGGTCTCGAATTAGCTAGAAAGGCTATATCTGGTATTGAATACGTGCACTACTTCTTAGCGTTTGCATTCGTTATATAGGAAACCACCGGAAGTTTAATAAAATGCAACATAGAAAGTGTTCGAGGTTGGAAAAAAGCTCACACTGTACAGCTTAGTAACGGTAAGTCATCCTTCAATATCGAAACGGTGTGAAATCATAGTACAGGTCCAGGCTTTCCTATCCTAAGGTTTGACCTGACGTCAGAGTTTTTACCCTACCTACAGAAATTCCGCAGATTGAATTCATTGGGTCTTGAATCTCTGCACAAAAATAGTGACATCGAGCTACTCGAGAACTCTAAGAATCTTGAGAGGCTCTAACCCACAGCTCTAGCCGAGTAGAGGTATATTTTTGCTATTAGTATATGACTTCTAACTTAGTCTGTCCCATATATCAGCATAAAATCATTTTCAGCAATAGTGACTGAGAACTCGAATTCCGTTAAATATTTCTTTCTCAAAAAGGTGCAGTCATAAATGAGAATTATAGATGATAAATGGGTGAGAAATCTTGTCAAGTAGACATTTTTCAACAAAGGAGTTGTGTCCTAATCAGGGGTGTGCGGCGAGGGAATGTGAAATTTCGGCGAACGGCAACGGCAAGCCCCAAAAATGACCGGCAAACGGCAAAGCGGCAAACGGCAAAATCTGTTTTGTGCTATGATACACCAACATTTGTAGGGTCATGTCGTGTTCCATGCAATATCTGCAAGTTAATATGTGCCTGGCGTTTCATTAACCCTTACAGGAAGAAAATGTCCCATATATCAAAGCTACTTGAAAGCCTCATATGATCAGAAAACGCCAGTAGCGCTGTTCTGTATGTGATCTGTATAGGAGTCGCTATCAAGTTCAAAAATACCGCTAACCTATCCCTCGCCGGAGATAATTCTGTTGATTCTTCTCCCTCTAATCGAAGTTTCCGTACCAGCAGTGCTGAGCATTTAAAGGTTGGGCGTCTTTTGAGCAGTGCAAAGTGTGATTGATCCGCAAAGGATTTACCTACTCTTAAAGAGGCTTGCACTCAGCCTAGTCAATCCCGGGGGGGGGGGGGGACAACGAACTCAAGAATAATTATCCCTCTCACATCAAAATACGATTGAATGGTTTCCTTTGTGAGGCTACAGGAGTGGAGTGAGACTAGACTAGCTGAATGCAGAGCTCACGATGAAGGCAGCCTGTGAATTTCCACGGGAAATCAAGAGCTGCGAAGGACATGTTGATCGAACACACAGAAAAAGAGACACCAAGTGACAGTCTCAATGGTACTACGCGCACGACGGAAAGCCGCTGCGCTCATGTCGTCGCTGAAGCGCCGCGTACAGTGCGTCTAGCCAGCCGGACAGCTTCTGAGCGCTTCCCTTTCTGTAGATTCGGCCTACAAGTAGGCACGCGGCCCATTACAACAACAATGAAAGCGAGCAGTAAATCGCTTTACACGTCCCAAACTTGAATGTGGTGTGCTCGCCCCACCCACTTCCCTGTGGCTGCAGAGCAAGTGGGTGGGGGGGGGGGGGGGGGAGCACACCGTATTCAAGTTTCGGGGCCGTAGTGGTTCTTTTTTGCTAGTGGTTCTCATTTTGAGACGGTTTTCGACATTTTCGTTAGGAAGGACCTTGAATCTTTCGATTTCTGGTGAAAAATTGAATGCGGTTCCAATCGTTGCCTAAAAAAAATTAATTTTTTCTTCTTTACACCATTTCTCAAGGGCAGTGTTCAAGATAAAAATCGCTTCTCTGCTTCCCCGCCTATCTTGAAAACGGCCCCATGCTGATTCCAATGATATCTCTGAATCGCACAAGAACTTCAGGAAACGGAGTTATGGTCCCTCAAATATTGAGCTAAGGAAACATTGTGGACGAGTTGTCCGAGGCTTGTAACTCCCGTCTTTTACAGCCGATGTATGCGAGCTGACCTGAGTAAAAAGAGAAGTTGGTAATAAAGGGAAGAACGGGACTATTGATCGGAAACCATCGCTCATCTCACAATCTCGAGCATTCATTTGTTCACGTAGGTGGGCGTGGAAAGTGCATCTGGGGTGTGACGAGCTGACGGGTGTCCAACTTTGGGGCCGTAGGGGACCGTCCCGAGCTCATTTTCCTTAGTTTTTTCAACGTTAGGTTTGCGTTAGGCCCCGCAGCTGCCGATCTCCACCAAAAAAATCAGACATGGTTTTTATCGTGGACACTGCCTTTAACAAACTCAGCTCTGCCATTGAGTCAACCCTTCGTTCCAGCTCATGATTTAGAAATTGGAAATATGATTGAACACCGCCCTTGATGACCGCTGTGGACATTTTCCAATTTTAAAAAAGCTGGACAAAGCATTTGCAGAATTGGTCTATTCCCTATCACAGTTATTACCTTCAGCCCACCAACCGACGATAAGCGGACTGATCTACACGAGTTCTCAACGGGTCCATATGTCTGAAAAAGGCAGCTTTCACGCTACAACTTTGCATCCTTTGGTTCTGTAATCTTGGAATTAGCAGGAATCGGTACGCCTCTGGAAAAGGACTTTTCTTTGCCTTTTAGCTTTTTTAAGGGACCAAGAATTTGATGATTTTGATGATTGAGAAAAGACATTCGGAGGCTCTCAAACAACTTAGAACATGAACGAACTCCTCTGATTACCTAGTCTAGTCTGGATTTTTTCATCAATTCATTTTTGTTCACTGTGACGCTGGCGAGAACTAAAGAAAGTGAAAGAGAATTGTTTCTTTCAATAATAGTACTTACTAAAGGCAGGATTCGTTCTGTTGGAGAAAGAGATGGCTCTAATTTAGGTTATGGTTGTCATAGTACTGAACTTCAGGCATCCTCTTCTAGTCCTGGAGGATGCGAGATTGAAAAATTTGCTTGACAATACGGGCGTTTTACCGGTTTGGATTTTGAAGGCCAGACTGAGACAGACTTACCCCTTCTTGAGAGTCGGGAGACCTAGTCAAACTCTTCTGTCATTTGCGCTAGAGATATCAATGTTTTTACTGAAATAATGGGTACAATTACACATTACATGAGCTGGAACTGATAGCTGCAACTAGTCAAAATGATTATTTGTAGCAGCTTCGAATCGCTGACCAATACAGAAACCGCGGTGAGGACAAATCTTGTAGTTTCAACGCATTTTTGCCGAAAATTTGCCGTTTAGACGAAAATTTCGGCAAACGGCAACGGCAACGTCAAACCCCGAAAATGGCCGGCAAACGGCGATCGGCAATTGCCGCGAACCTTGGTCTTGATAGAATTCAGTCTAGTGAATGAATGTGACCGTCGCACACGATAGAAACTCGGCAGTTCGATGCTGTCGCGAGCGCCGCACGTCCACCCGCAGTGATCGCGCCTCTTCCAGATTTCCTGGACTAAATCTGACGAGGACACTATACATGATGTTCGAGATAATGTTCCTTTGCTTGTAATTGGCCAAAGAGAATTCAAGTTCAGTCGGCTGCTATAAGGACATTACTGAAACATGCGAAATGAGATCGAAAATGCTAGAGATGAAGCAAACCAATAAATCCTTAGTAGGCAGGCTGATCTACGAAAAAACGCCGATTTCGTGGAACGCTGCAGACGAGGGATTGGTAAGTGATCCACCAATGGCCTCCGGAATCTTTTGCGGCCGCGATCAATGATGGGTCTTCCTAATATCATTTTCTAACGAAAACAGGGAATGCCATATAAAAAAAAGAGCACATTTATTTAAAAAAATAAATAAACAGGAGGTTAGGCCTCTTTTAATCCGCAGAAGGAAGACATTTTAGCCCTTCCAGGAAGAAAACATCGTGTAGGTGAAAAGGAATGCGGTTATTTTTGGCAGCAAAGATGGAAAAGCAATGACCACCCACAGAGCTGATGGTGGCCAATGTCAGACATCACATGCGCTGCGTCCGTCGGTCGGCGAATGAGAGATGCCATCATCGCGAACGAACCGCTGCGTTAGCCAAGATGACGATTCGGACGATGTTCAGGGACGTTTTTCAAAAAATCGCAAACGGAGTTGCAACAACGTGGGATGTAAGGACAGATAGTTGCAGAAAATTTTAACACGGGTTATACAAGTTCGTCTACCGTGCGATAGAAGAGCAGAATAACAGCGGAATCTGACTGAGCTACCCAAGAATTTCTAGTCTGCAATATTGCGTCAAACTCCTAATCTTCACAGCAAGCTGCGATGTCGTCGCGGGACGTTTTCAACCCGCTGATCTACATATAACTAGAGGCTAAAGTTGGAATCGCACTTCTATCGCGGCGTGGCCCGATGACAAGGCATTAATAGTTGGCCGGGCTCATACTTCCGGCAACGAGCGACGCCACCAACAACATCGACCGAAAATCGATAAGCCTGCTCTGCACTCTCGCTATCGCGCATCGCGGGAATTATGATCCCGGCCAATATCGATCGCTATCGCGTCGAGCGTCGATTTGCATTAAACGCATGCCACCGCGTCGCTCAACGATGGAAGTATGAACCTGGCCTAACGCACGTGGGGAACTGCTCTGATCGAGTTAGTTCGTAGCAGAGTCGTTTGTTCAGTAACGCATTATTGCTGAAGGATTCGGAACACAGAAGTAAATTGCCGAAATGCCAAAACACAAATGGGGCCCATGTCAATTTCAAGGTACCCATGTCTTGGCTGCCTTTGGCACTCCGTGACAACATTTGATCGCCAACTTTGCGTCTAAGTGTAAACTAAGTTTCTCCCTAGTTTTCGGGAGAAACTTATAATGCCAGTGTACACCCGAACCCTATATTATCCCGCTCCCCACTCTCGAAGAGAGCATACAACTACATTAGGTTCGTCCATGTGACACTGTCCGCCAACGCGATAAGCGCGCGTGTCGAGCAGTCATTGTAAATGCGCTTTTCGGCCTTGTAAACCGACTAGCAGGAATATCAGACGACTTATGAATAATAATATCACAGTCAGCTGCTTGCAGCCGCGGGGAGATTCGTTCAAAAAATGGCTCCACCGCTGGACACGCACGTCTACCGCGTGGGCGGACAGTCTCATTTGGGCAGACTATAACCTGCCTTCCCACTACTTGAAAATGTCAAACAGCTTGCGCGCTATTACGAACTCACATGCTGATTGCTCCAGGAAGCTTGTTTTTCTTCTACGATAAGATAACCCAACCCAAGCTTATTCCACTGCACTTATTCCTCGAGGCAGCACGCAAACTTCTTCAAATTTGAGAGTAAGAAGTTTGATAAAAGCGAGCGCATGTATGCGAAAAAAACATAGTTTGGACAAATTCATTTCCGTTGGCGCGTAAGATCTAAAAAGGGGACTATCCTAGACGGGGGGGGGGGCACTAAAGATTCAAGTCAGAAATGAAATGAACCACCAATCTACAACGCTATCAGTCGAAGTATTTCTACAGAATTTCATCAACAACAATGAGTGATAGCAGCATCAAGCATATTTATCAGGTTTTCCATCCACTTCTATGATAAAATCTTGAGTGCCCCCCCCCCCCCGTCTAGGATAGCCCCCTAAAAAGCTTTTGAATATTTTACTGCGAAAGTTGGAGAATGTAGTGACCTATATGACGTCTTTATTATTGAAGGTATTGACATTTAAAGAATTATTGAAAAGAACTATTGAAAAAAACAAGACTTAGAGAGACTCTTCCTCACCTTCCGAGAGAAGAAGAAAGCTTTGTCCTGGATAAGGTCGGTCCGAACGAGACTGTCCGCCCCCGCTGTCGGAGTGCGTGTTGAGATTTTTTTCTCGGATATTCATTAAAGCATTTTTCGGACGAGCTTACGGCTGAGATACAGCTGACTGGGGAAACGCGTGGACGGACAATCTCATTCGGACAGAGACTTTATGCTGTTGGATAGATGTACCGGCTAATTAAACTTGTTGAACTTCATACTAGGGTATACTTTAGCGCATTAGTATGCCCTATACTCCCTCAAACAAATCTGACTCCTTTCCCGAAAGCAAAAACATCTCATGCTTAGCCAAGAAGTTGTTGTTGATTACCCTTGGAAAGGAAATCCTTCGGTAACACATCGATCATTTGGTGTATACGTCTCTCCCATGAGGGAACCCCTTTTCCTACGAGTTCGTTAATCATCAAGTGATGTCGCGACGAAGTGCTGATAATAACGTATAGCATGTTTTTGGGAAACATGTGGCCCCCGTCCTTGACTGACTACAGTGAGTGAGAAGAGTGATGAGGTTGGGGGTGTTGAGTATGAGACTGAGCCCAACGTCATGTCTCTCTCACCTTCTCACTTTCTCTCTGACTAAGATATATGAAATGAGAGAACTGTTCACGCAATTACTGGATGAGGTGAAAGAGTAATGAGAGTTGGCGCTGGACGTATTTAGCTGAAAGGAATCAAAAATCAAACGAGGTTGTGGAACACGAATGCGTGAGCAACACAAAATACCTGTTCAATTCCTAGAAAAACGATGACGAACTTAGGAAACCCGGCTGAATGTACAACTATGATTTGATTGGAATATGGGTCAGAATTTAATTTACTTAGGCTAGTTTTACATATACCCGATGCTCCGGAAAACCATTTTCTCAATGTTGTAGGTATAGACCTGTAAATCAATGATCCGTGTTCAAAATTCTCCAGAAACGAGTATTTTTATGGCTCTGATAACAGAAAAGTGGTGCCCGAAAAGCAATTTTTAGGGTGTACCAAGAAATTGTTTTTGATTTGGCTCGGAACTTTCTTCTAGAGGCTGTTTTGGGCCCTGATTGCAAATCTGGCTTCCATTCCTGAATTTACCAGACATTTCAGCGTATTTGATTTGAAGCTTTCCAATGGGGGAAATTTTGCTCCCGAAACGCGACTTTCGGCGATTACTGGAATGCTACGATAAAACCACCTCAAAACTCCTACATAGGGGTTATTTGGGCCGTATAACACAAATCTGTGGTCCTAATATCGCATTTTCGGATTTCTGTGGGGGTGTTCACGATAAATTTTTATTCCGATATCTCCACGGTTTACGAAAGGTCTGGTGCCCTATATAGCAAGGCATGCTTAAAAAGGACACGAAAAACGCGTTTTTGAGCCAAAATAGGCTTTCCCTTGTTTACGTTGATTTTTGAGCGTGGAGGAATTGACCGCTAGAAGGATGATACCCATCAGTGCAACAAAGCGATCAGCTCACTCATCAGCACTTCCTTGACTTGATCATTCCTGTAATCTGAGTCTTCATTTGTTCCTTTCAAGGGGAGGATCTGGGGCACGGGGCGTGTCTGGGGCACCAAAACGCTTGTTTGCAGCCGTTATTTTGCCACTCCTGGCTCGTTTTCTACCGTTCCTTTGGCATTGGGACCCTAGGATCCCTCTCCCCTATCATTTTACTTTGGAAAGTCAACGAGGATGATCTTCGTGAACACTGCCTATAAAGGCCGTGTTCACAATGAAAAAAACCGTATCCTAGATTTCGATGTTTCTGAGGAGGTAAGTTCACTAAGTAGGGTATAAATGGGAGAAGTTCCCATAAACTTCTCAAATAATGGAGAGAAAACTGTTCAAAAAAAACCTCACGAATATTTAGTCTAGGCTGTTCGCGTGTATTGTATTGCTCACTGCGGAAAAAACATCGAACCATGCGTCGGAAATTCTTCCGCACTTTGGACTTATTTTGTAAGTGTCTATATTCTCTGTTTCGTGTACCCTGAAAACTCTTCAAAATAACAGGCACATGTTTTGATATTACAATTTTTCGGGATAAAGAGTATTCGAAACTCGGTTACCGCTCCTTTGGTGAGAGAAACACCTACTGTTCCGACACTGAGCAGGACAACTGTTATAGGACGTGGGCAGGGTGGCCCAATGGGTCGGCTGGCCCACGAGATTTTCACCCACTTCCCGACCGTTTTTCGTCGCTCTCTCATTCCTACTCTTCTCAGAAAGACCCAAAGCCTACGTTTCCACAAAAAAACAGGCAACTTTTTAATCGTGAACACTGCCTTTGAAGTCTCACATTTCGCTCGAAATTCCACCGTGAGTGTTAATCGGGACGCCCAACACAAATTTGGGGTTCATTGGCCGATTTTTTGAAATAATAAGGTAGATTACAGTAGTTGAAAGACAGTATTCCTCAAATTAGGAAAAAACACACCCCAGATTCGTACTCAGCGTCTTAAGTAAGTCCAAGCTAAAAGATTTGGCCAAATCCAATAACATTCCTCTGAACACCCTAAAAATTCTCAGATGGTTACCCTTACCTTTTTTGCGTAGCAAGGAAAACGCCGTTTTTCGATTCCTAAGGGGCATTAAGGGCAGTGTCCAGGATAGAAATCGTTTTCGCGTTTCCACCAGGAAACGAAGGTTTAGAGTCTGACTGTTTCATCAGTGAAGAAAGAATCATGAAAAACGCTGCGAAACATGCAAAATTAGCTCTTCATCTTGAAAGCCACATTTCAACGGTGGATCAGTTGCAGTAGACAGCGTGTGCAAATGCGCCCCAATGCTAAAACTTAGCCGCGCTCGCGCTCCAATGCTAATGTAGAAGCGGACAAACTACTTCTCGGAAAACTCGACCGCAAGCGGAAGGGCTAGCGCGAGCGGACTTCGGAGCCGTATGGAGCTTTTTCGGGCTCGTGATCGTTCGTTCTTTTGACCCCAGTACTCCAATGAGACCCCGAACATTCGCTTTCCGGCCAAAAGCCGAGGACGAAATTTATCGTGGACACTGTCTTTAAAGAGATATAGAGCGCGGATTATTATCGTGCTGTCACATACCTACAACAATAAAACAAGGTTTTCCAAATCGTCCTACTGCGGTTAGAACATTCCCTAATTAGGCTCTAAAGCGACTGTAGCCTGATGCGTGAGCGCTCTCACTTGGCGACACGCTTGCCGGTGCGGCCAAGTATAACAGCCACCCAACAAATTATATTTTCCTGCGATAAGAGTTTATTAGTTAGCATGAGTGAATAGCAGCCCTAAAGGTAAAAAACTAAGAATATCCCTTACTCGACGTTCGAGATAAAACTATGTAACGTAGCGACAGAAGAGAAGCATGGAAAGTCATCGATGACACACGGAGCAGGTATTGGGCGGAAGTGTGGGAAGTAGGTATGTGTTTTGTTGTGACAACTCATATCAAAGCACTAGAAAGGCGTTGCTTACATCTTCCGCTGTCACTGCAAGCAGAGGCGTCGCACACGTTGCAGCACTATGACAACCACAAAACTGGTATGATATGACATATATGCATGTGCGAATGTTTGCTGAAGTGAAAGCATGTTGGACTTTTGAACTCGCACTGAGCTCTTATTGTAGCAGTTAGCAAGTGTTTTCCAAAGAGTTCAGTTTTTCTTCCTAAGAGAAGAACACTCGGTAGAAAAAAGAACATGAACGAAGAAAAATCGTTGCTGGAAAACTACCCGTAAAAACAATATTAATGACCGGAGCGGATTTCCATTTTCCTGCAAATTGTCCACTGCGTCCCCGTGCATATACAATTCCAGCCATATCATAGGTCCCAAAACGCGTCGGCGACGATAAATCGTGTCTAAAACGCCGTTTTTGCTCGGAGTGGACATTTTCAAAATCTAGAACCATTCTATCCGACTTGTCGAGCTGATTCAAAAACTGTATTGAAGTTCAAGAAATCACGTCTTTGCCTAGTTATACCCTATTGGACTATGGACTCTCCAGGAAATCAAAACCTTCCGAGGCCCCCGTCATGGTCGGCCTATAAGCTGTAGCCAACTCGGTCGATACGTATGCAATGCACTGAGCACTCAGGTCGAAAAACTTCCCGATGTGTCCAGAGTGCACCGGCTCGCTGCGTCCTGTCCCGTCCGTGCCCGTCCCGGTCGTTACGTATGCAATGCATTGCTTACACAGGTGGAAAAATCCCCCGATATGTCCGGACAGCGCCGTCCGCAGTGTGCTCGAGTGCACCCGTCTAATCGATTTGAAATCAGCCGACATATTAGGGACAACGCTAGATCACTAGGAACAGGAGAGGACGGTGCAGTCCCGTCTTCTGCCGACTATGACGGGGGCCCGAGTGTCGCGCGCATACAGACGACCTATATACTCGAAAAAACTCCAGCTTTTCGAAGACGAAGCAAGTCAGAACTGGGTAAAAACTTACGCTTGCTTTTCCAAACTCAGATACAATTTTCAAAGCTGCTCAATAAGTCACTGGCTAATAGTTTCTTCTTATTCCGAAAATGTCCGCTCGTAACAAAAACGTTCTGGATGCGATTCCGGGTTGCCGAGGCGTTTCTGGACAGATTTTTTGGGGTAATCTCTCTAGCAAAGCGCTTCTTGGGCCCTGTTCATATTAACCGTCGCTGCGTTCTAATCTTACTGCGACGATGCAGCTGGCGCTGCGTCGCGGTGGAGTACTAGTGACGATGCGTTGCTAAAAATTTGAGAGATCAGCCAACCCATTGGATCACCTCGCCCTCGTCATATAACAATTGCCCTGCGTTCGTTTCACCAGAGGAATAGTTACCGAATTTTTGAATATTCATTATTGCGGAAGATTCCATCATTCAAGCTTGTGCATTGGCCCATCATATTTCCGAAGAGAAACAGAAAACAAGTTCACTTTTCACCTAAGATTTTTGGAAAGCAAAACCTACTTTCCATAACGAGCATCGCAACATACTGTCCGTTCCCGTCGCAGAAACAACTCAAAGTGCGGAGGAAAATTGTGAATATCTTCCAGGCTACCATCACGATTTCCCAGATTCCGCTAATGAGTTCTGGCGCACTTGTTTCCGACTCTTGCCTTCCGACTATGAAAAGATATTTCCATATCTGACTTTCGAAATTCAAAAAATGAATCCGCTCTTCCTTGTTTAGATTTATGCTTCTGACCAGCTATGTCGAAAGCCTTAGGAAATATGAAGATGATTATTATGAAACATTTACGATAAATGAAACAGAAAGCTATTGGAAGGCAAGACGATACCTTCAACAAACCACTCTCTCACTGTGAAAAAGCCCCATACATAGAGAAAGCCCAGGCAATGAAAAACAGCCCACCAATCCTAGAGAGACCTCGTGCAATGAAAGTGTTACGAGTATGGATGATGTCATCTCGTGTCAGCTTCAGTTTTTTCATCTCCTCCGCAAAGATTCAATTGTGTGACCGAACTTCACACTTGTTTCTTTGTTCCATTGAATAACGTCTACTTCTTAATCAGAGGGTGAATGAGTTCCGGTTAATTCTTAGATAATTTTTCTGTTCAGTCGTCTTCAAAGATATACGGGGTATCTCACAAAGACCACACTGCCGACTTCTAATGTCGAATAGCGTCATTTTTCATCGGAAGGGGCGAAAAAGACGTTTCAGGATGTCTCTTCTACAGTTCCAGCTATGACATTGACATTGATATACTGGAAGTCGCTGAGATCAAGGACGGGATGTAGAGATAAATTAATGAATGGCGGCGAATGGTAGCACAGAAATAGACTGACTACCCATTGAAGAATCATCAATTTAGTAATTAAAGAACATAAAAGTTTGAAAAACATGAATTTTAATTCAGTAATTGCAGGAAAACGTTGCACATTCACTCTGTTCCACTACAATATGCATAGAGTCTGCGAATAGATTCGAAAAGCGCATACTGGTTATGAAAACCTTATTCAATTTTCTTGAGCTAGCTTCTCATATTTGGAAGCAGTTTTCCAGTATCAGAAAAAACGGAAGCTGGTTTTGAATTTTGCACGAATGGAAAAATTTACCTGGTACTTCTTCGTACTTCAACATTAATTCAGTAGAGGAAGAACCTTTGAAAAAAGAGAAGAGCAGAGAAGATTTTGAAACAAAAACCTGCGAGGGTAACGTCTAGTCTTCTGAGACTACATAATGCCTGTCTGAATAAAAATGTCCGCCCAAGCGGTCGGCTTGCGTGTCGAGCGGTCGTCACACGGCATCTACATACAATGCGCGCCTTCCTATGGCTGCAAAGGTTTAACTAATTCATCATTCGTCATTCGTGTAATAGTCCTGCTAACCAATTCAAATGCCAGAAACGGCTGCTCGACGCGCGCGCCGACCGCGTGGAGAGACAGCCTCAGTTGGACAGACTTTAGTGACCACAGTTTCGTGGAACCCTACAAAGACTACAGTATGTGGATTGTCGTTCATAGTTTTCTAAGTCAAGCTTTTTCGCCAAATTTTTTTTTTGAGATAACCCACAAACTGCCAGGAAGGCAGTGCATTTGTTGAATCAAAAGTTGCCTCAAGGTCATTTCAGCTTTTTGAAACTAAACTTCTGCAATGTAGATGTTCAAAAAACTTCCGAAATTTTTTATACTATCGCGGTTCTTCAACATCTTCCAAGACCCCCTTTTCTTCTTATGCTAAGGTTAGACGCGTATGTAAGAAAAGTTCTGCGTACGTATGCGGAGTCAATACGGAACATCCTGCCGGAACAAGAAAATCGGCGTGTTGAGCAGAATTATAGGTTTCTGGAATAAAAATAGTTCCCTTACCATTTTAAGTTCATTGGAGCCACTGCATAGAGCAATATTCCAAAAAACTTATCAACCATCCAGGTCACTCTCTACCACTGGTCCGAAAAACTGTTGAGATTTCCTAGTATACTGATAGAAACTGCGCATCGCAGCTTGCCGTTTTACCACAGCTCGAACCTATGAAATATTGAAATACCGAAATTGAGAGGGATAAATTCCTGCGCTTTTTTCGGGTTTCGTATTTTTCTCGTTATTTTCTGCTTTGTTGAGTAATGCGTAATAGAATTTTCCAAAACCCATTTCTTCTTCTATCGTACGCTCTTTTTCGCTACCCATGGAACTCGTTCACTTTCGAACTTCACGATTAAACACACTGTGGGGTCCACTCCTGATTAATTCGAGATCTTTATTTTCGCTTTTTATCAAAGCACTGAACGTGCAATGATTGACTGAACGCTTGATCCCTCTGACAACTAGATGATGACAGCAAATCAGATTTACGGAAATTCCTAGATGGGGTGAGTTTTAAATTTTCGCAAAAATTGCAATATTTGCGATTTGTCTTCTCTGCGGAGACTTGAAGACACCATACCTTCTGGGTAGGTGCTATAATAAGTCTCCTATTCAAAATAATATTTTAACCATTTTTCTGCTGTTTCTTAATCGATTTTTGAGCCAGGTCTGATTTGTTGCCTTGACAAGAAGGAAAAATAAACTCTTTCTTTTTGGCTTGGACAACACATCGTATTTAATTGGGAAATTCGAAAGTAAACGAGTTTTACACAAAGCGACAAAGAGTATTAGATAGAGAAACAAATGTGATTTCGACCGCTGTATTACACGTCGCTGAACAAAGCAGAAAACAAAAAGACAAAAATAAAACAAAAACAAGTTATTCCTCGTACCAACAATTTACTCGCGAAAAAATTGGTTTTGAAAGTTCGTTCGACCATGGCCTACCGTAGTTCCCCGGAATTAGAAAATGGCTATCGAATTCGTAACTAACGTACTTTATAGCGTCGTAATTTATGGCGATTCCTGAGTGCGCGCCTCAACTCCGGTTTTCGTTTCACCATAATCTTCTGTAGTTCATATGATATGGGAAAAATACCGTATGACAGACAATCCTGAAAATTCAGTGGATCACTGGAGAGTTTAAAACAAAATCTACATAGATAGTTCACTGCAGAGAGAGCGGTTGAACAAGTTCTTTCAGATACAGAAATTTTGAAGGCAACGCATTCGTGAATTTCGAAAATTAAGAAAAAGAGACCCGGTCGATATATGGTTTGTATCTTATGTATCTCCAGGAAGCTGCATTATAGCTCTTATCGTCTGGAGTGGAGCGGTTGTTTCTTCATTTCTACCACTGTGTATCCTTAGAGACCACCACTCAACTTTCATCATGAAGCAGTCATAGCAGCGTCGCAGCTACACCCCCCCCCATCCAGTGATCGACGATAGATTTTAGAATGTTGCACTCTCTGCATATATCAACGATTTTTCTCTCAGATTTAATAACGCCCACCTATTTGAACATTAGGTTTTTTAATTTTTTTTTTTCAAAGCTAGTTTGCTCTATTCCTGCCCACACTAAAAGATACCTGTCAGATTTTCCACTATCACAAGTGAACTAAAAAAGGTGACTCCACCCCGTAATAGACTTCCCAAGTGTATCCTCGACCTAGGCACGGTAGACACCCTTCAAACTTTTGAATTTTTAAAACCTTATCAGCTTTTGGGTACATGCTAAGGAGCCTTGCATGGCCGTCCTCACCATTTTGAAGACAATGAGTGTTTTCTGATCAATTCTGGGGCGCCATCTCGAGATCTGAAGTCGGATTTGCTGCGAACACCTACAAACGAGTTATAGACATCTTTGAAGTTTCGACAAAAGGTAAGTGCAATTTATTGGGGACTTCCGGGGCTCATAACTTGTATTTGAGATTATTTGAACTATTAGGGTGCTGAACCCAAATCTGGGGTCTGCTTGTCGATTCTCTAAGGTTGACTGAAGCTCACGGAAGGCATTATGATATTTAGTATTCGTAACCTACCTTAATATTTCAAACTTTGTACTCGTGCTCAGCTCCCCAAATAACGAACTGACTCTCGTGTCGCTCCGGCGCCACTCTGACGGATCAGAAGACACGCAGGTCGGCCGCGCGCCCCTAACGCAAGCCAGCCCCATATGCTCTGCGCAGTTGGGAACAGAGGATAAGCATTTCGGAAATCTTCAAAAGTCGCGTTTATGTAGCTCCAAAAAAAATTTTGCTGAGAAGTCTTGAACCAAATCTATTGTAAGACGCTGAAAATCGCACAAACAACCCACATCTCATGCCAGATTTGAAACTTTTCTCTAAAACGCATCCAAATCTATCTGACTTGTGATACAAAGTAGACATTCAACCCACGAAACAGAGCTTCTAGTGCTTCTGTATCTGTTTCTTATCGACCCCCGTCTAAATTTTTCGAGAATGAAGAAACCGACTTGGAGCTCAAGCGTCACTACGTCAAACGATTCTTTAAAATGAATTTTAAGCGACGCCAATACACGCATTGCACGTCTCCAGCTTTAATAAATACAAACCTTGACCAGCTATGAAATTTTTTGGAACATGCCAGATTTGACCATGGAAATCCATCATTCTCCCAATGGTAAGGAAGGCCAGGCGAGGTTCATTAGTTGGAAGTGCTCCAACTTCATCCGAAGTGCTCCTCAGTATAAAGAATAAGGTGAGATACGCTGATGCCACCATTTTCATAAACTTTTGGATTAAAGTGCGCCAGAACAATGGTTTCACCTACTTTTATATAAGCAACTTTTTATAACACGAATGCTTAAACAGTTCATAAAAACACTACAAATTCTAGTTCTGTGACTGATCAAGCACAATAGCTGTGAATGCATTTCAAAGACACCTGAATGCAGACGCTGGAAACATTGGTTACAGTGATTCTCTGATTTGTGTCGATAACTGTCAAAAGAAGGTGCAGATATCGTTCAATCGGCCTACAAAAACCGCCTACTGATGGAGATCCCCCGTAATCAGTCACATGGCGGTCGCGTTGCGGGGGGTGCGCACATTCTGTCCGGCGCACTCCGCTTCGCCGTCAATCCATCGTCGCGCGTCCTTCGATGAGAGAATCTCCTTCCGTCCGAGTCTAAATTTGGCATCGTGGTTGGGGGGCCGATCTTCAAAGTTGCGATGAAGGCGGCGCATCAGCGTCGCGGCCAATCAACGCTGGGGGCGGCGTTCGCTGGGAATATAAGCGCCACCTCGCGCTCCTTCAGCACGCAGTCTTCTGCGAGTTCATGGAAATAGGCCTACAGCCACTTTTCTACCTAGCCAGTCATGATCCGTTCTCTCTGCCTGTTCGCTTTCGTCGCAGGAAGCCTTATTGAAGGTGAGCATCTTTGCCATTACAGGTTGCATATTTGTTACATTTACAGTAATATCACACAGAAAATGTAACTGCATATAGTCCTACTGTAGCACAAACTGACCACAGTATGCCAACCTCACTTGAATTACGGCAAGGGTGTATGCAGTTGCACCTCTTCTTCTATCAGTTAGTCTGCCGATCAGTATTTAGAAGTGTCTAACTTTGATTTCATTTATTATTATAACATTGGCATGGATCCTAATGAGACTTTGCGTTCTCCAATGGGGGGTGACGCAATTTCGGTGCACCTATGTTATAGCATATGGCACCGAGTTTGCGCCGAACCTTCAATAGTAAACGCAAAGTCTCACTTGTATCCATGCCGAACGTTATGCGAAACAATAGCAACCATAGGTTTTAAAAAGCTCGTATACGAATATCAATTTTGTGAAATTGAGGGTAATAGTGAGAATGAAACACTCTGAGACCCTAACGGCAGCCGATTGAGAGTGTCAGTCGATGCGTTGCTGATATACTGATCAATTAGTGTTATTTCAATGGTAATATGGCGCGAAATGCCGCAGCGCAGCACGCGCCAGCTGACAATTGAAATTGGGACAACCTTCAGCACCCAAATTTTCACAGATTCATAGCATCCCTATAGTCAAAAAGTGCTCTACAGTTCCTTCCATTGTGTTCGGGAGAATGAGCATGATGCCAGTCCTGTAGGATATTCCATCATTTTGTTGCGGTCTGATGTGAACCGGTTGGGATGAGTGATTGATGAGTTTATATCCGAACTTTTTTCGTCGCCATATCATTGACACTTCAACTGACGATACTGGACGGCATACTGCGTTGGATAGCTGACCTAAATATAGTCCCATATTTCGCATAATCTTATCGTGATTTATTTCAGCATTGCCGTCGCGTTTCCGTCGTGAGGACAAGATCCAGCGATATTGTGCCAAACATCTGGAGCACTACCGCAACTTCTGTTCTGATGACTCGATTGACGTCGACCGTTCGGCAATGGCAAAGCTGGCCAAATTCTGTCCAGCGTACGAACGACACTGTTCACTCTCGAAACTCGACTCCAGTGATTCTGCGGAATCTTTCGGAAATCTGGTAGTGCCACCGCCACTACCAAAGGGTAGCGACTTCGCTGCTCTTGATCTGCCCATTGGTACCCAGTCCAAGGCTGCCCCGTCTTCAGTCTCGAAGACTCGTCTGACGGCAGCCATCATTGCCAGCTGTACCCCTGAATGCACTGCTGCTCATTGTACTGATGAATGCAAATGTGCTCATACTCATCCGAAAGTTCATGCTATGTGTAATCCTCCGTCCAATGCACAACTAGCTGATACCTGCCAGAAATGGTATGCCAAGTGCCCCATGTTTCAGCCGGTTCAGTACTATTAACGAAGGTAGCGTCGTATACCTGATGATTGTAGTGTATAACTCGATGTATATACATTCTAATTAGACACTAGTAGGGTGGGAGTGCTCGTTAACGTAGTAATATTTTTTTGTTCATCCTCTTCTTGATTTTCATGTTGTTAATCACGTCTCAGACCGATGTGTGTTTGTGCTGTGTTTGTTATCCTTTTACTGCTGTATCAGTCCCACCCTATTCAGACAATACTATACCTATTCTATACTATCTAAGCATACGCAGAAGAACAAATATCTACTCCGAGAGGTTGTTGTAGGTTCTTCTTGTGTATTAAGATCGATCTCTCAGTTCAATCCGGTTCGCAATACAGCTTTGAAAACTGTTCATCGTGACCCCCGAGTGCAGTTACTGCTAATTTCACTATATTAATCATAATGATTACAAAATCGGTTGCACGGATTTCGTCTAGTTTTCACTTTCCATTCTCCATTCTTTTCTTTGTCTTTTTTATTTTTTTCTGACTGATACTAGTAGTAGATGGAAGCGTACAACAGTGAAATCGGTGCACAGGTTATGTAGACGTCATTCCATGAATGCGTATACCCTACGGTAATCAGATACATCTTGAATAAACATGCATTGAATTGTTGTGTGTCTTGTGTATGTCGGTCTGTCCGTATTGGCACAAACAACACATAAAGCCACGTCGCATACACGTTCACTGAGGAACACCATGTAGGTACGCTGAAAACGAAAAGCATCCTGGGACATTTTTTAAGAAGGGTTCGATAGTCTATTGTGTGTGTGGTGCTATGTAGCAGAGCGACAAACATGGTTTCGGGACAAATACCACAAAAAAAAATCACCGGTAAAGAATCAGGGGAAACAGGGTTGCTTGCTGCTCATAAAAAGTCGCACACTGACGATTCCATGATAAACATAGCTCCTTTTTTCTAGGTGATCACGTACACTGTTCTCTGAAGTCTCCTTAGTTGGAATGCGTGGAAGTCACAGGGTTATCCCGAGGTGGTCTATGGAGCTAAATACGTGACACTATAAAACTTCATCAGCGTTTCAAGTGCATACTGAGATTTGGCTATACGGCCGATGACCCTGCAGGGTTTTTTTCTAGGGCAGGTTCGAGAAGGCATCGTGAAGCAGTATTTCGCTTTCGAAAATAGGTCTACCTAGTTATTGATCCTAAGACAGTTTTGGGAAGAGATGAGGAAACTCTACACACTTTCAGAGGCCATTTAATTGGCCTTAGAGCAGCTTAGATGGGACATTTTTCAAAAAAGCTAAGCCATATTTCCAGAGCCAAACCTTCATGGTTGCTGACCCTGGGACAGCTTTGAGATGAAATGGGGGAGCCCTGATGTTTGTTTCAAAGTCAAACTTCCTTGATTAACTTTCAAGGCGAGAACTCGCTTGATATTGACATTGAAGGCAGTGTCGACGATAAAAATCGTTTTCGAGTTTCCACCAAAAAACGAAGTTTTAGTGTCTGACTGTTTCATCAGTGAAGAAAGAATCATCAAAAACGCTGCGAAACATCCAAAATCAGCTCTTCTTCTTGAAAGCCACATTTCAACGGTGGATGAGTTGCGCGGGCATGGGCCTGAAATAGACAGCATGTGCAGATGCGCCCGTATGCT
The DNA here is from genome assembly GCA_029168955.1 of Aplectana chamaeleonis. Taxonomy (NCBI): domain Eukaryota; kingdom Metazoa; phylum Nematoda; class Chromadorea; order Rhabditida; family Cosmocercidae; genus Aplectana; species Aplectana chamaeleonis. The sequence continues at coordinate 76,055 of JAPDOI010000321.1, forward strand.
AAAGCTCAGCCGCGCTCGCTCTCCAATGCTAATGTAGAATCGGGCGAAACTGTTCCTCGGAAAACTCGACCGCGAGCGGAAGGGCTAGCGCGAGCGGACTTCGGAGCCGTATGAAGCTCTTTCGGGCTCGTTTTCGTTCGTTCTTCTGACCACAGTGCTCCAATGAGACTCTCAACTTTCGATTTCCGGCCAAAAACCTAGGACGGAATTTATCGTGGACACTACCTTGGAAGAGTTCACAATAATTTTCGTCCCCGAGTTTTTCCCATAAAACAATGCGTTCGCCTCCAAATGTTACCAAAATTACGACAAAACGGCGAGAAACGCATTGAAACGTCGTATATCAGTGACATTATTCTATAACATGGACTAATTGTCCGGTTGGATGAACATGTTCATGGTGCTTGTCACAGGTAGAAAATTGGGTTGGTCGAAAACAGAAGAACATTTTATGCGGAGCAGGATTAGTTAGGGCCCTAAAGAAAGAACGCAGCAATAGAGAGTAGAGCATTGCAAAGGACAGGTCCACAGGCAGTGTCCACGATCAGAATCGCTTTTCTGTTTCTAAGCCTATCTTAAAAGCGGTCCCATGCTGATTCCAACGATGTCTCTGAAATCGTACACGACCTTCTGGAAACGGAGTTATGGTCTCTCAAAAATTAAGCTAAGGAAACATCGTGGTCGAGTTGTCCGAGGCTTGTAACTTCCGTCTTTTGGCCGATGTATGCGAGCTGACCTGAGTAAAGAGAGAAGTTGAGAGTGAAGGGAAGAACGGGGCTTTTGATCGGAAACCATCTCTCAACTCACGATTTCAAGCTTTTATTCGTCCACTTCTGTGGGCGGGCAATGCGCTTTTGGGGCTTGCCTTGCGCTCAAAGTGGCAACTTCGGGCTCTTTTGGGGTTCTTCCTGGCTCGTTTTCATGAGTTCTTTCAACGTTAAAGTAACAGTGTGCCCCTCTACTATCCATTCCTAGGGGAATTTCAAACACTTTTTTCATCGTGAACACGGCCTTTATAGGCATCGTACGCGCCGAAAACCACTCACCGCTTTTCTACGTTTGAATCATTGGCTGAGCCCGCCTGAGGACGTGGGTAGAAATTGTCTGGTCACCGACGCATCATTGGGAAGATATGGGCGATCGAATGCCTCGAATCCCACCGAAACAGGCCGGCCTTCCGACAGCCATGTGGCCTCAAATGAGAAAATAAGGTAGCTTATCAACAAATGACATATCAACTTCCACTCATTTGCGCGATATCGCTTGTTGAAAACCTTCTTTCTTTCTCATTTTATGCCATATGGCTGTCAGAAGACCGGCCTCTTTTGGTGGAATTCGAGGCATTCGATCACCCATATCTTCCCAATGACGGGTGATCCGACAAACTCTACCCACACTCTCATGCGGGCCCAGCCAATGATTCACACTCAAAAAACGGTGAGTGGTTTTCAGCGCATACGATGCCTTTAAGGATTTCGTGTACTTCTGGTGCGCTTTTCTCAATTTCTACGTCATTTTAGTTCTACCCGGTAGCCACTTAAAGGCAGTGTTCACAATAAAGAATGTGTTTCAGTTTCCACTAGGAATGGGTAGTGGATGGGCAGACTGTAACGTTGACGTCGAAAAAACGCATAAAAACGAGCCAGGAAACGCTCCAAAAGAGCCCGAAGTTGCCACTTCGAGCGCAAGGCAAACCCCAAAAGCGCAACACACGCCCACCAACGTGAACAAATGAATGCTTGAGATCGTGAGATGAGCCATGATTTCCAATCATTAGCCCCGTTCTTCCCTTCATTCTCAACTTCTCTCTTTACTCAGGTCAGCTCGCATAGATCGGCTGCAAAAGTCGGAAGTTACAAGCCTCAGACAACTCGTCCACCATGTTTCCTTAGCTCAATTTTTTAGGGACCATACCTCTGTTACCAGAAGGTCTTGTACGATTTCAGAGACATCATTGGAATCAGCATGGGGCCGTTTTTAAGATAGGCAAAAAAAACAGGAAAACGATTATCATTGTGAACACTGCCTTTAAGATAGTTTTGAGGAGAAATGCATTGGAAAACCTTGATACAGTGTTGAGAGCAGACCTCGCTGGCTAATGAGCCTGTAGTAAAGCTACGAGGAGCTTGGGGAAACCTTGCTACTTTTCCGAAAACACAGCTCCCTGACACTGGCCCCAGGGCAGCTCTGAAGAGATATGGGGAAGCCCTCATGCATTTTGAGAGCAAAACTCACTTGTAAACGATCTTAGGGCGGGTTTTGGAGATTTGAGAAAACCCTGTACACTTTCGAGAGCGGATCTAACTGGGCTTTAGGGTGGCTTAGAGAGGATATTTATAAGGGAAACAATAATACATTTTTGAAGGCAGATTTTCCTGCTTACTGACAGCTTTGACATGAAATGGTGGAATCATGATGCACTTTCGAAGGCAAACTTCACTGATTGACTTCCAAGGAAAGACCTCACTAAGTATTGAACCTAAGTAGAGAAAAACCAGTTTGAAAATAGTGTATGAATGGATTCGAAGTTGGCGCCAAAATGGTTTTTGTAATTTTTCAGCATTTCGGAGACCTGGTCACTGTCATTTTTAACATTTTCGTACATATGGAGTTTGTGACATGATTTTGTTCTACATTGTTTAATGGTCGCTTTATATTCTCTGAAAAAATGCTAGATAATCGACTTCGAAGCTGCTTTCAGGTGGCAATAACTGTAGAGGGCGCATTTTCAGACCTTCAGGGGTGATGCCACTTAGCCCGAATTGTTTGGTGGCACGAAAAAAAAAACCCGAGAGATTTTCAGCATGCACGATGCCTTTGAGTCTACTGGCATTAGGTAAGTGGGGAGAACTTACCGTTTTCAACTTTTCTCGCGCTTTGTTCTTCAAAAATTAGGAGTAAAAATATAAATTTGCCGTCGCCAATGGCGAGTTGTCCGCACAAGGGCACCCGAGCACCCAAGGCAAGGGCGAATTTCTAGTTTTTTTTTCTCAATCTTGGAGAAAAAAAAGCGGCAAAAACTGTAAGTCAATACAGTTAAAGTTTGCGCATTGAAAAGTACATGAAACTTCCAGTGCTCAGCTGACGTATCCGCAAATATGTGCTTCTAAAGAATTAGTGCTCCCATGAGCTTTCTCAACCATTTTTTCATCAAGGTGTTCTCAAGTATTATGAAAACTCACGCAGAGTTCTTCGAAAATTTTTAAGAGATAAATGAAACCTGATTGGTAGTATGCACGTGCATCACGAAAAAAAGTGTTACAGTGGAAGACGATTAGGAAAAACACTTTTTTCGCGATCCAACGCAGTGTTCTCTGGAGTCTCCTTACCCAGAACTTCTGAAACAGGTTATTAACACGCTAAAGGCCACTTCGTTCGGTGCAAACACGTTATTCGCGTCTTGGTATGGTGCAAGCGAGCTTCCTCAGTGTAGACGACCCAGGAAGCACCGAGCAAGCAGCCTTACTGGGAGATTTCGAAGCGTTCCAGCAGCTTATTGCACGGTGTTAACCAGCTCACTGACACTTCGTTCCGTGCAAGCCTCCTTATCGTGGATCGGTAGGGTGCGAACTAGCTTCGGCTCCGTGCAATCAGCCTTAGGCACGTAAAACACCGTGCAAGCAGCCTATGGGAGTTGCCGAACCGTTCCAGCAGCTTCGCACGGAGTTGACACGCTATCACGCAGGTGCGATTCGGCTCTAGAGCGATGCCTGATCATTGATTCGTCTTTTTTGCGCTGTTAATTTGCAGTCGTGCAGTTTCTTTTTCATTCCTCTTTCTCTGATGTTGATGTTTCTAGAATGTTTAATGCCCCTTTTTGGCCTGATATAGCATAAGATATAGCAAGATAGGCGAGTTGAACACAAAACTCAGATGTCAAGCTCTGAACATTCTAAAAACATCATTTTGGGTATAATATGATGTAACGATCATTCCATAGTAATAAAGGAGAGTGGTGTCCGTCCGTCCGTCCGTCCGTCCGTCCGTCCGTCCGTCCGTCCGTCCGTCCGTACGTCCGTCCGTCCGTCCGTCCGTCCGTCCGTCCGTCTGTTCGTCCGTCTGTCTGTCCGTCTGTCTGTTCGTTCGTCTGTCCGTCTGTCCGTCTGTTCGTTCGTCCGTCCGTCCGTCCGTCCGTTCGTCTGTCCGTCTGTCTGTCTGTTCGTTCGTTCTGTCCGTCCGTCTGTCCGTCTGTCGTTCGTCTGTCTGTCCGTCTGTCTGTTCGTTCGTCCGTCTGTCCGTCTGTCTGTCTGTCTGTTCCGTCTGTCTGTCCGTCCGTCTGTTCGTCTGTCCGTCTGTCTGTCTGTCCGTCCGTCTGTTCGTCTGTCTGTTGTTCGTCTGTTCGTCTGTCTGTCTCGTCTGTCTGTCTGTTCGTCTGTCTGTCTGTCTGTCTGTCTGTTCAAGGTTCCGTCTGTCTGTCTGTCTGTCTGGGTCTGTCTGTTCAGTTCCGTCTGTCTGTCTGTCTGTCTGTCTGTTCCGTCTGTCTGTCTGTCTGTCCGTCCGTCCGTCTGTCTGTCCGTCAGTCAGTCAGTCATTCAATCAGTCCGTCAGTTTACGGTGTGCATTCTGTAATTGCAGACTTTTCTGTTTTACAAGGGTTAAGCCCGAAAGAATCAAACGGGACGTCGTAGAAAGTCAGTGGGACCCAGCGGGAGTGCGCCGGACGCCGTAGGAAGTGTACGGAACCCTTTTAGGAGTGCGCCGAACGCCATAGAAAGTGTGCAGGACCCATGTAAGAGTGCGCCGGACGCCATAGAAAGTGTGCGGGACCCATTTAAGAGCGCCGGACGCCATCGAAAGTGTGCGGGACCCATGTTAGAGTACGCCGGACGCCATAGAAAGTGTGCGTGACCCATGTTAGAGTGTGCCGGACGCCATCGAAAGTGTGCGGGACCCATGTTAGAGTACGCCGGACGCCATAGAATGTGTGCGGGACCCATGTTAGAGTGTGCCGGACGCCATCGAAAGTGTGCGGGCCCATGTTAGAGTACGCCGGACGCCATAGAATGTGTGCGGGACCCATGTTAGAGTGCGCCGGACGCCGTAGGAAGTGCACGGAACCCATTTAGGAGTGCGCCGAACGTCATAGAATGTGTGCGGGACCCATGTTAGAGTGCGCCGGACGCCGCAGGAAGTGTACGGAACCCTTTTAGGAGTGCGCCGAACGCCATAGAAAGTGTGCGGGACCCATGGTAGAGGGCGCCGGACGCCGTAGGAAGTGTACGGTACCCATTTAGGAGTGCGCCGAACGCCATAGAAAGTATGCGGGACCCATGTTAGAGTGTGCCGGACGTCATAGAAAGTGTACGGTACTCATTTAGGAGTGCGCCGAACGCCATAGAAAGTGTACGGGACCCATGTTAGAGTGTGCCGGACGCCATAGAAAGTGTACGGTACCCATTTAGGAGTGCGCCGAACATCATAGAAAGTTTGCGGGACCAATGTAAGAGTGCGCCGGACGCCATAAAAAGTGTACGGAACCCATTTAGGAGTGCGCCGAACGCCATAGAAAGTGTACGGGACCCATGTTAGAGTGTGCCGGACGCCATAGAAAGTGTACGGTACCCATTTAGGAATGCGCCGAACGTCATAGAAAGTGTGCGAGACCAATGTAAGAGTGCGCCGGACGCCACCGAAAGTGTGCGGGACCCATGTTAGAGTACGCCGGACGCCATAGAAAGTGTACGGGACCCAGGTGAGAGTACGCCGGACGCCATAGAAAGTGTACGGAACCCATTTGGGAGTGCGCCGAACGCCATAGAAAGTGTACGGGACCCAGGTGAGAGTACGCCGGACGCCATAGAAAGTGTACGGGACCCAGGTGAGAGTGCGCCGGACGCCATAGAAAGTGTACGGAACCCATTTAGGAGTGCGCCGAACGCCATAGAAAGTGTACGGGACCCATGTTAGAGTGTGCCGGACGCCATAGAAAGTGTACGGTACCCATTTAGGAGTGCGCCGAACGCCATAGAAAGTGTACGGGACCCATGTTAGAGTGTGCCGGACGCCATAGAAAGTGTACGGTACCCATTTAGGAGTGCGCCGAACGTCATAGAAAGTGTGCGGGACCAATGTAAGAGTGCGCCGGACGCCACCGAAAGTGTGCGGGACCCATGTTAGAGTACGCCGGACGCCATAGAAAGTGTACGGGACCCAGGTGAGAGTGCGCCGAACGCCATAGAAAGTGTGCGGGGCCCGTGTAAGAGCGCGCCGGACGCCATAGAAAATGTGCGGGACCCATTTAGAAGTGCGCCGAACGCCACAGAAAGTATGCGGGACCCATGTAAGAGCGCGCCGGACGCCATAGAAAGTGTGCGGGACCCTTGTTAGAGTGTGCCGGACGCCGTAGGAAGTGTACGGAACCCATTCAGGAGTGCGCCGGACGCCAAAGAAAATGTGCGGGACCCATCTAAGAGCACCGGACGCCATCGAAAGTGTGCGGGACCCATGTTAGAGTACGCCGGACGCCATAGAAAGTGTGCGGGACCCATGTTAGAGTGTGCCGGACGCCATCGAAAGTGTGCGGGACCCATGTTAGAGTACGCCGGACGCCATAGAATGTGTGCGGGACCCATGTTAGAGTGTGCCGGACGCCATCGAAAGTGTGCGGGACCCATGTTAGAGTACGCCGGACGCCATAGAATGTGTGCGGGACCCATGTTAGAGTGTGCCGGACGCCATAGAATGTGTGCGGGACCCATGTTAGAGTGCGCCGGACGCCGTAGGAAGTGTACGGAACCCATTTAGGAGTGCGCCGAACGCCATAGAGTGTGTGCGGGACCCATGCTAGAGTGCGCCGGACGCCGTAGGAAGTGTACGGAACCCTTTTAGGGGTGCGCCGAACGCCATAGAAAGTGTACGGAACCCATTTGGGAGTGCGCCGAACGCCATAGAAAGTGTACGGGACTCATGCTAGAGTGCGCCGGACGCCGTAGGAAGTGTACGGAACCCTTTTAGGAGTGCGCCGAACGCCATAGAAAGTGTGCAGGACCCATGTAAGAGTGCGCCGGACGCCATAGAAAGTGTACGGAACCCATTTGGGAGTGCGCCGAACGTCATAGAAAGTGTACGGGACCCATGTTAGAGTGTGCCGGACGCCATAGAAAGTGTACGGTACCCATTTAGGAGTGCGCCGAACGCCATAGAAAGTGTGCGGGACCAATGTAAGAGTGCGCCGGACGCCACCGAAAGTGTGCGGGACCCATGTTAGAGTACGCCGGACGCCATAGAAAGTGTACGGGACCCAGGTGAGAGTACGCCGGACGCCACTGAAAGTGTACGGGACCCATGTTAGAGTGTGCCGGACGCCATAGAAAGTGTACGGTACCCATTTAGGAGTGCGCCGAACGTCATAGAAAGTGTGCGGGGCCCTTGTAAGAGCGCGCCGGACGCCATAGAAAGTGTACGGGACCCAGGTGAGAGTACGCCAGACGCCATAGAAAGTGTACGGGACCCATGTTAGAGTGTGCCGGACGCCATAGAAAGTGAACGGTACCCATTTAGGAGTGCGCCGAACGCCATAGAAAGTGTGCGGGGCCCATGTAAGCGCGCCGGACGCCATAGAAAGTGTGCGGGACCCATTTAGGAGTGCGCCGGACGTCATAGAAAGTGTGCGGGGCACATGTAAGAGCGCGCCGGACGCCATAGAAAGTGTGCGGGACCCATTTAGGAGTGCGCCGAACGCCATAGAATGTGCGCGGGACCCATGTAAAGTGCACCGGACGCCGTAGGAAGTGTACGGAACCCATTTAGGAGTGCGCCGAACGCCAACAAAAGTGTGCGGGACCAATGTAAGAGTGCGCCGAACGCTATAGAAAGTGTGCGGGACCCATGTGAGAGTACGCCGGACGCCACAGAAAGTGTGCGGGACCCATGTAAGAGCGCGCCGGACGCCAGAGAAAGTGTACGGGACCCAGGTGAGAGTACGCCGGACGCCATAGAATGTGTACGGAACCCATTCAGGAGTGCGCCGGACGCCGAAGAAAATGTGCGGGACCCATTTAAGAGCGCCGCACGCCATAGAAAGTGCACGGAACCCATTTAGGAGTGCGCCGAACGCCACAGAAAGTGTGCGGGACCCATGTAAGAGCGCGCCGGACGCCATAGAAAGTGTGCGGGACCCATGTTAGAGTGTGCCGGACGCCATCGAAAGTGTGCGGGACCCATGTTAGAGTACGCCGGACGCCATAGAATGTGTGCGGGACCCATGCTAGAGTGTGCCGGACGCCATCGAAAGTGTGCGGGACCCATGTTAGAGTGTGCCGGACGCCGTATAAAGTGTACGGAACCTATTTAGGAGTGCGCCGAACGCCATAGAAAGTGTACGGAATTCATTTAGGAGTGCGCCGAACGACATAGAAAATGTGCGGACCCATGTTAGAGTGCCCTGAACGCCATAAAAAGTGTACGGGACCCATGTAGATGTGCGCCTGTAGAAAGTGTGCGCGACCTCAGGGGGGGGGGATGCTCTGGACGCCGTAGAAAGTGTGCGGTACCACGTAGCAATGCGCAGGACGCCGCAGAAAGAAGAATGTCTTTGAAACGAGCTCGAGAACGCTAATGCACAGGATTTGCCGCACTTCGGACTGATTTTGTGTGCGTGCACAACTGAAGCATATTTATTGCTTTTCTCGCTATAAATTACCGCTGTCCGTTTTCCATGTGTCCACATTAGTGGCAGGCAACCTTTATGTCTACAATAAAATATATTGGGGAAAAATAATTTCTGATCGGATTCTATATATGCCAAGACAACTTGATAATTTCCGCAGGAGGCAAAAATTTGGGGGTCTGGGGGCGAAGCCCCCAGCCGGCCGTCAGGCGGGCGGAGCCCGCAGGACGGCTGGTATATAATATATGGCATTGGTATTATCGCTCCAGCCGCGAAGCGGAGCCGATGCGCGCTTGCACCACACTGCGCTACAAGGGTCGGTGCCCTTCGTCAAAGATTCACGAGCCAATTAGAGCTGTGCTCAGCTTTTTTTTTTGAATTTCGTATTTCCTAGTTAATCTTAATCCGTAATTAGTAATCACGCACAGCCCTCGCGTCAATCAAGAAGTCAATAGGCAGCCAATGGATGCAGGATATTCACCCCTATCTTTTATAAGTTAGCACTCATTTTTAATTCACCATAATTCTCTGGCAGTCAGACGATCTCAAGAGGCGAAATCATTATTCTTGTTTTATTTTCCGAATATGGAAGCGGTCTCTTCTCGCTTCAAACGCAGTAAGCATCTACAGAGACAAAATTTGTAAATCGCCTGGAATGATTCGATTTATGAATGCTAGAGAATACCAATTTGTCAGTGCCTGCCATTTTTACCCTTTTTTGCGTTCCTAAGGCGTTTTTTCCGCAAAAATCACTCGGGTTTTTCTATCTCTCACCTGGAAGGTGTCATCGCGAACAAGCTCAAAATGGCTCAGGGAGTCTTCAAATTATGATCCTTATGAATTAAGTTTTCTGAACATCTGTGCATGTTCCAGCAATGACTTCCATCGCCGGGTATGCTAGGACAAGAAACCTAGAAGGACGTTTCAAATGACGATTACGACCTGAGCGGTGACCCAGTCGAAGAACTCTTTTCGTGTTACGCCTCCAAATCTTGTGTTTAGGGATTAAATGTATCGGGACGACAACTCCTACTACGACCAGTTCGCAGCTGTTCTTATCTCAGCTACAGAAAAGGATGAATAACAAGGTGGAAAAACGTTCTCGCAGCTAGAGGGCGTTGCACGCAAGGGAGGATGAGCTGGCGACGAAGCTCGACTGCCGTCGAGAGTTGCTCTGTTTTACGCTCTCCAAATACGTGTTTTCTAACGATGTGTATGTTTTCATTGTTCTGTGATGCGATAGATCTGGCCTTTAGGGATTTTATGTTAAATCATTGAAATACGCACTGAAATATGCCTCCTACATAAGCTATTTGTTTGTTGTTGTGTTTATTCGGAGATAAAGCCGATGCCCCGTAAGACAGTTGTTATTGCAAGTTTTCTGAGATAAACATATAGGAAATCGACGTTGTTACATGATTCATAGAGTGGGTTAAAAGGCGAACTTCATTCATCTTCATGTATCCGCGTTTATGATCAAGGTAGAGTTCGACTCATAGACAGTATAAGGTAGTGGTCCCAAGGTAATCATCTTATTTTTTATGTGCTGCTAGCACTACATAGGTATTTCAACTATCCTCTTTTCGATGGACTTACCGTGGGGTTTTCCTCGCTACCTCTGCATAAGGTCAGATTTCGCTCGCTTCGCTGATTATTCCGCTTGCTTTGGCGCATGGTTCTCATTTTACCCCTTCCGCTTATTGTAAGGTTGCGCTGGCTTCGTATTAACCTCCGCTTGTTAAGCGTTAGCTTCTGCTTGCTTCGCGTTAGCTTCCACTCGCTTAGCGTCAGCTTCTGCTTGCTTTGCGTAAGCTTCCACTCGCTCAGCGTTAGCTCCTACTTGCTTCGCGTTTGCTTCCGCTCGCTTCGGTGCATGTTTCCACTCGTTCCCCTGCCTAACGTAAGGTTCTGCTTGCTTGGCGTTAGCTTCTGCTTGCTTCGCGTGTTAGCTTCTGCTTGCTTCGCGTTCGATACGGGGACAATCCGTTACTAGCATATTGCGTGTTAACAGTTTGTTTCAAAAGTTCTGAGTACGAAAGATGCCTGAAATTTTCAGAGTTCACTCTACATTTCGCCGACATTATCCGATGACGTCAGAATGTTTTTCTAAGGAATTGGGTTATCTCCTCTGATATGATGAGACTACAATATTTTTCTTTGAATGTTTTCTCTAAAGCGTTTGAGGCCTTCACTGAGTTCCAGAGGTAGACTCAAGAAGTCGCTCACACAGCGGTCCCATATTGAGAGATGTGGCCAAGTCGTCCAAATGGCAAATCACCGCGGCAGACGCCTGCAGCCGTGTTCACAGAATGTCAGTTACGAAAATCCAGTGGAACCTTGTGGCACCAAGTACAGCCTTTTTCTTCAAAAACGAGGCTTTTCCTGAACACTTTCAGGAACTCATGCAATGCGCTCGCTTAATGTGAGATTGCAGGGCCCATGTAATATTTTGGAAACCCATATTTTGGTACTTGCAACCATAATGTTTTACTGCTTTCAGAATCACTAAGACTAGAACTAAAAAGCCTAGATCTCAGAAATTCTTCGTTTATAACTGCTTATTTTGAAGGGGTTGTCTAACAACCCCATGGTGGCAAAAGCGTTCTCACAGGGGGAGCCATTATAGCGTAGTACAAAAGCACGCGAATCGAGCGTGTAGCGTGGTTATCAATGTCGCTTACCACTGTTTTTCCCATGAACAACAATCATCCAATTCGTCTTTCTCATCTCTCTTTTGGCGTCCTTTCTCCTCAACTCTCTTTTTCCCTGCTCAATTGTTATCAAAGTGATTATCTTCATGGTATGTTTTGAACCAAATCGATAAATGTTTCTAGGATACTCACACGAGCAACTATGGAAAAGTTACTGGATATCATTACAACATATTAAGAAAAGGCGGAATGGGAGGAAAGATTGAAAACGAAGAAGAAATTCGAGAAAGTTGATCATAAGAAAATCAGCTATGTGCGACATCGATCGTTTTTATCCGTAACGGGGCCACCCACGCGCTCGACGCGCATCCAGTTGCGATGCGTTTTCCCCAATCTAGCGATTGACGATACAAACCTCGTGAGGATGCTCTTGCTACTAGTAAAAAGATTGCTGTGTTTTTTGCCCACACCCATAGCCCAAAACATTGCAAGCTGGTAACTTAAAAATGAACCCGAGATTTCCATCCTTTTTTCTCTACCATCCAAGCTCCGTCTTGGGAAATATTCTTACTATAATTTTACACTAAAGGCAGTGCTCACGATGAAAATCCCTTTTCTGTTTTTTCGCCTATCTTGAAAACGGTTCCACTCTGATTTAAATGATGTCCCTGGAATCGTAGAAGACCCCCTGAAAAGGGAATTAAGGCCGCTCGAAATTTAGCAAGGGAAGCATTGTGGACCAGCTGTCCGAGGCTTGTAACTCCCGTTTTCTGCAGCCGATGTGTGCGTACTGACCTGAGTAAAGAGAGGCGTTGAGAATTAAGGGAAGAATGGGTTTTTTGATCGGAAACCATCCCTCATTTAACCACGAATTCAGGGGAACTGTTATAGGAGTGGCCCAATGGGTTGGCTGGCCCACGAGATTTTCACCCACTTACCGGCCGTTTTTCGTCGCACTTCCGTTCTTAATCTTCTTATAGGGGCTCAAAGCTTACGTTTTAGCAGAGAAAACGTGCAAATTTTTCCTCGTAAACATTACCTTTAACCTACCGTGAGCATCAGAAAAATGGAAAAAAAACTCAAACTCATATTCCGCATCCCCAGTAGTTCTACTGGACAAAGTTCGTGGCCCACAAACAATTCACGGCCGTGTTCACGATGGAAACCGCGTTCGAGTAAGCACGGGAAATTTTCAATAATGTCCGAGGCCCATTGCAACAGTAATGTCGTGCCGAAAAAAAAAACAGCTAAAATAACCAACAAGTAGCTCTTAGCGGTGCCAAAACCTGAATGTTTAATGCCCGCCCCGCCCACTTCCGCAAAAGACACCGAGGAAGTGGGTGGAGAAGAGAGAGGGCGATCATAGCACATTCGAAATTTGGGACCGTAGCGTAGAGCTATTTATTGATGGTTTTAGCCGTTTTTTTTTTTCGACATTGTTGTCGCAATGGGCCTCGGAGCACCCATTTCCTGGGGTAAACTCGAAAGCCGCTTTCATCATTAACACTGACTTTAATTCCCGGATCCACCTGCCGTTATGAGCCTCTACGATTTTAGTGTCTAGGTTTGAACAGGGGCTACTTACAATCTTGGCTGCTAGAAGTAAGGGCATCCTAAACAGGTACATTTTCTGGGAACCACATCACGTCATTACCGAGAAGTACGTGCGTTGACCGATTCTTCTTTGAAGGAAGACGAATAGCGTTCTCGTGATTTAGCTGAAAGAACTAGTTTGAGTGCGAAAAGCGGACTTTTTGACAAAACGGAAAAAGCAAGTTGAAAACTATCAAAAGACGACGTAGAATAGAAATTGATAATGAACTAGACAAATATAAAACACTCTTGTTGAAAAGAGTTGTTTTGAACGCATAGTGTATGTTGAATTCGCCTTCGGGGCTGTCGCTAAGAAAACCCTCTACAAATTTCTGATAGCTGTCTTTTTGAATGGGGTCGCATTTTACCCACCTTATACCTAACAATGAGAGAACTGACCAGAATGTAGGAACGATAACTTTCATGGAGATGTGTGATCAATCTTATCGACTCACTGAGCCGACACCTTGGCGCCAACTTTTTTCAAGGAATCTTCCATTTCGACCATCCTAACTTCACAAAACTCTTTCGATCACTTCGAACCCTTAAACGGCGCCTAACTATGGAACGAATATAAAATTAGACAAGCTGTTTCCTTGATGAAACCATGCCATTGAAAATTATGTGAAACCGACACGTATCGCACGGACAGTTTGCGTTCCTTGTTAGGCGTTTGCTCATACTCGGTGCACGTACGTTATATTAGTATATGCACACCGTGTTTGCGCCAACCCACAACAAAAAACCCAAGGTATCAGTGCAATCCTTGCCGACTGTATGTATGTATGTACCTGCAGCGCTCTCTGAAGTCTTCTTGTGTGTGCGTGCTACATGACTGTTACAAACTTTGGCTGAAGTTTGTCCAAAATCAAGCTCTTGAGAAAAGTTTCTCACAAAGTGAAATTAGATCGTAGAAGTGAAAGAGTACAACTGTTTTCACAGAACTTCTAATTCCGTCCCAGCTTTTTCAGAAGCATTTCAACACTATTACCCGATGGCCTTTCCTTCGCGAAAGCTAGAATTGGTTCGTACAAATTACCAGAATTTGCAGGCAGCCTCAGAACATTTCTTTCTTTCTATAAGTGTTTGGGAACGTGAAATGATAGTGAGGTCCGCCAGGATCTACTTCAGAATATCTTGAATGTGTAGGCTCTTGAACTTTTCAGGAGGTCTAATACACGTCTCTGACGTCTTTTTGTTCACGATGCTCTGGGAAAACTTCCTGTGACAGTGCCGGAGAACTACCGCGAACTTCGAATATGCCGCGATAGCCCCACCATAGTACCGCGGCGGATCCGCGATTACCAATGTGTCAAGACGATTCTGTTGCAGACTCTTGAAGGCAGCATACACGCTTGTAAACGCGGTTGAGATAACTACGGAAATAGAATGGTATATCACAAAACACAACGCCTACGCATTGCATTTTGAAGCGTCAAAAGCGACCCACAATGCCGCAAAACAAGTGAGAAGTTGGCCCCGCCCTGTACTTCTCCATCCCCTGTATTTGCCATCCTCCTCCAAAACAGGGGTGCTGGGCTATTCTCACCGTCGTCGATGAATGTGGTTTACTTATTGGACTTATTGTACCACCAACAAACGTCGCCGACTGTGGGAACGGCCCAGCACCCCTGTTTAGGAGGAGGACGGCAAATACAGGGGGAGGAGAAATACAGGCAGGTGAAAACTTTTTACTCGTGTAGCGGCAATGTGGGTCGTTTTTCTACTTTTCATTATGTGTAGGCTTTGTGTTCTGAACCATACCATTCTATTTCAGTAGTTATATCAACCGCGTTTACGAGCGTGTATGCTGCCTTCAAGCCTGCCGCGATAGTACGCTCCGTGTCAGAACCGCCCCGGTCCAGCGAGGATGCATCAGCGAACTCGCGTCGGCTACGATGTGTGGTAAAACGAGAGTATCGTTTGTTCAATCCCCTATGTTTGAGGTACATCCCGTATCTCCTTGGTCGCAATGACGGGGATACCCGCTGTCCCTATCAAACAAAGCACATAACAACCGCATGTGCGTAATTTTGTTTCTAGGCCCCACCCAAATGTGGTATAACTCATAAGTAAGTTTATTTGAATTACTCGCAGACGGTTCCATTTTTGTAAAAGGGCACTGACCGATCGCGGAGCCGCTACGGCATTGCCGCTGCCAATCCGCTGTTATAGGAGCGAATTTGCAGCGGTAATGCCGTAGCGGCTCCGCGATCGGTCAGTGCGCCTTTACAAAAAGATTGCTGTAGAAGCCGAAGAAGCACTCTCACGGCACTGTCTCGGCAACCCCCGCCAGACGACGTATGAGATTTCTAGTCAATGCATCAATGCCATTCATCACAATATTCGCAATCTATTCTGCATAGCCTAGCTCCCTCAGTTTGAGCCCATCGGAGAAAGGCTCAAAGAGCTCATCATGCCAAAATCTTCTTATCGCTGGTATACTTTGCCGTGACCGACTGCTCCGCTGCTTGCTCCACCCGGACTCATCCGAACGAGCTAGGCTTTAAGTGTTACTACACACACCAACGTTCTCTCGAAGGCTCACACTTAAACTCCGGAAAAACAAATATCGTGATGTTGCTGGGCTAGGTCCGGGCCGGTGGACAACTAACACCGCCGTTGAATGGGCTACTCAACTCAGGCCATTCTCGGCCCCGATCGCACCAGCGCGGATAGTCCGTAATACCGCTCAACTGATGGCTTCCATGAGCAATATTCCAATGAACGAGACTTGAACCGGCAGAATACCCAACATATTGAAACTGTACCTTCAGTGAAATATTCCTGGAAACTTCATGGTCAGTTGTTCTCTAAGATTGTCAGGTGTGAAGTGCATGAAAGTATATATGTCTACAACATGGCATCACCCCGAAGTGTCAACAATCTTCTCTTGCGGGAGTAAAAGCTGAACCACGTTTACACGAAACACCAAAATCGTCTCGAGGTGACGTGCTGTCTGATAAAACGTGCTTCATAGTACCTGTTTCTCAAACGTAAACATTTATGTTACTCCTGAAGATTGAAGATGAAAATGTGAATCATGACCTGATGTTCGAACAAAACGTGCCTGCAATGAAAATGTGCAGTGATGGTTCTCTGATATCTCTCTGTGGCAATATATGTAAGTAGTCTTCTCTGAAGTAACCTTGGTTGAGACGAATGAAAGTTTCAGTGTTTTGTTTGGGTATTAAAAGAACTCAATGTATCATTGGGTTTTCAAAAAATAAAGGTCAGTTGTGCACCATGGTCTTATAGAGCTTTGATGTTGTTGGGAAAAGGGCTGTCCAAAAGTTCGTCTGGGCAGCATAATGTTACAAAAACTCTACGGCACCTCGTCTCCATGAACCAGTTCCAGAGGAGGGTTCCATAATATTCTGCACGTCCTACAACACTTTTTGCCAACCAAGGAGTGTTCCTGAATTTCTTGCATTGCGCCTCCTTGGGTGGTGATATTCGATGTCAGGAAGAAGGGTCCTCTATCGCCAACAAAGACGAAACCGATATTGTTCGAATGAGACTGTCCACTCACGCGGTCGGCTAGCGTGTTCAGCGTCCGTGGCATGGACATTTTCAGCACCTGTAAACCGATTGGTAGGATTATTACACAAATATTGAATAATATCTCAGTTAGCTGTCCGCAGTCGTGTGAAGGCTCGTTCGAAGAGTGCCTTCGCGACAGCCGCGCGATACGCACGCCAACCACGTGGTCGAACAGCCTCATTAGGACACATTTTACATACACTTTACAGCAATGTTAAAAAGACATAGTGCGGTTGCGGTCACACGCTAAAACTAAGGAGGAAAACCTGGCTCTTTACAAGAGTCGATTATCGATCGACAGCATAGCTGATTTTCTAGGTGAGTTCCGGTTTTTTTTGTTTCATGTTTGTTTCGGCATTATTTTTGTTTCTGACTGTTTAAATATTGCTAATGGGGGCTATTCTTAGTGCGTGACGGCAATTAGCCGTTCGTTCGGGCTTCGAAGTGTCTTTTTTCAAAATTCTGTTTTGAAATCGAACAAAACCGCAAACTCCTCTCGCACACTAAGAAGAGCTCCTATTCGTAATATTGTAAGAGTCAGAAACAAAAATAAAGCAGAATCAAGCGTGAATAAAAAAAAACAGTAACTCACCCAAAAAATCAGCTGTGCTGTCGACCGATTATGAAATTTGGAAAAGAGCCAGGTTCTGCACCGTAGTTTTAGTGTTTGACCGCAACCGCACCATGTCTTTTTAACATTGCGTTAGGCTTTATACCTGGGGACGAATCGAATGATTGAATCATTCTCCGACTGAAAAACGTCTAATCCGATTAAATCGATTTAGTCGACAATGCGTAGTGTGAGAATTTCGTATAAATTAAGGAGTCGATCATTCGAAAAATCGACAATCGAATAGGACTGATTTCCGATTATGCGGGAGGTCGGCCGCTCTCAAGAGTTTCTTGTTCCTGTGGATGATGTTTGAAATCGCAACTTCTCCATGTAGACACACATCCTCTTTAACTGAGATTTTGTTCGACAAATGTCTCGGGAAGTTGAAGTTTCTGTTGAAGGCGTTCCCCGAATTCTATCTCGGTCCAGTATTTTCACACCCTCCTCTCCGAATTTCCCATTTTTCCAAGTTTCACGACCCACCGTTGCCCCGCTGGACAACTTCACTGGAATCTTTAGCAAAATTTTGTCCAACGCTCACAGAAAGAATACTAGAGGTAACCAGAAATCATTAATTGTTTACGAAAAGCTCATCTCCGCCATGAGAGGTGCGAAAGTTTGGGTTACAGCAGTGAAGCCAAAGGCTGCGATGGCTGCATTGCATCTCGCCGCGCCGCGGCCAAAGTATAAACGACCTCTAAGGGCTCGTTTTGCGGTGCGGCGTGCCGCGCTACTCAAGCAATCGCGCCGCCTCACTCTGTAAGGGCCTCTCTCTCGCAGAATGACGCTAAACACAGCCTGGAGTAGCTCTGACATAGCACAAAGTGGATTGTAATGAGTGATTTCTTCTGCAGAGGAAACATTTATATTTTTTTGTATCATAACACCGCACTCGAAAGAAGATAGAAACTTTTGAAAATTTTTCTCTATAGAAAAATTATTTAAAGAGCAAAAAAAAAAGAACTCACAACCCAGCCTACTCTAAACAACTTTCAGGACCTCGGAAGAAATTTTAGCGATCAATCAGAGCAACCAAATTGAGAATGTTTATGAAATAGCAGCAAAAAAGCATGTGATGTTAAAGAGGATCGCACGCGGCCGCCGCGCCGCCTCCTCTCCCCGGGCGGCGCGGCAGCACCCAGGCGGCAGCCGCGTGCGGCGCCGTTGGAAAGGTTCGAGCAGAAAAACTCTAAACGCCTCGCGGCGGCGCGAGGCGGCGCCGCTTGACCGATACGGCTGTATTGCATTCCGCCGCGCCGCGCTGCGGCGGAAGTAAAAACGACCCATAAGGCGTCGTTTATACTTCCGCCGCCGAGCGGCGCAGCGAAGTGCAATCCCACAATATCGATCGTGCCGCGCCGCATGATCAATATTACAGAAATGCACTGTGCCGCGCCGCTCGGCGGCGAGAGTATAAACGACCCCTAAACGGGCCGCGTCAAATGGGGCGGTGAAGCGTGACTGCTAAATTGTGCGCGCTAAAGTCGGACTTGAAGTCGATGAAGACTTCACTTTTCACTCACACTGAATTTCGAAACAATTATTGGCAATTTTAAATGATACCGAAAACTAGGTATTATAGGTCGGTGTTCCTCTAAGATTCGATATTCTTCGCTTTTTTTGAATAATTCAGCTACTGAGGAAATTTAAATTTTCGGATTATTCAATATCGATCAGACCCGAAAATTCGGTTATTAATACTCTTCAAGTGGCCGCGTTAGGATTATTGTTTTTTTTTATCAGGGATAAGGGTCTGATGCCTATAAGAAAACTGCACTTTCAAATCGAATATGCACACCTAAATCGATTTTTTCAATATATTTCTAGAAAAAGGTATAAATTGATGGACTTCGATTAGTTTTGACTGGATTACCTATGATTTCCTATGCTCTAGAATACAGAACATCAATATCCCGTAGTTAGTTTACTCTAACCACACCAAGTCATCTTTGATGTGTTCTTTTTCAGAAGATTCTCTTTACTTTTGACACCATCGCCGCCGAGCGGCACCCGCACCGCCTACTCATCTCAGGCGGCGACCAAAGCTGTGCGGAAAATTTTTTTTGGAAACAGAAAACAGAAAATCCACTTTTACAGAAAACAGAAAAAAAACTCCAAAAATGGGCAGGAAACAGGAAACAGAAAACAGAAAATTTTTCAAAAATCAATAAATAGTGTTCAGCGTACAGTATATGCGATTTTTTAGAGCATTCAATTTTTTACAATTTTTTCCGTGATTAATGGTTCTTATCCAAAACTAAAAGTTGGCCAGACGAAGGAATGTAGACATCCGAGAGAGGCAGATTATAAGTGCAAAATGTCCCTCTAAACTCCTTTTTCCTGATACAGTATCACTCGTTTACTTGATCAGAAGCTCAATATCTGCAAAGAGTACATAAAATTAGGCGGAGAAGACTTGCCTTTCCCTAGTGTACATATTTTGGCGATAATTTCGGAATGATTGCTGTGTTGATTATACTGTACTACTCAATGCCCTTGAGTCACGAGCAATCGGCGCGACTGTGCCGTGTGCTCGCTCCACCACGGCGGGTTCGTTCGTAACTCTATAACGGTTTCAACAACTACATCGTCACCCTATCATCAATTTCATTGCACTCCATCTTATTCGAATTCGGTACCATCCTGCGCTGGTTTGAGTTAAAACACGAACTTAGAATTTGCGGGAATGACACAGTTGGTTCAAAACTTTATCTCAGTCCACCTTAGCGGTGACACTGAAGTTTTTTTCAGTGTCTCCCACGTTAAGAAAATATTCCTACTCGAACGCCAGTGAGGGTATCGTTAGCTGGCGCTAAGTAGTATTAAAGCTCATTATTGTTATTATGCAATAAAATTTGAGTTTTCGCGTCCTCTCAACATATAGTGGAGTCCACCAAGAGTGTGTCTCACTTACTTATCAATAAGAAGCGGTCGGCTGGGCATCAATGTGCATGATTCCCACACCAGCACGCTCGATACCGATTGAGCGAGAGCGGTTGTGCTGCAACGAATTTCATGTTCATTGATGTCCAATCGACGGCTTCTCATTGATAAGTAAATGAGACACTCCCGGTGGACTTACTTATACCTTCTGAGGCATTTGCCAACTGTAAACCTCCTTGTAAGGGGTATCACAATGAGATAAAGATGAAGTCTCGATACCCTCAGTCCCTACTGGGATACGCATCGCATTCCACGACTATGTCATAGAGACTTGGATGCTTCTCAGATCTAAACAGTGGCATACGGGGTCATCCGACTTAATAGTCAGAACCTTCATCTCCTTACATGAATCTAGTAGCAATATGAAGACTCCGTAGGGATAGTAGATCTGGTTGATTCTGGTCGAGGGTCGAACCCTGTCGTGTCGAGCGAACAGCGGCGCATCCTGACACTGCATCACCCCAGCTCGGGTAACCAACCACCATAGCGAGATAGACGAGTTAACCATAAGGTACTGCACAGAATGCGGGTGAGGTTTTCTAAATCGTCTACCGTTGTCGCACGTATGCGTTTACCTTCTATGAGCCCGGCCCCTTGTCTCTTGAGAAAGTTTGCAACAAGTCGCGAATCGCAACAATTTTACCTATTTTTACAGAAAACAGAAAAAATGACCAAAAAAGGGCAGAAAACAGAAAATTCCGCAAACCCCTGGCGGCGACCGCATTCGACGCCTGATTTATGCAGATGAGCGTCCGGCGGTGCCGCGGCGCGGCCCCGCTTGGTTGATCTGGTGGTGAGGCCTTAGTTATACATCGACAATTCGGTGCCGCTGGTTTTTGAGGGACGTCTGCGATTGGTCAAGTCTCGAAATTGACCAATAGAAGACATGCCGCGGAAGCCAGCGGCGGCGAAACGCTGGTGTATAACTAGGGCCTAATGCACTTCGTCGCGCCGCTCCGTGACAGTATAAACGACGCCTAAGTATCCCTATCCGGTCCCCAACCTTGAAACTGGCCCGCCCGCATGCCCACTGCTCGAGGTCCATTGAGAAAGTGGGCGGGCGGACACGCAAATGTTTTGTGGTCATATCATGTTCATGGTTCCTTTTCAGCAGCTTTCAAGAATGCTGCACTTCATTTCCATCTTCTATTTTCGGTGAATATTCGAAGATCGGTTTTATCGCGTACGCTGCCTTCAAAATGCTTTTTTCTAATCGGCAAGGGGTTTGACTGCTTAGAAAGTTGGAGCTCGCCACCCGCTAACCAAAAGTCCGGCGGCGCGCAGCACCTCGCGCAGCCCGCGAGCGGAATGGTAGCGGGTGGCGAGCACTCGCATGCTGGCGCTCGCCACCCGCTCATCACATTACGGCGGCGCGCTTGCAACTCAACGTCGACGCGCTTGCCTAGCGCCGGTCGCCGACCGGAAGATAGCGGGTGGCGAGCTCTTGAATGTGGCTTCCGCTTGAATTTCATGCCTTACTTGAATTTTCGTTTCAGTTATCCGCTCCTATCGCCTGCATGGGGGGCGGCCTTGGTATAGAGCTTGACCACGCCCATTTCTTTAGTGCCGCCACGCAATTTAAACACCAACCCATGGTTTTTCTCCCATTCTATATTCAATAAAGTCGTTGCGGCATGAAAAAATGGGCGTGGCTAAGTGCGATATATATGTAGTGCCCCCTCTGTTGCGATGGCACTAACTATTCTTTCTCAGTAACAGTACACATATTCAAAAAACTCGGAAGGTCTAGGACTGTCAAGAATGATTTATTATAATCGGTTTCCAATAAATCACCAAATTCTTAGACCTCCAAGTGTTTCTACTGATTGTATCATAACGTATAAACGTAATACTTCGCACTAATAGAGATCACAATTTTCTAAAGCTCAACAAAAACTACGGTGCTCACAAAACCATCGATCAAAAATTCAGTTCATCCAGGCAATCACGACACTTCCGTGCTCCCTTGTGGGTCCATTTCCATAGCTTGCGAAGGCTCCGAGGCACTTGTAGACTGCTGACTGCTCTTTGAGTTTCCATGCCTCTGAAAAAAAAGATATATGTTAAAATGTTTGGTTACGATTAAGGAACAATGGCAATCCACTCACTGCGTTAGGAATCCACTAAAAACTGCCGCCTTGCTGCCGAAATTTGTAGCTCCGGATGTCCCTTCTGGAGTGAGATTTCAGAGCTATTGCGAAACAGACAAAAACTCCCGGCGACTCACTGTAAATAGAGTTGATGATACCTAATTGATAAGGGGTAGGGTATAAAAGAGATGCAGAGCGGTGTGTCTTCATTCACACACCGTTCTTCTCAAGTGATCAGCGGCTAAAGCTCTGAACACACTAGGAAGTGGGAAGACAGCTCAAATGGTGGCTATCATATGCCAGAATCGGGGTCAAAACAGGAAAATTTTATAATGGGCTTGATTCTCCAGAAATTTTTGTCTGTTTCGTAATAGCCAGATTTTAGTAGTACAAGCCGAAAACGATAAAGAGCTGAAAAATAGACGAAAAGCTTACAGTGCTTTCTGAAGCGCTATAAAAATTTCCGTTCTTCATTTGAGCCTGTCCTGCACTAGAGCATCGGAGGCTGTCTTGCGCTTGAACTCTTTTCTCCCAAGTCCCTTGTAGAAGCCGAAAGGCATTGAGAAAATTTATTAGTCATCTTAAAATATCCTTCTGGAGAGCTGCAGAGAAGGAAAACGGAACGAAAACAACGCGGAGCGCTTTTTTTTTTTTCGAAGACTGCGAATGTTCTAAATCTGTTTTCACTGTTCCAAAAGAGAAGGGAATTCCAATTCAGGTTGTCTAGATAAGCTATGAAGTGAACATCGAGTAAAAACTATGGCTATGTAGAGTTTGAGCTTCATGATATTGCAAAGAAAAAAAAACCAAACACTAAGCAGAAAGATGATGACAAATGATGCAAATGATGTAGGTGGAAAACTGAGGGGACTGTTGCGAAATACTTTAAAGGGCGATAACAACCCAGCGAGCGGCTCGCTAGCGAACAGCTCGCGACCCGCTATACCCATAGCGGGTGGCGAGCAAAGACGAAAGGGTAGCGGGTGGCGAGCTCTTCGAAATGAGGGATGAGCGGGTGGCGAGCCAGGGGCCGTATTCATCAATGATTTACCCGCGAGGTAAGTGTAAAGTCCTTCGAATTTGGCAATTACCCGGTATTCACACGCTTACTTACTCGCGACTTTCGAGTAAAAATCCAGGTAAAATTTACCCGACGTATGGAGCGTGGTAAATTTTATTCCCAGCCCGCTACAGCTGCACTCACCGCGGAAACAGCAATGGAACGCATTATTTTCATCGATAATTAAAACTACTAGTTTCATTATAAGTTATTTTGCCTTTTTTATGATTAATTCAATATTTCTTTCCACAAACAGAAAGATATAAATGTTTTTTCATGCAAGTTCTCATTGGATTTTGTTGTCTGTCGTGAAAAAGCGGGAGACTTTCCTTGGTTCTGTCCACTAGATTTCTTTACCAATTTTTGAATGCATCAGGAAATGCAACTAAACATTTTCTTTTCGGCTTCATACTCCTCGTGCCATTGTTCACCGAACTCTTACTGAGTTAGGTTATATTGTGCTGAATCGAAAGTAATAGTTTGAGAAAACAATATCCTTGGCCCGATTGAATTTCTCAGGTCATATGTTAATAGTGTAGCTGCCGAGAACGCTGTCGTTCCTTTATCTAATACTTTTGACGCTCCTTCTAGAAAATGATAACCTGTGATCTTAACGCTCGAATTCAATTTATGGCTTAAGTACTCGACATTTTCGCATTTCGAACTTTTTTTCTGTGCAATGAGTTTGGACCTCAAATCTCACAGTACATTTGTACAGGTAATATTCTCATCCACCATAGATAATTTGAGAATAGTCAACTTTCTGCCACCAATTTCTGCTTTTTCTTCGAATTTTGAAAGAAAAATACTTGACAATTCGCAATGAAGTGATTTTTAGAAGAAAACTTCCAGCAGTATACATACGACAGAGGGAGAGCCGCCTTTCTAATGCCAAAATTTATTGTGCCGAATAAATAATGGGTTTGAGTTTTTTCTCCACAATTAAATAAGCACGAGGCAATACATGTAGAAGAATCCTTTGGCTTTTTTCGTCGATTTGTATTACGCACGAAAGGGCATATTTATCGTTGGCCGATCGGTGAACATTTGCAAAAAAAATTTACCAAATTTTCCCCTGAAACTCGTGACCCACCAATAGTAGCTGAGAGCTCAAAAAAATCTTAGATAGGAACAAATTGGCGCTTTTAAAGGCAGTGTCACGATGAAAAACGTTATCGAAAAAATTACAAAAATCAGCTTAGATCAAACACAGCTGAAAAACTATGAAGGTAGCGAGGTTGAAAAAGAGCTAGAAATAGAGATTCTAAGGCCCAAAAATGTCAATTCGTGCACACGTGCACAGCGATGACGAAAAAGATCGCCGTCTCATGCCGAGCAGTCAAAAATCATCGACATTCAGAGGAAGAAATAAATGCTAATTTACCTAATAAAAGCAGTTGAGCAATGAAAGAAAGCACTCCAGTCAATGTTTTTGATTAGATGTTTACATAAATCCGAAGGTTCATTGATTGAAATTCATTTTCAAGGCAGCTGATGTTCTTGATATAAGAGGTCATCGATGCCGATGATGTTGAGTGGGCTCGTCCACCATCAAAAGACAAGAAAGTTCAGGCTTTAAATTTGGCCCAAAACCGCGGTTTTTTCGCGATTTTTTCTTATAGATCCTACTACTCGAGACCCAGAAAAGGGTTTAGAGGGAAAAAGACGACAAACATATTTGATCGCGACCACTGCCTTTAAACGGTGTATCAAATTTGGTTGAAAAACTGGACCGAAAAAGACGAAAATGAGTATTGGGTAGCTTTATCTACAACCTAATACTCCTAGAGGAAAAATTCCATCATAGAGTAATCCTCCACTAGAGTAGGACAGCGATAAGAAAAAAAAATTTACGAGTGCCTTTGGGAGAATCTCGCTAGAAGAAATTGAATAGTCAGTAATGTTAAATGATGCTATTTTCTATATAGGCGGGGCCCCCTATGATGTACTTAAAAGTTTTCATTAATCATCAAACCAATGCACTTCTCTTTAGCCCCTTTGAATAAAAAAAAAGTATGAATCGGCGAAAGAATTTCAAATTAACGACGCCTATTCAGTGTTTCGGTAAGTGCACAATAAACACATTTTGCGCGGGATCTTACCCGGGTAAGTAAATGTGTGATGAATACCGTTTCGCAGTGAGTAAGTTATCGGCTCCGGGTAAGGTAAATGTAAAGTAAGATTTACCCGGCATTTCAATGATGAATACGGCCCCAGGTCCGAAATGCGCGTGGGTGGCCAGCTTCGAGTTCCTGAGTGGTAACAATTGCCCAGATTTTTCGCTAGGCACCAATGAAACTCACGTGAAACATACAAATTGTACACACGTGCTTTTCAGAAGTCAACCCTGAAATTCTCTAAATTTCTTCACTTCAGCGATTGGGTTTCCATCAGTTTTCCAATCTGTCTCGAGATGCTTTTATACATGGCAGTCTCACAGTGCGATAATCTCAACGAAAAAAAGGGACGATTCCGGACAATATCGGGAAAGCCCGCCGTTG
This sequence comes from Aplectana chamaeleonis, assembly GCA_029168955.1. Taxonomy (NCBI): domain Eukaryota; kingdom Metazoa; phylum Nematoda; class Chromadorea; order Rhabditida; family Cosmocercidae; genus Aplectana; species Aplectana chamaeleonis. The sequence continues at coordinate 101,657 of JAPDOI010000321.1, forward strand.
AAATGAATACAGGTCTCTTCCCATAACTCATTCACTCTTTGGAACACAGTGGGAATTCTGGGGGGTCTCGCAACTAGACGGAATGTGGTTGACAGATGTGGCCTTGAAAGTGCTTCTCTTGTAAAAGCGAAGGACAGTCCGAAAAAAGTTACTGAAGTGAGGGACGAAAACACTTCAATGACCAACAGAGATCAGTGATGTCACCGACTGGATAGACGATATCATTAAGCGTGTTGTCGCGTCATGTGTAGGGATAAGGGATATCACACAGTTATGAAGGATTTTTGACGAATGCATCACCTTTTGAGGTCATGAATATTTTGATAGGTGCGTGAGTTTCAAATCTTTTCCATTGTGACTACTCCAATCAAATCAGAGAAAAGGACCACTGATGAAGGCCAGCTTCAGCACCACTGAGTGGTGCTGAAGCTGAGTCAAACAGTTCTGCATATGACAGGGGGTGAGGTCGTTTGTCAGGATGAACGCAAGAATAAGGTCTGTTTAGTTTTATCGGAAGAGTATGGTATGTCACTGTAGCTGAATGGGCACTGATTTGGACCTCGTGCTGAGTGTTGATTTTCCGCCCATTTTCTTGCTTTGTCCCATTACGTCACCCTATACTAGCCTGTGATAGATTAACGGAGAGGAAACGGCCGGGAATTCCCCTCCCAGCAAGAGACCTAAATTAGAGCCACCAAATGATATTTAACCCATCGTAACCTACAGTAACCTTTCAGAAACTGAAAACAAACTCCATATTTCTGTTCAGCGCCCAAACATCATTTGGGCTGAAAATGTTATTATTTCTGGGTAGTAAATAGCTAAATATCCATTTGGTGTGAACTGCAGCGTCGGCGCATTAAGCAAAGATACGTTAAAGGCATCGTGCGCGCAGAGAACCATATATTATTTGTTTCATGTTTTAGTATTTTGGCCTCTTTAGCGAATAGAAATGCCGAAAGAGGCCCTGGAAAACCTTCATTTATTGAAGGCAGGGTTCTCGATTAAATAGGTTGTTGTGCTATCCTCATGGAAAGGTACATAAATCTATCACATAATAAAAATAAGTAAAAAATTGGAGAAAAAATGCTTGGTGTCCTCTCGCCCCCAATTATCGATATTTCTACTACAGCTTGTTTTGCTGTCTTCTATTTTCTTCTAAAGTAATTTCTGAGCACTTTCAGAGACTACTGGCTACTTTAAAGGCAGTGGTCGCGCTCAAATATGCTCGTCTTCTTTTTCTCTCTGAACCCTTTTCTAGGTATAGAGTAGTAGAACCTATAAGAAAAAATCGCGAAAAAAACGCTGTTCTAGGCCAAATTTGAAGCCTGAACTTCCTTGTCTTTTGACGGTGGACGAGTCCACCCCACATCATCGGCATCGATGATCTCTAGTATCAAGAACATCAGCTGGCTTGAAATTGAATTTAAATCAATGAACCTTCGGATTTATGTACACATCTAGTCAGAAACATTGACTGAAGTGCTTGCTTTCATTGTTCAACTGCTTTATTAGGTAAATTTGCATCTATTTCTTCCTCTGAGTGTCGATGATTTTGGACTGCTTGGCATGAGACTGTGATCTTTCTGTGCACGTGTGCACGAAATGGAAGTTTAGGGTCTTAATAACTCTAATTCTAGCCCGTTTTTCACCGCGCTACCTTCATAGTGTTTGAGCTGTTTCTGATCTGAGCTGATTTTTGTAGTTTTTTCGATAACGTTTTTCATTGTGACCACTGCCTTTGAGAGCACATTAAAGGCAGTGTTCACGATAAAATATGTGTTTCATTTTCCACTAGGAATGAGTAGTGGAGGGGCGCACTGTAAGGTTGAAGTCGAAAGAAGGCATGAAAACGAGCCAGAAAGAGTCTCAAAAGAGCCCGAAGTTGCCACATCGAGCGCAAGGCAAACCCCAAAAGCGCAACACACGCCCACCGACGTGGGCAAATGAATGCTCCAGATCGTGAGATAAGCGATGATTTCCAATCATCAGCCCCATTCTTCCCTTCATTCCCAACTTCTCTCTTTACTCAGGTCAGCTGGCATACATCGGATGCAAAAGACGGAAGTTGCAAGCCTCAGACAACTCCGTCCAACATGTTTCCTTAGCTCAATTTTTGAGGGACCATAACTCCGTTCCCAAAGGGTCTTGTACGATTTCAGGGACATCATTGGAATCAGCATGGGGCCATTTTCAAGATAGGCGGGAAAACAGAAAAACGATTTTTATCGTGAACACTGCCTTTGAAGGCCGGGTAAGCAAGGAATTCATGAAACTCTTGTTGATTGGGGGGCTGGCCGACAACGGCAAATTTTCAGTTTTGTTGACTTGTTTATACTTTTGTAATTACCAGACCTACCTTTTCATGAAGGTAGATCGGTTTGGTCCTTCCTCATCTTCACCGAAGTGCACAGTCATAGAAGTCAGTCGTGTCCATTTTTCACGAACCTCAGCCACAATTTGAACACAAGCCATCCATTGGTCGCTATTCCACCTCCTGCGAAGTAAAACATTGTTCCTGAGTTGCCTTTCAATGCCGAGTGATTTCAAATCCTCCTTCACCACATTCGTCCGAAACTTTCGCCTACGTCCAGGCGGTCGTTTCCAGACAGGACTTATTGTTAGAGCGTGTTGAACCTGATAATTTGGCGGTCTTCTTAAAATATGCCCAAACAAACAAAACGACCTTCCGTTGCCGCTTGAGGTGGCATTGGGAGATGTTAGCACCTCCCTCGTGTTAAGTGTTGATGTAAGGCGTCGGTATCGTTGTAGAGATCATCGTTGTAGCACATCCGCGGCCAGAAATATTCAAGAAAACGTCTAAGCAGCTTCCTCTTTGTGCTATCCAACCTTTCCATCTGCGTCTTCGGCGCTGCCCACGTTTCCGATCCTTACATCATGATAGGGCGAATAGCGGATAAGTAGACGCGCAACTTGACTTCCTTTGCGATGGGGGTACACCACAAACACTTGGTTAGAGAATTGAATGCAGACGTACAATTGACCGCAATGTTAAAAGGACATGGTGCGGTTGCGGAACGGCAACTAAAACTACGGTAGAATCTGGCACTTTGCCAGATTTCGTCACCGATCGGCGCCACAGCTGATATTCTCGTGAGCAGAGAGACGACGGTTGGCACCGATCGATGTCGAAATCTGGCAAACTGCCAGATTCTACCGTAGTTTTAGCGCGAGTCCGCTACCGCACCATGTTCTTTTAACATTGCGGTCAACTGTAGCTTTCGCACATCGCTGTTGAATATCCGCCGCATAACTACCATCGTTCTTCAGCAAACAGCCCAAATAACAGAAATCATCCACCAGTTCGATACTCTGTCCATCCACACGAACTCCCGTTGAAGGCCTCTGAGAGACCCACATCTGCTCGCATTTGTCGGGACGAAGACGAAGTCCATAGGCTGCGGCATACTTCGGAACGCCTTTTCATTTTTGCGTTGTTTTCAGCGAATGACCTAATGTCGGCGGCGTACTCCAGGACGACAAGGGAGCGTCCTGATGGTGCTAGTATCACGTCCGCAGGAAATTGCTCAGTAACTCTACGCATGACGTCATTAGCGGCGAAGTTGAAAAGAAAAGGTCCTGCAACAGCTCCTTGCCTTACTCCTGTTTTCATCTCGAAAGCTGGCGTGCAAATCCGACAGGTGTACGAACTGTTGCTGCTGTTCCTTTGTTCATGTCCTCGATTAGTCTAACATACTTTTCCGGGACTCCATCGGCTCGCAGAGCGTTGAGCAATCGATCACGATGGGGAGAGTCAGATGCGGCTCCAAAGTTCAAAAAAACAAGCTGAAATGTCTTTGAATACCGCTGCCACGATTCAATTACTTTCCTCATGACGACGACTTAGTCGATGGTCTTCCAGATCAAAACCAGTCTGCTCCTCTCTGGTCGTTTCCTCACAATGTTTGATGAGTCGCTCGAGAATGATACGTTCCGAGACCTTATACATGACACGAAATAGAGATATTCCTGTGTAGTTCTTAAGATTCATGATGGATAGCTTCTTGTGAAGAGGTACAATGGTCGCATGTCTCCACGAAACGGGTATCCTTTCGTTCATCCGTATAGCACGGATAGTGCTGGTCAATTCACGAATCCCAGACGGAGGGAGAGCTTTCAGCATTTCAGGAGTGATGTTGTCATCTCTACCTGCCTTTCCATTCTTCATTTTCCGGACACATTTCAAAACTTCAGACTCAGTCGGCGGTTCCTCACTGCCGCATGAGCGCGCTTATCGTCTGTAACTGAGAAACAGTTGGACTGGGTAGACATTTCCAGTGAGGCTGTGTACTGCACTCTCCGTAAACTCCCTAATAGAGCAACATACCGTACATATTTCTCAAAAAAGCTTCTCTTGGTCTAACGTCGCCTCTTACATTATTATTCAACAAATGTTTACTTTTCGGTTAGGTCCCCTAAATTTGGAAAATCGGTTATATTAGGCCAGTTTTTAAGAAAGGATGCAAGTACAATGTGAATAATTACAGACATATAAGTCTGACCAGCTGAACTAATAAGGTCATGGAACGCATAATATGCAAATTACTAGCGAAATATCCTTCGGCAAATGGCTTGCTCAGCGAAAACCAGCATGGAATTGTGGAGAGGCGAGAGGTCAGCGCAACCGCTGACCTACCGACCACCGTTGAAGAGGCGTGACATGGGCGGGGCCCAAGGCATGAGGGCATAAAAGGAGAGGAATGGCAGGATGGGGAGCCACCTACCCGCGTCACGTCTCCTTGCCTCCCTCTTTGATTTTGGAGGTTCGCATCATTGTTATTCTATGCATTGTCAGCATTCTTAAAATCTATTGTATAATAAACTCTTATAACTGAGGTGTCGTGTCGTGTAGTCGTACTATCGCAAACTACCTAACCCACTCGCTTAAAGGGCCTTGTACATCCAGTACAGATTCCTCAAGCAGAGGTCTACGGTGTCGGCTCTTTTATCGACCATTCCTCTTTGGCATAGGGAAATCGACAGAGGAAATTATGTTTCTGTCTGCTTTACCGACTATGCCAAAGCGTTTGATACGATATCTATGCCTCTACTGATGAAGAAACTAGCAGCGTATGGTATTAAAGGATGGCTACTAGGATTTTTAGGGTCCTTCCTTAGTGAAAGATATCAGTCAGTCCTTGTAAATAGGGTCAAATCTACCCTTTACCCCATCCCAAGTGGAGTGCCTCAGAGCACGTGTATTGGCCCTCTCATGTTCATTCTTTTCATAAATGATTTGTTTCGCTCGCTCCGAACAGGGTGTTCCTGCAGCATCTACGCGGATGACTCTAAAATATTCACCATTAACGACTGTCCAAAACCTCAAACTGCAATAACTGCCGTAGAGTGCTGGTCAAAAGCGTGGTCGATGAACATTTCGGTTCAAAAGACGGCCATCATGAGAATCGAGAACAACCATCCAGATTTTTCATTTACTATGGCTGGATCGCCTCTTAAAGGCAGTGTCCACGATAAAAACCAGGTCTGATTTTTTGGTGGAGATCGTTAGCTGCGGGGACTAGCGTAACCCTAACGTTGAAAAAACTAAGAAAATTGAGCTTGGAACGGTCCCCTACGGCACCGAAGTTGGGTTCCCGTCATCTCGTCACCCCAGATGCACATTCCACGCCCACCGACGTGAACAAATGAATGCTCGAGATTGTGAGATGAGAGATGGTTTCCGATCAATAGCCCGGTTCTTCCCTTTATTCCCAACTTCTCTCTTTACTCAGGTCAGCTCGCATACATCGGCTGCAAAAGACGGAAGTTACAAGCCTCGGACAACTCGTCCACCATGTTTCCTTAGCTCAATTTATGAGGGACCATAACTCCGTTCTTAGAAGGTCTTGTACGATTCCAAAAACATCATTGGAATCAGCGTGGGACCGTCTTCAAGATAAGCAAAAAAAAGCAGAAAAACGAATCTTATCGTGAACACTGCCTTTGAAGAGACTTTTGAGACACAAAGCCCGCCCGGCAATGGTAAGCCAGTTGCGTGCTCAGGAGGTAGTAGAGCTCCAATGCAGTCAATGGGTTCGCAGCAATAGTGGAGTAGAAAGTCCAACATAGGAAGCCATCCATAATTTTGAGCGGAAATATTTATGATGCACGGTTGATTGCTCCTATAATGCATGCCGTTACACAGCTAAACCTATTTTTTTTTGTTTCATAGCTTTCCACGGTCCATTTATAGTATGTAATGATTGAGTTGTTCATGTGTGTTAAAGGCAGCATACACGCTCGCAAAGTTGTTGAGATAACTACATTAGTGGGGTCGTACGGGCCCTAGAAGAGCCCTCACGAAGTTGGAAGAGTTGAAAACGAGTTAAAATGACCGTATTTGAGCCGTATTGAGTCACAAAATCATCCTTTCTCCGCCCACCGATACGGGCTACATTAGCGTCATTATCCCAACAAATTTGTCGCTAGCTCCGCTATTTCAGCCAATGCGGTACAACTCGTCCACATATGGGCCAATATAGAACGAACCGTTATATCTTCATTTCGGTCGGTTTTTTTCCGGTTTTCTCGTTATGTCTGAATATTAACAGCTTCAGACCTTCGATTTATTCCATAAAATTGATTTCATTTTTGAGCGTGTATGCTGCCTTTGAAGCTACAATAAAAAAAACGCTTGAAGGCAGGGTCCACGATAAAAATCGTTTTCGAGTTTCCACTAGAAAACGAAGGTTTAGAGTATGACTGTTCCATCAGTGAAGAAAGAATCATGAAAAACGCTGCGAAACATCTAAAATCAGCTCTTCTTCTTGAAAGCCACATTTCAACGGTGGATCAGTTGCGCCTTCCTTTGAAGGCAGTGTCCATGATAAACTTCGTCCTCGGTTTTCGGCCGAAAATCGAACGTTCAGGGTCTTCTTGGAGCCCTGGGGTCGAAAGAACGAACGAAAACGAGCCCGAAAGAGCTCCATACGGCTCCGAAGTCCGCTCGCGCTAGCCCTTCCGCTCGCGGTCGAGTTTTCCGAGGAACTGTTTGGTCCGCTTCTACATTAGCATTGGAGCGCGAGCGCGGCTGAGTTTTAGCATTGGGGCGCATTTGCCCTCTGTCCACTTCAGGCCGATGCCCGCGCAACTGGTCCATCGTTGAAATGTGGCTTTCAAGAAGAAGAGCTGATTTAGGATGTTTCGTAGCGTTTTTCATGATTCTTTCTTCACTGATGGAACAGTCAGACTCTGAACCTTCGCTTTCTGGTTGAAACTCGCGAACGATTTCTATTGCGTACACTGCCTTTAAAGTCAGTGTTCACGATAAGAATAGTTTTTCTGTTTCCCCGCCTATCTTGAAGACGGTCCCATGCTCATTCCAATGATGTTTTTGGAATCGTACAAGACCTTCTAGGAACGGAGTTTAGGTCCCTCAAAAGTTAAGCTAGGGAAGCATGCTAGACGAGTTGTCCGAGGCTTGTAACTTCCGTCTTTTGCAGCCGATGTATGCGAGCTGACCTGAGTAAAGAGAGAAGTTGGGAATAAAGGGAAGAACGGGGCTATTGATCGGAAAAACGCTCATCTCAAAATCTCGAGCATTCATTTATTCACGTCGGTGGGCGTGCAAAGTGCATCTGGGGTGTGACGAGCTGACGAATGTCCAACTTTGGGGCCGTAGGGGTCCGTTCCGAGCTCATTTCTCTTGGTTTCTTCAACGTCAGGGTTGCGCTAGGCGCCGCAGCTGCCGATCTCCACCAAAAAATCAGACATGGTTTTTATCGTGGACACTGCCTTTTAGACATTGTAATGTGCTCTCTGGACATGCGGGAGCCCAGGTGCTGATGGCGCTGGGCAATTCAGTAGTGAAGTGAAGTAACTTCCATATTGGCAGCGTCGCATCACCAACTTCAATTCGATTGGTAGTGTCGAGGACAGACAACGTGTAGGCGTTCCTCGGATTTTTCTATTCCCAAACTTTCTCGAACTCCTCCGCTCTACACTTCCATTCTCGTTCGCGGTCGGTCGCCTTGAAACTGCCGACTCAACTTCCTCCTCCGACGCTTCTCCTCCGCAAAGTTTGCACATACCATGTTGTAAGTAGACGTTGTTTCTTCTGAAACGTAGGCAAACTTCTTCTTAGGCTGTACAAGCGGGAGTGCCTCTTTCGAAGCGTCCTGGATGCACTTGACGAACGAGTCCGCGTCGCGAAATTTTTTCTTAGTCCGTACTCCAATATGATTAGAAACGCGTTGACGAAGTTTCCTTCTGCATTTTTCAGCTGTGAGACTTGTCACGTCAATACTCTGGAGAGGCTGAGCTCCTTGCTTCCTCTTATGAATCCTCGCAGTGAACTTCAACAGAACTGGGCCATGATCCGGATCGAATGCGGCATCCCACACAGCTCTATATCTTCGAATGTCCGACACTGGAATATTCCTCGTCAGAACATAGTCGAGCTGTAGTTTCAATGTTGTAATCTTCCGCTTCCGCTACTCTTCCAGAGGTAGCTGGGTTGGTGCCTCCCACGTAAGCTGATGGCGGCGATGATTCCTCTTGAATGTCGATGCAATAATCAGACCACTGCGTTCACAAAAGTCGACAAGGCGGTAGCCATTGTCCGATGTTTGCTCCACTGGGTAGAACCATTTACCGAGTACTTCGGATTCCTGATCAAGTCCCATCTTCGCATTTGCGTCAATCCCCACGACAACAGCATGTTGACAAGGTATCCTGGCCAGCAACGTATTGAGTTCCTCATAAAACGCAACCTTCGAATTGTCTTCGGCGGTTTCAGTGGGCGCATGAGCACTCACTATCCACAGATTGAATCCTCTGTGATCCCGAAGTCGCACAAATGCATTCCTACACGACGTTGAGCCGAATTCCTCGATCATATCATTGTAGTCCTTCCTTACAGCTATCGCACGGCCTCCCACTCTCCTATCATCAGCGTTGCCGCAGTAGAAGGCGTACTCTCCGACATTGTAAACGGGTCTATCCTTGAGGTGAGTTTCCTGTAAAGCAGCAAACGGTGCTTGGAAAATGCTAAGAAGATCGTACAGCGCAGATTGTTGAATCGCACTCAACAATGACCGACAATTCAGGGTGGCGAAATTATGGCTTGTGGCCAAAGGCTCCATGACTCCCTAGGTACAAGACCTAAGGTGTTGTGAACTAGAGGCCTTAGTAAGCCGGACGGCGACACCTTTATGCAATGTATGGGATACTTTCGCGATATAGTTGTGCACACTATATCGCTCGAACGTTCTCTGTGTACACTCAAACGTCTGCTGGTTTTGTATAAACAGGGGCACCAACGAGCACGTACCAACAGACTTGTATGCACACCCCATGCAGATTAAAGTGCGTCCGAATGAGAATGGCGGCCCATGCGGCCGGCGTGCTTGGCAGGCGGCCGTCGCGTTCGCCGCTCTCGGACGAGCATGCGAAAAGTCCCCACCGCCTTCGACTACGAACGGGGCCGGCACCGGCTGGCAGCAAGCACTGCGCCGATCAATCAGTGGGAGAGGGGACTGCCGTCGTTGAAATCCAACACTCGTCCGAGGGCGACACATGCGACGGCCGCCTGCCAAGCACGCCGGCCGCGTGGGCAGCCATTCTCATTCGGGCACACTTTACATCCAGCAATTGTTTTTCAGATTCTCTGCTCAGCTCAGAAGGTATCGCGGCGAGCTGATCACACTGGTATAGTCCGCAATTTTCAAAATCTAAAAACATCGTCTAAAGAAGATTACAAAGGAACAAAAGGGGAAAATTCTCTGGACGAGTTTGCCCTACCATGAGGTATGTTTTTCTCGTCATTTGAATAAGCAGAGGGACTGAGGACGATGAAACAATCGAAGCTGAAGACTGAGCTCCATCGCTCGTCCAGCCTCTTTTCAATTCGAAATATCACTAAAAGGGCTCGGAGAAACCTGACGACTTTCGGACGGGTAAGGTATATCTAGCTAATTTTGAGATTACGAAATTTTATAAGGGGCAGGTGTTATGCAATTGAGATCTCTTCAAACATGAGAAAATCTCAGGATCCATGATCGAGATTCTCCTGTATTCAGTTGTTCTGGGCCTTTCAAAATACTGTTCGGGTGAATAATATTGTTCCGTTTCCTGTGCTGAACTGTACTAACGCACTGTCCGCCCACGCTGTCAGCGTGCATGTCAACTTGCCATCGCAGAGGCAATTCGATTGCCTTTCGACCTGTAAATCGACTAAAAAGGATACTCGACGAATAATGTATGATATTCCAGTCGGCTCCCTGGAAAGGCTCGTCTAAAAAATGCCCTTGTGACGACCGCTCTACGCGCACGCCGACCGCGTAGGTGGACAAGCTTATTTGGACACACTTTGATTTCCACCAATTTCGATGAAGTTTTCAACTTTGTGATAGCCATCAAGGGGCGCCGAAGTAGATGTCGGCATTCCCCGTCCCGAAATTTGCTCCTTACGCCATTTTTTTCTCGTGCCTGCGAGATTTTCAGAGGTCACTAAGGAATTATGCGCGAATTCCGGTCCCAGATTTTATGAAAGATGTGTAATATAAAGGGCTCAAATGATAGACTGGGCACGAAAAAAGACGCTTCGTCGCATAATCTCCAGCGGCGGAACATCATAATTAGCTATAAGATTTTTTAAGCGTAGACACAATGAAAAATATGGGTCAAATGTCGTTGATACCAGTCGTGAAAGTAGAACGGGTGACATCACCCGATATATCACTGACGATTCACTGAATAATGCGTCAAACACTGAAGATGGACCGTTTCAGAGTTACTTCCTCATGAACTGTTAGGAAGAGGGAGATTTTGCATTAATCGACCCTAGAAAAGTGTGTATTTTTCTTTCCGATTCGGCCAAGCCATGTCTTTTCTCGACTCTATTTCCATCTTAGAAGTGCAATCGAGCAGTTTCTTAGAAGGAACTCCTTCTCCTCTACGCTCATTCCCTGTTCTGTCCTTGTCTTTGATAAGATGGAGAAGATCGCGGACTTACAACAAGTTCAGCTAGGTGGTCGAAAGGATACTGTGAGTGGGTGGTCGAAAGGAAAGAGATAGGCTATACTTCAAAAACTTCGAGCCGGTCGGTGTAACCTACAGCGCTATCGGTCACGTCTTAGCAATGGCTATGTAGTATCGCATGGTCATGCTCTTGCTCGTGTCTGGAAGACTTGTCTGGAAGAGTACCGAATGCACCACCCTCTTCTTGTTGAGACCTGGGCAATTACGTAGAGCTCTTCGGGCCAAAGTTAGCCCCCTAAACAATTTAATAAAGAGGAGAGGACACTTAGATCTCAGGCAAAATACTGAATGTCTCAATTTGTCTCAGGTCTTGCAAAACACATTTCTATTGTGATTATCTAACATCATATTGAACGGATAGGAGTGGACCGGTGACCGTTTGTCACAGAATATGCGGAAAATCACTGGGAGCGCACAGAGCGCCGGGGAAAGCATATGGGACCCGAATGGGAGTGCGCCAAGCGTCGTGAAAATAAAGTGGGAACAAACTGGGAAAGCACCAAGCGGCAAGGAAAGTGTGGAGCACCCGGTCGGGAACGTGCCAAGCGCCGGGAGCTTGTTAGAACTGTGCGGAGGGCCAATGAATGAGTGTAAGACTTTGCTGAGTGAGCGTTACTGTATTGGGGTGTAAGCAAGACTTCGTTGGGACTGTGCAAGCTTTGCGTAATGGATGCTGAACTTCAGTGGCAGTGTGTTAGCTTATGCACTTTGCCGTCTTCTGCTATGCTCGCAATTGCGCTGAAAAACATGCTACTGAATTGAAAGTTGGAGTTCTGAGTAGGAAGGGTCGGAGACGGGGGGTACGCGGCGTGGGGAACATCTAATTTGATCAAATTCGTTGCTTGACTATAAACTGAATGCACGGAGTCGCTGGAAGGAAGAGGTGACGTATTGTTTGGCAAGAAGGTGATCTGAGATGACCGCTTTTTTCGAGAGTCGTTTTTTTAGCTAAGATTGAAAAGCCACCCAATCGCACGTTTTTGATTTGTTAGCGCTCAGTTCAGGAGAGATTTAGAAGTTCGGAAGGGAGAGGGTTGTCGAAGATGGAGCAGTTTCTCTAGAATGCTCCGTGGGTAGCACGCTTGTTGGAAAGTAATTCCCTAAAGTAACACCATATTACGCCCTTAATTTTTTGAATGAATCTCGGATGCTCACTCTGTTAACTCGGATTACATCATACTCTTAATTTTGTGCGATAAATTTGAAACATGAAACAAATGAATGACTAATGTTCCGAAAAGGTGAAAATTAGAGAATCTCGAAAAATGAATATTCTTCCGCCACAGCATTTTTATCATTAGTGTTGAACAGAATATTGTGGTGAGCGCGAAGCGCTCACCAGGATTTGGCTTTGATCTCTTCCCGCGCGGATGCCCTACAATGAGATCACCTATTCATACCGTCAACAGAGGTATGAGCTGTACACTATTCGACGCGCTGCAAGAAATTACATATGTGTGCAACTTTTCATCCCAACTGGTCCCCGCTTTCTAAAGTTATGACCTCTCGAAGTACGGAAAAACGTTCTCCACCACCGCCTCCGCCTCCGCCTCCGCCACCGCCTCCGCCTCCGCCTCCGCCTCCGCCTCCACCTCCGTCCGTCGAAAACCATTTTTTTGGAAGGCGTGGACCAAATCGCTCGAAAATTTGTGACTAGAGGTAATCGGCCACGGGAATGACGAAAATAATTGTCAGAACTCACCATAATGACTTCTGGGCCCCTAACGAGCGTTTGAAACTCGGAAACCTGCCTCTCAAGAATAGTTTATGAAAATGGTGGGTTTTTCGTTATCAGTCATTGTTTTCTTAGACTCCATATAAACACCTTGCTCTCCAGGGTGGTGTACTTTGAACGTCCGGCTCGGAAGAGGACGCTGTGCGGGTTGATGTACTTGACCGCGGCGCGTATTCGTTCAAAGCGCACCATCGATAAGAAGGCGTCGCAGGATGTGCTGAAGTGTCGGTTGACTATGTGAGACCTCAGTAGGGGTGTGCAGGACGTCGTAGAATGTGGGCAGGGCCTCAGTAGGAGTATGCAGGACATCATCGAACGTGTGCAGGACCTTAGTAGGAGTGTGCAGGACATCATGGAACGTGTGCAGGACCCCAGTAGGGGTGTGCAGGACGTCGTAGAATGTGTGCAGGACCTCAGTAGGAGTGGGCAGGACATCATGGAACGTGTGCAAGACCTCAGTAGGAGTGTGCAGGACATCATGGAACGTGTGCAAGACCTTAGTAGGAGTGTGCAGGACATCATGGGACCTGTGCAGGACCTCAGTAGGAGTGTGCAGGACATCATTGTACCTGCGCAGGACCTCAGTAGGAGTGTACAGGACATCATGGAACGTGTGCAGGACCTCAGTAGGAGTGTGCAGGACATCATGGAACGTGTGCAGGACCGTAGTAGGAGTAGGCAGGACATCATGGGACGTGTGCAGGACCCCAGTAGGGGTGTGCAGGACGTCGTGGAATGTGTGCAGGGCCTCAGTAGGAGTATGCAGGACATCATCGAACGTGTGCAGGACCTTAGTAGGAGTGTGCAGGACATATTGGGACCTGTTCAGGACCTCAGTAGGAGTGATCAGGACATCATGGAACGTGTGCAAGACCTTAGTAGGGGTGTGCAGGACATCATGGAACGTGTGCAAGACCTTAGTAGGAGTGTGCAGGACATCATGGAACGTGTGCAAGACCTTAGTAGGAGTGTGCAGGACATCATGGAACCTGAGCAGGATCCCAGTAGAGGTGTGCAGGACGTCGTAGAATGTGTGCAGGACCTCAGTAGGAGTGTGCAGGACATCATGGAACGTGTGCAGGACCGTAGTAGGAGTGGGCAGGACATCATGGGACGTGTGCAGGACCCCAGTAGGGGTGTGCAGGACGTCGTAGAATGTGTGCAGGACCTCAGTAGGAGTGTGCAGGACATCATGGAACGTGTGCAAGACCTTAGTAGGAGTGTGCAGGACATCATGAGACCTGTGCAGGACCTCAGTAGGAGTGTGCAGGACATCATGGGACCTGTGCAGGACCTCAGTAGGAGTGTGCAGGACATCATGGAACGTGTGCAGGACCGTAGTAGGAGTGGGCAGGACATCATGGGACGTGTGCAGGACCCCAGTAGGGGTGTGCAGGACGTCGTGGAATGTGTGTGTGCAGGACATCATGGGACCTGTGCAGTACCTCAGTAGGAGTGTGCAGGACATCATGGGACCTGTGCAGGACCTCAGTAGGAGTGTGCAGGACATCATGGATCGTGTGCAAAACCTTAGTAGGAGTGTGCAGGACACCATGGGGCCTGTGCAGGACCTCAGTAGGAGTGTGCAGGACATCATTGTACGTGTGCAGGACCGTAGTAGAAGTGGGCAGGACATCATGGAACGTGTGCAGGACCGTAGTAGGAGTGGGCAGGACATCATGGGACGTGTGCAGGACCCCAGTAGGGGTGTGCAGGACGTCGTGGAATGTGCAGGGCCTCAGTAGGAGTATGCAGGACATCATCGAACGTGTGCAGGACCTTAGTAGGAGTGTGCAGGACATATTGGGACCTGTTCAGGACCTCAGTAGGAGTGTGCAGGACATCATGGAACGTGTGCAAGACCTTAGTAGGGGTGTGCAGGACATCATGGAACGTGTGCAAGATTTTAGTAGGAGTGTGCAGGACATCATGGAACGTGTGCAGGACCGTAGTAGGAGTGGGCAGGACATCATGGGACGTGTGCAGGACCCCAGTAGGGGTGTGCAGGACGTCGTGGAATGTGTGCAGGGCCTCAGTAGGAGTATGCAGGACATCATCGAACGTGTGCAGGACCTTAGTAGGAGTGTGCAGGACATATTGGGACCTGTTCAGGACCTCAGTAGGAGTGTGCAGGACATCATGGAACGTGTGCAAGACCTTAGTAGGGGTGTGCAGGACATCATGGAACGTGTGCAAGACCTTAGTAGGAGTGTGCAGGACATCATGGAACGTGTGCAAGACCTTAGTAGGAGTGTGCAGGACATCATGGAACCTGAGCAGGATCCCAGTAGAGGTGTGCAGGACGTCGTAGAATGTGTGCAGGACCTCAGTAGGAGTGTGCAGGACATCATGGAACGTGTGCAAGACCTTAGTAGGAGTGTGAAGGACATCATGGGACCTGTGCAGGACCTCAGTAGGAGTGTGCAGGACATCATGGAACGTGTGCAGGACCGTAGTAGGAGTGGGCAGGACATCATGGGACGTGTGCAGGACCCCAGTAGGGGTGTGCAGGACGTCGTAGAATGTGTGCAGGACCTCAGTAGGAGTGTGCAGGACATCATGGAACGTGTGCAAGACCTTAGTAGGAGTGTGCAGGACATCATGAGAAGTGTGCAGGACATCATGGGACCTGTGCAGGACCTCAGTAGGAGGGTGCAGGACATCATGGAACGTGTGCAGGACCGTAGTAGGAGTGGGCAGGACATCATGGGACGTGTGCAGGACCCCAGTAGGGGTGTGCAGGACGTCGTGGAATGTGTGTGTGCAGGACATCATGGGACCTGTGCAGGACCTCAGTAGGAGTGTGCAGGTCATCATGGGACCTGTGCAGGACCTCAGTAGGAGTGTGCAGGACATCATGGATCGTGTGCAAAACCTTAGTAGGAGTGTGCAGGACACCATGGGACCTGTGCAGGACCTCAGTAGGAGTGTGCAGGACATCATTGTACGTGTGCAGGACCGTAGTAGAAGTGGGCAGGACATCATGGAACGTGTGCAGGACCGTAGTAGGAGTGGGCAGGACATCATGGGACGTGTGCAGGACCCCAGTAGGGGTGTGCAGGACGTCGTGGAATGTGTGCAGGGCCTCAGTAGGAGTATGCAGGACATCATCGAACGTGTGCAGGACCTTAGTAGGAGTGTGCAGGACATATTGGGACCTGTTCAGGACCTCAGTAGGAGTGTGCAGGACATCATGGAACGTGTGCAAGACCTTAGTAGGGGTGTGCAGGACATCATGGAACGTGTGCAAGACCTTAGTAGGAGTGTGCAGGACATCATGGAACGTGTGCAAGACCTTAGTAGGAGTGTGCAGGACATCATGGAACCTGTGCAGGATCCCAGTAGGGGTGTGCAGGACGTCGTAGAATGTGTGCAGGACCTCAGTAGGAGTGTGCAGGACATCATGGAACGTGTGCAAGACCTCAGTAGGAGTGTGCAGGACATCATGGGACCTGTGCAGGACCTCAGTAGGAGTGTGCAGGACATCATGGAACGTGTGCAGGACCGTAGTAGGAGTGGGCAGGACATCATGGGACGTGTGCAGGACCCCAGTAGGGGTGTGCAGGACGTCGTGGAATGTGTGCAGGACCTCAGTAGGAGTGTGCAGGACATCATGGAACGTGTGCAAGACCTTAGTAGGAGTGTGCAGGACATCATGGGACCTGTGCAGGACCTCAGTAGGAGTGTGCAGGACATCATGGGACCTGTGCAGGACCTCAGTATGAGTGTGCAGGACATCATGGAACGTGTGCAGGACCGTAGTAGGAGTGGGCAGGACATCATGGGACGTGTGCAGGACCCCAGTAGGGGTGTGCAGGACGTCGTGGAATGTGTGCAGGACCTCAGTAGGAGTGTGCAGGACATCATGTAACGTGTGCAAGACCTTAGTAGGAGTGTGCAGGAAATCATGGGACCTGTGCAGGACCTCAGTAGGAGTGTGCAGGACATCATGGGACCTGTGCAGGACCTCAGTAGGAGTGTGCAGGACATCATGGATCGTGTGCAAAACCTTAGTAGGAGTGTGCAGGACACCATGTGACCTGTGCAGGACCTCAGTAGGAGTGTGCAGGACATCATTGTACGTGTGCAGGACCGTAGTAGAAGTGGGCAGGACATCATGGGACGTGTGCAGGACCCCAGTAGGGGTGTGCAGGATGTGGTAAAATGTGTGCAGGACCTCAGTAGGAGTGTGCAGGACATTATGGGACCTGTGCAGCATCACATTAGGGGTGTGCAGGACGTCGTATAATGTGTGCAGGACCTCAGTAGGAGTGTTCAGGACATTATGGGACCTGTGCAGGACCCCAGAAGGGGTGTGCAGGACGTCGTAGAATGTGTGCAGGATTTCAGTAGGAGAGTGCAGGACATCATGGAACGTGTGCAGGACCCTAGTAGGAGTGTGCAGAACATCAAAGGACGTGCGCAGGACCTCAGTTTAATGTCCAGGACACCGTATGCAAGTCATGCCTCCGAATCAACAAGAGCGATAGGCAAGTGCGCCAGAACAAGGCTATCGTAATCTCACTCGAGTTGGCTCTAAAATTTTCTAAGTTCTGACTCCGAATTCGCTACATCTTCACCACCGGTAGTGTTGTTTTTCTGCTTTGTAGTCCAGGCAGATCCTCAACTGCTGAACTCTGGAGAAGGACTGTGACACACCGCTCTTCACTTCTTTTATCTTTATCATTGATCAATTGGGTATCATCAAATTTGTTTAAAGGCAGGGTTCTCGATAAAATCGGTTGCTGTGCTATCACCGTAGAATGGTAGATCCGGCCATCACAAAAGTGAAAAAAAGTAAAAAATTGGAGAAAAAACGCTCAGGAGAAATTTATGGCTTGGTGTCCTCCCGCCCCCAGTTATCGAGATTTGGGTAAAAGCCTGTTTTGTCAACTTTTATTTTGCTTCTAAAGTAATTTCTAAACATTTCTGGAGACTACTGGTTTCTTGAACAGCAAAATAAATGCCGGATAAGCAGGCATTAATGAAAATCGCGTTAATTAGGCGGCCGGCCGACACCGGTAATTAGCCGTTATTCTTTGTCTTTGAGCGTTTTTCCCGCGAATTTCCGGGTTTTTTCACTTACTTTTTCTTTTGTGATGGCCAAATCTACATTTCTATGAAGAGAGCTCAAACGTCGTTTTTATCGCGAACCCTGCCTTTAAGACAGCCGAATAACATCATTCCTAAGATTACGGTGGTCCTCTTCTGGCGCACTTAACTATCGTTCGCGCTGGAAATCATTTTCCATTTTTCAGGCTCAATTTTATGATTGAGCCTGGTAGACCCCACTGGTAAACTTTGGCGCGTCAAAAACGTTGGACGATGAGGTTGGAAGGCGTCAAAGATTAATATCCGCCACCAATTCTCACCAGTCATCTTGCACTTTTTCCTAGAATGTTGGTGCGACCGTAAGACAACAGGAAAAATAGTTACGGCACGAACTCCACATGCAGAAAAACTCCGAAAATGATTTTGGCGCGAAATTCAAATTCGTATTTACAATGTGTTCCGATTGACTTTTCTTTAATGAAGAAGGGAGTTGAAAGAAGAATGAAGGTTTTTCAAGGGCCCCTTCAACATTTTCGTTCACTAGAGGGGCCAAGCTACCCAAAAACATGAAAAAATAATATACGGTTTTCTGCGCGTACGATGTCTTTAACTCTCGTTCTTGTTCCGAATCAGACATATGGGCCGGCGCAGACGAGCCACGTCAGCAAGAACCGGTGAAGTTTGGCTAGAGCGACTGACCCTGGGTCTATCCTAGACGGGGTGAGGCCACCCAAGATTCACTCATAGAAATGATGAAAAATTCTGATAAAAGATGTCTGATACTGCTATCAATCATTGTTTTTATAGAAACGTCATGAAAATACTCCGACTGGTAGCCTTACCAATGGGTGGTTCATTTCACTTCTGTCTTGAATGGTGGGTGCCCCCCTCTCCCCCGTCTAGGATTGTGCCCCAACCCTGTACAATTGGGTCATTTTAAAACTCATTTCTTCATTTTCTCGACTTTTAAATTCAAAAAGTATATGCCTTGTATCTTGTCTGTAGGAAGCCGCGTTGCAACTATTATCTTGCAATCCTAGCAGCTGTTTCTTCATTTCTACCACTATGTCTTGAAGAAAAACAACTTGCCTTTTAGAGCTTGACGATATTGTAGAAGGGAAACCCTTGCAAAAAGTTGTGAAATTTCTGAAAGTTGGGCTCCGCAGAAAAGGTCAAGGATTTGGCATTGCTCCTAAATGTCGTGAAATTGTTTTATTGGATTCGGCTCTCAACTTGATTTTTCAAATGTAGTGAAATTGTCGAATTGATTTGGCTGTGATGATACTATATGCAGATAACATAATCATTAAATGTAGTGAAATTGTTGCAAACGGATTTGGCAGGAGCTCTATCATTTATCACAGTCAAATCACGCGTCAGAAGGTCCTCTGGCGAGCGAACGAAGACAAAAAGAAAAAAATAATAATCCTCAGTCAACAATACTGAACGAAACGTGGCCTTATGGGCTAGAATTAAGGTTTCCGGATGCTATTCTGCCTTTTCAGTGTAGCTCCCACTAACAATAAGGTACCAGACCTTCCCTCACCGATGAGATAAAAATCATGAAAACGAAATCTAACGCAATTTACTCGCTACTGACTCTATGTCTTCGTGTCCTCGACGCTTTCACGGTTCGCATTGTATAGAAACGTTTTTGCTGCTAGGTTTATTCCTGTTCTCATTCGATTCAATATGCGCTCCAAGGAAAACCCCTTCTGACGCGTGATTTGACTGTTATAATTGATAGAGCTCCTGCCAAATCCGTTTGCAACAATTTCACTACATTTAATGATTATGTTATCTGCATATAGTATCATCACAGCCAAATCAATTCGACAATTTCACTACATTTGAAAAATCAAGTTGAGAGCCAAATCCAATAAAACAATTTCACAACATTTAGGAGCAATGCCAAATCCTTGACCTTTTCTGCGGAGCCCAACTTTCAGAAATTCATTTTTCATTTTGATGCTGTTTTTTATACTTGGTATTCTACCAACGTAAGAGGTTCAACTTCCGGAGGTGTTAGTGGAAAACTATTCCTTATCTTGCTATTGAAATACGAAATGTGCATCAGAAAACAGTTTTTTTACAGTTACTTTTAGAACATTAGTATTGTTTTTTGTACGAGGTTTTCCATTTTGCCGTTTGTCGGTTGCCGATTGCCGTTTGCCGGCCGTTTTCTTACGAAATTCGTCGATTTTCGTTTGCCGATTTTTCAAAATCGTTTGCCGCACACCCCTGGTTCCAACGCTGCCCTAAACTGGGAAGTTTTCGCAACTGAGGGGCGAATTTCCCGCAACCATTCAGCGTTCATAAAAAAATAAAATCCGAATTTTTGCAAGTAATCGCAAATTGCATGCCGTATACATCTGGCGTAGGTGGTTAAGGTTTGGAATAGATACTATAGCCAGCAGCACTAAATCACTCTAGGTTTCAGTTAGGCTTAGAGGTTTTTTTCGAGTGATCACATCGTCAGACGGGTGGTTGGTTATCGCTGACCTCGGTAGAGCTGCCACCTCCCCCACCCCCCCCCCCCAGGGGGCAGAAAAAATATTTAGTGAATTTGCTTTCCCGCCTCCAGGAAGTATGAAATTCAGCGGGGGGGGGGGGTTGGCGCTCCCGATTGTCTCGAAAAAAAGGGGTCGTTGGTGGCCTTCCCAACTTTGTCTTGAAGGATAGGGTCCCGCGTTCAATTTATCTGAGTAATAGGGGTTGCACTTGTGACTGGCAAGGACGGAAGTGGCCGCGCTCCCTATTAGTCTCTCATTTTCGATTGACATGGAAGGAAGGGGCCGTGCTCGTGATTGTCTTGGAGGGAGGGGGCCACAATATCAACCGACCGGCAAAAACGCTGCGTCGGATCCTGGTCGGTCCGAAAAGTGTACGATTCGTTATAAAATGTTTATTTTTAGGCCGGATCATTGCATTATATAATATGTATCAGAATAATTTAAACAGAGAGAATGCGGCAAGAGCACATTTCTAGACCGATAAGGAGCATCTACAGTTATTACTCGATGATGTTAGTTCGGCTCAGCTGTCCAGTCTACAGTCGAATCGGGGTTCTTCGGATGGTTTTCAGGTAATCGTTTGGTGATTTGAGGGAGGGAGCCGCAACACCTACCGACCGGCAACAGCGCTGCGTCTGATCCTGGTCGCTCCGAAAAGTGTATGATTCGGTAAAAATGTCTATTTTTTGAAGCCGAACCATTGCATTATATAATATGCATCAGAATAATTCAAATGGACAGAAAGCGGCAAGAGCGCGTTTCGAAACCGATAAGGAGCATCTATAGTTAATACTCGAAGATGTTAGTTCGGCTCAGCTGTCCAGTCTACGGTCGAATCGGGGTTCTTCGGATGGTTTCCAGGTAATCGTTTGGTGATTTGAGGGAGGGAGCCGCAACACCTACCGACCGGCAACAGCGCTGCGTCTGATCCTGGTCGCTCCGAAAAGTGTATGATTCGGTAAAAATGTCTATTTTTTGAAGCCGAACCATTGCATTATATAATATGCATCAGAATAATTCAAATGGACAGAAAGCGGCAAGAGCGCGTTTCGAAACCGATAAGGAGCATCTATAGTTAATACTCGAAGATGTTAGTTCGGCTCAGCTGTCCAGTCTACGGTCGAATCGGGGTTCTTCGGATGGTTTCCAGGTAATCGTTTGGTGATTTGAGGGAGGGAGCTGCAACACCTACCGACCGGCAACAGCGCTGCGTCTGATCCTGGTCGCTCCGGAAAGTGTATGATTCGGTAAAATGTCTATTTTTTGAAGCCGAACCATTGCATTATATAATATGCATCAGAATAATTCAAATGGACAGAAAGCGGCAAGAGCGCGTTTCGAAACCGATAAGGAGCATCTATAGTTAATACTCGAAGATGTTAGTTCGGCTCAGCTGTCCAGTCTACGGTCGAATCGGGGTTCTTCGGATGGTTTCCAGGTAATCGTTTGGTGATTTGAGGGAGGGAGCCGCAACACCTACCGACCGGCAACAGCGCTGCGTCTGATCCTGGTCGCTCCGAAAAGTGTATGATTCGGTAAAAATGTCTATTTTTTGAAGCCGAACCATTGCATTATATAATGTGTGTCAAAATAATTTGAATGGGGAGAAAGTGGCAAGAGCACGTTTCTAGACCGATAAGGAGCATCTACAGTTACTGCTCGTTGATGTTAGCTCGGCTCAGCTGCCCAGTCTACAGTCGAATCGGGATTTTTCGGATGGTTTCGAGGTAATCGTTTAGTGATTCGGTGTTCCTTGACTTTCAGTATTTTCCGCCATCTGTCCACTACTGTATTTTACAGATATCTGACAATGGCTCGGAAAATAAATCTATTGAAAAAGCTGCGGGGCTAAGTGATTGTCTGACCATTGCCAAGAAAGAACTGCCACATAGAGCGAGGATGAAAGTTATCAGAACTGTCTTGAACGTGAGAGAACGTAAGGCCAATAAAACGACCCACCATACAAAACCTGCATTGGCATAGCAAAGAAGGAAACATATATTGGTGATGCCCAGGTTTGAAGAAAACCGGACTTGGAGATAATTGAAGCAAGCAGTTCCTAGCTCATCTAAGAAATCTATGTTCGACCTCACAAGAGCAATGTTTTCCGAATTGAGGCGTCTTTGTGAGCGAACAGCAAAGCCGCTCTTTCCCATACAAAATTTCAGCCGAATACTGGGTTGGGAGTTTTGCGATAGGATGTCAAGAAAGAGAGCTGCGAATTCACTGTCAAAGGAGAAGGGAAATTTGGAGGTCTACGAAGTTATCTCAAGTGTCACTTCTGATGAAGAAGATGTGGTACAGGCTGTTATTCAAGAGGAGCTGTAGCAAAGTTAGTGTTGTAAAGAAGTAAAAAAATATATAACTGCCTGATAATTGCTCACACCGTTTTACTATGATGTCTCTTTAGGAAAAGTTCGATCACTTTAGAAATTGTAATCCCTAAGAATAATCCTTTAAGATGATTAAAATTATAGTAAGAATTAATAAAATAAAATTTGTTGTAAAAAGAATGAATATTTTTGAATTTATTGCTTTGTGTCGTGAGTTATGATATTGGTGGTGCAATAGTGCGTCCTGTTGTGGTATTGTCGAATACTCAGCGGAAGCGAAGTCCTCCTGCCGCGAAACTCGTGATTATAAAAGGCGGTGTGGACAGTGATAATGACGTTTTTCCTTTTTTTCGTTTTGTCTAAGATTTCAAGTGTTGTTGCCGGAAATCTGCGCGTCCTCTGCGTTTATTGCCATCCTAGCCCGCTGCAATCGACTGACCGAGCAAGAGGGAGAACTAGTACGCAACTATCGGAGTCGGAGTCCCCACCAGTAATTCCCTCTCAGACCCATATTACTAGTGTAGATTGTGTGTGATATTTTCTCTAATAAAGTTTTCATTCTTAAAGGTTCAGTCCAAGCTCGTGGGTAAAATTTGATACTATGGTCCAGTCGGTGTGTGTAGCAGCCCTGTCAAACGCGAAATCTCAAGCCTTCCGAATTAGCGAGAAAAATCGAGCACCCATTTTCTCCGCCCCCCAAATCGGGACCTATTCGCTCCGCTCACTCCAAGCTTTTCGGTCTCAATGGGGACGAGGCGCGCCATGGATTTTGATCAAAATCTACGTTCTTCTCTTTGTTATCGGTCTGGTCTGCCCCGGTGCGATGGCTGCGAACGAAGAGGAAATGCATGCCCGAGACCACTCGTCCACGAAATTTTTCACCGTCTAAATTTGAAATCTTTGCGAGGCCATAACTCAGTTCGCAGGGTGCTCTAGGCGATTTTGGAGACACCAATGTGATCAGCGTGCAATTCTCTCCAAACTGAGGAGAAAAACTTGATAACGATTCTGAGATTGGACTGTGCCTTTAACCGTATAGAAACCGTACAAAGGGATCGAAATCGGCAATCGAGACAGTACCAGGTTGCCAACTTGGGGGCCAAGCCGACCGTTTGTTTGGTTTTTACGTGGTTCAGTTTGAATCTTTTCATCCTAATTTTCAAAAAAAAATTATCTAACTTCCCGCATTTCTTTCATCATTGCTGCCAATTTTTCTCATCACAGTATTATTGTGTAAGGTGCTCCTTGGCTTGTCCTCGAGTGGCCCCTGGCGTGTCGCACTGCTAGTGAGGGAGGCTTCGGCTGAACTTGCTGAGATCAGTGTGGTGTCTACCGTCCATCACTGGATGAGGGTTCGCCGCGACGCCGCTTGGCGGGAAAAATTGCGCGATCAATAGCCACTCTCCCTTCGTTTTCCCTCCCGCAATTTTTCCCGCCAAGCAGCGTCGCGGCGATCGCTCATCAAGTGATGGACGATATTTCCTTCTGGTTTTTCTTAGGGCAACCTCTGTCCAATTTTTTTTCAAGTGCTAAGCTATCGATCGCTCAGAAGGGGATCGGCACCGCATTTTCTGTGACAGCCATTCACCGGTCCATTGAGTGATCTATCGGTTGATTGATTGATTGTGTATTGCACTGGCCTCCTCGCGTATGGCTGAGTCGGTGTCGTCGTCATTGTATGACGATAGAACAGTTATTGATTCTGCTGGTATTGCAGGAAGCCAGCCCTCCGTGCAACGGAACGTAGTGATGGAAGATGTTGAAGTACCGATGGCTATTAGAGTATATCAAACAAATAAAAATTTTCGAATATTCGAATCAACGAATAATTCGGCAAATTGACTTCTCCGAATATTCGAATAAACGAATTATTCCAAAAATTGACTTCTCCGAATATTCGAATAAACGAATTATTCGAAGAAATGACTTCTCCGAATATTCGAATAAACGAATTATTCGAAAATTTGACTCGTCCGAATAATGGAATGATTCGAATACGATTAATTCGAATATTCGGCCAAAATCGCGAGTATTCGAATAAGAAGTACGGACTGAGTACGCATAATCAAACCACCGTTCGCGGCACTTCCAACTTTCTTGACTTTTTCCTGTATAGTATTATATAGATCAAAACTATGCCAATGTACTTCCACGAAAAAGACGTCCCACATTATATCATAAGAGTATTCAAACTAACATTTACCACTGTCTATGAGTAGTTGTTAAACGATACGATCAAATTCTCTGGATTTTCTAAACAATATCTACCAACAATATCCGAATTTCCTATCAGTTTAGGGTGCTATCTGAGCGGGGGGGCACTGTTGTATCGCACATGACTACGCCCATTTTTCCGTGCCGCATTCACTCCTGATTTGTGCGGGGGAGGGAAAACCCACGGGTAGGTGCTGAAATTTAGTGCGACACGATAAAATGGGCGGGGCCAAGTGCACCCAGACATAGTGGCCCCCCACCGCTAAGATAGCACCCAGTTTGGTTGGAAACATTTCACCTCTGCAAAAATGTAAAGTTAATGTATAATAAGAACTGGCTCAAAGCTGCAGCGATTGACCTAAATTCATTTCAATTAGGTATTACGTAATACTCAAGCAGCGTAAGGTAGCCGTTTCTGGAACATCGCTCGAATCTGTTTGGGACATACTCCATCAGATAAAAAACAGTATCTGTTACGTCTGCCCAGAAATCCGATGGTGAGCGAGATACTCCACCATTAGGTTTCTGACTATCTCATGTTTTATATTGGAGTATTCCAATTATATTCGAACTTCCTACCACTTTGATCGGGGACATTTCATCTCTGAACTTCAAAAATGGACATGTGCCGGAGACTCTGCTTCTTATTTTTTCTGAAATTATTCGTTCATTCGGCCGAATATTCGAATATTGGGCCGTTCGAATATTCGAATAAACAAATTATGCGAAAAATTGACTTTTCCGAATATTCGAATAAACGAATTATTCGAAAAATTAACTTTTCCGAATATTCGAATAAACGAATCATTCGAAAAATTGACTTTTCCGAATAATCGAATTATTCAAATATTTGATTATTCGTTTATTCGGCCAAATATTCGTTTTCCGAATATTCGTTGACATACTCTAATGGCTATGTCAATGGGATCGAGGCCGAAAAGCGAGCATGAGAAGCGGCTTGAGGTATGTTACACCTTGCTTATAGTGAGGAAATTAGGACAAGTGCCTACAGGGTATAAAACGGCGAAATTCACATGATTCCTACGCGTGCTGGTGCCAAGCGGAGGTTAGAAAGAGGGAGAGAGCGGAAGGCAGACGGAGGCTGAGGCGTCGCGCGCACCGCTCGCACCTCGAATCATGTGAATGACGGCGTTTTATAGAGGGCATACTGTTAATAGCAGAAGTAGCAAGGGACTGGAGGCTAGGTGATAAGAGGGAAACACCTTCGAAGAGATTGCGAATGCAGCCGTAGACTCGCACAAATAATGCGCTTCTCGCGCTCGGACTTTGAGTACATTCGGTGCATTTGCATGCGACCGGGAGATGGAAAACGATAGGCAGCGTGCGTGGCATGATATCGAACACCCGCTCGGATTTGCAACTGCGCTCCAATGCAGTATTCGCGCTGCAATGAGAACGGATTGATGGAGGCGATTTTCATTCAAAATCCTATGTTTCATTTTCACTCTTCCGTTTTGTAACCCGTCCGTGTCCGCGTTTAGTCCACAAAGCTGATGTTTTTCACCGATTTCTCAATTGGGTACGCTAATCCCTTGCTGAAACTGGAAGATATCGTCCAGATTCGTCTGCTTCAATCCAAATTCATTGACCTGAATTCCATATTCGCCATTCCGAAACCTTGTGGTCGACTTAAAGCTTCAATCAGCCGCTTTGTAATCTAGCTTTGCAAACTTACCTCATGTTGTCTATCTATTCCGCATTCGTCATGCATGAATTCAGAACTGTCGAGTTTCAACAAAAAAAAACATTTCAAAGCTGGTATGTAGTTTATTTTCGGACAAATTTCCTAATTTCCAAATTTTATCGTCAACTTCAAAAGGAAATTAGCTGAATTTCAACCCAGATTCGTTCATTTTTGACCAGTCACGTCAAAATCTGAACACGAATTTGTTCATTTTGAACCTTATTTTCCAATTTCATAACGAATCACACAAGTACCATCGTGATTCCTGAATTTTCAACCCAAATTCGTCTATTTTCACTAAACGTAAAACAGACGAAAACTTGAAGCTTACAGGATAACATTAGAGAGGCCCAATAAAACGCTAGATCTGATGGAGTGACCGTGACGTAAGTGAAGACTACCACTCGAGCTAACGCGCCTTCTTCCAAGCTTGTTGACTATTGACATCGATGCGAGTTCTGGCAATGTAGAGGGAAACGTCCCGTTCCGAGAGGTAAGTGACTTCATCAACATTTGTTTCGAGTGATTTGATTGACTCCTATTTAGCTTTTGTTCAAGAAACTTCGAATTTGTGTATTGTCGGCCGAACGACAACACCTTCCAAAGATTGGCGTTTTTCTGCTTATTTTCAAAGGTGTGTTCTCTGTTCTATGTGAATTCCCGTAAAACACTGCTGAAGGGCTTTTCCCAAATGCTACCTCAGTGATCATTATTCTAGCTCACCTATCCTCGGGACAAAATCCTAAAATATGCTGCGCGTTTGAACCACTCAAGAGGGCGGACAAAACTGAAAAGTCCATCAGAGGACGTCGAAAACGTCACGACTGGTAAATTTTAATGGCCACCTTTCACAGTTTAAATTTCAGTTCCCTTCTGATGCCTTCACTTTTTTAGATTTTGTCCGTGACACGCCCGGGTTTGGCCAAGACGAGCTGAACAGCGTTTGGGGACCGTAACTCCCGAATACAGGGTAGCGTATAAACCAAATCTTTCTATTGCATTAAGATTTACGCTCATACTATCTTTTTCAGCTTCTTTGTGTATCTTGAAGATCCAACGAGCAGCACTTGGGGACCCTGAGGCAGTTAGCCGACGAATGCATGTGGTAGAGATCACACGCCTTCAGAGCTCTGGAAAAGGCGCTGTTAGTTACTTAAACTTGGAATCATCCCGACTGTTGCTCAGACTGTATCGTGTTGTGAAAATTTCCAGGCAAGGTGTTCCTTCGTTCGTTCAAGCACAGGATCGTCGATGGCAAACTGCAATGGCTTCCGGCCGATGTAGGCTTTTTTTATATTCACTAGCGCGTGGCAACATCCGTTGCTCTTTTATTTTATATCTTTAACATCTATTTCAGCATCGTGCGAAGAAGCCGCGTCTAGAGTTAGTGATGGATTCCAGGGCCGTGACGGACGTTAGTAGTTACCCATTTCACTGAAATTTCTGATTGTTCTTAAGGCTGCCGAAAAATATTGTATTGTGAGGATACGAAAGGGGCGGGGAATTTCAAAGGTTCTTCAAAACCGCAAAAATTTAGAAACCTATGAAAAAAATTCTCCTGAAAAAAATCTGGAAATCCCCCATCTGAGATACCTCCCCCCGGTTTTCAGCAGCTTCTTTGGACGTGCACGCTCAGCTCCAGTGGCCGGTGGAAGAAAATTTCGATAAGGGGTAGAAGAAGGAAGTTTTCAGGAGTTTCCAAGCTCTTTTGGAGAACGTTTGGATTTTTTTCTCCCTTTTGCCGCCTCACCGAACAATTAATTTCTTATTTGGTGTGAAATTAAATCTTCTATATAACTCTATGGCGCTTAAATGATTGAATGAACGTCAGGTGTGGGTCGATGGACAAACGTCGTTTTTTTTCACTCTTTTTTCGCACACCATACCCTTATTTCTCCACTCAAGCCTTTGTTCTTGACTTTGTGTGCAGGTTGTGATACGTGTAGCCGTATTTCCTGCTGCTGGGTGGAAAACACAGGAAAAGGTCGGTAAATTTCTAGCGAAAGTAGTGAGTTAATGGTCATCTCAGTCAAAAAACAACGGAAGGCGATAAAACAGCTAGTATTCGGATGAATGTGTGGCTCCGAGTATCACAAGATGAGGAACCTTTTGAAACAAAAATATGAAAAGTGAAATGAGCAAATTCAACCAAAAAATAAATAGAAAACGGGGTCGTTTGCGTGTTTTATGTCAGCCAAAGGATACAAATGATAAAGAACACGCGGTTAGGTCAAGTTGCTTTAATCTTTGTGACATTGTCCACCTTACTTAAGTATGTATCTATTGCTGTCATTTAAAAAAAACCTCTGTGAAAATATTGTTAGAAGTTTGTTACCAGTTTTTAAACATGTTTCTCTTGTTCTTGCTTTATTTTCAGTAATTTAATTCCCCTCTATGTTCCAAACGTGAAGTCCAGTGTATCAAAAATAGTTACATTGTTCTCAACCACGATTTTTCCGGTTGTTCTGTTATTGTAATGAGTATTGCTATTATAAAGACTATTTTTGCCTGTGTTCTTTGCCATTGGGAAACTGATGTTTGGGCTTCCATTTCAATTCGAAGCGAGATGGTAAGTTAAAACAATGCCAGCATGCAGTCGTCAGCTATAATACTAGGTATACTAGTAGTATTATTATGCTACTAAACTACCAGAAAATATTGGGAATGGAAGGGGTTCTGTAACCCTGTAGCAAAGCGAGGGGTGACCTGCAGGGGCAAGCAGGGCTCACCAGCAGTGCGTCTTCGCGCCGCGACCGCTCGCGCCAAGCGGGACTCCCTCTCCACCTCCTACGCTCTGGCCGCGGCTGATGAGCCTCGCGAGATTGAGCCCGCCCCCGAGCGCGAGAAGCGCAATCTTTGTGTGAGGAGGAGACGATTATAATTTGCCACCGTCACAAAATTCTCACTGACGTAAAATAGAGCGCAAGGCTGCGTTGACTGCACAACTTGCACATAACCGACGCCTATTCCGATTTTTTTAGGCAATCGCCCAAATGTTTTCAGGATTCATCTTTTTTTATTGTTTTTATTAGTTTCTTTTACTTGGGGTTAATTATATGTAGATCGCGCATACTATGGCGACCCGAAATTGAACGAAGATACACGGAACGTCTTACGATGCTGATCATCCTCCGTTGTGTTTTAT
Organism: Aplectana chamaeleonis; assembly: GCA_029168955.1. Taxonomy (NCBI): domain Eukaryota; kingdom Metazoa; phylum Nematoda; class Chromadorea; order Rhabditida; family Cosmocercidae; genus Aplectana; species Aplectana chamaeleonis. The sequence goes on from JAPDOI010000321.1 coordinate 131,355, forward strand.
TCATGTTGGAGGTTTAGCTGATTGAACGTGCACGTGCACGCACTTGTAGTTTAGGGATATATCGCGGCTTTTTATGTAAAAATTGTTCGGTTCTCATCTAAGGGCATGATTTGATTTGTGATTGTGATTTGAAGATGGGCTGTGATTTGACGAGGGGGGGTCGTAAAAGTGGAAGGTAGAGGCGAGATATTGGGGGGCACTCGAGAGAATGGCAGGATTCATCCATGAAATTGAAAATTTGTAATGATATCAGATGTCTGATAGCGATAGGTCAGGCTCGATCCTAGACGGGGGCCACTCAATATTTATCCAGAGAAATTAAAAAAAGTTTTGACAATATATGCTATATACTGCTATCAATCATTGTTGTTTTGGAAACTCAGTAGAAATACTTCGCGTTTGTTCATTCGGTCCAATGCCCACTCGGTGGTTCATTTCATTTCTGCCTTGAATCCTGGGTGACCCCCCCACATCTAGGATAATACCCGTTATCAGTCATTGATTTCATGGGAAATCCTTGGAAATATGGGATGAATCCTATGTCCAGGTAGGCGCGTTGGAATTCCTATCACCCTAGCCTTAACGTGGAGCGGAGGTTTCTCCAATTCTACGATTGTGCTGTATCAGAAACCACCGCTCGACTTCTATGATAAATCTTTTATACCAGCGGCGCGGCTACCTCTCAACAAGTGATTGATTTCTCATGATTTCTGTTTAATTCTGGTAACTATTTTATGGGTGCTTGGTGAAAACCTATCGTTTTGAACTCGTTTGCTTATTCTGGAACCTTGCACCTCAGTTGACCCCGCTGTGGTTTTAAGTACGCGTTCTAGGAAACGAACGCGTGTGGGAAGTTCAAATCCTTACGTTAGTCATTTATCGTGGGTAGGTACAATGTAATTAGCCGTTATACCTTGTTTTTGAGCGTTATCTCAAATTTCCGGGGTTTTTCACTCATTTTTTTTGTGATGGCCAAATCTGCATTCTTATGAAAAGAGCTCAGAAGTTGTTTTTATCGCGAACCCTGCCTTTAAGTTATACGTATCATCGACACATATTGCCCTGGATGCATACTTCATCAACCACTGTGCTTGAATAGGTGTTATTATAACTGAAACTGTTATCATTTTCGGGAAAGTAGATGAAAGTTTTTCAAAAACCTACTCAAAATGAAGCCGTCTCTTGTTTCATCTATTGCAAAACTGCAGTATTTTATTCCGCCATCTTCATTCTGTTCGCGAAGCCTGACCTCTACCGAATTGATATCCACTGTGTGTTTTCTCCCAGGATAAAGATTTCGGCTGACAGCAACATTTCTTAATTTGATTTGATTATAATCATCTTTTGATTTTTCAGATCACATAGCAAATATCCAAATTGAGTGGTCGCGTCGCGGTAGCATCATTTCTCGAACGGCCAAGCTATTGGTGCCTGGACTACAATTTCTAACAATTTTTTTCCGCCGTGAGTGTTAATAATGTTAAAAGGAGAATTGTATTCGATGATGGGTGGTTAAGTTTCCTACCCTATGATGTTGTGTTTTTTTCTTTTTCTTTCGTAGTTGATTTTCCTTTTTAACTGTTCTATGAAATCTGACACGGGCGTTAAATGCTCCCTCAGAAGGTTTGAATCTCGTCGCTACAGTCTCATCGCTACTCGTCGACGTGATCGCTTCTAACATGGAGGGCATGTCCATAGACTCATCTTCCCAGAACAGGCAAATAATGTGAGAGCTCAGACTAGCGTTAGCGTTTTTTTTTCAGCGTTTTTCGTTTTTTTTTTTCGTTTTTTCCCCTGCGTTAGGAGAGCTTAAAGGGCTTCTTCTTCCTATCGGCCACAATGAGCATCTTCTCATAGGCGCAGAAAGGCGACCACATCGCATGGCTTTTTCCAAATATCAGAGGGGAGAAAGAAGTCTCTGGTGGCGGACATCTACTGCATTGCTCTTGCCAAGGACGAGTGCCTGGCGGTTCAAACGCTGTGCAGTGAGTACAAAAAGGAGCTGGGTTTGGATATTCTGGAGAAGACTAGCGATGCAGGTTTTCGATCGATAAAACGCCCTCCTGCTGTTCTTCCCTGGCTTTTCGTTACAACGTTCATTGGCGCAAAAGGCAGTACAAAGCAATCATATAGGCAGGTAGTGCTGCTGCACATGGCATGCCGAGCGTCGTTAGGAAGCAGAAAAAACAAAAAGAAGAAGTGCGCGAAGATTGATACAGACACGAGGGTATATCCGCGAAGGAACACAGATAATAGGCGCTCATTCAGTTGGAGAAGACCGACGAGAAACTTCCGAGTGAGTGTGCCAAATGATAGGGCAGATCGTGCACGTTCTAGCCAACGGGAAGGTACATCAGTTGAGACTGCTGCTCGGGACTCCTCATCGCTACTCGTGGACGTGACCGCTTCTAACATGGAGGGCATGTCCATAGACTCATCTTCCCAGAACACTAGCGGCAGTCGATCGCGCAACTTTGCGGAGAAAACCTTCACGGCGGTTGGGAATTTCTTCAGAGAAAGCGATAACAAAGAAAACGACAACGTGGTAGCCTCTCGATCCACTGGCTCACGTCTTCCCGGATTCCCCGGTAGAAGCCGTTTCTACGTTCCTCGAGGTTAGTTGTGAAGAAACGTCATCAGTAATCGCTGGCAATGTCGCCTTTTCGCAGTGGACTGCGTGCCTCGATTCCGAGCTTGAGGATCTGAGCCTAGCTTTACCAGTAGTATCTCTATCTATACATAATGGGTTATGTGTATCATTTTGTTTTTCTACAACGGTATGATACGAGTCCTGAAGTCGGAATTTTGGAATTTTGAGTCGATTTGTAATTGTGAATTAGTTCTATGTTTCGGCGAAGGTTTTTTGCCCTCATATTTGTTTATTTATTTATTGCTATATGTTTATTTTTTATTGTCATTGCATGTGCGGATTTCTCTAGATAAATATATAAAAATATCCAGAGCTGTCAGTGAAGTTGGTCGAGCTGGGCATGAAAACAAATGTAATGAATCATGCCCTGTGCCGTGGCAGTCAGGACATACGTCGGGGACCAACGGATCGATCCTATGGACATAGGCCTTAAAGGCACAGGACACCCAAGAAAATTATCTTTCAGATTTCATGCTTATCTTGGAGAGAGCCGCTCTCCGATCACAATGGTATCTCCCAAATCGTTCAAGACCCCCTACGAGCGGAGTAATGGCTCCTCGAATATGCCTGCATTTTAAAGGCAGTGTTCAAGATAAAAAATGTGTTTCAGTTTTCATTAGGAATGGGTAGTGGAGGGGCACATTGTAACGTTGACGTCGAAAGAACGCATGAAAACGAGCCAGGAAAAGCTCCGAATGAGCCCGAACTTGCCACTTCGAGCGCAAGGCAAACCCAAAGAGCGCAACACACGCCCACCGACGTGAACAAATGAATGCTCGAGATCGTAAGATGGACGATGATTTCCAATCATTAACCCCATTCTTCCCTTTATTCCCAACTTCTCTCTTTACTCAGGTCAGCTCGCAAACATCGGCTGCGAAAGACGGAAGTTACAAGCCTCGGACAACTCGTCCACCATGTTTCCTTAGCTCAATTTTTGAGGGACCATAACTCCGTTCCCTAAAGGTCTTGTGCGGTTTCAGAGACATCAATGGAATCAGCATGGGGCCGTTTTCCAGATAGGAGGGAAAACACAAGGCGATTCTTATCGTGAACACTGCCTTTAAGGGCAAAAATGTCGCGGTCGAGCTGTATCAGGCCTGTATTTCTCTTCATTCGCAATCGCTGCACGAGAGCAAAACAGGATGAGGAGATAGACCTTCTATGAACTAAAGAACAATGACTTGTTGAGAATTCAGCCATTCATTTAGCCGCTATCGAGTTCGTAAATCTGGTAGGAGGCCGGGCCTGTGGTGGTCGCTTATATCTCGCTTATTTGGAGAAATCAGGATCTCGCATTCGGCACGTGTTAGGCCCTAGTTATACACCGGCGGGACGCTGCGAAAATAGCAAAACAACTATCACTTTTGTGCGCCTTAACTGTGGCGAGGCATGCCAAAAGAAACAGTTGTCACAGAAAAACTCGCCGGAAGCCCCCACCGAGCAGTTATACAAGCCGCGGCACTATATACTGTATCGTTGTGGGACCTACTCTGTTGGAAGTTTGCCAAATTCCATCAACTGATTATTTTTTAGACTCAAACTTGTTGAAAGATTACGGAAACGACATAAGGAGCGCTGCTATGACAAGGGGAATAAATCATTAGTGACTTCCAGCAATAAACAAGCGATAGAAGCGTAGAATATCGATGAAAGACAATTAAATGACCGGAAATTTTTAGTCTGTAATATTGCGCCAAGCACTTCAAAGACGCAGTATTGCAGACGAGTCTCTGATTCACGCAGCAAGCGGCGGAAATGTCATCGCGGGACGTTTTCATTCCGCTGGTGTGACCTTATACTAAGGCCTTATACAGAAAGGGTTTTCTACACAATTACACGGAAGTCTCAAAATTCATATCTGAGGGTGTACTGTGCCTTTAAAGGCAGTGTCCACGATAAGAACGATTTTTTGGTGGAGATCGGCAGCTGCGGGGTCTAGGGCGACCCTAACGTTGGAAAAACTAAGAAAAATGAGCTCAGAACGGTCCCCTACGGCCCCAAAGTTGGACACCCGTCAGCTCGTCACACCTAGATGCACTTTCTACGCCCACCGACGTGAACAAATGAATGCTCGAGATTGTGAGATGAGCGATGGTTTCCGATCAATAGCCCCGTTCTTCTATTTATTCCCAACTTCTCTCTTCACTCAGGTAAGCTCGCATGCATTAGCTGCAAAAGACGTAAGTTACGAGCCTCGGACAACACGTCCACCATACTTCCCTAGCTCAATTTTTGAGGGACCATAACTCCGTTTCTAGAAGGTCTTGTACGATTCCAAAAACATAGGAATCAGCATGGGACCGTCTTCAAGATAGATGTAAAAGCAGAAAAGCGATTCTTATCGTGAACACTGCCTTTAAAGACACAGTCCAACCTCTGAATCGACTTTTCGTTTTAATGCCTATCTTGGAGAAAATTTCACGCTGATCACCATGGTGTCTCCAGAATCGCTCAGAACTCACTGCCAACGGAGTTACCGGTCCTCAAAGATTTCGATTTTGAACGGCTAGATGTTCTCGGACGAGTTGTCTCGAGCCTGTATTTGCTCGTAATTCGCAGCCATCGTTCTGTAGCAGGCCACAATATAAAGCCAGACTGAAAACAAATCGAAGAACATAGGTTTTGAATAAAATCATTCTCGCGTCTCTTCCCTAATGAGGTCGGAAACCTGGCGGTGGGCGTTACCCATTTTTTCTTTCAAGGGGGCGTGGCCGACTTTTTCCTAGCCTTTTCTCGCTTATTTGAGCGAATTGAGACTTCGCGCTTGGTAGGGTTGCTATAGGCGGCGACCGGACCATAATATCAGAAATTACCTCTGAGGTTGGACTGTGCCTTCAAGGATTGAGGAATGGCCACAGCGATGACCTGCCAAAATTACTCGGGAGCGCCTTGGTAGACCCATTTCACTATCGTAGACCTTGGGTGGTACACCGTCGAGTATAGAATTGGAAGGGGCACAGGACAGGTATTCATTGGCGAATCTGGTGTGCTCCATCTGCAAGAGCCTCTTCCGGTTGAGCTCTGAGGTCGTTCAACGTTGACGGTCATGGACAGAGACAGCAGCATACAACGGTGCACGGATGTTGCGGGAATGAGGGGGGTTAGATGATAGCAAGGAATAGTTGGGATGAGTGACATTCCTGACTATGCCAATACGGAACTGTTGTGTCTGCAGTTGGCAATGCTGCCTTACAGGAAGTAGTTCACATTCTTGATATAAGTGGGGTTACAGGAATGAACTTGGGGCATCCAGTGGTGACACGTAGAGCAGCGTTTTGTGTTCGCTGAAGTTTGTTCCAGAACGTTTCGGTCAAGTGCCTTGACCAGACCGGGGCTCCGTATTCCAGTACGGGCTGTATCATCGCCTTATACGTGACGCGCAAGACTCCCTTTGAGCTACCCCATGTAGTGCCATCCAGAGCCCGGAGTATGCTGTTACGCGCATTGGCCGCAGCAGCTCGAATACTTGAGTTTTGATGGAATCGCAATGAGGGGTCCAGGGATACACCGAGTAGACGAGGGTGTCCAGATAAGGGCAGCAGATCATACAGCCTTGTGGCTTCAAACCACGGGAAGTCCCCCATTTTCTCAACGTCAATTCCGGCGAATGATGGACAGCATCCATCGTCCCCTTGAAAAGCAGTGACAAATCTACCCGCTCATAAGTTTGCCTTTTAAACCGCTGTTGTTACGATAGTTCCATTATCTTAGGCAGCCGAGAACTCTTCTCTCCTTGATTTACCCATTCGGGTATTTATGAAAAGGCTGTTTGTTTCTAGATTCAACCATCTTTTTTTTTCCAAAGAACTGTTGTACTTTTTCAGACAACTTTCAAATTTCGAAGAAAAGCTTTTGAATTTTGACCTGTCGCTAGTGCGTCTGGCTTCATAGAAAAGGCAATCTCGATGCTCCAGCATATTTTGTAAATATTGCGGAAGCTTAACAGACTTCAGTGAAGCACATTTTTCCCAAGGAACATGAAGCTCTATGGTTTCGTGCAGAACCGATTCGAAAAGTTCATATTTTTCATTCACATTATTTTTTGTTTCAAACAAGTCAATCCATCGAATTCCCGCCAAACTCGCTCCAATTGCGTCGAAATTGCACTTGGAGTATATCCTTCGATAAACTGGAGTGGCTTGAGCTACCCAACTATGAATGCTGAACAAAATACTGCTGTGATCACTCATTCCCACAGGTGGCAGAACTTTTGTATCCTTAATTAGGCTATCGCCTAATTAAGGATAAAAAGTTCGAAAACACTAGATCTAGAATATTCTCGCCTCTAGTCGGTTGTGTAACATGTTGAAAAAGATTGTGGCAAGATACCAGTTCTTCAAAACCACGAAGCGAAGAAGAATTCACAGAGGGTCAAAATCAGGTAAGTTTAAGTCACCTACAATAACTGTATGCACTTCACAAGCAACTAAATCACTCAAAACTTTCACAAGCTACTCAGTTGTAACGTATAGGCAGGAGGGAGCTCTATATACTACTATAAACCTGAATCTGTAACCTTCACAGAAAATATCAGCACATAGTATTTCATATGCATTCTCAACTGATTCAGCAAAAACATTTGAAAGTGATAGTCCGCGATTAACTAGTAGAATAACCCCACCCCCCCCCCCCGATTTCCTAGGCCTGTCGCACCGTAGGAACTCATACTCCGACATTATATTTCCCAATACGGAAGACATTGAGTGGCTAGGCTTTAGCCAGGTTTCAGAAAAAGAAAGAATATCATAGTACTTCGAAAGAACAAGCGAGACGTAGTCCGAGTTTTTTGAGATAAACCGAATATTATAGTAGAAGCATTGCAAATCACTATTAATATACCGAGAAAGCATAACTAGTTTTCCTGATTGGCAACAAGAGAAGTGTCAACCTGCGTTGTTGATTCGCCCGTGTATGCCGGATTCTGCATTATACCAGGAGGCGAGACACGAACAGTATCAACTCTGCGGCTCAAGCGTTCCTGTCGCCTGCGTTCCAATTCCACTTTTGTAAGCGATTCCCGCAGGAACAGACTTAACCCGGGATAGAAACGCAGTCGGCGGGCCCGCGATACAGCAATACGTCGAAAAGTTTTAGTAGGCAAGATAACCTTGATCAACCTATTCATGCCTCGCAACGGCTTCCCACCGTGGGGCGCCCATACCAGGAAGCCACTTTGGCACGCCCCTTCTACGATGATTCGAGCTCAACAGCAGCGAGATGAGCGACGGTTTCCGGTCCGTAGCCCCGTTCTTCCCTTCATTCCCAGCCTCTTCCTTTATTCAGGTTGGTTCGCATACATCGGTTGCAAATGACGGAAGTTACGAGCCTCGGACAACTCGTCCACCATGCTTCCGTAGCACTATTTTTGAGGGGCCATAACTTCGCTCTTATAAGGGACCACTTCGAACGAAAAATGGACTTTTGAAAAACGGTCTTTTGAGGGTTGTAGAGGAGTTGAAGAGAAGCAATTTGAGATTTTAAAATTTCACTCAGTTCTCACGGGTAGATCAAAAACGATCAAAAAAGGAAAGAAACCAGAACGTTGGATTGGGAGGACATAGCGCAAATGTGAGCTATACAGTGGCCTTGAAATCATCTGAAAAGGTTCTCCTAAAAGTTTGAAGATGAAATCTAGCTAGGTTCTCGAGTTATGACTTGTTCATTGATCCTCTGAACAATGCTCGTTGCATTCAAACCACCGATCACTGCAATGTGGTTAGGGTGGGCTGGCATAACATCATGGCTCAGCCGGTTAGGCGTTGGATTACGAAGCAATTGAAAGGTGGTTCGAATACTGCGGGAAAATTACTGCATTATGGCTGATAGTAATGACATTTCTATGTGTTCACCTTATTTATTTTGAGTTTTAACAGTCTCTTGTTTTTTATACCTCTTTTCTTATATCGCAGAGATAACGTGATATGAACGGAGAACATCAATTTACATCAATGTTAGAAACTATAGAAATTCCGAGGTTTGGACAGTTGCTAGAATATCAAGAATGCCTTTACCCTTCTCCCCCATATATGCCACATAAAAACCGTCCTTAATTCGGAGAAACACTTTAGGGGACTTATTTTCATATATGACGCTGGAAAAAAGTTCGGCCAAAATGAAACTTCGTGGACTTGTTCCTTGATCAATGACCAATCTTTTTTCCAACAGAAATAATTATTGTAAACAGAAGTGGATTTACCTTTACTACAAAATTCAATAAACCAACCTAATACATTAGCGCATGGCTCGAAGACTCAAGACAAGTGTTTCATTATCCATTCCAAAATTTGGAGTAGAACAGAACCACTCTTTTGAAAACGCCCTTCACTAGAGAACTACTTTCATTTAGCCTGGCCATTCTGGATTGAATGTAGTTTTCTGGAGCCATTTTGGACGTAGAATACGAGTAAGCTCTTCGCAGCTTCTCTGAAAAAAAAAGAAACCACTCTGAAAAAAGTTATTGGCGCTTTTTCTAAGCCTCGCGACAAGGCAAGGGTACCCATCAAAGAATTTTTAGAGTGGTTTAGAAAAAACTTCAGATTTGACTCAAAATTTGTATGTAGGGGTAATCTAGGGTGCTGAACACGAATCTAGAGATCGTTTGCCGAAATTCTGAGGTTTACTGTAGTTTACGGTAGTTGTCATGACATAGAGGGCCTAAACCTACCCTAATAATTTGAAAATTGACAAGTGAACATCAAATTCGTATTCAGCACCCCGAATAATCCCCGTTCAGAAATTTTGAGTCAAATCTGAGACTTTGACCCAACTACCGCGTACCCACCGTAATCTACCGAAATCTGTCGAAAATCGATAAACTGACCTCAGGTTCGTTATGAGCACTTTAAATAACCTCCGAAAGCGAAGTTTGGGTCCTAAATTTTTTTCCGACCTTTGGAACCCCATGAGGTCAATGCCATTTTTGGGGGTTCAGAGATCAAATTTTTTTTCGCCCAAACTTCGCCCCAGGGGGTAATTTGGGGCGCTGAACACGAATCTGGGGTCAGTTTCCTGTTTTTTAGCGGATTTCGTTAGGCTAGGGTGCATTGAATGGCATTTTAGCTACCGCAACCCATTGTTTTGGTGGTTTTTGATCTACCCGTGAGGACTGAGTGAAATTTTAAAATACTAAATTGTTTATTTTTACGCCCTCTACAACTCTCAGAAGACCGTTTTTCGACACTCCATTTTTTTGTTCAAAGTGGTCCCTTGTTAGGAGGTTTTGTACGATTCCAAAGACATCATTGGAATCAGTGTGAGACCGTTTTCAAGATAGGCAGAAAAACAGAGAAACGATTCTGAGGTTGGACTGTGCCTTTAGGAGTCGAAAAAAAGCGAAAAAAAATTCTCCACCCACCTCTAGAATACCACGTATCTTCGCTATGAGAACCGTAGAATCATGAATAGGATAGACACAAAAACCACCCGCGTCTTTATAAGTCCTGATTTTGCTTTTGCTGCTCTTCAGCACTGCTCACCCACATTGAACGAAGTCAGCAAACAATGAGCAGTAAAAAGGGATACGAATTCTAACCCATGTATGCATGCATTGTGAAAACTGAGAGAAAATCGTGGAATAGGACTCGAAATGAAATAAAATGTGAGTGAATAACAGGTAAGAAGCAGGAGCAGGGGAGGAGAAGCAAGAGAAAGAGGGCACAATACGCCTGACAGCCTCGCTTGCGCTTACAAGGGCCTACTGTGTGCTGTCTATATTGTAGCGACTATCACACATTCAGTATGGAACAGATGCTCGACGTCATTTCTCACTAACAAGGAAATCATAACTAGTGAAAGATTGAACGGGAAAATGTGATACTATATCTGAGAATGTTCAAGTGTGTCATTACAAACAAGCCTGTGCATCTCGTTTCTAGTCCTTGATCTCAACGAGGCACATTGTCTTTCCTGTGCCAGCCTTCAATGTTATCAACGGTGGCTCGCATGCGGGTAACAAATTGGCCATGCAGGAGTTCATAATCCTACCGATTGGTGCCACAAGCTTCCACGAGGCAATGCGAGTGGAATCAGATGTCTATCATCATCTCAAAGCTAAGATCAAGAAGAGATATGGTCTTGATGCTACTGCTTTTGAAGACGATGGTGGTTTTGCCTCCAACTACCAAGATAATAAGTTGATGTGACGTTTGAGTTCTCTGCCAACGCGTAGCTAGATGCCTCCGATGGCGCGGCCTGAAACGCCGCCCCATTCCATGTATGTAGCGAGAATTTACGGCTTTTAGCTACGATAGCTAAAACCCGCATGTTCTTGTGTCGGGGCTACAAGGGCGCAAATTTTGAGCGTATTCTACGTAAAAACAAAGGCTACATTCGAAACCTTGATCTCTCCGACGCTAAACCCGTATATTCTCGCTATAATTTTGTAGCGAGAATCTACGGATTTAGCGACAGCCTGTGTTGAAATGCAATCTCAAACCCGCGCTGGCTACGCGGAACGCATGGATGCCGTTCGAACAGTGTTGGCCCAGTCAACCCACGGATAACTTTACACTCTGTGAGTGGTCGTGGAGGGTGACCCCTTGTCGCTCTCTGGGAGACCGTGCTAGGAATAATTTTGACCGTTGGGATGCTGCAGGCCATGGGGAAGAAACAGCGATGCGCTCGATCGCAGCGGGGATCGCCTTTCTAGTACGGATCAAGACTGGGTGGGTCGATCGACCGATTGCTGCAACGAAAATAAGCGTAGAATATGCGTGTGCTGTAGCGAGAATTTACGTAGAATATGCGGGCGCTGTAGCTAAAATTTCACCAACTGAGGCTAAACTTTCCGTAATTTATGGCCGGCATGGATCCTGAAGGGACTTTGCGTTCCCTATTGGAGGTTGGCGCAAACTCGGTGGGCCTATGTTATAGCATATGGCACCGAGTTTGCGCCAACCTTCAACAGTGATCCTGAAGTCTCTTCCGGATCCACGCCGACGTTATGTAAATTCTCGTGTCAAAATTAGACTAGCTGCCTCCGAAACCCTGGGCATCTCTGGTTTCCGTGTGAGGCATCTAGCTACGCGTTGGCGGAGTTGATCGAGAAAGAAGAACCGGAACACTTCGACGAGCCGTGTAGAGAAGGCCACAACTTCGGACGTCGCATATTTTGCGTAAACTTCCAACGAGGACGTGCCCGTTTCAACCCTTACGCACCACCCGCATTTAGAGGTTACCCGGCTGTTTCCAGGGGCGGCGGAGGCCCTACTATGGCTAAGATTTTTTCTAAGTAAAATTGTGATTATTGTTGGAAATTTATTGCTTTGAAGAGTTTTGGTTGTATTTCTAGTTTTGATTGTTGATTTCATTGTTAGCTTTATGAAGAATATGAATTATTTTATAAAGATGTCGTCATTCAGAAAAATAATCGTTGAGCTGAACGAAGCGGCAGGGTCGCCGCTCCCCCCCCCCCCCAGGGGAGGCAAGTAGTAGAAAGGTAAAAACATAAGGCAAAGACATCAAAACGAGAGTAAAAATGATGCCAATGAAATTGCACGATCAAGCATTTGAGCGTATATTGATCGTGAAGTTTTGAATTGCCGCCGGAAACCCAGGCCGCCAGTGACAAAGCGGGAAAAGGGAAATCGCAAAGTCGGCTGCTCAGAACTTTTGAAACAAGCTGTTAACACGCAATCCGCTAGTAACGGATTGTCCCCGTACCGAACGCGGCAATCAGAACCTTTCGTTAGGTAGGGGAACGAGTGGAACCATGCACCGAAGCGAGCGGAAGCAAACGCGAAACAAGTAGAAACTAACACTGAGCGAGCGGAAGCTAACGGGAAGCAAGTAAAAGCTAACACTAAGCGAGTAGAAGCTAATGCGAAGCAAGCAGAAGCTAACGCTAAGCAAGCGGAGGGTAACACCAAGCAAGCGGAACCTTATGATAGGCGGAAGGGGTAGAAGGAGAACCATGCGCCAAAGCAAGTGGAATCATAAGCGAAGCAAGCGGAATCTCACCTTATGCAAAGGTAGCAAGGGAGACCCCATGGTACGGACCAGCGAAAAGAGGATAGTTAAAATACCTTGTGCTAGCAGCGCATAAAAAATACGATGATTAGCTTTTCGACTACCAATGCTTTTCGAATTCCAGTACCACGGAACCGCTACCTTATACTGTCTATGAGTCAAATTCTACCTTGATCATAACCGCAGATACATGGAGATGAATGAAGTTCGCCTTTTAACCCACTCTATGAATCATGTAACAACATCGATTTCCTATACGTTTATCTCAGAAAACTTGCAACAACAACTGTCTTATTGGGCATCGGCTTTATATCCGGATAAACACAACAACAAACAGATAACTTATGTAGGAGGCATGTTTCAGTGCGTATTTCAATGATTTAACATAGAATCCCTGAAGGCCAGATCTATCGCATCACAGAACAGTGAACACGTACACATAGCTAGAACACACGTATTTGGAGAGCGCAAAACAGAGCAACTCTCGACGGCAGTCGAGCTTCGTCGCCAACTCATTCTCCCTTGCGTGCAACGTTCTCTAGCTGCGAGAACGTTTTCCCACCTTGTTATTCGTCCTTTTCTTTCGCTGAGATAAGAACAGCGGCGAACTGGTCGTAGTACGAGTTGTCGTCCTGATACATTAAATCCCTAAACACAAGATTTGGAGGCGTAACACAAAATGTTTTTTACATGTTTTTATTTGCGTCAATTTCGCTTACCTTTATGGATTGTATCCTTGGCTATCCGCTACGATTTCTTGTTCGCCTGGGTCAGCGCTCAGGTCGTAGTCGTCATTTGAAACGTCCTTCTAGGTTTCTTGTCCTAGCACACCCGACGATGGAAATTAATGTTGGAACATGCACAGATGTTCAGGAAACTTAGTTCATAAGGATCATAATTTGAAGACTCACTGAGCCACTTTGAGCATGTTCGCGATGACACCTTCCATGTCAGAGGTAGGGAACCCTGATTGATTTTCGCGGAAATGAACGTCTTAGGAACGCAAAAAAAGTTAAAAATGGCAGCCACTGACGGTTTGCTATTCTTTAGCATCCCCAAGTCGAATCATTCCAAGCGATTTACAAATTTTTTTCTCTGTAGATGCTTACTGTGTTTGAAGCGAGAAAAGACCGCTTCCATATTAGGGAAATAAAACAAGAATAATGATGTCGCCTCTTGAGATCATCTGACTGCAAGAGAATCATGGTGAATTCAAAATAAGTGCTAATCACGCGCGCTTCGGCTCCGCTTCGCGGCTGGAGCGATAATACCAATGCCACATACCACATATCATTACATCATACTATACCAAAAAGTGAATCATTTGACATTATCGGTAAAAGGAATAAAACTGACAGGGAGAATGAATTAAGCAGATATCAGAATGTAGCTGAGTCGAACGCAGAACTCAGATATCAGGCAGGACTCGAGCCTGCATTGCACGTTTCCGAGCGAGAGTATTACCATCACACCACCGACACCCCGCTCTGCATTCCTCAGCTATTCACACATAAACTGTGTAGGCACAGCAACAATAAATCGATAATGGGTATGATCTGGTAAGCACATATCGGCATCAAATCCAGTTAAAGGCACAGTCCAAGCTCGTCGGTAAAATTTGATAGTATGGTCCAGCCGGTGTGTGTAGCAACACCGCAAAACGCTGAGTTTCAACTTTTCCGAATAAGCGCAAAAAATCGAGCACCCATTCCCTCCCCCCCTCCCCCCGAATCAGCATTTGCTCCGCCCACTCCAGGGGTTTCGGTCTCAATAGGGACGAGACGCGCAATGGATTTGATCAAAATATACGTTCTTCCATTTGATATCGGTCTATTTTATAGTGTGGTCTGCTCCGGTGCGATGGCTGCGAGCGACGAGGGAAACAGGGCCGAGACAACTCGTCCACGAAATTCTCATCGTTCAAATTTACAATCTTTGAGGGACCATAACTCCGTTAGTAGTGGATTCTGAGCGAATCTAGAAACAATAATGTGATCAGCGCGTAATTGTCTCTAAACTGAGCAGGAAAACTGGTTAACGATTTTGAGCTTGGACTGTACCTTCAAAGACAGTGTTCACGATGACTTTCGTTCCCGAGTGTTGCACTCAAAACAATACGTTGGCCACCAAGTCTTACCAAAATTACGAAGAAACGGCGAGAAACGCATTAAAACGTCGTATTTCAGTGACACTTCTATAACATGAACGAGTTGTTCGATTGGATGAACATGTTCACGGTGGTTGTCACCGGTGAAAAAAGGGAATAATCAAAAAAAGAAGAATATTCCAGGCAAACCAGTATTATTTGGGGTCCGAAGGAAAGAACGGAGCAACAGAACGAGAATAATTGCAAAAGACGGGTCCACAAAAGATTTCGTTGTCATAACGAACAGTTCCAATGAGAATAAAAAAGGTGGGGTGAGAGTGAAGGATTTGGTGCGCTTCTGGGACGTTTTTCTCAATTTCTTCGTCATTTCAGTTTTACCCGGTGACCAAACAATCGATTTAGCGATTAATATCAACATCGAAGATTATCGTGAACACTGCCTTTAAGCTGAGGCGTTGTAAGATATGATTTTGATGTTTTTAGAATGTCTAAAGCTTGTCATCTGAGTTTCGTGTTCAACTCGCCTATCTTGCTATATCTTATGCTATATCAGGCCAAAAAAGGGCACTAAACATTTTAAAAACATCAACATCAGAGAGAGAGAGAGAGAGAGAGAGAGAGAGAAATGAAAAGGAAACCGCACGACTGTTAATGAACGAAGCAAAAAAAGACGAATCGATGAGCAGGCATCGCTGCAGAGCCTAGTCGCACCTGCAAGATAGCGTGTCAACTCCGTGCAAAGCTGCTGGAACGGTTCGGCAACTCCCATAAGCTGCTTGCACGGTGCTTTACGTGCCTAAGGCTGATTGCAAGGAACCGAAGCTGGTTCGCACCCCACGAAAAGGAGGCTTGCACGGAACGAATTGTCAGTGAGCTGGTTAACACTGTACAATAAGCTGCTGGAACGCTTCGAAAACCCCCAATAAGGCTGCTTGCTCGGTGCTTCCTGGGTCGTCTACACTGAGAAAGCTCGCTTGCACCATACCAAGACGCGAATAACGCGTTTGCACCGAACGAATTGGCTTTTAGCGTGTTAACAACCTGTTTCAAAAGCTCTGAGTGGGGCAACGGGACAGTGAGTTCTCGGATCGACGACCGCCGGAAAGGGTGCTTTGCTCCTTTTATTCATTCTCTTTCTCTTTTCCAGGTTGTTCCCTCCTGTTTCGGCTCTTCGTGAGGTGTCCTTCAGTGACCACCACGTTCCTGCGGACTTCGCCATATTTTTGTATAATTTATGTGTTTTTCTTAATAAATCTTCTTGACATATTGTGTCTTTACCGTTCAGGGCGTTAACCGTTTCGATAATAACTCTGTCTTCGGGTGGGTTTTTCTTAAACACCGAATTACTATGACTATCATATTAGAGTTCGATTCGAAAAAATGGGGTTTGGTCGTGAGCAACCAAATAGTGAAGAAATAGCGAAGAAAAGCGCTCAGGATCAGCTAAAATAGCTTATTCTAACGTACATGCAGGTTCAGGGAGTGGACGAGCTCCGCAAGTGCGCTAATGGCGACATGTGCGCGAATCGATCAGGCTAGACTTGGCGGAGTTGCTTGGCATTTTGCCATCGAAAACGTCCTCGGCGCCACAAGCTCGTCAGATCTGGAGGCGGGGCGCGCTAAGCAGGCGTACTGGGCTAACGAATTCTTGACTTCGCGATCGTATTCATCGATTTCTGACCCGTTTTCGCTGCTCTCCTCGACCTTATCCCTCCAGCATCTGTCATCGTAGTGTTTCGCTCTGTAAACTCAAAAACGAGATTTGTCGCGAACACTGCTCTTAGGTGAGAGATTCATGCGTATTGATCTCCAGCCGGCCGCGTTCGCGTTGTGCCGTAATTGAGCGAAATTTGGTGAACTGTACTGTCCCCCGTCTATTGTTGAGGATGTCACCATCTCAGACAGTCGGTGAAACTCGGACGCCGACTTCTAGGTGTCGGTTCCGGTGAGCGCTCCTTGGAGTGAGCGGGATGAGAGACCCAGACCGGTAGCTCCCCTAGCGAGACGGCTATGTCGACTTTCCCGGACGCAGACCAACAGCCGTCAAACGAACAAACAAGAGTACATGTTGAAGGATTAGTGCGAACCCGCGCTGTATACGAGACGCGTGGGGGTTAGGTGGTCGGCCAATTCATGGTCGTCAGAGGGCAAAGCAAGGTCTTGGTATTGCCCAGATGGCTCAAAAGGGAAGGAAGGTCTGCGGGACTGGAGCCCTCAGGCAAATTTTGTAGGAGACAAGCCTTTCGGCTTGTTTCCTAACAACTTTAGCCCTTCGTCATGAAGCATCACGAAAAACCGACGGCTTACAATAGCGTCAAAGCGCGGTCACGGCCAAAATTTGGTAGAGCTCGGCATCCGAGAAGGCTCTGTCGCCGGTGAGCGCCCGTCCTCCAGGCCAGACGTGGCTGAGGAAGCGACCGAGCTCCGCATCGGCGGCGTCCGAGTACCACCGACTATCTGAGATGGTGGGCACTATTAGGGAACCACAAAAAGACGAACCTTCAAGCAATGTGGAGTTGGCTGAGGGTAAACTTCAGGAAACACTGAAAATTCGACGCATTTTTCGCATGGAAGCTTCCATTGTTTCTAGGGATATTTGACAGGACAGCCGAAACAGGAGTAAGGTTCCGTTCTTTTCGTGAAGCATGACATTCTTTAGAAGGACTTTGCAGAGTTGTGTAAGCTTTCCAGAATTGCAGTAATAGGGGATATCGGACAACTACGAACCTTTTTAGCCGTCCCATATCTCCTATTATGACAGGCGAGCTCGCCCGACTCCTGCTTCTACTCTTGAGGCTACTGCTATACTCCTGTCGCTGGCCTGTTGCTGCCTTCAACGACAGATCTGCTATTGGCCACAATTCAAATTTGACCAGGATCGGGCATGTCGTGAAGCTTAACGACATGGTCGTGACAGAAGAATGACAGTGGCCCTAGGCCTGATGCACGCTTCCCGCGGCGAGCGATGCAACATTGTGCTTGTCACAATAACGATCGAAAATCGGTATAGCTGAAGTGCAATGCCGCGATCAGCATGCGCTATGCTATAGTTTTGATCACCTAGCGAAAATTGATATGTCTGGTAGGCGCTGACACGCTTCGGGGAAGACGCACTTGACATATGGTCGCCTCAAATTTTCTCGTCCAGTCAGTGAACTATCCCTCGTTTCCGAGCAACTCGCAGTCGTATTATCATTATCGTATATGTGAAGCGGTTGTTTTTCGAAAAAAGCAACTATGAAAATGAAGAAATCATTCTCGAAACCGCACCGCTTATATGATAGTGAAGCCCAACCCTGCGAGTAGCAGGGAAATGGAGGTTATGCGCGGTCGCAAATCGTCCCCAGTCGTTGTGGCCTGTTTCAGTCCATCCCCGCGCCCTCACCAGATATCATTGACTAGATTAGAAATTCTGAGGCAGCCATATGCCCGATTTAAATATTCGCGGTCGAGTTTCCGAACATGCTCGATTTCGAATCAGTCCAACGTCCGAAACAATCAGGTATTTAACTCCGTCGAGTAGCGATTGACTCTAGATTGATCTAGGATTAGCGGGCAGGTTTCAAAGATCTGCGAGGTTACCATCACCAGAGTGGCACAGATTTTTGAGAACCATCATCAATCCAAGTATTGAAAATTTTGATCAATTGAATATTAAAGGCCGTAAAACGGCGAAATTATCGTAGTTACTACGCTTGCTTGTGCGGAGCGGGGGTTAGAGGCAGCAAGAGAGCGGAGGGCAGATGGAGGCTGCAGCATCGCGCGCGCACCACGCGCAATGGACAATGAGAATTACGATATTAACAGAGGATACGTTTTTCAGAGATTTGTAACTGAAAAATAATCGGCAATTTCAAAATTCTTTTCAAAAGTTTTAGTTTTAGGTTGTAAGGTCTACGAACCAGGAATTAGCGGGATTCCACGTTTCGCGTTCCGGAAACCGCATTTTCGGCCGCTTCACATCCGATTTCTGGAACGCAGAAAAAATTCTCGCGTCGAAACCCGGAACCCGATTTACTATATTTCATAAATCTATTCCACTCATATCTGCTGCGGACCCCCCCCCCCCACCTTTCGTGGCTTTACCCTGCTGTATTAGAACTTCATGAACTTCATCCACTGTTAATTGCTATCCGTCAGAGAATGATAGAGCTCTCTTAGAGTTGTCCCAATTTTTATAATTGAAAATAAAAACGAAAAGTACTACGATTTTGATTTTTCCTCATGATTCCTGAAAAAAAAAGAATTATGTCGTGGGTGGTCCGGTTCTTGGCAGTTCGCTTTCAGATCAACTCCCATTCGATACATCGTCTCCACTTTGATCATCAGCCAGTCACAGTAGTTGCCTCCCGTCTCAGTCGCAATGGATTCTAATCTTTTCTCTTTAGTCTTCTTGAATTTAGTCTAACTGCAAAAGGATAAACTTTTCTGGAGGTTTATGCATCTGTCAGTTCTATCTCCTCACGATTGATGATGTCAGTCATTGATTTGAGGTCAAATCACCTCGACGCCGACACGCCCACATGGGCATTTTCCCTCCGACGACTGCGTCGAGTTGTCGTCATCATGTCACCCTCATCTACTTTCTCTCTACACTCTTCATACTGTTTCTTCTCCTCTGGCAGTCTTCTGTCTACAACTATAGTGCTGAAAATCAATTTCATATTTTCTAAACAAATACATAAAAGTCGTCATATTGTGAAATTTGCATACACAGGCGTACTTCAAAACCTTCATCTTGTGCGTCCTCTCACGAGGAACCGGTGAAGCAATAAGCCTTTTTCCTGCAAGCAGGAAAAAGTTCCACAGCAAGTTCTCAATTTGAGCTTTCTCAGCCAAGAAGCCAAGAGGACTGTGTCAGAACTTTTGCCTCCTCAAGTGAGAAGATCAGAAAAAGAAGCAGTTCCCTAATAAACTGAGAAAATCAGAAAGCGAAGCAGTTCCCTAATAAACTGAGAAAATCAGAAAGCGAAGCAGTTCCCTAATAAATCGGGAAAATCTGACAAGCGAAGCAAATCCTCCTTGAGGTAATCAAAAGAAATAAGAAGTCCCGCGTGGCAAGAAATTACCTACTGCGGAATCAACCGAAGCAGTAAAAAATCCAAGGAACCTTGAACTTGAAACAAACCAAAAAATGGCTGGAATTCAAGTCTTCAAAACAAAGATCACAAATGCTTGTGCGCTAATCGAATCCAACGGAGAAAAAACAGAATGTGAAGCCTCCAGGTGCGACTCTCCATAAACCTCGGCATTGTGAATCCGTAGTAATTATTTAGTTGAACTGGACCACGAGGTTGATATACAGTTTATTGGCTTACGCACGTTTCGGCGGAATCGCCTTCTTCAGAGCCTGAAGGGAGCAAATCAGAAATGTGATTACCCGGCCAAATGTCGGCTAAACCTTACTGAGATTCGAGAGAGATTTTTCCCAAAACGTAGTCAAAAACAGAGAAATTAAGAAATTACCGCACCTTGGCAGGAAACTCGCTAGATGAATCAGCACGATAGAACGGTGGTGGAAAACGGAGCACAGGACGAGACCGCTACCTCTCGACGTTAAAATGCGAGTCTGAGGTAGGTCTTGAGTTCTCCAGCTATATATAGGCATTCCCCCTTCCGATTGATTTCTGGGTCGCTCGCCTGGATCCAAAAAGCTTCCAGGGTTTTTCTGGCAGGGGTATCGTTTTCTCGCCCCAATACCTCGACCTTGACGTGATAATTAGTCCCACAGATAGGATTGCCTGGTTTATTAACAGCATTCTAAAACAAGTGCTAGCTCACATCCCGGCCCACCTTCCCAACACCAGCGCGTTCCTTGACCATCTCCGCACCATTCAGCCCTCAAGCCCTTGCATAATGGAGTCTTTCGATGCCACAGCCCTCTACACCAATGTCAGCAATGACCATGCTATCGAGGCCGTTTTCGAGCTTCTTACCCAACACCAAGGCTCCATTAACATGTATGGGTTTTCAATTGAGCAGCTAATGACACTTCTCAAGGAGTGTCTTAAATGCAATATCTTCAGATGGTCAGGTCAATACTTTAGTCAGGTCAGAGGGCTGGCCATGGGACAGCGCTTAGCTCCGACGCTCGCCATAGCATTTATGGGTAAAATCGAATCTCCGGTGCTAGCACGGCTTCCTATGCTATACTGTAGGTACATAGACGACTGCTTTGTCGTCTGCCCCACACAGGAGGAAATGGACCAGTGTTTTGAACTCCTCAATAATCAATCGGAAAACGTTAAATTTACCCGGGAAAAACCGGTGGTAAATTGGCTCCCTTTCCTAAATGTACAAATGAAATTCTCTGGGGGCGTTTTTGCAACAAAATGGTATCGTAAACCTAGTAACAAAAATATAATTGTGCATTACCAATCAGCTCACCCATCGCAGACAAAAAGGGCAATTGTCAAAAATATGTACCGAACAGCGAAATGCGTCTGCACCGGAGAAGACGAACAAAAAGAATCTGTTCAAATGGCGCATGATATTGCAGCTTTGAACGGATATCCCACAACTTTGGTCCGACGTAGATCCAGGGGCCCAGCCGCGCGCCGGGGAGAACAGGAAACAGCGATTGAGAGCAAAATACCCCTAAAAATGCCCTTCATTTCTGATGAAGTGAGCAGATCTTTGGGCAAATGCCTGAAAAAAACTGGTCTGGAAAGCTCCGTCGCAATCATCGACAAACCCCCTAACAACCTCAGAAACCGTCTTATCCGAAACCGTCTATATGACCGTATTTGCACTACTCCCAATTGTGTGGTTTGTCCATTTGGTAGAGAGGGAGATTGCACTGCATGCGGTGTGGTCTACAGGATCTCGTGCCAACTGTGCGGCGAGCAATATATTGGGGAGACATCGCGGCCGCTCTATGTTATAGTCAAAGAGCATTTAGATGGGAAAGATAAGCTCCGGGTATCAACAGTTCTGGGGTGTCACCGTGTTAACGCGCACAATGGCGATAATTATCACGTCAAGGTCGAGGTATTGGGGCGAGAAAACGATACCCCTGCCAGAAAAACCCTGGAAGCTTTTTTTGGATCCAGGCGAGCGACCCAAAAATCAATCGGAAGGGGGAATGCCTACATATAGCTGGAGAACTCAAGACCTACCTCAGACTCACATTTTAACGTCGAGAGGTAGCGGTCTCGTCTTGTGCTCCCTTTTCCACCACCGTTCTATCGTGCTGATTCATCTAGCGAGTTTCCTGCCACGGTGCGGTAATTTCTTAATTTCTCTGTTTTTGACTACGTTTTGGAAAAAATCTCTCTCGAATCTCAGTAATGTTTAGCCGACATTTGTACGGGTAATCACATTTCTGATTTGCTCCTTTCAGGCTCTGAAGAAGGCGATTCCGCCGAAACGTGCGTAAGCCAATAAACTGTATATCAACCTCGAGGTCCAGTTCAACTACACAATTACTAAGAATGTGAAGCCTTCATACGGCAACGCACTGTGGAATTAAACCACCTGGCAAGATCCATTATAAACGCCAAGGAATTCTTGGAGAAATGCGTTCAAGGCGCCATCGAAAGGATTGATTCACGGTCGGAACAGAAAGAAAGTGATAAGCTGATGCTCGATCTCAACAAGCACCTGGAATCTGAGGCGAACAACTTGGATATAGAAGTCATCCAATGGCTAAACAAAATTGAGTTCAGAAAAGAAGAATTAGCTCAACAATCGATGCTCCTCACAAAAACGACTAATTACGGTAGCCAGCAGGCTGGCAGCAGCACTAACAGCTGCAACGCTGATGACTACGATAGTGGCAGTGCAGTAATAAGCAATCAGCATGTGAGAGTGAGGCGACCACAGCTTGAAGTACCAACATTTTCTGGTAATTTCCGAGAATTCAACACTTTCTGGTCGGTCTTCGAGTCTCTAATTGACAGCGATACAGAACTGAGCGACCGAGAGAAGTTTCTATTCCTGAAACAGGCGCTGAAAGGAAAGGCCGCAGCATCAATTAGCAGCATTCCTGTCTTAGGAGAAAAATACAGCCTTGCTGTGAACCTTCTCAAAAAGCAGTTCGACAGGTCATCAAGTATTGCCGATGTGTTAATTAATGAAATCGAGCATCTAACTCGAGCGCGAGAGAATCCAAAAAGCTGTCGTGAAACTCTCTCAGCCATTTCATCTCGCATCACACACCACGAGCAGACTGGTGTATCAATGAACGCCGACAGAGTGTGGGGACGTCTAATCCTCTCAAAATTCACAGAGGAAATTTGCAGCAAGGTGATCAAGAAGGAGAATGAAGCCGGCTTCTCATATGGAGTGAACGATATTATGGAAGCAATTGATGAAATAATAGCACACCAAGAGACGACAGAACTTACAATGAAGACAATGTTCGGCGATGACTACTGTCGACAGAAGGATATCGTTAAAGAAATTCGTCCGTCTCATATCATGCATCAGAAGCATACATACAAAAGTCATCGGTTTGGCAGCATCAGTTCCAACACGCCCTCGGAAGCAGAGTATGTCGGCCAACCAGAAGTAATTTCAGCGCAGGCTCTCCACTGCAACGTTTCACAAAATCGTCAGCAAGTCAGACAGCAAGTTATACCCATAGCATAGGCACTGATTTTCAATGAAGCTGAAATGGAATATGAGCCAATAACCCTAGTGTTGGATTCTGGATCTCGAAGAAGCTTTCTGAGAAGTGGGGTCGCAGATCGGATGCAGCTTCCTGTAACAAGCTCAACGATGCCCACAACTGCTGGAATTGAAAAATGGCAAGAAAAACCCAGTCTCAATGAAACATGCATAACTCTGAGAAGTCGATTCTGCTCGAAAAAGCTACGAAACGTGTCACTGTCAACCAAGGATAGACCGAATTTCTGCACGACAGCTGCTGAATTGACGGCGGCAGACAAGAACTTCATAAAGAAAAGGAGTATAGCAGTTTCCCAGCTTAAGCGCTCATGTACAGAAGTGTCCCCAGAAATTCTCATTGGACAAGACCTCCTGAGCGATATCATCGAGCACAATGTTCCTGTCATTAGACTGCCATCTGGTTTACTTTTAACGTCAACAGTATTCGGCTACATCGTCTCTTCTACGAGTATCACATGCAACTCCAAAACTAAGAGAAATTATCAAATCAGCTCCACCATCGTGGCAACATAAATGACATCTTCGCTAAATGGCTACAAGAAGGGCCTCAAGAAAATGAACGGACCAGCATCAACCAATATCGGCAGCAAAACGAGTGAAGATCACTTCAAGGAGTCATTTCAAGAAACTCCGCATGAGCCATTTCAACAGCCGCTGCACAGGATGTGTCGCCCCTCCAAAAGAAAACGGCAACGCAAACGCGCAAAAGGCGTTTATTAGAGTGTTTCACCGAATAAAATCGATTTTTCAATTAACTCTTATATTTTCTCAGAGACGAGATGGGTTTAACTGTCCTTGGTATCGAACATAATGTGAGGGGCAAGGTTCCCATAATTGGTGAAAAAGTGACTTTCTGTCCAATCACAGAATTGCTATAACCATTTATTCGATTATTCGAATATTCGAATAAAAACTTAAATAATTGGCTGTGGCATGTTAACGAATAGACGAAACCCCACGTTTTCATCAAATATGAGAACCTTTCACTTACCCTAATGCGTGATAAAAAGCGCTGTTGAAACTATTCCGATCATGACGAGAAAACTAGATTTATTCGGAAAAATCGTTATTATTCGTTTGATATACTCTAGCGTTTATGCCGGCACCACGCCAGTTGGAGAACAGTGCAGTAAGCCACAACGCGAGAGGGAACCTCCAATACAAATCCGACTACAAGATGACAACTACAATCGCTAGAACGCCCGAAACGACCGCAACGGGGATTACCGACAACGCAGTCATGTAAACTCTAGTACCGCCGTAGTGACCTGTTGATTTCGATTATCACAGCGCGAAGCGGTGGCTTTTTCGTCGGACCCTCCTTATCACTAGTTATATTTCACCGAGGCCCACCGCTCCGCTGCTGGTATTGATCGAAATCAACAGGTCACTACTGCGGTACCAGAGTTTGCGATCACACGCACCTCGGATCGAGTGCGATTCAAGGGGATTATGGAATAAACTGCAGTTTCTAAAGAATATCGTCACTTTGAATCGTACACAGTGATTTCTATTCATTTTGCTTTCGTGTATTAGTCGTGTTTTTTGTAAATTTTGCAGTCAAACTTGCGATAGGGGTATGTGTAGATATTGAGTTCTATTAATTTCTATCGCTACCGCTCACTGCCGGCCGCCCCAGTGTTGTGAACAACCAGATCTTATATAAAGTTAAATTATTGTACACTATTTTCCAACCTTCGAACATGCATTTGAGTATTGGCCTGATATCTGTACAACATTTTAGCTACCGCTTCTTGCTGGCCGCCCCAGTGTTGTGGATACACAATCTTGTGAATGTATATCTAATATAAAATATATGGATTAGGGCAAATGGTATTGAGTACTAAGAATCAGAAAGGTCATAAAACATTGTATAGTTCATCCATAGCCCAGACACCTTTTACAACTCTGCCGTTAGGCATCGTACCCAGAGGGTGGTGTCTGGTAGGCTAATTACACGCGGGTGTGCCTCATAGGTGCAGCTACAATTGATAGATGAGATATTGCTTGAGGCTCTGTGCACCCTGTGAATATAGGCGTAATTACAACTTTGTATGATATTTGTTTGCGGGGCCGCTCCCCAATCTGTATAAAAGCCGATGGAATGTTGATATTGGGTTCGTCTGTTCACTGAGCAGTCACTTGTTAATAAATCTATATATTGCAAGTGTCTGTAACCATTGGTAATCCACCAAACCAATTATCAAAAAGAAGCCCTAAAGTATGACCCACATAAACGGTCTCCATTTGCTGATCAGAAAAAAAAATTGGTGAAAGTACAGAAGGAACTGCAATTACTATCACATGAACTGAACATTTCCAAACAAGTGAGTCTTTTATCGAGAAGCATCAAGCTCTTCCATGCGAATGAAAGCAGCGGTTTGTGATTGGGCATTGAAAGTTTTCGTCAAATGCATAAGTTCTCAAGAAATCTTGCTAATTTTTCGAAGACTCGCTCATCCGTTTTACCTTTTTTTGGAACGTTTCTGCCAGCCCGAAACCACTTCTGCCTGAAACAGCTCCAATTTTATAGAATTACTCACTTTTTTGGAAATAGGTGGTGACCCACAAGAAATCTCACAGATTTTCCAATTTGCATCGATTGATTTTATAACAGTAAGTAGCTTATTCATTGACCAGTATCTCTGTACCACCTCATTAAAGAAAGTACAGCCTACAACGTTTTTCACCTATTCGATCGAAAAAACATCGATTCCTGTAGTGATCTCTTCCTGGTTACAAACCTTGTTGAGGGGGCACCCAAGATCAGGGGTGTGCGGCAATTGCCGTTTGCCGATTGCCGGCCATTTTTAGGTTTGCCGTTGCCGTTTGCCGAAATTTACGTTTAAAACGGCAAATTTTCGGCGAAAAAATGCGTTAAAACTACAAGATTTGTCGTCACCATCGTTTCTGTATTGGTCAGCGATTCGAAGCTACCAATAATCATTTTGACTAGTTTCAGCTACTAGTTCCAGCTCATATAATGTGTAACTGTACCCATTGCCGCATACCCCTGCCCAAGATTCATCCATGAAAATGAGAATTTCTTTCAATACCAGATATTTGATATCGTTATCCGCCAGTGTTCTCTTGGAGACTCCATGGAAACGCTCCGATTTCTGAAAGCGCTAGTTTTCGTTCTTCACTAGGATTTCGAGTGCTCCCCCTCAAACTAGGTTTGCACTCATCCCTGTAGTGTACAGTCAAAGCTGTAAGGCCTATGGTATACTTTGTCGCTGTAATGAGCGACAGGCATGCAATCTAACACAAATCGTGGCGCGACCCGCATCGGAGCAACGGCAACGCTCGTCGTAGGAACAGATGTCGCGTGTAGGTCGCAGAGACGTGTCGCGAAGGGCTGACATACTGCAACGGTGCCATAGACTGTCGCTACCACTTGTCGCTGTGCAGTGCACTGCGACAGCGACAGATTTAAAGGACGGGAGGCGGTCGCTGTGCAGAGCGACGCGACCATGTGTCGCAAAAGTATACCATACCCATAAATGGGTTAACCCCGCGGAGACGCAGAGATAGACAGTTTGCCCTTCGGCCGCGCCGAGAGAGTGCCGGGCCGGCTGGCAGCGCCTTTCTTTTCGTCCTCTGTCCTCATCATACTGACTCGGACACCCCGCGTGCCGAGTTGTCAATGCTCCGGAGACCCAGAGTATACTGACGCCGCGACGGCCCTACATCACTGTCAGCGAGCGGCAACCGACGCCGCGACAATAATGTTTCGAAACATTTTTTTCGCCGCGTCAAGACTGACGCTCGGCGACCACTCGCCGGTCTCTGCAACTCTGCAGACCCCTTATAGTTTCGACCATTGTGTCGCTGTTACTGCCGTACCGCCGTAGTTCCTTTGTATCTGTTGGAGTCCCTCCGTCACTATCTTCCCAGTATACTTATGCCGAGCCGAGTCATCGAGTCTTGGGATTGACTCAAACAGTCGATATCGAGTTAGTCGAAAACTCTGTTATTCGAAATTTTGAAAAATCGAGTTAATAGAAAACTCGATTATTCGAAAAAATTTCGAGTCGCCGAAGTATACTTCCCAGTAATCCTCTGTAAAATTATCGAACTAAAGGCGGGGAAGAGGTAAGAGACGCAGAGACCAAATGTTCATTCGGCGATAAGTCAAGGCTACGCCCACACTCAGCTATGGCGTTGTTTATACTTCCGCCGCCGAGTGGGGCGGCGATGTGCAGTACTGCAATATCGATCGTGCCGCATGATCAATATCACAGAAATGCACTGTGCCGCGCCGCTCGGCGGCGGAAGTATAAACGACCCCTATGGGGAGCGGTGCTGCGAATTTTGCAGCGACGCAACTCTGAAAGGCCCTTATCAGTGCCAAACGGTTACCCTCCCGAGGGACTAGAGGGAAACGTGTTTTTTTCAAATGGGGTTTTGTGGTGGTGGGTGTGCGAAACTTGAGCCGAAATATGAAAAAAAATCCACTGAAAAGTCGCTGTGTAAACAGAAGTTTTAAAGTTAGTCGAATACTCCCAGTCCCAGAATCGTCAAAAAATTTTGTCACCTGAAAGGATACTTTTGAATTTTTAGCGTTTTTTGTTGGAAAATTTGGTCACCAAGTAGCGGTTAATTAGTCCAGTCGAGGTCCGAGACAACGGTCTGCTTGGCTGTATAGACTATACATGAGTGAACGATATTTTTCCTATTCGAGTATTTTATTTAGAAAAATTCAATGCAGGTCTCAGAAAATTTCTTAAAAAATAACGTCGTGTGGCAACCCGAAAATTCGATATTTTTGCGCAGCGCACCTCGCACACTGGTGTAATCTGCACTAGAAAATCAATAATGTTCATGTTGATTGGAGGTAACCTAAAATGAAGCCATTTTTTCTGTGCCGCACACAAATAGAAATAATTAATTCTCTCAGCGAACCATAATATTTTTCATAAAGAATACTACTCGTACCTTACACCTAAAGTTCATTAGATTGATGATGGGAAGAAGCTTTAATCAGTCATCGAATAGTGTTCTAATTCAGCATGAAGAGTGTTCGATGCATCCGCTTAGGAACCTTCGACTCCTTATAATAACTTAAAGTGGGCATATATCGTCAATTCCGTAAATTCCTCAGCATTTCCCGGTTTCAACTTGTCATTCTTCTTAAGGCTCGTCTTCTAATTCTTTCGAATCACCCTATACTAATCTCCTAACCTTCTCGTCTCTCCGTGTTTGAATCGTTCATAATCGTACTCTCTGCTTCGAGCCGTCTCCCTTCTGGAATCATTAACGGAGCGAGCGTTTGCGTCGCGTTTTCTCCCGCTCATTGTGACCCTTTTCGTGTCAACGAGTGCTCGCTCTCCATCCTATGGCCGTATTCGCGGTATGTCTGGAGGTATAGTCGAAGATAAAGCTATCCACGACGCTCTAGACGCTCTTCTACGTGCTAGAGAGGTAAGATTTTGGATAGTTTTGTTAAAAAAATGGTAAGTGACGTGGTTCGATTCGTATATTGGCAATGCTTGTTTGGGATGGGTGAATGAGTCATCATCAGATAATTTCGTTTGTTTCTTGTCGTTTTATATATCCATGAATAAACGAAATTGGTGCTTTGAACAGTTGCGATTTACGTACGAATTTCGATGATTTGATGCCGTTGATGGGTGTTTTGTTGCCAGTTTTTTTCTGTGTTAGTGTTATTTCCTGCCCCTAAAAATAAATATTTCATTTTTTTTGCCGGAATAAGGTACTACGCCATTGATCGGGTTGTGGAGAAATTTCTGCGACATTTCGTTTTGATTTTTTATGTTTTTTTTATTTCGAATAGTAATCAAATTTGGAGAGATGTGGACTCTCATCAAAAGTAGGCCATAGTCATTCTGCAGACTATTCATCGGTTCTGTTCCTGTATAAACTCTTCAGTTCAGATGAGAACTCGTAAATTATGGGTTAACGACATGGGTCTGAATGAACGTGGAACTCCCCGTTTCTATGGTGTCTGGCTTTTGTCTTGCGAATCTCCATAGGTGTCCAGCCTGTCAGATTTTCCTTCTTCAACTCAATTGTCTGCGAATTGTGTTATCGGTTCGAGAGAGATCAAAGCTCTGCTTCTTCACATGTGGTCTCGCAGCTTTTGTGCTCAGTTGCTCGGAGGTGTAGTTCATTAGTAAGCATTACCGTGGGGGGAGAGCTTTTTAGGGAAACCGCTTTTAGCCCATTCACGACCACGCCTTATTTTGGGTGGCCACACGTTCGGGCCGCGTGCAATATTGCGTTACCGTATGCCGTGTCCCACTGGTGGGGCACGCGAGCTTGAATGGCACGCCACAGAAAATCGATCATCATTATTTTTTTTGTTAATAGTGGAGCTATCAAGGAAGTAAAATTGTGCCAGAACTTCCGCTCATGGAACTTTCTATAATGAGAAGCAGCTGCCTGAAGTATTGGCAGGATCAAGGGGGGGGGCAGGGTCAAGCGGGGTTGCGAAATTTCGCAACGGGGGGTCGCAAAAATTTGGGTCCGAAAGTGAATGTTAGTGGGGATCGCAAAAATTTTGGTCCAGAATGAGAATTTCGTGGATATCCCATTAATTCTCGAATACTTGTGATCCCAGGATCGTAGCATTCGGTTTTAGGCGCTTCGGCTCAATTATTGAACGAATTTTCGGCGTCTAACACTTTCAGTAATCAATTATAAACTGGCCGGACTCGGGGAGGAAGGATCGCAAAAATGGCGCCTACGGGAGGGGGATCGCAAAAATTTTGGATTTTGGATAAAAAAGTGACGGGGGTCGTTCCGATTTCGAAAAATTACGCAACGCTCCGCTTGACCCTGGGGGGGGGTATTATTCTGCCACCACTGCTCCGGTGACATTCATTTAAAGGAGTTCTTCGATTGCGATTCAGAAACTTGCTCGCTGATTGCAAATTTTGTATCGTGCAGGTTTGGTCGTGGTGGCTAAAAAAGTTTAAATTGAAGAAAATCGACGTTTCAGGGTCAAGGTACCCTCGATGCTCGAGCAGCTCGCAGGGAGGAGTTTAGCCTGCGTTGCGGCTCGTTTTGATAAGAGATGAATGAGCGGCCGTGTGGTGTTCCGGCCTCAGCCCGGGCACCTGGTAGCCGATGATAGTGGCCACCACCGCATCAATTATCAGGTGCCCGGGCTGGGGCCGGAACACCACTCGTCCACCTCTTATCGAAACGAGCCGCAACGAAGGCCAAGCTTCTCCGTGCGAGCTGCTCGGGCATCGATGGTAGGTGTAGTTATGGTAGTGGCACGTTTCCAGGTGAACAGAACGTGATTCCAACTCTGGTTTCTTGCTGATAAAGTTTAAAAGTGGCAGGAAAAGAAAAAAGAACATACAATGCGCTCAAAGAATTGTTTTTGCAACGATTTTTTCCGTATTCAGCCCCAGCTGATTTCGCAAAAATGCTATAGTGGAGCTGTTGATGGATCACGACTTCCATAGTCGAGTTTAGGATGGTCAACACATTGCACATGAGAAAGTTTGGAATTTGTCATTGTGGCAGATAAATCGATTTTTGAAAAGTGTGTCCCACCGGTGGGACACGTGGTTCGAAGTGGTAGTTAACGCGTGTCCCACCGGTGGGACACGTTGTCGTGAATGGGTTGAAGGCACAGTCTAACCTCATGCGTAAAATTTGATATTAGAGTCCGTCCGCCGTGAATAGCAGCCCTGCCAAGCGCGAGACCTCAATTCATTCAAATAAGTGAGAAACTACAGGGAAAAGTCGGCCCCGTCCCTAATACCCCAAAAGCCTAACCGCGCACACTTCTTGGAAAGGGAACGAAGAGCTCTTCAATTGTACATTTTCCTTTGAGCATCGCCCCACGAATCATTGTTTTTCGATTTGCAAAGATTTTGGTTCTTTATTCGGGCCGCAACGCTTGATTATATTTTTAGGGTAATGTGAGCGGGACCGACCTTTTCCTGTAGTTTCTCACTTATTTGCTCGAATGGTGAACTCGCGCATGGCAAGGTTGCTGTGCACGGTGGGCGGACCAAAATATCAAAATTAGCCCCTGAGGTTGGTTCGGAGAAGTCTTTTCCTATTATGGCACACTCTCAACTCGGAGGTAATCTATGTTATATTAGATAGGCCGCCGTTTATAGCAGCTCTACCAAGTGAGAACTATCAGTTCTCCCGAATAAGTGAGAGGACAGGTCTGCCGCCTCTTCCCGCCTACAAAAAGGCAGCCACGTGCTCCGCCCACCGGCAGGTTTTTGAGCTGTGGAAGCAATGCGTGCTATGGAACATTTTGATTTTCTGTAAGTTGCTGGTCTCGCCCTGCCTTTTGTTCTGATTCGATCTAGTTTATCAGTTCGAGTCCTCGTCCATGGCTCACAGGGTTCCGAGCGATTTTAGTAAACCCGAGTCACTAAGGGCTGCAGAGAAATGAGCGTTTTTGTGGTTAGAGCGTGCCCTTGAAGATGGTTTCGTATCGTTATCGGTGTAACGCTAGGGAGGGACACTACCGATGCCGTTTCCAACAAGGGATGTTTGTTCTTTCTGCAGGAAGAGAGAGATTACTAGAGAAAAAATGACATTGGTTAGGGTCGAAAGAAAACCACTGATTTACCACTAAGGTACTGTGCCGCAGGTGCTAAAGTCAAACTGGACTTTACCTGTCGATTGGAATGGGCATCAGATCGGACACACGAAGTCCTTGTTCGTTTTTCACCACCTCTTTGGTAGTTAATCAGAGACTGGAAGTTAGATGCAAGTTTAAGCACGGACCCTCCGCATTGTTGAATACTCAATGTTACCGCCTCGTCACTTCGTTCACTCTTTTACCATGGGTTTACCGTTAGTGAATGCTGCCCAGCTTCAGCTTTCGCCTACCTGGGGCGGCATGCATGAACGCAGCGAACAGTGTCAGGGAGCCGCTCCGCGTGCCATGCGCGCAGCGTCGAGCAACGGGGCTGCCCCGAAAATCAGGCACATCAATACACGCCACGAAATTCGGGGCCGCCCCGTTGCTCGACGCTGCGCGCATGGCACGCGGAGCGGCTCCTGACACCGTTGGCTGCGTTCATGCATGCTGCCCCTGGGGTCCCAGGCCATGAAAGATTGGAGAACATTGCTAACCTACATTGGTGTTCTCGGCTTTCTCTGTGGGGTTGGAACCTCGAGGTCGGTGGACGGCGAAACCCAAAAAGCTGCCAAGTAGATGATCTGAGAACGGACTACACTCATGTGCTACATGTCTGAGCAGTAGGGTGCTAGTGTAATATTGCATTGATACTTTCAATCAAACCATTTTTTTCAGTAGTTGTGGTGAAAAGTGTTGTGTCAAACTATAGATTGCTCTGAGCGATTATTTCATCAATCTATTAGAGGAAGGTAGTAGGCAACGTGCCCGTTGCTTGCTTTTTAACGATGCTAAAGTCGACCTTAATTTGGCTCCACCCGCTTTTAAGCTGTTAGAGCGTTAAACTTTCACGAGTAGGATGTCTCCTCACCATTTATTCGCAAGTCGGTTGGTTTGTGGTAGGTTAGTGGTTTACATTGTTTGATGGGCTTCTTTCTCGTAGCTTTTATGGGTCCAGTCCAACTTCATAATCGTGTTTTTCTGCTCATCTTGAAGACTGTCCCGTGCTGATTTCAATGCTGCTGTGGATGTACCGGAGATATTGCCCCTCAAAAATTGGGCGGCGAATGCGTGGTGGACGAGTTGTCGGAAGCGTGTAACTTTCGTGATTCGCAGCAGTTGTGTGGGAACTGGTCTGAATAAATATAGTGGTTGAGAATGAAGAGAAGGGCAGGGTTATTGATCCAGTCGTGTAAGAGGGCGTGGCGAACGGCTTCTTGCTGGGGGGCGCGCTAGAGGGCTTTTTCTTATATCAAATCTATTCGAAGGAATCGAGAGCTCGCACTTGGAAAGTGTCATATAGAGTGGGTCTACTTCGCGAAAACGTGGAAATCACAGATTTCGTCCCCAAGGTTGGACTGTGTCTTTAACTTGATGACTTCTTGTGATAATCTTTTGATTTGCCGACGTGACTTTCGAATTCAGGTGCAAATTTCAACAAAAAGGCGCTGTTTGGCACATTTAGGTGTGCTGTTTTGGAGTGATTCTGGCGGATTCTTTACCCCATTTATGCTTTTATCACTAATATTCCTTTAATTCTATGGAAAAGTCGTTAGGCTCCCCCATCGTGAAAGTTCCTTGTAAGGCTCATTAGTAGGTATCTAGGCGCTATTTTCGACAAATGGGGGAATTTTGATAGGGCTACTGCACATTTTTTTTTACGCATAGATGGATTTCTTTTATAAAGCTTTTTGTGCGTTGAGGAAAAAGGCGAGGCGCACAAGATGTGCTCAAAGAGATTGAGACGGGCTGTCCAGTATTGCATTGATGAATGCTGAGTCTCGGGATTTATGGAGATGTGTTGAAAATGTGGAAAAGACTAGAATGTCGCATAAATCTCTCTGCAACCGTACACGTTAACCATTGGTCTCAGCGGTGATTTACTATTTCAATTTTTGTTCGTACGGATGATATGAGGGGTGAGTGATCCCCGAATTACGCGATTGAAGTGTGTTTGAATGATTATTGTTTCGTTTTACACGAAATTACGCGCGGTTTGTATCGAATTGATTTTGGTGATATAGCATTCAAGAAGGTTTACCTATATTGCTGGTATATTTTTTTCTTTGAAGTTATTCATTATTTTTCCGTTTTTACGAACTTTTTTCTCGCAAATGATCCCATAAATGGCGAAAATGCTGCTTTGAGGATGACACCGCATTTTTATTCAATTTAAACTTTTATGTTAAGCGACTCCTGACTAATTAGTTATGTTTCTGACATCTTGCGAATTTTTGTTTTAGGGCTGGATTGTTCTGGAAATGTTTTACATAAGAAACATATTTCTGAATTTGTTTGAGTGAGGCATTGAAAATGTATTCAAAATGATCTTAGAATGCATTAGGACACTTTCAGGAAAGGTAATTTTTTTAAGAAGTTAACCATGGTTTGGAAATTTTGAGAAGGCCCTATTTTCTCTAGATGTACAGGTCCGACAAGGGAACTACTATTAGTCAGTCTGGCCATTCCATACGATATTTGGTTTTCTAGAGCCATTTTTGGACGCGGAGTCCGAATCTGCCCTTCAGCCAGGGGCGGGGTTGTGAAATTTCTCAACGTGGGGGTCGCAAAATTTTTGGCCCGAAATTGAATTCCAGGAGGGGATCTCAAAAATTTCGGACCGAAAATGAAAATTTCTGCAGATGATAAAAATAGAAATCACTTCCCACCACCCGAAAATTTCAGCGTTTTCTTTTCGCATAAAAAGTGCTGAAATTTACACATTGGGGGTCGCAAAAATTCTGGATTTTTTTAATGACCGGGAGAGGGCTCGCTCCTATTCCGGAACAGTATACAGCGCCCCGCTTGACCGTGTTTTCAGCTACCCGAAACCATTCTGGAAAAGGTTATAGATATTTTTCAACTGATTTTCGTATCCTATGCAGCTTACAAAACGCGCAATAATCTTTCGAAAATCTGGAAACGGATATTTGAGTGAAGGTCATTCTTCGAACATAGAGTGTAGTGGCATGGAGTAATGGCGTTTCGGACTTGTACGGATTGTTGTTTAAGCGTTTACCTATATTTATATCAATGAGGGAGTTCTCAAAGCGTTTAGAAAAGGCGTTTCGGTTTTGACTTAAACTTCCGTTTAAGTGTTCCTCGGGTTGCTGATCACGAATCTTGGGATTATTTGCCGAGTTTTCAAAGTTATAGACTCATTTCGTTCAAAGCTTCTATCGGGGGAAAATTTTCTATCGGGAAGCGACTTTTGACAAGATCCAGAATGCTACTGTAGATATAGCTCCAAATCTTTCTTTGGTTTTTTGGAGTTGTCGACACGAATCTGATGTCCGTTCATCAATTTTTGACAGATCACGGTGGGTATATGGCAGTTCGTTCAAAGCCGCAGACTTGACTCAAATTTCCTCTAGGGGGATTATTCGGGGTGCTGAATACGGTATAGGTGTTCACTTGTCGATTTTCGAGAGATTAAGGTGGGCTTTATCCCATTAATAGCATGGTGCCTACCGTAACGTACAGTATACCTCAGATTTCCGACAAACTGATCCCTGATTCGTTTTCAGCACTCTAGCTAGATTACCCCTCCATACAAGTCTTGAGCGAATTTTAAAAAAATCAGAACACTCAAAAATTCCCTGATGCCTTGCCGCGAGGTTTGAAAAACGCCTATAACTTGCTTTTAGAGTGCCTTTAGGCAGCTGCGAAGAGCTTATTCGGATTCTACTCCCAAAATGGGTCTAGACAAGTATATTTCATCCAAAAAAGTCGAGCTGACCAAAAATAGTTCCTTTGTGAGATACAAGAAAAAAGGATGAAAAATGTGAGCACTAAATGCATGGCTGAATATTTGTTTACGAAGATCTTATTGGAGATGTTCAGAAATAGCCTGTCCTGCTCGTGGCTTAAGTGGAAAATGGGATAGGTGTTTTCCGTGTCTGATGATTTCGAGTATTCATTCTGGTATTTCGTTTTTATAGTAAATCACAGTATTCAAATGTTTTTTTTTCTTGGTCAAATTTTCTAGAATCCCATACATTTTCAGGCGTAAATTTTCCGTGTACCGAAAGTATGGTTAGGTCCGTGGCTTGTTTCCTCAAGAAAAGTCATTATCAGCCAGCCGCTGGTGAAAATCAAACCGCGGCTGGCGCGGCGGTTTGATTTTCACCAGCTGCTGGCTGGTAATTACCAGCCAGCCAGCCGCCTCTGAGACCTAAACCTCCGCGCCAGCCGTGGTTTGAATTTAAATGTTTTTCTTGAGGAAACAAGCCACGGACCTAACTATATATTGAAACATTTCCGATAAATCAGCTGGAGGTGGGGTAGCCGAGCAAGTTTCGATTCATGCCTGTTATCATAGCCTCAATCGATTCCTGGAAGAATTGTCTCGTTATCGGTAATTATTTCGTAACCTTGAATTTGGGCTAATTAGGAATTTTTGAGAACTCGGCAGCAATTTGATTGCAAGACAGTGCCGGAGACTTCGTGACCAACACCCGCCAATTCACGGTCTGCCTTACGCCTTACGAGCTGTAAAACAGCGCAGTTCTTGAAGGAAGTTCAGTTTTTTTTTTCTCAGGGAAATTCCGTGTACTGGTCAAAACTGTTCCTTTAAATAAACTCGTATGTTGGCAGGGTTGGGCAGGCCGTTGCGACCGATGACCACAATTTTTACGAACCCCCCCCCCTGGGATGAAAAAATTTTCATGACCAAGATTTTTACGGACCTCCCCACTGGAATGGAGAAATCGGACCGCTGCAAACACTGCGTCTCCACCTTTCTGAGTGGTTTGGAGATTAACCCCATTTTTTTCCGGAAATTTCACGAACCCCCCCCCCAAATTTTTTTTTCGAAAAATATCCGAAATTTTCACGACCCCCCGTTGCGACCGGTCGCAAGCCTGCCCAACCCTGTATGTTGGTAAGTCTACGGAAGTCGTCCTCGAGTGTCAGCTCGCTATTTATGGGGTGACTTGTGTGTTTGATCCTTGGATCGAGGGAAAACCCGCTCTTGACACGATCTCTAATGTTGTTTAGCATTCTGGTGCCGACATCGCCACAAATCCGTCGCTGAAGCGCTACTATCCTGAAGACTCTGAGCGTGCGTGGCCTTGTTCCATTTCACTGATGATAATTTTGTTCGATATTAGTGTGATGTTCTCGTTTTTTTGGTTATATATGTCTGTTTGTCTTTGTGATTATCTAGATAACATTTATATTGAATTCTTGTGGTGTTGAGTAATCGCTCGGTATTTCAGCGAATCCCGTGAAGAGGAGCAACATCGAGGGAGCCATGGATGGAAGCGGGATGGTGCAACAAATGGGATTCGGGGCGCCTACGATGATCCCGGCAGTGGCTAGTGCAGCAGAAGCTGTTGTCGAGATCATCAGTGTCCCAGAAAACACTGTAGGCCTTGGTGAGTCGTCTTCATCGTTTAAGATCTTTGCATTTCTCTGTGAAGTTTTCTAGAAAGTATGCTGGTGTCAAACGGCTGGGACGACGTTAGCATGTTTCTATTATCATCCTTGTTCTCAGGCGATGCTCAGCCCCAAGCCGCGTGACAGTACGGCTCGTTCTCCCGATCTGTGGTTTGGCTTCTGTTGTTTTACGGGCTCCTCCAGTTCGCCCGAACGGCAGTGGCCCGTAGATTAGGAGAACGAGCCGAACTCTCCTTAGATTCGTGATCAGCGCCCCTAAAAACCCTTTTGGGAGAATTTTAAGTGAAATCTGGATTATTTCTCTGAAGCTCTTTCAAAACCCCTATTTGATATAAATCACCGCCCAATCGAAAATTCGTACTAGTCCAGAACGCTATCAGTCTCCGCAAAGTTTGGAAGATGGGCCTTTCCCCAAACTTTGCTTAGGCGGTAGTTTTGGGCGCGGAACACAATTATGAAGTTGGTTTCCAGATTTTTCATAGACTAATGCGCGTTCTGGAAGGTACAAAAGCCTCAAAAAACGACTGTTTTGGGCTTAAAACTCTCATTGCCAGGAAGTATTTGTGAATTTGTTCTCTGTTCTGAAAGGAGAGTGCCGCAAGAACAGTTTTCGATTTTTATGTCAGCGCGATCAGGCCTGTGGGGATATAGATTTCGCCTTGCGTTAGGTTTTGGCCGATGGAGAAACACCTTCGCCTACTAATTTGCTGAATGTCACTCCTCCACTGTCGATATCTGAGTCATTCGTCTTCTTTCGTTGTGGTCGTCTATCGTCCTATTCTACCAGCTTCATTCAGTCAATAATTTTCTGATTCTTCTTCCCTATCCCTATTTCGATCAGGCAGTTGAAATGAGCCGTTGTGAGTTGAATTAACAGTTTTTTTTTCAAAGCACTGATTCATGAAGCATACGTCTTAGCTCTTCGAATTCCTTAATCGAACAATCCTTTTCCTTGGTTTACACCATAGCGAAGAAATCCTGGTGACCAACATCGAGCAAGTGATGTGTCGAATGCTAGCGGTTATGGCTTATCGCGTTCTACAGTCTCTAAGCGCATTCATCTGATGGCAATGAGAGGTCGTTGGAGTTAGATATAGTGCTCCTGATGAAGAAGTGGCCCGTTTTTTTTCGCAGGGACGTAAGTGTGGTTCTCTCCAAGAACAATAAGAATGGAACTTCGACAAAAAATCTGCAGTAATCGGATGCAAATCTCGTGGACTAGCGGATGTATTGGATCATCCAGCCCACGCCATATAACAGTTGTCCATCATTCGTTTTTCCGAAGGAAACAGCTGGCGAATTTTTGAAGACTCTTTATCCTGCCTAATATAAAAACATGAGCATTTAACCATCATATTTTCAAGTTTTGGTATACGAAACAGAAAACAAGGTCCCTTATTATCTAAGTATCGAAGCTCAAAACCATTTGCGAAGTTTGGTTCGACGTACCGTCCGCAGTGCGCAAAAACACCAGGAGGCGTAAATAAATATTGAAGAGGTCTTTTAAATTATTTTTTTCCTCCGATATTCGTGAGTTTTCTGGGGGATTTCCCTATTATCCTCTACTTCGTGAATTTGCCTACTCAAAAACATGGAAGACCAGAATGCTGGTTTATTTTGTGATTTTTTGCCTTTAAACGTGTCCGATAGAAAGCGTCTTCTTTTCTGGGCCAGAAATTTGGCTCCTGGTGTACCACAGAAAGCGGGTTCGAGTTCTAGACGCAGAAAGTGCTGTAAAACGCGAAGCAGAAAAGAGTTTTGAACGAATGCAGAAATTTCCCCGCGCCCCATGTTCTGAGAGCCACATTTTGCGTCTATTGTGACTTTCGAACCAAATATTCGTAAGCCGAGAATACAATCCGTCCAAAACTCGATAAATAGTTCTCAGAGATTCGGAGAATGCTTGATACTAGTATAGTAATACCTTTAGCCCGGGATCATACATCCGGCGACAGCGATATTGCATATCAGACATATCGATTTTTGGTCGGTATTGATGGTAAACATTGTGTCGCGTCGCTCGTTGCTCGAGGTATGATCCCGGCCTTATGCAATTTCTGTTCTTGTTCAGGGTATGGCAGTTTGAACACAATGGCTGAATGATGGCAAGCTACCGCTTGTGTGGTGGTTATTCCCAGAACTCTTTTTTTTTGATGAATCTGTTACGATTTTGGGGTAAAAGTGACCCTAACAAATTACTTTTCCTTGAATGGTTCCGACTGCCGCTGAATCGGTCTGAAGTTGCTCGAACATACAGAAATGCTAGTGTCGTCCCATGTTTGTAGCAGGGTGCCCTAGTTTCTTGCTGTGGTGTGGACTCACCGTTTTGTTCAATGGATTTTTTTTAGTTATCGGTAGGGGAGGATCAGAAATCCAGAACATCCAAAGTACAACAGGATGTCGAGTACAGATGAGCCCAGATGGAGATTCCGGGTCCGGGGTTCGCCAGTGTACACTCCAAGGCACCAAGGTATGCTTCGAATTGATTTAGTTTCGGGCTGTTAAAAAAGTTCTGTATCAAATACCACTCGAAAGCGCATTTCTTCCTTTGTCTGATTGCGCTCCTCGCTACTCAAAAACTCGACCCGCTTCGACTTTCACATGAAAATAAAGATGAAGTTTTGGGCTTCGAAAAGCTCTAAATGCCTCTCATTCTCTTTATTCTATCCAATAGATGCTCAGGTTGATGTAACATTTAGATGCTGTGAGGGTTTGATTTCGGGTACCAAAACAGGCTCGCTGAGCTTTTTCATTCGGGCAAGTTCAGCAATTCTAGAATTATTTTTAAATGTCATTTTCTGTCATGCTTTCGTTATCCAATGAAATCAGGACGCGAAATCTCATAGTGGGGCATTATGGGCAGTGTCTTATTCTATGATATTTATTCTTCACTTCCGCCTTGCCGTTCAGTCCGCAAAGTGCGCTTGATTGCGAAATCGTGCTGCGGCGCGGTTGCGAGTATCCTCAGACAGGGATGTGGGATCACCCGGGCGGTGGGATCACCCGGGCACCAAAGGCCAAAAGCGCCCGGGTGATCCCACATCCTTGTCTGAGAATGTTCGCAACCGCGCCGCAGCAAGATTGCGCAATCAGGGTGCACTTTGCGGACTGAACGGCAGTGCGGAGGTGAACTGTATTTTGTCCTTTGTCAACCTTTTTCGAAAACTCGATTCTCACTTTTTTTGGGTTCTTGAAAAAAATTGGTTGGTAATTGCATAAATATTTATCAGTAGATTAGACGTTGCCCATAGTACTCAGCCATGAGTTTGGTGCCCTGAAGCTGTTGGATAATGAAGGTATGATAGAAATTGTCGTTTTTGTAAGTTTCAGAAAAGTGCCAAATTCACCTCACAAGGAAACTGTTTAGAGCGGTAAACGCACCTAAGGAAACTGTATGCACTGTCAGTTTCTCTTGGTCCTCTATAGTAACTTTGTGAAATATCCAGCCCCGAGCTGTTGATTCCGAGGAGCTACGAGCCCGCAAAGTTTGGCTCTCTCCGCTCATTGATTTCGGCTGCCTCCACTCATTGATCGTGTCAATCAGGAAGGAAGGTCGTTGAGTGTGGCGGCTTGGTGTAGTGATTAGCGATGTGGACTCTTGAATATGTGATGCTGAAGGTTCGATTCCGCACCTGTGTGACTTTTTTGCAATTGCATTGGGATTTTGTATTCTACGTGAATACCTCGCCTTTGATTTTGTTTTAGCGTTTTAAAGCCTTTTTAATCACCCTGATATCATATGGGATCATTCACGAATAGTAGACGACATGAATTTACAATCGATAACAGCGATAAGAAACTTATTTATTGTTTCTTTGTTTTTTTTGTCAATTTGAGCACCAATGATAAACTGGCACATAGTGTTGGAAACATAAAGACTATTCACAGAAGGGGCAGCGAATGAAGGACAACGAAATATGGACAAGGTAAGTGTTTTATTGTTAGTGGTAAAAGCATCTGCGAAAACGACTAGTATTGTTAGTATCTCTTGTGGCTTACTAGTAGAAGTGCGCAGTATCTGGCTCCGAGCCGCAGGTTCCCAAGAAGTTATGAGCGTTTTTCAAGCTTCGCGAAAAGGCAAGGGTACCATCAGGCATTTTTTTGGGTGTTTCAAAAAAATTTCTCGAATATTGCTCAAAACTTGTATGTAGGGTAATCTAGGGTGGTGAACACGAATCTGAAATCCGTTTCTCGAAATTCTGAGGTTTACTGTAAGTTCCGGTAGGTCCCATGTCATTAAAGGGGCGACACCCATCTTAGTATTGTGAAAATCGACAAACGGACGTTAAATTCGTGTTCACCACCCCAAATAACCCCCGTACACAAATTTTAAGTCAAATCTGAGACTTTCACCAAGCTACCGTATACCCACCGTAATCTATCATAATCTGTCAAAAATCGATAAACGGACTCCAGATTCTTGTTTAGCACTCCAAACAACCCATAGAGAGACATTTTGAGCCATTTTTATCGTAGCGTTCCGGAAATCGTCAAGAGTCACATTTTGCCCTGAAAATTTTCCCCGATCGAAGCTTTTGAACGAATTTAGTCGAAAACATTGGAATATCGACAGATAAACTCCAAATTCGTATTCACCACCCTAGATTACCCCTACATACAAGTTTTGAGCAATATTCGAGAAAATTTTTTGAAACACCCAAAAAAATTCCTGATGGGTAGGTACCCTTCCTTACCTTTTCGCGAAGCTTGAAAAACGCTCATAACTTCTTGGGACCTGCGGCTCGGAGCCAGATACTGCGCACTTCTACTATTGAGCCACAAGATATATTAACAATACTAGTCGTTTCGCAGATGCTTTTACCACTACCAATAAAACACTTACCTTGTCCATATTTCGTTATCCTTCATCCGCTGCGCCTTCTGTGAATAGCTTTATGTTTCCAACACTATGTGCCAGTTTATCGTTGGTGCTCAAATTGACAAAAAAAAACGAAGAAACAATAAATAAGTTTGTTATCGCTGTTATCGATTGTAAACTCATGTGGTCTACTATTCGTGAATGATCCCATGTGATATCAGGGTGATTGAAAAGGCTTTAAAACGCTAAAACAAAATCAAAGGCGGGGTATTCACGTAGAATACAAAATCCCAATGCAATTGCAAAAAAGTCACACAGGTGCGGAATCGAACCTTCAGCATCACATATTCAAGAGTCCACATCGCTATCCACTACACCAAGCCGCCACAATCAACGACCTTCCTTCCTGATTGACACGATCAATGAGTGGAGGCAGCCGAAATCAATGAGCGGAGAGAGCCAAACTTTGCGGGCTCGTAGCTCCTCGGAATCAACAGCTCGGGGCTGGATATTTCACAAAGTTACTATAGAGGACCAAGAGAAACTGACAGTGCATACCGTTTCCTTAGGTGCGTTTACCGCTATAAACACTTCCCTTGTCAGCTAGGTAATTCCGTGAGCGCTTTTGGTATTGTAATCATGTATTCACAGAGTTCAAATGCCTTAAAGGTAGTGTTCACGATAATCTTTGATTTTGAGATTTATAGCTAAATCGATTGTTTGGCCTCGAGTAGAATTGAAATGACCAAGAAAACGAGAAAAACGCGCCAGAAGGGCACGAAATCCTTTACTCTCATCTCGCTTCTTTTCTCTCAGTGGAACTGTTTGTTGTGACAATGAAATCTTTTGAGGACCCGTCTTTTGCAATTCTCTATTTTGTGTTGCTCCGTTCTTTCCTTCGGACCCTAACTAATACTGTTTTGCCTAAAACATATTTCCATTTGTGATGAGCCGCATTTTTTACCGGTGACAAAGTGAACATGTTCATGCAACCGGGCAACTAGTCTAGACCACAGAATCATTTCACCGAATTAAGACGATTTAGTGCGTTTTTCGCCGTCCTTCAGACATGAATTTTGTGAATTTTACTTGGTTGTAGTAGTCCCCTTCTACATAATACTTGCCAAGTGTGAGATCTCAACTCCTCCAAAAACCGAGATATAAGCGACCACCACAGGCCCGACCTCCTTCGCCCACCACCACGGGCCACACCCTCTACCAGATTTCTCACATCCTCTACCAGATTTCCGAACTCGATAGCGGCTAGATGGGTGGATCGATTCTCGCAAGCCTTCGTTCTTCAGTCGACTGCCGGACTGTCTCTTTATCCCGACTGGCTCTCGCGCAACGATTGCGTATGAAGAGAAATACAGGCCTGAGACAACTCGTCCACCAATTTTCACCCTCAAACTATAGGCATTTCAAGGGGCCA
Organism: Aplectana chamaeleonis; assembly: GCA_029168955.1. Classification (NCBI taxonomy): domain Eukaryota; kingdom Metazoa; phylum Nematoda; class Chromadorea; order Rhabditida; family Cosmocercidae; genus Aplectana; species Aplectana chamaeleonis. The sequence goes on from JAPDOI010000321.1 coordinate 174,947, forward strand.
TAACTCTGTTCATTGAGGGTATTGGACGATTTTAGAGATACCGTTGTGATCAGCTTGTGACTCTTTCCAAGGTTAGCATGAAAACGGAGAAATAGTTATCTGGGTGTTCTGTGCCTTTAAACGCAGTCGCAAAAAAACTTATCTTATTGTTTAGAATTTTACTATGGTACTCAAATATAGCAAAAAGACCTCACCATACTCGCGGTTCTGGAGAAAAACCATTTGAAAAACTTGTTTCGGAGCGTCGCAAAGAGCTGTGTGCCTCAAACTTCTTTAGTAACCCATTTTCTCTTGCCTTTCCATTTTCTAAAAGAAGCATCTAATCCTCATATGTGGCTGTGAGGATCTCTTGAGTTGAAAAGTTGTCAGCACTGTGTCTTTCAGGCCTTCCGTGGCGCTTCTGTTCCCCGTGTTAGATGATCGTCCGTTTAGATCACGATACCGTTTTCTCGGTATTATTATATTACGGATACCCAGCATAGGCCTCAAGCTTCGACAAAAATCTTGACTTGGGCAAAATACGCGATTGATAAGAAGGAACTAAATGTGTTTCTTCGCGTGGACGATGTCTATGAAAACCAAAAAAACCGTGAGAGATAGAAAGCGGAGAGTGAGGGACATTAAAGGTCCTGAAAACTATGCATTTCGATGTAAAATTCGTAGAATTTTGATTTTTTTCTGGAAGCGATAAACGCTACTAGATAGGGGTTGACGAAGGATTACAGGGCAGAGGAAAATTTAGCGTCAGATTTTCTTGACAGCGTAATAATTAATTAATTTATCGTATGGTCAGTCGTCATGGGAGACGGCGAAGCAGCAAACATGTAAATGTCAGTAAAATATCGGGGCATTACGTGTTAGGACGAAATATCAAAACATGAATATTGTAGGAAATGAGGTGTAGTTTGATATTTGGATGTGCATACGAAATTCCTTCGGACACTAGTCAAAGGGTTTTTTGTGGGTGAGGACGGTGCCTTAGAAAGTAATTTTCGGTGAAAAGGCTAGAGGAGGAACACGCAATTGTGTTTTCAGTTACGAGGAATAGCTGGACAACTTATCCTCAACTCGTCTGTAGATGCCGTTACGTTGTGGGCGTTTCTCTCTTGTCGGTCATTAAATGACATTTAGATTGCTGTGGAGAGAGCAAAACAGATGATAACAGATGTGATCACAAGGGCAGCCTCGCGTCCCTCCGCCCAGAATTACGGAGGTCCATCAGACGGTCGAGCGATTACTGTGGAAATGACGATACCGGCCACGAAGTGTGGTCTGGTTATTGGAAAGATGGGAGAGACGATAAAGCAGCTACAGGTACTATTTATCCCTACGCATTAGTGACAGTTCAGGTTAATTTTTTTTTCATTGTAGGAACAAGCCGGTTGCAAAATGGTCATGATACAAGATTCGCAGGAAGTCACTGGACAGTCGAAGCCCCTCCGTATAACAGGCGATCCCGAGAAAGTGAGTCGCGTCTCATGTGTTCTTGAAATGCTCAATAAGAGGCGCTGGGCGAGACGCAAGGCTGCAGGCTATTGAAAAGTCGATGCGTGTTTTCACGTGACATACGCCACGTGCCACAATCACGCAGGCCATGCTTCTACTCCTAATGCGGCGCGATAGCATGTTTAAATGCTAATCTGCGTGCTACGCAATTTCGATCTATGCTTGTGAGTTTTGTGCTTTCGCAATGCGTTGCGACAGAGTTATGAAAGTGGCCTTAACACTCAAGAGACCGCCTGCTCCATGGCGAGTCTACACAGCCGACCGGTGCGATTCACTGCTAATCGTTTCCGGGGGTGACGTGTGGGCATGCGGTCCGCTGGGGACCGCTTCTCTCGGAGCAGGCTTCCTTACGTGGCACGCAGCCATTATTTCATTTCCATTCCACCTTAAAGTATATCGCTACAGAGAGAAATGGAGAAAGGCTGTGGTGGAACAGTGTTCACCCATTTTTTCTCAGATCTGATGTGTTTTGATTTTGGTAGGTATTGTTCCGTCCAAAACCAACCCAAAGTCCTTGGAATTTGAAAGTGGGCAGCCTTCAGATACGTGATGTCCTAATAAGCCTCACAGCGAATTGTCGGTGGACTCAGAGACTTTGATCTACAAAGTTATCTGTAGTTACCCAAGAAAACTTCATCAGAAATCTGAAAATGTGAAATCAGATTCCAGTTTTGTATCCCCCACCACAGATAACCAGCTGTGCAAAGTCGCACCAAAACCTGAAGCGTTTACCAAGGGATGACTAACTAAACGGAAATTCTAATGAAAATTGTGAAATAAACATTGGTTTATCGTTCAGCGTTCCAAATAGCCCCTAGAGCGAATTCTCAGCGAATCTACAGCCCCTAAGGCGGCCCCTTGGGCGAAGTTTTCGAAAAATGTGAAAGGTTGTCTAACGGCTAATCAGGCTACCGCATCCTTTTAAAGTTTCATTGGAACCTGCAAGGGAATAGATCCTTGTGCAGCAACTAGAATACCCTTCGGGGTTGAGGCAGAAAAATTTGCCAAGGGGACCTACTACAATCATCTCAAATAGCTGGCGCTGCTATTTCGAAAATCAACTAGTTAACATAAGGTTCATGGCAGGCAAAGTTTTTACCCCCTTAGAGAGATCTGGGACAATTTCTTTGCGAAAAAATAAACTTATTCGTTTTCAAAGAAGACCTAACTCCTTGACACTTCAATAAATATCGAATGTTTTATGACGTGAGTGCGCAGTGTGGACACTCGGTCTCTTAAGTGTTAAAGGCAGGCTATCATGCTCGTTTATATTCAAAAGCTCTTATCGCGTTGCATAAACTGCACTAGGTATGAGAAGTGCGGTCAGGACTTGGTGCTTAAAAATACCGCTTTCTCTCGAAATTTTTAAAACGATATTTTATGTAATGCTCACGCTATTTTAGGTTGACATAGCCAAACGACTCGTAACAGACTTGATCAACTCTCGAGAGGACAATGGCACTATTCCACGGCTATATAACGACCAAGCCACAGCGAAAGGAGAGGTGTGTTTCTTCTTGAAAAAGTTGTAGCTGAAAAAGTGGAACTTACACAGCGACAAAAAGAGCATCGGGAGCAGGTATGAGCGGAAATTTTTCAAAAAATTTCAGAAAACAGAAAATCGAGTTTTTCAGAAAACAGAAATCAGAAAACAGGCCAAAATGGCCAGAAAACAGAAATCAGAAAACGGAAAATTTTCAGAAAAAATACCTATTGCAATTGAACTTCTTTTTCAAGTGGAGAGAGGATGTAAATCTGAATAACTGTCGTACTTGTAATATAATATCTATGGAACTGCACAGATGACCTATAAGACACTGATAGTAGCAATGACGCGTCAATGACGGACACAACTTCATTAAAGACACGCTGATAGTCTTGGCCGAGAAATGACCCACCAGGCTCAACAACTGATCCTGTCGAGTTGTTTCTCGAGTACTTCTTGATATTTCTCGATAATTTCTTGGCTGTTAGGTGGCTGTGACCATGTTGTTCGTGAAATAACTGAGAAAACATGGGTAGTTGAATCGACTGCAGTGTTGACATCCGAATCTACCTCAACAATGCGTCTTATACTCCCCTTCGAGAGCATTCTTTCGCGGCTGTTTTTTCGACGACCATTATTTGACGCCTATTTCACGGCAACCAGCTTTTTTCCGAACACGACCTTGTTCTCGGCTATTACGCGAAAATCAGGCATTTTGTGGCTATTTATCGGCTATTGCCCGGCCAAAACTCTCAGAGCACTCACCCGTATGGCAGTACGTCAACACAATAAGGGTTGCATCCTAATACAGACATTGGGTTCGACCCCTCGCTGTCAGCAGCAGCTGCTGCAAACAACTAGCTGCAGCAGCTGCTGACAAGGGGAGGTTGCATTCGGGCTTTGCCTTGGGATGCCACCCCTATTGTGCCAAAGAACTACCCTTCGAGTGCGTTAGCAAGGTTCGCGATAAAAACGATTGTTGAATTTTCTTTATAAGAGTGCAGGTCTGGTCATCACAAAAGTGAAAAAAGGAAGAACTTGCAGAAAAACGCATAAAACAAGTCAGAACGGCTAATTGGTTGGTGTATGCACACCACCAACGAACGAAATTTCTATAAATGCCTATTTTCCGTATTCTGTTTTGCCGCTAAAAAAAGTTAGTAGTCTCTCGGTGTCTAGCAACTACTTTAAATGCAGAATGAAAGACGACAAAACAAGCAATTGTAGAAATATAGTTAGTTGGGGGCGGGCTGAGACCCAGCAATAGCTTATTTTTGAGCTTTTTTCTCCGACTTCCCACTTATTTTCGCTTTTGTGATGACCAGGCCTACCTTCTCACAAAGATACCACAATAAACTTTTTTTCTCGCGAACCCTGCCCTCAACAGCAATCGCACCATTGAACACAAATAACTCGTAAATGACTAGATAAGTTCTACAGATCCGAATTTCGCTGATTTTTTTTTCTGTTTTTCGCAGATTTTTCAGAAAACAGAAAGGCCAAAACGGCCAGAAAACAGAAATCAGAAAACATAAATTTCCGCACACCCCTGATCGGGAGCATCATGCGTCATTTCACATTTCACTCCATTTTCGAGAAGATATTGTGTTCCAATGGAGTGGGCATCATTGGAGCGCAGACAGAGTAGAGATCTGCTTTGCGTCACGAGGGATCGGGGAGGTTCCCGTCCTGCGGTGAATTCGTGTTTTCTGTGCACTCTCGGACCACTATTTAATTAAGGCTGAATGCAGGGGTGTGGCGCGATCCTGACAAATCCAAAGGGTGAATCTGATGAAGCTGAAGCTGGTCTGCGCTTTCTCGACGTGCGTACGCGTGGTGTTCCGAAAATATCTCCCACCATTCTGTGAAGAAAGCTATAGCTATTAGAAAGAACATTGACTAAATACGGCGGAGGTGTGGTGATTAGTTATGTCAGACCCATGGTTTTTTTGGAAAGTCTGAGAAAATCGGAAGCGAAGGCATGAATGCTAGACTGAAATGAGATAAAATTGAGAAGCTTCGGTTGAATCCACTGCTCGTCTAGCGTCTTTTGATTTTGAAAATTCGTTTGAAATATGCTTTGGGTATAGGTAACCCAAAATACGGAATAGTTCAACGAGGGTGCAATGTTTCTTCGAAATCTGCGTTGCTTTAGCGACGAAGATTCCTGTTAGTTCTTAATGGAATCGTTTGCTACTGGTGCTCGTGCAGTGGCCGTATTTATGGAACTCTGGGAGCTTCCCCAGGCCCAAACGGAGCGTTGCGTAATTTTTCGAAATCGGAGCGGCCCCCCTCCCCTTTTTTTTCAAAATCCAAAATTCTTGCGATCCCCCCTTCCCGAGGCCGGGCAGTTTATAGTTGATTACTGAAAGTGTCAGACGCCGAAAATTCGTTCAGTAGTCAAGCCCAAGCGTCTAAATCGAATGCTACGGTCCTTCCCTTGGGGACCAAAAGTAATCGAGAATTTATGGGATATCCGCGAAATTTTCATTTTCGGACCGAAATTTTAGCGATACCCATAACATCCATTTTCGGACCCAATTTTTTGCCACCCCCCGTTGCGAAATTCCTCAACCTCGCTTGACCCTGAGCTTCCCGGGAAGGTCAGAAGTCCATCCGCTGTTGGACGAGTTTCCGGCCTTCCTGGATACCCGGCAGGAAGGCTCCGGCTACCTGGCGGGTAGATGGGAGGGTTCTTAGCCATCTAGCGGGTGGACGGAGGGAGAGGACTGCTTTTTCGATCTCTTCTTTCAGAAAATGATCAATATCTGCCTGGCAGGCAGCGCGCGCTTTGCCGCAGAATTCATTTCGGGTATGCTTCGCCCGCGGGAATGCATTCATAGCGGAGGTGAGACACAGCAGCCTCCTTCCTGGCGGTCTCCTCTCCGTCTCTGCGGGCGGCTACTCATGCCTGTCTCTGCTCTCATAGTGGCGAAGAGGGGGCTGCTACTAATGAATGTTCGACAGGGGAGGCACTATATTGGTTGCCGCCGGGCACGGGAGGGTAACACCCCCTTCATGCGCCCGCGCTCTCATGAATGCGGCCACAGTTGCCTTCCACGGCAACAGCCGCGCTTTTTCACAAGTTTCAAACGAACGGCGGATGATTTGCAGGGGCAGGTGTTTTTTTGTCCCGGAGTAAAGGCAAGGTGTTCTGGCTGAAATATCCTGGACAAAACCGTACGATAAGGTTTGAATCATACCTCCCTCGATTGGCTACTGGATGCAGTGTTTCCCATTCATATCGAACCAAGATCCGTATGCTCGTTATATCTTCGCAGTCACATGGCCTTTCCGGAGACGAGTTCAGTGTGATTCACTTCAGAAAGGTGCTCCTCGGCCAATTCTAGATTCGGTCTCCTGTCTTGACGAAGCTCTGAACGTTCCCTAAGCTCACGTTTCTTTTCGACCTTCTCGTTAATCTTTATTATTCGCAATGTCAAGTTTTAAGGTTGTTGTTCCTCGTGCTAGTGTTGGTATGATAATAGGTAAAGGAGGAGAAACAATAAAGCGATTGGCTATGGAAACCGGGACGAAAATCCAGTTCAAAGCTGATGGTGAGCAGATTCCTTTTTGAAGCATGTATCAAAGTAGCGATTTCTCATCAAATTTAAGTTATGGTTTCAATGGATACTTCAGCTGTAGATTTATATTATTGTTATATTTTTAAGAAGATCCCTCGTCTCCTGATAGGTGTGCCGTTATTATGGGTTCTCGAGAGCAGATTTATAAGGCGACTGAACTCATCACCGAACTTGTGCATAAGAGCTGTACTGGTTCTATGATGTCCGGTCAGACTGAGGTTGGTGGTGCTGGGGTATGTTGCTTTACTTAATTAGTATAGTTCATAAGTGTGAGCGTTTTTTTTTTCAATGTTCAAATGGCTGATGTATCATGATGCCGCTGATTGTTTCTCTGCTCACTTTTGTGTTTCCTGAGGATTGGTGTAATCCTAGCTCGCTGTCGGCCTATTGACATAGTACGCGGGTGACGACTAGATAGTGGGTGACTTTCTACTGTCGAAGGTGGAGTATGAGCTTAAGTTCCTCCTACTGTCGTTTTCGGGGCCCAATTCCGGTCCGCAAATGCGAATTCAACGCTTCGCGGCTGCACTCATCTCGAATCGGAAGAGTTTTCAGAGCTGCACTCACTGATCAGCTGCCTAGGTGTTCCTTTTAGTGTATCCCTGTTATTTTAGTTTATACTGTGTTTTTACATGTTATTTTCTATTATTCTATGTGATGCCTTGTTAGAAATCGATGCTACGAAGATTTTTCCTTCCCAGATGCCGCCAGAACATCGTCTAAAGCTGAAAAGTCCGCGATTGTGTGTTAATTTTTTAATCTCCCGTTTATTTTTAAAGATCTTTTCTCTCATTTCAGGTCATTTAAAAGTTTTATTAGATTTTCGAAAAGATCTTACAAATGAACGGGAATAGAAAATACCCACCACTACGGATTTTTTTCCTCTTTATATGGTGTTCTGGCAGCATCTGGGAAGAAAAATCACCATGCCATCAATATCTAACAGGGTGTCACATACAAAAAATAGAAAAGAACGTAAAAACACAATGAAACTAGAAACAGTAAAGAAGCCTCTAAAACCCACCTATTCAGCTGATTGGCGGCTGCGGCGCCGGAACTCGTCCGATTCTAGATGCGTGCGGCCGCAAAGCATTGAAAAGCATAGAATGCGCGTGTAGCACCGGAATGGGTCTCGAAAACGACAGTATATCTCGTTTGATTAGAACAATTCAGATCTCCATCTTGGCAAGCATCATGCTAAAGAGGTGTAAAAACCGCAATATGTGTGTCTGGTTTCGTTGTTAGGAAGAGACGATAAATCTTGTAAATGGCGGCTTTCCAGGCGTTCGTCTATCGCGTTGGGTTGTCAGTTTACCCCGTTGCGTCAAATGAGAATTGCCGTGGTGTGCCATTAGAGATAAAATTGACATTAGAGATAACGTAAGACAACATGAAAAATAGTTACGGCACGAACTCCACATGCAGAAAAACTCCGAAAATGACAGTGACGAGGCCTCCAAAAGCAGAAAAACTTCAAAAAGGATTTTGGCGCGAAATTCAAATTCGTATTTACAATGTGTTCCGATTGACTTTTCTTTACAAATGAAGGTTTTTCATGGGCCCTTTCGACATTTTCGTTTACTTGAGAGGCCAAGCTACAGAAAAACATGAAAAAGTAATATACGGTTTTCTGCGGGTACGATGCCTTTAAAGAAATGGATGCCCATAGTTTCGCTCTATTTTTTCCTTTAGGTGGGGCTAGTCGCGTTTGGGATTGTGCCCTGCCTCCTGCTCCGTCCGAGAGGAATGGAATAAAGGGGGGTAGTTAGGGGCAGTATTCACGATGAAAACGGTCTTCGAGTTTTCGCCGAAAATCGAATCTACTGGGATCCAATGGAACAATAATGGCGAAAGAACGACGAAAAACGAACTATAGATAGTCCTACTTGGCCTTACACTTGTATGCGTCATGCACTACCCGCCCATTTTCCTTGATGGCCGTTGAGGGATAGGGCTGGTCGGGCCTATAACAGCCAAGTGTGAGAGCTGTATAGGGCTATCTGGCGCTCGTTTTTAGCCGTTCTTTCTCCATTATTGTTGTAATGGACGCCCGTACGTTCGATTTACGGTGAAAAGGTTAAGACAGACCATATCTATCGTTAACACCGTCTTTAAAGGTTGTGTTCACGATGAAAAATTGCGCGTTTTTTAACTAAAACATAAGTTGTGGGTCTTTGTAAGAAGTTTAAGAACGGGAGTGCGACGAAAAACGATCGGGAAGTGGGTGAAAATCTCGTGGGCTTCCCGACCCATTGGGCCACCCCGCACACGTCCATAACAGTTGTCCTGCGTTCGTTTTACCGTTGGAACAGGCACCGAATTTTGAATATTTTTCATCGCGGAAGGTTCTAACATCCCAGCATGTACATTGAACCCTTCCAATTTTTAAAAAAAAATTTGGTTTAGGAAACAGAAAACAGTATCCATATACCTAGTATTTTGAAGCGCGAAACCACATCCTCGACGTCAGGTTCGATGCCTTGTACGCAGTCTCCCGAAACACAAACAGGCATAATCAATTTTTCCAGTAATTTCTTGAAACAGTTTTTCTGCGTTATTTGGGGACGATTCTCTAATAACAACCTCTTCTTGGACGACTTACCTACCCAAACACATCGACAACTATAATACGGTTCTTTATTGTGTACACTGCCTTCATGATGCAAATCCCCAAAAAAATTCAAATTGAACGTGTTTCGAGGCCGTAATGGTGATCCTCTTCGTGTTTAGGCTTTCTATATGCACGTCCCATCCAATAAGACGGGTCTCGTTATAGGTAAAGGAGGAGAAACTATAAAACAGGTTTGTTTAATTTATTTCCTCAATTCCTGTTCAATCTAGTAGCGTCTGTTCAATTCAGATTAATGCAGAAAGTGGCGCTCACTGTGAATTATCTCGTGATCCTCCACCGAATCCTCAAGAAAAGGTCAGGCGATCAAAACCGGGAGGACATTTTCCCAGTTATCTGAATACTTCTTCTGCAGGTATTTATTATCCGTGGTACTCCATATCAAGTTCATCATGCACAACACATTATTCGAATCAAGGTAATTAATTGAATATTTTTGCTTTCATTTGTAGAGCAATCAATGGCTGTTTCACGCCAGGCTCTTGTTGTTGAAGATAATTATCTATTTAGGTTGTTTGTAAACTAATTTTTCGTTCAACGAAGATTATATCCAAGTAGGGGTGGAGGGTTCAAAGTTCTCGTGGAATCGTGAGTGCGGGAAACGGTTGCGGGAATCACTTATCTGTTGTTTCCTACTAGTGAAAAGAAAATAGTGCATAATTTCGGACACGAAATGCACAGAGCATTCCGGTCTGCTTAGCCCAGTCGATCTAAAATGGCTCCAAATCGCCGATGGATAAGTGTAGGGATCCGGTACGGTGGGCAATAGGGAGAAATTCTTGATCAGGTCCTCCGAAAACCACGCGAGTGTCCCACGTTGCCGCTTTTTTTCACCGCGACAATGAACGTTGTGGAGCGGATGTAGAAATTACTGGTTTTTACAGTCGAAAGTTTTCATTTGTCACTTCTGTTGATGGACAGTTGACAAATTCTGAACAGACAGCATATTTTTTGCGCGACCATAGCGGTTCTAATCGGTCTGTGTACAAAGGGAAGGTGTTTTCGGTGAAGCGGCGGTTCCAACAACTGATAGTGTGCGATGACTCGGGACAAACAGCGGATGTTTCGGGGCAACAACATCCGCTCACAAATGACGACGGCCGAGTGAAACATAACAACGAGTATGTAAGCAGTGTTTGAAAGCAGAGCTGCTACAATGGCATGCCGCATTTAAACATGTCTACATGCTTCTGAACAAAAAGAAAACATACTGGAATTCAGTACTGGCCGGAAGGTCTGCGCGTGGTTGAGAGGGGCGATTCGCGCCGCAATGATGGGGAACGGAGGGCAACCGCGAAGTTGCGTTGCCGCCCCTGATGATTATGGTTCTTGCCGTGTCGCGCCCTAGCGTCACCGGCAGGTTTTGTGGTTCAGCCGTATGGAAAAGGTGTACTATCTAGGACCAAAAATGAATATTTTTACGTGGTGCTCATGCTGAGCGGTATTTGCCTTGCTGATAGGATAAGCCAAAAAGCCATACGGCCTTCGTGGCGCGAACCTAGTGGTGAAAGAGCCGTAACCGCAACTTTCTGCCCGTCTGTACAGATGGCACATCGGCATGACATCTCACAGAACCAGCACGCTCCCGTGTGCGGCTTCGGAAACGATATTCTCCAAACGAAGTACAGTTACCTATATAGATTTCTCGGAAAAGGGTATTAATACGTAAGATATCGGTTAGTAATTGATAACTACGATGTCAGCGACAACTTGTATAGTTAGGTGCGCGGCTTGCTTCTACAAGAATAAACATTTTAATCTCACCCGCGGTGGTCGCGTGCCCGCTAATGGATTCAGGCCGAGAGAAGAGCGTAGCTGATTAGCTAGCCATACCGCCAGCCGTCGTTGAGATCTAAACCGCCCGCGCTAGCCGCAGGTGAGATTTGAATGTTTTTTCTTGAGGAAGCAAGTCAAGGACTTAGGTGTACGTTCCTTTTTATACGGTTAAAGGGCACCACTAACTTAACCTATGCGCATAGTTCCAAAGTCTTCCCTCTGGCTCTTACCTCTTGTTACCTCTGGTCAAGCTCGCTTCCCGAGGGACATATTGCCCAGCTCCCTCATTTTGTGCCGGTTGAAGAAAGACGTATTGGACTTATCATGTCAAAATCTCCTTATCACTTTTATAGCTTGCTATGACCGACCGTTTCGCTGCTTACTCCGCCCGGACTCATCCGTGCAAGCTAGCCTTTATGGGTCTCAACTTTTTTAGTCTTGCTAGAAGACATGAGGGCTCTCAGAGACTTTGTTCTCGTTTCACAGAGCTACAGATAGCATTTCATTGCACCATTAGCTGTCTGTGAGGCGCCCGCTATTATCGGCCAATCGCTTGGAGCGCGTCCGATCGATAATCATGTACACCATGCCAATTGGGTGTAAAAATTCCCCAGTTGCGGTCGAACTGAGCCTTCCGTCCCGGTCAATAAGCATCTAATGCATCGCTCACGCTGGTGAAACCCCCCCCTGCATCGATGTGGCCGGACTGAGCCCGCCTGGTCCGCTCTAGCTGTGGCCGTCCTGGTTGATGCGTACTCAATGCATTGCTTAGTGAGATGGAAAATCCCAAGATGTGACTGGAGTGAGCCGACCGCAGTGTGCTTGAGTACATGTGCATAATCGATTGGGATGCAGCCGACACACAAGGGCGGCACAGGATCTCTAGGGACGGGGGAGAATCGCTATGTTCGGCTTTTGCTCGACTATGACGGGGGCCTGAGGTGGTTTTGAAAACTTCCGCAACAAGTAACTCGAAGCGGCGTTTATCATGTAGGTCGATCGAAGATTAATGTGGCTAAGGCCGGGATCATACTTCAAGCGACCGACGAAAGCGACAGTGCCAATAAGGCATATCGATTTTCGTTCGATACTGATGGTAAATATTGCGTCGCGTCGCTCGTCCCTGGGAAATGTGATCCCGGCCTGATCGGCACACAGGGTTGGTCACGGTTGCGACTCGGCGCAACGAGGGGTCGTAAAATAATTGGAAAATTTTTGAAAAAAAAATGAAAAGGGGGGATACTGTTAAATCTAATTTTATCACAAATTTGAAGTTTTCCCATTTTTTTAACTTTTGAAAAGCTTAAGGATTTTTCCACCTTTGGAGGGGATCGTAGAAATTCTGGACATTTTTTATCAACGGGTAGGGGGTCGTAGCTACGCCGAACTTTGTCGCAACGGCCTGCTCAACCCTGTCGGCACATTCGCGCATCGGTGGAGGTAGGGCAGCTCATACCCTTTGCATGATCTATTTTAGAATGCTTATGCAGAGTCAGGGTTTATATTTCGTTATTATTCAGGTTGGCGACATTGCTCCAGGCACTCCTGTGCCACCGTTCTCTGGCGCTGGCGCACCCAACGGCAGCAATTACAGTGTATCGCAATACAACGGTCAGTATGGCGCTAATTTGTGGAATAACACATACGGTAGGGGATAGGCTGTACGCTGTCACCTGCCATAGTGTTCTTTCTCAATGTCAGCGGTTTTCAGCCCAACAATCTGATGCTGGCAACGGGTGGGCAAGCCAAGCTGGACAATACTATACCGGTGGTGCAGCGAATGCCCAAAATTCTTATAGTAATATGCAGAGTTATGCGTACGTGCCTCAGTCTGGAGCGCAACCGGCGAGTGCTTCTCAGACTTCTAGCACAAATTCGGCTGGTCCTAGCATCAATCCTCAAACTGGGCAACCGGACTATTCTGCTCAGTGGGCGGAGTATTACAGGTGAATCCGTTTTCTTTCACTAGATTTCAACAGTATCACCTCAAGGCAGGGTCAAGCGGGCCGTTGTACAGGACCTCTCTGGAGCTGCAACCTCTCTTTAGTAACCAAAATTTAAGAATGATTTCAGGGTCTCATTCACAATGTTTAGATTTGGGCCAAAGTTTTTCATTCACCATCCCCACCAAAGATGAGCGGAGTTGCGCGTTTCGCGTTCCGAAGCTCGCAGTTTATATAAAGTCATTTGAAACGAAATAAACATCAGATAATTTTGAAAATTTTCCGCGTTTAGCGTGCCGAAAGCCGCATTTTCAAGCGTTTCGCGCCCGATTTTGCGAAACCCGAGCAAAATAAAATAACTGTTTCCCTCCCCTAGCCCGAGTTATGAAAAATTCTTTCCGAGAGCAGTTGCAGCCTCCTTTCCCGATTTGAAAGCTCCATTCTCGAACCCGATAGTGGAATAGTTGGAGGAGGTGCTTTTGCCTGAGATCTTCTTTAGGACTTTCCAAGTTGATGCTCCGCCACTCTTGAAATTCATCTGCTCCGTGAATTTCTCCCAACACTCCCTGTGCTTCTCCAGATATCGCTTAATCTCGCTATCCAGCTCAGCAATGGTCGGATCCAGGTGATCTGCGACTCTCTTTGCATCCCTTGACGTTATCTTCTCCAAAATTCCCCTAGTGACATTGGGAAAAAAGGTCTTAACTCGGCCCTCCGGAATGGCTGCTTTCATGGCCTTGCGAATCGCGTCGGTCAGGTGACGTTCTTTCTGGTGCACGTTTCCATTCCATGGGTAGTCAGCCACATGGTGAAGTGCTACCTCCCTGAACAAGCGCCGGTCTGCAAGGCAAAGATCAAGATAAGACCTTTGACGGATACCTGAATAAGGAGCAAGAGAATTAGAGAGATCGACATGGACAAAAACGGGGATATGATCACTGGACAGAGTTGTAGCGGTCGACTAAGAGCAGGCGCTAGAGAGATTACAAGATGCAAGAGAGATGTCTGGACTAGAGGATCGGCCGTTGGCCGGGAGAGGAGTGGGCTGATCATCGTTACCAGGGGTGTGCGGCAAAGGAATTTCAAATTTTGGCAAACGGCAACGGCAAACCCCAAAAATGACCGGCAAACGGCAAACGGCAAAATCTGTTTTGTGCTATAATATACCGACATTTGCGTCCAAGGAGGGTTGCCAACTTCAGATGGAGTTTCGGGATGTAATTTTGATATGTTCTAGGGGGAGGACAGTGTTCCAGTATCCCATGCTCAGAATCTGCTAAATGCCTCAAGCAGTCCTTAAAAAGACGAAAATCTGATCAAGGCCAAAACGGTTCGGCCGAAGCGAGTAGAGCCGATTTAACGATTGATTTACCTTTAAATGTGTTCAGAATAGATGTAGAAAATTTTGATGCATTGATTCCGTTTAGATCAGAAACTATGTATTGTTGCCCAGATTCTGATCTATTCTGAACATACAGAAAGGTAATTCAATCGTTGAATCAGCTCTACTCACTTCGGCCGAGCCGTTCTGGCCTTGTTCAAATTTGAAACTTTTTAGGGACTGCCTGAGGCATGTAGACAACCCTTCCTTGTTAGTCATGTCGTATTCCATGCAAAATCTGCCAGTTACTATGGGCCTGACGTTTCAATAGCTTTTACAGGAGGAAAAATCCTGTGTATCAAAAGCTACTCGAAAGCCTCAGGTGATCAGGAGTTACCACCAAGATCAACAAGGCTATAAGCTTCTCCATCGCCTGCGATAATTCTGTTGATTCCTCTCCATTTGAAGTGTCCGTACAAATCAACGCTAGAGATTCAAAAGATGGACGTCTTCTTGAACAGTGCAAAGTGTGACATCCCGTGAGAGAGAGAGAGTTATCAAAAGGCCTTTTGCGGATGCTCCCGAGAAAGTCAATATACAAAGATGGACGGACTCCCAACTGGATCGTCTGCGTCTTGTACGTGCGGAGCACACCAAGTTCGTCTGGGATCACTTGAGTAGGATGGCCGTCATCTCATATTGGGGGTCGTACCACCTGGAGTCAGCAACACCGACATGGAACTCGGTAGGCGGGCTAGAAATACCCTTGCCTCGTTACGCTGCGGACATTCCCCTATGCTGATGTCATACTTGCATAAGATCGATCGCAGTAAGCCTGAGTGCCCGGACTGTGGTAGCCGTGGCCACACAACTGAGCACCTATTCGATTGCCCAAAGAGGCCTACCACCTTGACAACAATGGATTTATGGACGATTCAGGTTTCAGTCGCCCGTTTCTTGAACCTCTGGCAAAAACCTTCCTGCGGCTGCAAAGAAGAAGAAAGTGTGACAGATGTTCACAGTGTGACAGGCCCGCAAAGGATTTTCTGAAAGGAGCCTGCGGCCAGCGCGTCCCAGCCTAGACGATCCATGGAAGATCAGCAAACCGTGAGCAAGCTTGGTGCGATGGGAGTGTGCGCCGACCCAAATACTGTGGACGATACTGGTACCACAATCAGGTGCGAATAGAAGGGTGAATACGCGATGATTGGTCGGAATTGATGGCGAAAGACAGTTCACACCGCGATCAGCAGCGCGCGGTTTAGGTTATAACCGGAGTCAAAATTTTTACTGTTAGTAGCAAGTAAAAGGCTCAGGGATTTCAAATTCGCTCACTTGAAACTACGATTGAATGGCTACCCTTGTGAGGCTACAAGAATGGAGTGAGACTAGTCTAGTTGAAGTACTCACGGTAAACGCAGCCTACAAATTCTCAAATCAAGAGCTCCAAGGGGCATGTTGATCGAATGCACAGAATGAGGGGCGTTTGACTGGTACAAGCGACGCGCGCGACGGAAGTCCGCTGCGCTCACTGGAGCGCCGCGTGCAGTGCGCTAGCCAGCTGAACTGCTCTTGGGCTCTTACCTTTCTGCGTATTCGGCCTACAAGCTGGCACGAGGACAATTACATCTACAATGTCGGCTAGAAACAAGCTATAAATCGCCTTATACGGTTCAAAAACTTGAATGTGGTTTACCCGCCCCACTCACCTCCCCTGTGGCTACCGAGGAAGTGGGTGGAGCGAGTACACCACGTTCAAGTTTCGGGCCCTATATTGCTATTGGTTGCTCGTTTTGAGCTGGTTTCCCTCACTGTTGTTGCAATGGGCCTCGATCCCTTGGATTTCCGGTGAAAAGTTGAAGGCGGGTTTAATCGTCGCCTTCGAAGGTCTTTCATTTTCATCTTTACACCATTTCCTAGCAAACCCAGCTCTGTCATTATTAAGTCAACCTTTCATTTCAGCTAATGATCTCAAAATCGAAAATATTTGTGACCACTGCCTTCAATGACCGCCTTGAATATTGTTCAACTTTCAAAAATCCGGACAAAGTGTTTGCAGATTTGATAATTTTCCTGTCCCAATTATTACCATCAGCTAACCATCCAACGATAAGTGAGCCTATATACACGAGTTCTCCATTGGTTCATATGTCTAAATAAAACTGCTTCTGCGCTACAGCTTTGATATAACTTGGTTTTGTAATCTCAGAACTGGCAGTAATGGGTATGCCTCTGAAATTTTTTTTTTGCGATTTTGGCATTCTCAAAGGGTTAAGAATTTGATGATTAAAAAAAGACATCTGGAGGCTCCCAAACAATTTAGAACTCGAACGAACTCCTCTGATTACCCAGTCGAGATGTTTTCATAAGTTACCGATTGAAAGGGTACAATTATACATTGAATGAGCCGGAACCAGAAGCTGGAACTACATAGTCAAAATAATTATTTATAGCAACTCCGAATCGCTGACCAACACAGAGACTGCGTAAAGGGCAAATTCTGTTGTTTCAATGAATTTTTGCCGAAAATTTGCCGTTTTGAACGAAAATTTCGGCAAACGGCAACGGCAAACCCCAAAAATGGCCGGCAAACGGCAATTGCCGCACACCCCTGATCGTTACGATTGACCAGATCGCACTCCTCCGCTCATTCTCCGACGTCTTTCCCTCTAGCGTCAGTGTCACGCGACGAACAGAATATGTGAGCATTGAAATCGCCTGCGAAGACAACAGAGGGTGAAATAGTTGCGCAATGCTTGAGTGAGGGAGTAGGGTCGTACGATTGGGGAACATGATGGGAGGCATATAGATGTTAAAAGGAGATATAGGTGTTTTGAGAGGGACATGGTTAGGTAGGTACTCAAAGAGTACCGTCCTTGGGTGTGTTTGGTATGAGATGAGAGAGTAAATTTGATAATACTAAAGTAAAGAGATGCCCTTGGAGCGTGATGAGCAGTGTAACCCGGAATTTCAGGGTGTGGAGCGGTAGCAGAAGGAGAAAGCTTGGTTTTCTGAGCCTTAATGACATCAGGGGCCGGATGCATCAACGCGCCGGGTTGGAGCAGGGCAGTAGGCATCTTTGACGATAACAGTGCGAGGGCAGTAGATCATCCAATCAATGGATCCGAGATGCTCAACCTACGCGTGGTGGATCTGTGGAGTCGACTACCAAGATCAAGGAGACTCATCAAACGGGCATCAACAACTCCACGAGGAGTTTTTTTCTGTATGGGAGTGCGAATGGCTGGCTGCCGCACTCCTTCGCATTCTACTGTTGCGAGCCGACATTGAGAGGAACCCAGGGCCACGCAGCAAGACTCCACGATATCCCTGTTGTAATTGTGGATTGTCGGCTTAATTTGCAAGCGTCCAGTGCGGTGGTTGCCTCGCTGGGTACACCTCAAATGTTCGGGGTTAACCAGCTATAATGACTACACTGGTGCTTATTGTTGTGCATCTTGCTCTAACTCTCCCCTAGTGTTCCTCTTCATAGTCTAGACATTTTTCAACTCAATATCAATGGCCTGCGTCCCAAACTTGCTGAACTCACATTGTACATTAAATGCTTTGATCCAGATGTCATTCTCCTTCATGAGACTAAACTTAGCCCAACATCCTCCCTACCCCGCCTCCCCGGTTATACGTCTTACCACCTCCCTCGCACATCTCATGGTGGAGGCGTTTCTACGTTTGTAAAAACTTACCTTCTCATCTTATAGCTCTCCCTAATGATAATGCTGTAAAATGTATTGGTGTTCATGTTGTATTGCTAAGTTGTCCTATAGATATTGTTAATATTTATATTCCCCCTATCTCCTCATGTCCCAATTCGTTTAACCCCACTCAATTTTTGCAATCTCTGCACACTGCCCTCCCTTCGTCTTCTGTTGTCATGGCTGGCGATTTTAATGCTCACCCCACATCCTGGTTCTTCTCCCTAGAATCCGATGACAGAGGGGAACTACCTGAGCTTTTTGCTGAGGATTGTGATCCTGTAGCCATTAACGAGGACGCCCCCACTCGCCTTCCGTCCACGGGCGGGCCTTCCTCTCCTGATGTCACTTTTGTATCATCTTCTCTTGCTGTTTCCTGTAGCTGGTCCACTGCTATAGCTATGGCCAGCGATCATGTACCCATATGTGCTTCATTGGATTTGTCTCTCAACAGTCACCTGGCACCTTTCATAGGCTCTCGTAGCAAATTGTACACCAACTACCGTAAGGCCAACTGGGTCATGTTTAAAGAGGTGTTACTCAGCCGGGTAGCCTGCTATCCGCTAACCGGCTCCGTTGATGAGAAGGACAAGTTGATTGTTGATGCCATATGCAACGCCTCCAGAACTGCAATTCCTACAGGACGCGTTGGAACGTTTCACCCTAGCGCTCCTAAAGATGTCCTGGAGCTGGTCGAATTACGGGACGAGAAGGGCCGAGCTGATCCTACAGTTCCCAGCATTCAACGACTGTCTGATGAGATCACCAAAACGCTGAATGATTACAAGCGGATGCGATGGATGGAGTTCACTGAATCCTTGAATTTCTCCACTGATGCAAAGAAGACCTGGAGCATTCTTAGGCGGTTGTCTGGGAAGAAATTGGCAGCAGATCGCAACATGCTTGAGTTCCCTTCGGGGAAATTCGAGTCCGGATTGAAGGCTGCATGTCGACTTGGAAAGCACTGTGCTTCAGCGACGTCCCGCCGTGCTCGTTCCATAAGGCTCACTCTCCGGTCTATAAGGAAGCTCAGCCGACAAGATGTACCTGCCATAACTGCATCTGAGATGTCTTCCCTCATCAAGTCCATGAAGAACTCGTGAGCCGAGGGACCCGATGGTGTGTCAGCCGTCCATCTCAAGCACTTGCCGGAAGAGTTCCTTGAATTACTTCGTGACCTAGTCTACTCGTCATTCAGCACAGGTGTCATTCCCCGCTAGATGGAAGCAAGCAATTGTTCTTCCGATCCTCAAGCCTGGCAAACCAGAAGATCAAGCAACTTCGCATCGACCCATTTCCCTTTTGTCCCCTATCGCTAAGTTCATTTCCCTTTTGTCCCCTATCGCTAAGTTGCGGAGAAATTCATCAACCCGCACTTCCAATAAGCATTACGTCATAACGTGCATCAACATGGCTTCAAGAAGGCTCACTCTACCAGCACGGCACTCACGTCCATCACAGAACACATCATTCCTGGCTTCAACATGAAACCTCCAGCTGGTAGAAGTATAGTCGTGGCAGTTGACATAACCGCTGCCTTCGATAATGTCAGTATCCCGCTGCTGTCTAAATCGATCCTGGACTCTACTATTCCTGACTGGTGCAAAAGATGGACTGACAACTTTGTCAAAAATCGTTTCATTCGTGTGAAATTTGATGGACACTTGTCGAAGTCTGTGCCCCTGAAGGCAGGCGTTCCACAAGGAGGAGATTTATCTCCCAGCCTGTTTTCTTCGTATCTGTCTGATGTGCCGAAGCCGTCGTCAAACATCCCCTTATGTCTATATGCGGATGACATCACTATTATTTGTACTGACCATGTCATCGATCGAGCCACTGCTGAGATGAATAAATACCTCGTCAGTCTGGCCAAGTTCCTTGAATCGAAGCAGCTAAAGGTCTCACCAACCAAGTCCAGCGTTACTTTGTGCACCACAGCGACTGCCGAACACAAGCTGCATCCCAAGGTTCTTTGGGAAGGAAATATGCTGCCCTAATCAAAACATCTCGTCCACTTGGTGTATTCCTGGACCCGTCACTGCGTTTTCACGAAAACACACGTATTCGAGCTGCTGCTGCCAACACACGTAACAACATTCTACGTTCGCTATCAGGCATTACATGGGGCAGCTCTAGGGAAGTTTTGCGAACCACCTACGGGGCTATGGTGCGACCGGTGCTGGAATATGAAGCCCCAATATGGTCAAGACACCTGTCGGAAGCCTTTTGGAGCAAGCTTCAGCGTGCAGAGTACACTGCTCTACGCGTGACCACTGCTGGATGCTCTAGATCCACACCGGTATCTCATCTACATCAAGAGTGTTCGCTGCTTCCTGTAAAGCAGCATTGTCAACTCCAGTCGCAACAGTTCCATGTGGGCATTGTAAGGAATTCTACACACCCTAATTTCCCATTACTGTCATCTGGTCCCCATTTCCGACATACTCGCTCGCCACTTCATGCTGCAGTCTCTGTCTTGGATCGTCAACGTTGGGCGACGTCGGAGCTCAATCGCTTCAGACTACTGCGAATGGAGCCCACCCGATTCGTCAGAGAATACCTTTCCAGTGCTCCCTTAAATCCAATTCTTGGTGACGTGCCCCCCCCCCGATCGATGACAGCGAAACGGACCTACCCAGACGTACGCGCGTCATCCTGGCAGGTCTACGATGTGGACACTCCTCACACCTCAAGGCCTTCGTCCATAAGATCGACTCGTCGATCCCCGACGAATGTCCTGACTGCCACAACCCAGGGCACGATTCATTTCATTTATTTTCATGTCCTGCAAGGCCGACTTCTCTAACAGTTATGGATATAAGGACGAACCCGTGTTATATGGCTGCCTTTTTACACCTATGAGGAGAAGCTGTATGTGGCCGATAAGAAGAAGAAGATCTAATCAATCGTGCCCCAGCAGTGTTTTTCGTTGCTCTAGCTGCCCCAGCCGAGTAGCTGGGGCGGCAGGGGCACATTGATTTTGTGATTTACGGAGAGTTTCAAGGGCGCGGACTGCCGCGCCTCTGCCCTAACCCGGCCTGTTGATGCATTCGGCCCCAGGATGATGAGTACGTGCAAAAAGAGAGAGTTCAAACAGCTTGGCACGAAGGCCGTTGAGGGTAATATGTACAATAGAGAGGGGGCGGTTGGGAAATGGAGAATCAGAGTTGCTGGGGCAGAGCACAGAACACGACGGAAGGAGGAGTCGTGATACCTCTTAGAAGTGAGACCCGAACAGGAGAGATGCACCCACCTCTGACATCCAAAGCATTGGACACTTTCCATTCCAGGTGGCATTCTTGCTGCATGTGGCGCATATGTACTTCTGAGCGGGTGCTGGATTCCTCTCGACACCAGCCATTTGTAGTAGAATCCTTGGGAGAGCTGCGGCCAGCCAGCACCTCTACCATGGCGAAAACCCTCTTCGCGGAGGGATTGGCGTCGGATTGCACGAAGGTGATCTTCTTTCCTCCACATTGCCACGGCACTCATCACCTTCACAGAAATTAGACATTCGCGCTCGGCCGTATTGCAAGGGCTGCTCTAATGAGAAGGGCCTGTCTCAACTCAAACGAAATGCCCTTGGGGGTTTCAAGAGATATAACTGAGTTTGGCGCGGGGTATGGTGCAGACCAATTTTACTCAGACCCCCCCCCCCGGAGGCACGTGATTTGGTCAAATTTTCGGCGATTTTGTCAGATCCCCTCCCTAGAGCGTGAATGTGTCTGTTTTTTTGTAAAATAAAAGGGAGTAGAACATTTCATGTAAATCGGAAGGGATAATTCATTGAGAGACAAGTGAGGGCTCGAAAGGAAATGATAGCGCTTCACATGTTGCATTATAACGTGATCGGAACGGTGTTTTTAGGGCTAGACATTTTCATCAAATTTACACCTACGCTTAGTATTGATTATTTGTGGAGGGGGACCCACGACTCCTGAAAATGTTAGAGGATTCCATGTTTAGCGATCGGCTTCGTGTTCTCGATTAGATCTCTAGCTGGGAGGGGGTTACCCGCCCAGTTTTTCGCCGCTGACCTATCATAGGAGCAGCAAAGCCTGATGTGACAGACCAGCGGCGAAAAAATATGGGATAGTCTTCTTCCAGCAAGAGAGCTCAATCAGTGCCTGGCTTTGCTCTCTGCTGCACGAGACCGCACGTTCAACACTGTGTGACTTGCAGTTTGCCGTACGACAATTTTTCTGGGAGGTATACATAATAATAATCATTGCCCGAACTATGACTACAAACATCCAATCAGGTTGGCACAGTATGTTGAACTTTTCGGAAGAGCGCAAGTATTCAGTGAACTTCAGCGAAAGGAATGCTGTGCAATGGGAAAAGCTGTTGAAGAAGATGCCCGAGGTTCCGTCGTACTAATGATCTTGAAGCGAAGTTAGTTTTGGTAGAAAAGGCTTAGTGCTATCCGTCCTCATGTCACTTCTACCGTAGTGCTTGCGCGATGTTTTCTGTCACCTGTCAGAGACGCACGTTCCACCCCATATGACTTGTTACCCCAGCGTTAGCTGTGCCGCGGACGTTGAGGATCGTCATACATAGCGACATCATTGCTTGCGATCACATTATACGACTCCTTGTTTGGCATCGAGTTCGGTTCTTTCGCTTAAATAACCATTCCCAGAGAATGTAAACAAGGAGGAAACCCTGAGCAAAACAAGCTGACACAACCGTAAAATCAATTTATTGTAAAATGAGAGCAGAATAATACGCGCACGGAAATCACAAAACACGAGTGCAAGGAAACAAGAACAAACAATCAAAACCTAATATGAACTCAACCTAACAACCCTAAAACAAAATCCTGAGGACTAATGCAGAGCTCCGGCTTGAGAGATTTCACGATCGCTGCGACTGGAGAAGAGGAGAGGGTGAGGAAAGAGTACTAAAACGGGTCCGCGGCGACCCTAGTGAAGAGCAGGAAGATCCAGAATGGTCGTACTCCCCTCGACGAGGTCTAAAAAGACTTTTCCCGCACCTCCGTGCACCTTGCGGCCTGCATGGCGTACAGTACCCCGTATTTCCTCCATTGCGTACCACTGGGGCTACCGTACTTTAAACTGGCACAATGCAGTTTTTTGGCCTTTCAAGGTGTTTTCTTACTTAGTTTTGTTCTTTCTTTTCATTTTTTTTCTTCTTTTAACCTCCATTCCTCACAATCGAATCTGATCTCGATGACAAATGGGCTTCATTCTGTCCATCGTTCCGGCGAACAGCTCGGCCCTCTCACGTCTCACTCCATAGCTTAGCAAACACTCGACGACTATAGTTGGTGTAGCCTACATCTGCGCTAGCACATGGAGCATATGGTAGTTGATGCTGATCACGTCTCCGATCCGTACATCATGATAGGGCGATTAATGTTAAAGTAGTGCATTCCCCATCAACTCTGGGATGTCTGGAGCAATCCCAGCGTTTATTTGATATGTGTCGATTGATTTCCCGTCTTGATTGATATTCACACATCGAATACACGCTGGAATTGCTCCAGACATCCCGGCGGGAGCTGACGGGTAAATGGGGGGGGGGGGATAATCGCCCCAGTTGTACCTTTCGCATATCGTTGTTGAATGTCCACTGCATATCTAGTTCTTCAGGAAACGGCCCAATTAACAGAAATCGTTCACAAGTCCGATACGTCGTCCATCTTCGCAATTTTCCGTTGAAGGCCTTCGAGACCCCCATCCGCATGCATTTTGTTGGGAAAAAGACGAAGTTCATAGGCTGCGGCT
Source organism: Aplectana chamaeleonis (assembly GCA_029168955.1). Taxonomy (NCBI): domain Eukaryota; kingdom Metazoa; phylum Nematoda; class Chromadorea; order Rhabditida; family Cosmocercidae; genus Aplectana; species Aplectana chamaeleonis. The sequence continues at coordinate 198,655 of JAPDOI010000321.1, forward strand.
TACTTAGTATAGTATGAGAACGACATGCTCGTCCGCTTTGCACTTTTGCTGTAGCTGTACGCCATAACGAGATTGAATCCTCTTGAGTGGTGCAGACAAGTTTTATAAGAACGGTTTAAAATAAGTCATGTATACGCTTTGATTTGCATGTCGGTGGTGATATTATCACTCTTATGGTATTTCAAACAACTAATTGTGAACATAGAAATGCCATCCTGGGAAAAGAAGGGCAGGGAGTCATTTTTTTCTTCATGGTCAGCACCTAAAGGAGGGGATTACTTCAACGGCCTGGTCGACCCTGCTTCCGAAAATCTGAAAGTTCGCGTTGTCCGCTCGGCGTTAGGCCGACATCATACATCCCGCGACCAGCGACGGCGACAAAGCATATCAGGCGTACCGATTTTCCGTCGATATGGATGGTAAACATTGCGTCGTGTCGCTCGTCGGTGGAAGTATGGCCCCGGCTTTATTGTCCAAGTGTCGAGACCTTTTCTTACTTCTCACTTGACTTCGTTTGAAAAATGTTCATTCTCAGGTCAATGGGTCTTCACGATCAAGCGGCGTTGATTGAGGCACAGATGAAGCAAAACGCACGCCAAGCGGCTGCGTCTGCGAATCCACCACCTCCGGGTACAACACCGGCTCAATCGTCATACTCAAACTCGTCGTATCCGGCGACATCAACTGGAAATGCCTCGTCACAATATGGCGGCTATTCAGGTGCCCAAGCGCAAAACTTTCCCGCCACAGGACCGTTCCAGTCCCAACAGCAGCAGTTTTAAACGTGGGTGACACATAGAGGGATGCATTTTTTAGAACGTTAGATCTCGAAGCAACCCGTCAGAAATATGGCGAGTCTGTTTTATGTTAATGTGACTGTGACTTGTTATCTTTTCGGCGGGTAACAATGTTTCGACGTTATCTTTTTTGTTCCTGAATTTTTGTTTGAGCGTTTTATAGAGAATAAGAGCCCATTTTATTCATGATGAAAGTTTTGTGCTGATTTCATGTTTCAAAGTTGATAAATGTTGTTGATCCGCGTTCAAAATGTGGACATCACCGAGTGTGCCCTGTTGCTCGCTCATTTGCCAACGTTTTGAACGTTATAGTGCTGCATTGTTGTAAAATAATGGATAATTTATAGTTTTTAGAAAGGGTATTCGGGCAGAGAGGCATAATTGGAAAGTTGTCATGCAATGATTTTTCGAGGCTTTTCTTTTTTTTTTGTTGCCCGGGCTTATTCTGGCGGGAGTTTTCGTGATTTAACAATAGTTATGCATCACCTCGGGACCCTATGCGGGCATGAGGGTTTACTCTTATCGTTGTCAGAGGCAAAATCGTTCAAGCACATGCGTGATAGAGATATATGTTTTAGAGTAGTCTTCACACCCTACCAGGGATGTGCGAAAAGTTTTCGAAAACTCGAAATTCAAAATGAAGATTCTCGTTCTGAGACCAATTTTCCCGGTTCAGATAGGCCATTTGGAGTGCGACCATTTTCCGGAAAATTTTCGGTATTGATTTTGCGAAAAAGCCGAATAAGTGAAAAAAAGTGTATTCTTGCAACGTAGCATATTGTAGCGATGCATTCCACAAATTTCTGAGCGAATCTGATTCGTTTTTCGGTGTCGAAATTTTTTCGCGCACCCCTGCCCCTTACTAACTGAGTTTCCTATTGGTTTGAGTAATATCTTTATTGTTCTCATTTTGTCTCAATATCCATTGCTAGTAAGGGAGTAATATCGCCTTACATTCTCTAGACAAAAACTGGCTCACTGTTTTGCATTTTTTTTGGTCGACTAACTTCATGAAATTGTTGTGGTATGTCGTAGCGCGGTTTTGGGAAGCGTTAGCTGGCACTAGTGCTTGAGTTAAGGTTACACGGACGACCACTTAGGCTTAGCGCGGGTGCTGCGTGGGAAGGGGGGGGGCACTGTTGTATCGCACTTGGCCACGCCCATTTTTCCGCGCCGCAATGACTCTCCTGATTTTGGAAATCGAGGGAAACCCCGGGTAGGTGCTCAATTTAGTGCGGCACCGTAAAATGGGCGTGGCCAAGTCCATCGCGCCTTAGTGCCCCCCCCCTCCCACATAGCACCTTAGCGCGTACTTTCCGCTGCGTGCGACAGCACATTTTGATTTTCGGTCGATTTATATAGCAAACACTATGTTGCGTCGACTGTCGCGGAAAGTACAGTTCACTTCCGCACTGCCGTTCAGTCCGCAAAGTGCGCGCTGATTGCGAAATCGTGCTGCGGCGCGGTTGCGAGTATCCTCAGACAGGGATGTGGGATCACCTGGGCGGTGGGATCACCCGGGCACCAAAGGCGAAAAGCGCCCGAGTGATCTCACATCCTTGTCTGAAGATGCTCGCAACCGCGCCGCAGCACGATTTGTTTGAGGCAAGGGAATAGAGCGCTTTCTCTGCATTGGCGCTGCTCATTGGGCATCTGTGAAGCCTTTACTTGTGTCGTGGGGGTGCGTGTCGCGGCGTTCGATGTTTCTCGTTTTTTGCTCGCCGCTGCAGGCGAGAAAAATGTCAATAGTGAAGAAGAGTTGTCGAAGCACCGCGTCCACAAAATGCTAGATTAGTATAATGAAAATACCTACAATGCGAAGAATTTTCCGGAAGAAGACCGGTGTAGCATCGGTTGCCGCGACGCCCCCGCTGCGCCTTGCCGCTGACTCTGGCTAGGACAACAATTGATTTGATTCGTTGGGCTTTCCGACGCTGCCCATGGCTGAGCTATGACATGCAAAAATATCTCCATTATGAATTTTCACGAAATTCTGTTCTGTTTCTGTAATGATCCTTTCAACTCGATACTTTCACTTTCCTTACAGATTGAAAAAATCATTTTGAATTTTTTTCTTTGTTTTCTCACTGCCTGTACAATTGTGAAAAATACAAGGATCAGAATTTGCTGATGTAGATATATATATTTATGTTCTCGTAAAGAAAGGGTTCTTTTTAATGGTGATATGATTTCGTTAATAATGTGAGGTTTTTAATATTTTGGTTAATAATGTGAAATTTCGTTTGTTTAGATTGTTTGTGTAAAGGAAAGGTGCAGCCAGTAACATCTGATGGTTGGTGGTAGCTCGTTGGTGTCAAGAGGGCAGTGGTGGTATGCTGGAAATGAACCGGCGGTAGGTTGACGGGTGCTGAACTCGAAATCTCGGCGTTTATGGGGTCACATGAAAAGAAAGACTGAGCGCGGTCCATTAGCCGACCACTAGCGGGTGGGCGTCGGTTTGACCGGTTTCCGCTGGCGGTTAGCTCGCAACCTTCCAGTGTTAGTACTAAAGCTCCCGCGGATGGTTCGCAAACTTCTAGTCTTGGTTTAGAGTGAGTCTGAAAGCTCCTGTGGTTTGTCCTGCAGCTAATCACTGTCGATCAAGCTTTTACTGTCGTCCTCGGAGCCAGATTCCAATCCGCATTTGCGGACAACGGTTGTTGCATCACGCAATAGGATGATAATCGTGCTGGGAGCACTTGATCCCGGCGTGCTTCACCTTTCTCCGAGCACAATTATCCTCGTTTGGTGTGCTGCAACAGCCGTAGTCCTCAATTTTGGACCGGGGTTAGCCTCAGAGACCCACAGTACAGCTCCCTGATTGGCCTTGGCCGAGTCCGGACCGGCCGCAAGAATTTGGGGACTAACAACGGGAGCTAGCTAACTATCCGCGGGAGCTAGCGGGCTGAATGCCAGTGGAAACCGGTCTAGTCAATGCACTGGTGGTGGTTAAGATTGTTCTGCGTTCTGGGACCCACAGCTTAGCGCGTTCTTTTGTCCATCCGCGTTCCATCTTCCAAAAACCGCACAAGTGCTACGCGGGGCGATAATTTTGGGTTGGTTCATTTAGAAGCAGCGAATCAGCAACTTTAAACTTTTCCGTGTTTCGCGCTCTGAAAACCGTTTTTGGGAGTTTTGCATTAGAGTTCCGAAACCCGAGAAAAAAATTTTAGCGTCGAAACACGATTTTTGAACTTTCATAATTTCATTCCGCTCATCACTGATCGCGCTCAGGTTTTCTCTTGATCAGTTGGGTGCTAGCTCCTGCTCTGACACTCGTCTAGGAGTCGCCTCGTGATATCGAGGTAACCATTCTCAAAAGAAGCTCGCCTCATTATGATGAAATTTTCGCCCTACCTAGTGGAAATGTGAGGCGGCTCCAAAGTGAGGTAGCCCTACATTTTCACCTGGAAATGCGACAATTTCACAAAAATGAGGCGAGCTCAATTCGAGACTAGTTACCTCCATGTTTCGAGGCGAAACCTAAACGAGTGTCAGAGTACCTCACATTTCCATCTGTCGTTCGATATCGTTTTCAAGGGTGGAGAAATCTTTGCTTCCATCCGCGCCACCGTTAGTACCTCGCTTTGGGGCATACCACTCCAGGACAGGAGGCTAGCGGGTCCGCAGGAAGATAACAAGGTTGGGTTGCTGAGGTCCGTCCCTCCAGCCCTACTTGGCTAAAATGACTACCACCGTCTGCTAGTGAGAGTTATTCGACTAAGATCTATTCTGTGACCTATTCTATCTGCTTAAGCCTGAACCGGTAAAATGTTGTTTCATGCAAAAGTCTTCGGAAGTATGGGCTATCATACAGGTTATATTGTTTTCATCATTCGTATTAATTCTGACCCGGTTATGACGGCGTTTAGTCATTCGTTCTTGATTGTGTTTCGGAAATGTGTTTTGTACATGATTACGTCATCTGTTGTAAGATCATGCGATACTTGTTGTATTCTGATTGTCTGCGTAAAGTATGTGGAATCTTACTTATGTGTCTGGGTGTTTTCCATTGTTGTTGCACCGATCAAAGTCAACGTAACTAGCCGTTGTTCACATCATCGTTTCGTACATCTCATGCGATATTCAGGCGTTTCTCTTCGTTGTTGGTGGCTGACTTTGGCAGTCCACGGTATTTTTGAGGAGGACGCATTTGAGCATTTTAAAGCCTCTGCATAGTTGGGCGACAAAAGTCGCGTCGCTGGGTAGGAAGATAGAGGGCGGCAACGCAGCTCCGCCCCTGCCCTTTATTCCCCATCATTGCGGTGCAACTTTCTCCGCCTGACTATGCATATGCCTTTACTTTTTTTTCGGTCGCTGGCGAAGTAGTTTACCATCTAATAACCCAATGATCAGTTTTTGTGTGCGTGTGCGTTAGTAGGTGTGTTATATAGTGGTGATTTCTTGAATGTTGTGTACCTATCTGTTTTAGAATGGGTGCTGTAGTGTTTTCATTGAAACTGTTTTAATGTGTGTATGTTATTGTAGTTGGTTTCTGATATTTGTCCTACGTATTCTGTTAAGAGATTATGGCACTCACGATTGATTATGTTGTTTGAACTTTCCTTTAAATTTTTCTTCGCAGTTTTCGATTGTTTTATGGTGTTTTCGATTTGTCTGTTCTAAATAAAGTGGTGTTTTTAGTCGTCTGTGTTGGATTTTCAGCGTATTTCAAAGGTCTGGTCCAGATTGTGCACATTTTTTTGAAGAAAATTATTGGGACGTTGATAGTTTTTACGTTTGAAATATAGATGGTGTCTGTGTGTCGCCGTCTGACTATGCAAGAAAGGAATGGGCACCTTCTCTGTGGTAAGTGGCTACTTAGAATGCTGAGCATGAGTCTGGTGACTAATTTTCGAGAAGCGTCCGAATTTCACAGCCCCCTTCTCTGAATTACGGACTTATTGCTTGGCGATGAAAATTCCACTACCCCTTGCAACCAGTTGTGTCCAATGACAACCTCGCACTGTAAAAGTGAAATGCTGGGCAGCAGCACGTGCTGCTCGGAGAAACAGGTGGTCCACTCAGAGCGGGGACGTTTCGCTTATAGGCACTACTGTGGAGCCGCCCCCCTCCATCGTCATCGCATCAGGGGCCGGATGCATCAACGCGAATCTCGGGGTTTTGGCAGGCTGGGGGCACGCAGGGCAGCGAAATCGCTATGCTAAGCCACTTTGGCAGGGGCAGTGCCCCTAACTGCCCCGGCTAGGAGGCTGGGGCGGAGACTGCCTCGGCTGGGGCAAGAATGATAAAACGTACATAATAAACAAATAAAGAAACAGGATGCAGTAATCAACCGACATCATTTTTTTTATTTAGCTTAACGTAAACGTTTGTTTACCTGAAGGTATTACTTCAAAAGGCAAATGGTTCCATTTTCGTGTGCTTTTCTTAACATACCCTCCTTTTTTTGGCATTTTGTTTTTTTTATCACAGTTTCTAATTGAAAAAAAAAACTTATGGTGCTGCATCCATTTTCTTTCTCCAATGGATTTCCCGTATTCCTTATATGTACCATGCACCAATATCCAAATTTTTTTCTTCTAAACTCATTCGGTGGCTTCTTCCATACTCGCAAGAAAAGTGTAATAAATCCGGTTTTCATCTGCGCGTTTAGAAAATTTTTGATCGTGGAAAAAAAGGTTTTCGTCCAACAGTCCTTCGAAGAACTCTGAAGGGATCCACCTGGATTCCACATAAAACCTGTCTGTAATCTGATGCGTAGGTGCCGGATCTAAGCTGAAGCGACATAATACATATTTCCGGTAGATTCGTAGTAGAATCACGACATTACATGGGTTTTGCCTAGATCCCACGGCCTAATCCACGCGAAAATGCGTCATTGCCGGGATTCTGCCGCGAATCTTCGTAATTCTTGCCTTTGCATTCCAAGGTATGGGTCATCATCCATTACCAATCCATCGCTTAGTAGTCCGCAACTTTATCGACTGATCCATATCCGCTGCTGTACTGGGCGCTTTCATTGCAATTATGGCTGAGTTGTAGGGATATGCTCGCGGCAGGCTTTTCGGTAAAGTTGTGCCATATTTGCGACGATTCCCCGGTATTTTTGCGGTAAATTTGTGGCTGGCGCACCTCGATAAATTCGCGCCATTTTTGCGGCTCGCGCCATTTTCGCGTGAAATTCGCGGTAAAATCGAGGTACAAGGTGAACTCTCGGCTCTTTCCAAGCCATCCGTTCTAGAGGAATGAAGGATTTTTTTTGGAAACTCCAAAGAAACTTCATCAAATCCCTCATTTTTGTACATTCCTTTTGCATAGTGATGAGAGAATATCAAGAAGGTTACGATTTTTAAGAGTGCTCAATAATACTCTGCTCAATAACTGAGATAATCGTCCGTCAACGGCTTGCATCCTTCCTCTTCATTCTCTGTTCTGCGCTCTTCTTCCTACGTTTTCACAACGGATGAACATCTTGCAGACCCTTTCCTCCTAGCTATAGAAAAATAGTGATCATAAGCGGAAAATTTGGCGGGTGTAATAAGCCGAGAAAAATACAACATCGTTAAAAAGAGTACCAATCAGTTTCTCTGCACTCGGAACATCAAAATATCTCCATAATGTGTAAAAACGTCATTACAAAGACACAGTATGTGATGTCGCTACTACTATGCTTTTCTATATCTGCGCAAAGCATCAGAGCAAGACGACGATCTATTATACCTCATACTAAAACTTAGCATAGAAAGGGTCGAGTAAAATGGCTTTTAGAGGCAGACCGCCAAAAAGGAGAAATTTCGTGAGTTTCGATATATGTACACCAAAACTTCTTCAAAAATGTTGATTCTGAAGCGCAGTACGCCACAAGTGCAGTTTTGCGCACGTTATGAAACATAGAGCCCCATTAACGACCGCTTTCCGAAATTAGATCAAATACAAAATACTGACAGTGAAATCTAAACATGTGTTCTACTAACACGCTACCCCCTATAAAACGTCGGAATTCACATTATTCAAGGCGCGAGCGGCGCGCGCGACACCTCGGCCTCCGTCTGCCCTGCGCTCTCTCACTGTCCCTAACCTCCGCTCCGCACCAGCATGCGTAGGAACCAAGTGAATTTCGCCGGTTCATAGCATGTACATTATAAGAATGGGGAATGCAAGATGCTCAAATGTCCCAAAAACAAAAAAAAATGGAAAAGGAGCAGGCACAAAGTAAACGGGGCGAAAATTCACAGCTGTCCCGATCTATCGATCGCAGATTTCAGCCGCAAAATGGCGCGCGCCGTACGTAAATTCTGTACACAACACTGGGGCTAGCTGCCCGACGCCATCGAGCGCTTGTGCATACGGTACAGGGAACCGACACTCGGGACACCTGCTCTGGGTTAGCCAGGCCCTGTTTCTGCCCTTGCCCCACCGTGTGCGTTGATGCATCCGGCCCCAGCAGTTCGTGTTGCAGCGGAAGTGTGTACTGCTTTTTGGCAAAACCTTCGCTGCATTCTCTTCGTAATCGTAGGAGCACGTGCTGTAGAATGATAATAAATAGAAGTTTCAGCGCATGTCCATCGGCATCGCAGCTCTACGTGCTCCTAGCGACACGGGACGCGCCCCAAAACGACCGAGGTTTCTGGCGCAAGGCCCTTTGATGGAGCCTGCTCTTCCACAGCAGGCTCCATCGGAGGGCCGTCCACATCTCACGATCCACTGCAAGGAAGCCAACCCATCCACAATCTACAACAAGGATGTTCCTTTCTGCTACCTGAGCGGTGAATGTCTAGAAATTTATTCGAGTAGTCCGTGTCCTCCGAGATGGTTATTCATAGGCACTATGCATACTCCTCAACGCCAGCGCGGCAGCCCGTGACGCGCTGGCGTGGCTGACGCCACGCCCGCGCGTGACGCCTTTTCCGCCATGACGGCAACGGCCGTAATGACTTTCCTCGTTTTCATTAATAATCCATCATCTATTTCACTCCGTTCCATGATAAGTAATTCCAGTACTAATCTTTGCAATCGTGATGGTGAACGCGGGAACAAAATTTGCATGTTTTGAACAGTTGAGTCCCACTTTTACCCGCTCCGCCATGGCGTCGCCTCTGAAGTATTTATAGACTTCGCAAGGCAAAGAAAATGTAATGCCGTCATCAACACTCACTGCTGTATTATGCATGAACGGGCAGGTCAGCGAGTCGAAGAATCCCGTTTTCTGGGTTACTGTAAGGCAGACGTAAAGTCAAGTGACTTTAAAGAGATAGAGTGTAGTCGCTATGCTGTGATCATGGGAGTCCTGGAGAATCGTATGGTAAAACCTATCTGGCTCGGATGAGCCCGGGCGGAGCAAACATTGGAACTATCAGTAATGGCACAATATAGCAGCGATAAGGAGATTTTCACATGGTAAGCCCGACAAGTGAGTGAATATCTGGGTAATGCTGACTTATGTGGCCCACTGAGTACTCTGGATTCTGTGGTCGCTAAGTATCAGCGTTATCTTTCCACTCTTTATCACACTATATATATATATATATATATATATATATATATATATATATATATATATATATATATATATATATATATATATATATATATATATATATATATATATATATATATATATATATATATATATATATATATATATATATATATATATATGTTTGTATACCCTGTCCCGAACGAGATGGCAAGCGAAGAGTCCAAAGAAGCAGTGCTCCCTCTGCGTCTCTGACATGTTTGGGTTACGGTAAGACGTCGCGTACGCAAACACGTAGCATGCCTTACCGTAATCAAAAACAAGGATTCGACAAGTCTTTAACGTTCTCACCTCTTTTTTTCACATACTTCATGACTCTTTTGCGTTATTTATGCTCGAAATGCTCGTGATACTCACTCTCGATACAGATATTCTTCTTTACGTTTCAGGGAAAGTGTTTCAGGATATGCATAACAGCTCGGAGGGCACGAAGTCAACTGTTTTGGATTACGGTAAGACATGTACGTATTCGCGTACGCGACGTCTTACCGTAATCCAAAAATGTCAGAAACGCAGATGCCGCTCATCCCTGATCGGGACGGAGTATATACCCTGTCCCAAACGAGATGGCAAGCAAAGAGTCCAAAGAAGCAGCGCGCTCTCTGCGTCTCTGACATTTTCGGATTTACGGACGTCGCGTACGCAAATACGTAGCATGTCACACCGTTATCGAAAAACAGAACTCGACGAATTTTTCACGTCCTTACTTCTTTTCTCACATACTTGATAGCTCTTTTGCATTATTTTCGTTCGAAATGCTCGCGATACTCACTCTTAAAACAGATATTCTTTTTTAGGCGGCAGGAAAGGTGTTTCAGGATATGGATAACAGCTCGGAGGGCACGAAGTCATCTGTTTTTGGATTACGGTAGGACATGCTACTTATTTGCGTACGCGACGTCCGTAAATCCGAAAATGTCAGAGAAGCAGATGGAGCGCTGCTTCTTTGGACTCTTCTCTTCTTCTTCTTCTTCTTCTTCTTCTTCTTTGCAGCCACATTGAGGGTTTTGTCATAGGTTGAGGAACTGGGCGACCAGTAACGGATTCGTCCATAAGTCCATTACGGTCAGCGTGGTAGGTCTCTCCGGACAGTTGAATAAATGTGCGGTATCGTGGCCGATGGTACCGCAGTCCGGGCACACATCTGATTTACTGCTGTCAATCCTGCTGACATAAGACATTAGCATTGTAGAGTGACCACAGCGTAATGATGCGAGCGTGCACCTGGCCCTTCTTCCGAGTTGAGCCTCGGATGTGCAGACTTGGGGCGGCACTACCCCCAATATGGGTTTAATGACCGCCTTTTCCAGATGACACCGTACAAACTGAGTATGCTCCTCGCGCAATAGACGGAGTCGTTCTTGCTGTGAGTCGTGCCATCTCTGCAGATTGACTTTGCTGGGAGCATCGGCGAATGGCTTTCTGATCTTTCTCTCTCTGACGGGGTTTAGCACTCTCCAAGAGGGTGATTTGGTTGTTTGACAATGTTGATGAAAAATTGTTGGGCCTGGAGCTCACAGTGCTCCCTTACTGGTAATAAGCGGGTCTCAGCATGCAAGTGATCGACCGGGGAACTTCTTGCACACCCGGTGGCGATTCGAAGAGCCGCATTCTGTATGCGTTGCATCTTAGTCCAAGAGGTTTCCGAAACTAGATGCTGCCAAACTGGGGCGCCGTATTCCAGTGCAGGCTGGAGAATAGCCTTATACGTTGTAATAATGGTTTCTTTGCTGCTACCCCATGTTGTACCGCCCAGGGCTCTAAGCACGTTAAGCTTCGCTTTTACGATAGCCTGTTTCTGTTCCGTGTTCTTATGGAATTTGAGCGATGGATCGAGTACGAGTCCGAGAAGTTTTGGGAAGCGGGCGGCAGGCAAACGATCTCCATTCCATACGACATACGGATGTGCGCTGTGTTCAGATGGGTCCGTTGTGAGTACGGATACCGATGACTTTGACGCAGAAATCTTCAGCATTTTGCGGTCGAAGAAGCTTTTCAGTGCGGTCAAGTACCCGTTAATCTTAGCGGCGGCCACATTTATGTCCCGATCACGACACAAGACAGTCATATCATCAGCGTAAGCGACCACCTTGATATCTTGGGGTGGGGCGGGCATATCTTCGAGGTACAGACTGAAGAGAGCAGGCGACAATACACCGCCCTGTGGGACTCCAGCTGCAATCGGAATGCTGTTTGAGACATGATTCTGGAACGTCACTCTAGCCCGTCTTCCCTTAGTGAATGCAGCTATCCAGCGCTTTTGCCATGGCGGGATGGATGACTCCAGTAAGTTGTTTGATAAGATGCCAAGATTCACTGTGTCGAAAGCCTTAGTGAGATCCAAGGCAACTGCTACAGTTCTTTCCGGCTTATACGCGTTGAAACCATCAATTGCATAGCTCGTAATTTCTAACAAAGCTGTCGTGGTGGAATGCATTTTTCTGAATCCATGCTGAAACACCTGCCTCTCGTTGTGCTCGGCCAGGTCTTTGACGATCAGCTTTTCAGCTACTTTAGCAAAAGAAGACAACAAGCTAATGGGCCGATATCCCTTGACTTAAGCTCGGGGCTTGCCAGGCTTGGGCAGCGGAACGACGTTTGCCATCTTCCAATTCTGCGGGATAGTACACGACATGAACGAGGAGTTTATCACATCAGTGAGGAGCGGTAGTAAGTCAGTGGGTATCTTCTTCAAGACAGCAGGACATATCCCATCAGGACCAATAGCTCTAGAGTTCCGCATTTCCTTTATAATCTTCTCAATTTGCGTCGTAGTAAACGCTTCGGCCGTGCTCATAAGCGGGAGGCGGCACAGCTCTCTTACAGTCACTCTATTCTGCGGACCTCGTTTAGCACTGGTGATGAAAAAACTTTTCCCGAGCGCATAAGCGGCTTCCTTTCCTGATTTGAATACGCCGTTGTCGAATTCGATAGTGGAGACGGTGGCGGGTGAGCTTTTACCCGAAAGCTTCCGTAAAACCTTCCAAGTAGCTGCACTGTCCGTCTTAAAGTCCATCTGTCCGGTGAACTTCTCCCACTCTTCTTTCTTGTGTCTGTCCAAATCCTTTTTGATCTCACTGTCAAGCTCAGCAACCACGGGGTCCAGATGATTAACCGCTCTCCTCGCATCTCTCGTTCTAATTTTGTCGAGGATTTCCTTGTTGACATTTGGATAGAACGTCTTGACGCGACCGATAGGGATAGCCGCATTCATGGCCTTGCGGATTGCGTCAGATAGATGGCACTCCTTCTGGTGCACGCTTCCATTCCACGGGTAATCTGCCGATAGGCGAAGCGCAACTTCACTGAACAGGCGCCAGTCTGCTCGGCCTAAATTAAGATAAGAACGTTGGCGAACACCAGAAAAGGGAGCGAGAGAATTGGATAGATCGATGTGGACAAAGACAGGAACGTGGTCGCTTGGCAGAGTAGTCGAGGTAGACCATGAGCAGCAGCCAGAAAGGTTGGACGAGACAAGAGATATGTCTGGGCTAGAAGATCGGCCGCTGGCAGGGAGACGAGTGGGCTGATCATCGTTTAGAATGACCAGGTCGCACTCATCTGCCCATTCTTCGACGTCATTTCCTCTAACATCAGGACCGAGAGACGAGCAAAAGGTGTGAGCGTTGAAATCACCCGCGAAAACGACCGAGGATGAGAGGGAGCAGTCGCTCAGCTGCTTGAGAAGTGGGATAGGATTGTAAGATGAAGGGCATGAAGTTGTAGGTGGAATGTATATGTTGAAAAGAGAAAGGGTGTTTTTAGGGGAGATGGATTGGGAGGTACTCGAGAGTACCGTCCGTGGGGGTGCTGGGAATGAGGTGTGAGGGAAGTGAAGATAGAACGAAAGTAGAGACTCCACCGCCGAGAGATGACCTTGGAGCATGGTAAGAAGTATAGCCTGGGATATTGGGATGAGGATAGGTAGGGGATGGAGAGAGCTTGGTTTCTTGAACCATGATCACGTCTGGATGGTAAGTACGAGCGAAGAGATAGAGTTCAGAAAGCTTGGCACGAAGGCCGTTTACATTGATATGCACAATGGAAAGGGGGCGATTTGAGATAGAGGAATCTGAGATGGAAGGTGAGGAGCACAACACACAACGAAAAGATGAGTTATGATGCCTCACAGAACTGAGACCCGAACAGGAGAGATGCACCCACCTTTGGCATCCGAAGCACTGGACGCTGGTATGTCTCCAGTTTACATCCTCTCCGCACGTGGCGCATTGGTACTTCTGAGCGGATCCAGGATTCCTCTCCACGCCGGCCCTTTGCAGGAGAATCCGAAGGAGAGTTGCGGCCGGCCAGCACCTCTCCCATGACAAAAACCCTCTTTGTGGAGGGGATGACGTCGGTTTGCACGGAGGCGATCTTCTTTCCTCCACACTGCCACGGCACGAACGTACGACATCTCGGCAGCGGACTCTTCTCTTGCCATCTCGTTTGGGACAGGGTATACCTATGAACCTATTGCCCATGCAGGAAACGTGCGTTGCGTGCTCGCAGAGACGCAGGGGGAGCGCTGCTTCTTTGGACTCCTCAGTCATTCGATGACTCGATCGGGACGGAGTATAGCTGCTCTCTTCTCCCTTCCCTCCTCTTCCTTTGTCTCTAATCTTGGTTCCGTACCTTCTAAAAAAGAAGTCAAATTGAGGGCCGGAGCATGTGCCAAGCGGGATGCGTGAGAAGCCTATTGAACGACTTCAATAGTAAATTCCAAGGAAAGAGCATCGGGCATGCGGAAAACTAGACACTAAGTAAAACTTTGGAATTTCATCGATCTTGTAGTTATCGGTAAGTTGTGAGATGCGATGAGCTCCTGCCGCGAAATGTGCTGGGGCGACTTAACAATCGAGGTGTCCTGTCTTGGAGGTTCTGTCTCAAAATTTCAGGTCATGGTCCAAGTGTTGAAATATTTGATCTGGTTAACGCTGCTAATAGAACGGCAATAAAAGTTTTGCCCGGTGAAGATGTTTATCGAATTAGGAACTGTAAAGGTGAGCTGCCCTTTCGTTTTTTTTTCAATTTACGGCTGGCAATAGTTGTCTTCGTTGCTTTTTTTGAGTGTGGACTTCTGTGTCTGCTGGTGACAAGGTAAATAACTGGCTCGGATGATAGGGTAAATAACTGGCTCGGGTGATAGGGTAAATAGCTGGCTCGGGTGATAGGGTAAATAACTGGTGTACGTTAGCTTAGAGGAAGCTATGGAAAATTTCAAATTGACTCACTTGAAGCCGATTTTCCCTGTTTGAATACATAATTGCCCATTCGAATTCGTACCGTCAACGCAGAGTTGTTCATCAGCTCAGTGTGTATCCTCGCAGTCCTCGTCTCCATAAGTATGCCTGCGGCGCGCAGTCTGCGTGTGTTTGTCATCGACAAAGTACACCGAACTGATCAACAATTCCTCGTACTGGCGCCTGGTTCTGGAAGTAACTGCATAGGTCTTCACAGCGATGGGGATACAATTAGTCCGGCAAGCAAAGTACAAAACTCATTGGGCCCCACTTTGTAGAGGAGTCAGTGACCAATAATTGATTTTAGAAATTCCAACAGGGTTGAGCAGGGCGTTGCGCCAATTCTCGTTAGAGATACGACCCCCTTCTATACCGAATTCTCAAAAAAAAATAACCCCCTTCCCTCTTGAGATGAAAAATTGCTTTAGCTTCTATCAAAAGACAAATTTGGAAAAATTTCAATTCTGTGGTTTCAAAAGAAAATTTTCTTATTCCTACCTCATTTTACCTTACCAAATGATTTTGAGAAAATTCCAGTTTCTCTCCGAAAATTTTACGTCCCCCCCCCTGATTTTAATTTTTTTGGTAAGTTTTCCAAATTTTTTTACGACCCCCTTTGCGCCAATTCGCAACCCTGCTTAACCCGTAATCCTATGAGCTGGGTAAACTCTGATTTTCAGGAGGAGTTCTTGTTCTTGGCGAGCGATCTATGACTTATGTGTCAGATGCGCAACTGTTTGATAGGGAGCAAGAAGATGTCTCGTCACCATTCTATTTCCGAGATCATCCACTGGATGTAGCTGTGTTTGACGAAGGCCAAGAGGTACAGTTAGGTCCGTGTCTGGCGTCCTCAAGAAAACACATTAAAATCTCACCCGCGGCTGGCGCGGGCGGTTTAAATCTCACAGATGGCTGACGGTATGGTAAGCTGATCGGCTGCGCTCTTTTTTGGCCTGAATCGATTAACGGGCCGACGCCTGCGACTAATGTTCCGGCCGCGGGTTATTTTTGTCTGACTTTGTTGCTATAAGATGATTTTGTTTAGGTGGCAATCTTGTTTGGTTCGTATTCTGTGGCACGATATCGCTATGAAGTATCACCGTTGAAGCTCACATCGCTAGAACACGTCCGATCTGAGAGATTTGCCCTCATGTGTGTTTAATATACTACTAAGAGTGTTCATTCAAAAATTAGCTTATGCTTCTGGCTTTTCAGACTGAGCTGTGTTTTACTAGGTTCTTCCTGGGGGAATCTCGTCGTTGTGGCCGGGACTATGGATGGTGAGATACTGGTTACTGTTCCGTCTACTGGACCAGTTGTTCGAGCGAAGTTCGAGGGTCATCGAGTATGTTGCGAAATGGGAAATTCTAAATGTAAACCATACAAAGTGATAGCGCAACCACTTCTAGGGAATGATTTTTGGCCTTGACTTGCACAACTGGAGACTATATTCCATTGCCGATGATCGTTCTCTTTGTTTATGGAATGCAACGGTCTTGAGTTCTGTACCGACAAATTCAACTAGCGCCAGGTTGGTTTCAATGTTGTTTGCGCAAATACGCTATGAAATGCTGTATCAAGATCCATGCGTGCCCGTGCTATTTTTGGCGCAAGCGCTATGGCGTGCCCTACGGCTAGCCTGTACGCGCTGTAGCCAGCTGCAACGCGCTGTGGCTTGCTCAAACGCGCTTGGGCTAGCGCAAATGCGCTAGCCCAAGTATCCGTCAACCGCGCCGCCCCAGGAATCAAATAGCTTCAAAAATCGCGCTACTGCTAGCGCTCTACATGTAGCTCGCTATCAGTGTGGCAGGAACGATTTCTCGTCTTTTTCCGACTCTAACAACGGGAGCTAGCTAACTATCCGCGGCAGCTTGCGGAGTGATCGTCAGTTGAAACAAGTGACGTAAATGTACCGAAATTGAGGCCAGACTTCGTGGCTTCCACTATTTTTGTACGCTGGCTGCTCCGTGGAGGGAGCGTGGTATGAAAGGATGCCTTATTAGAACCCGTACATGCCATAATACCTAACTTCGGCATAGATCCTGAAGAGACTTCGCGTGCACTTTTGAAGGTTGGCTCAAACTTGGGGTCATATGCTATAACATAGGTGCACCGAGTTTGCGCCAATCTCCAATGGGGAACGCAAAGTCTCATCAGGATCCATGCCGATGTTAGGTATGGCCTGTATCAGTTCTTCAGGAAGCCTCGACGCAACTACCTTGATTGCGCGATAACTTTGACCGACAGTCATTTCTCCAGGAGGGTGTGTGTGCTGGCGTAGCCTGCGTCTCTGCATGTCTGCGTGCGTCGCACAGTCTGTACGATTCCGGCAGTAAACCCACCCGAGATTTCGATTTGTGCCGATCATTTATACTCTGTCTCAAACCAGATGGCAAGGGAATGGTCGAAAGAAACAGTTCATTCGAAAAAGTCGACTGTCTAATTCATTCTACTGCTCGGGTAGATTTTCGAATATCCGGTTTTCCGAACAATTCAGAAATTGACCTTGTTCGAATGTTCGGTTTTTGGGTAATTCGGGAATCGGCGGCCTTTTTGTCGATTATTCCGTTTTTTGAATAATCCGGAAATTGTTTTTTTCTCGAATATCCGATTTTTCGAATCATTCGGCTTTTCAAATAATTTGAAGTAGACTTTTTTCAGTCAAATGACTTTTCGAATCATTCGATTCGGTCAAAGTATAATACTTATTGTAACCTATAGTAAACCTCGAAGTTTTAACAAGCGGACGCCAGATTCGCTTTCAGCACCCTAGATTACCCGTAAACATCAATTATGAGCGAAATCCGGTATTTTTCCAGCACACCTCAAAAATTGCCATATGAGTGGTACCCTTGCCGTTCCGCAGATGTCGGGAAACGCTCATACCTTCTTTAAGAGGGATTCCACGAAGCTGCAGAGGGCATATTCGAAATCTGTGGTCAAAAATGGTTATAGTGAAGTATTTTCATTCAGAATAGCCACATTGATGAACTGGAGTTCCCTTGTTAGAAAAATTCCTGTTCCATCTCCTGCATAAAAATTGTTGAAATTTTCATAGACATTTCTGCTACTCTCTATCGCAAACGATGTGGCAAGCAAAGAGTCCAAAGAAGCAGCGCTCACTCTGCGTCTCTGACGTTTTTGGATTACGGTAAGACGGCGCGTGCGCAATTCACGTGCGTGACATAGCACCTGTCTTACCCGTAATCCAAAACAGAGCTTTCCACGTTCTCATTTCTTTTTTTTCTGCATTATTCATCTCTTTTTTTTACGTTGTTTTAGCTGAAAATGCCCGTAATTCTGATTTCATGATAAAGATACTCTTATTTACGCGGCAGGTAGGGTGTTTTAGGAAATGGATTCTGTTTTTGGGCTACGGTAAGGCAGATGCTGGGTTGCGCACGTGATTAGGGACGCGACGTCTTGCTGTAGTTTAAAAATGTTGGATGCTGAGGAAGCGCTGCTTCTTTGGACTTTCTGCTTGCCATCTCGTTTGGGACAATGGATATCGTGTATGATCGATCACTAGTTGAGAGATCGCAGCGACGAACACACACGTGGTACACACGCAAGCGAGGAGGTAATGATAGTCATGAACATCGATCAAGTGATATCACGTTAGATCGCTATCTCTTGACCAGTGATCGACGACACATGCGTCGTGGCTTCCTAGACTAAGACATGGACGAACTGATTTTTCTCTACTAACGGGGTGGTGCACCCGTGTGATCATGTAACAGAGATAAAACCTGTTGAAGCGGGTATTGTTGTTTAATATACGGAGGTGAATTTTTCAGAATTGTACAAAAATTAGATGGTCAGTATGGTCATTCCGCTCGACCGTATGCTGTGTGCCATGACAGCAAGGGAAATATTTACACCGCAGGCGATGATGAGGTTTGCTCAGAGTCTCTTAATTTTTTTTTGTAGAGTTAACGCGCCTTGAGGCAGCGTCCGTACGTTGAGAGGGCGCGCGATTTGCTAGCCGATCACGTGCGCTTACGCTCGCTCACGCCTGCTACCGCGCGTTTTGCCTCCTCTAGCTCGCTCACGCCTAATTTGGGAGAGATGCAGCGACCTTCAAGCCATTTGCTTTATCCCTGGAGCAATGAAAGCTAAATCTACCTTAAAACCAATGCCCTCGTGTCTAATACGCCTACCGAGACCATCCCAAGTCAAGATACAGGCTATAAAACGGCGAAATTCCCATGGTTCCTAGGCGTGCTGGTGTGGAGCGGAGGTTAGAGACAGTGAGAGAGCGGGGCGCAGACAGAGGCCGAGGCGTCGCGCACGCCGCTTGTGCCTCTAATGATGTGAATTTCGACGTTTTATAGAGGGTAGATAAGCAGCAAACGAATCGATTCGGGTGAGTGATCACCAGGTGAAGCGCTTTCAATCGACTCAGCACGAGCCAGGATGCGTTTGCCGGGGTCTTTCTGCCTGTACGGGCACCTATCAGCGTTGGAGAGCGCTGAAAAGCACTTGAGAGCGGGAGCGAGCGTTTTCGCCACGTATGGACGGAGCCTGAGGTGGCTCTCGGGAACAGAGACGGCGGAGAGTGGGGGGCTGTCTTTTGCTTAGTGAAGGAGTCACAGAAGGCGCGCTGCTGTGGCGCTAACTAGCTAGCGGGCGTCCACAGACGCGTCTCTGATGGCACTTTGCGAAACGAGTTGTGCTTCATCACAGGGATACCTTAAAAACAGTGTCCACGATAAGACCAGTCTTGGAGTTTTCACCGGAAATCGAGACGTCCGAAACTGATTCCGCCAGCACTGTTGAAAAAGCGACTAAGAACGAGCACAAAAGAGCCCTATGTGGCCCCAAAGTAGAGTGTTACGCTCACGTCACGCCTATTCCTTTCAACCGCTGCATATCCGTAGACAGCTAAAAAAACACGACTTTAGTGAATAACATCATCCAGGAGGTTAGAACCCACTCTGCTTCACAAAACATACCATATTGGATATTCAGTTGCATTCTTGAAGTCGGATTTGCAGTTACACCCTTTTATCGGTAGTCGTTTAGTGAGTGGGCGTGGCTTGAGCCGGACCCCTCAAATTGAGGGCCGTATGGGGCTCATTCGTGCTCAATCTTAGCCGTTTCTCCAGCATTTTTGATGCAGTGAGCACCAGGTCCTTCGATTCCCGTTTAAATTCCAAAGACTGTTTTGATCGTGGACTCTGCCTTCAGCGATTTTGGGTCGAATTTCAAAAGCGCTTTTCTTGGCGACTTGATAGCGATATTTTCCCACTACATTTTTAAACTTCATATGGTTGCGCCCCGCTCTTCTTTAGTAAGGGGACGGACACTCCTTATAGAAGCGAGATTAACATAAAGTATTGCGGACTTGAGCGAAGCAGGGTGAAGGAGGAGCACCCCAAAAAAAAACCACTCCGACATCAAGATGCTTTGAGTCTCAGCCGCCAAGTCTTCCGTGTCCGTTTTCACAACGGACCCCGGAGAGCACAGCGCCCATCCTGAAGTCATTTAGGATGGAGATTGCTTGCCCGATGCTCGTTTCGTCAAACTGTTAGCCTTTTATTCGATCCATCGCTGAGGTTTCATAAGAAGACCCAGCGAAAACAGGAAGTTGTCAAAGTCAAGCTCAATGCGGTACGGGCGCTGGGAGATACATCGAAACCGGTCTGGCGGCATTTGGAGTCGGATTCGTCGTGGACCAACATGCAGCGTGTGCAAAACGCTGCTATCCGGATCGCCACTGGTTGTGCTATGAGTTCACCACTTGAGCATCCAGAAGCTGAGACGTGTACTACCAGAAAAGGAGCACTGTCAGCCCCAAGCTCAGCAACTGAATTATTAATATCATCAAGCAGCCCAACCACCCATTTAGGAGAGTACGGAGTTGTTCAATAAGTTTTGTCGTACAATAAGAAAAACACAATTTTACGGTTCAGAAAAATACACTTTATTATTCAGCATAATAATATATATATATATATATAATCTCCCTGAACATTAATACATTTGCTCATACGATCCTCCAATCTGTGGATCCCATCCCTGAAGTGAGAATTCGGAAGGTCTGCGAAATACGCTTCAACAGCCGTTATGACCTCTTCATTTGATGAAAAACGCTTGCCACGCATAAATTTTTCGAGTTCTGGAAACAAATGGAAGTCGCTGGGGGCCAAATCTGGTGAATACGGTGGATGCTCCAACAATTCGAGCTTTAATTCATGGATTTTAGCCATTGTCAAAATGCTTTTGTGACACGGTGCATTGTCCTGATGGAAAAGAATTTTTTTCTTCTGCAAACCGGGTCTTTTTTCACGAATTTTTCCTTCAACTACTCCAAAAGGTTGCAATAATATTCAGAATTAATTGTTTTACCAGTTTGCAAGTAATCCACAAACAAAATTCTTTTCGCATCCCAAAAAACTGATGTCATAACCTTCTTGGCCGATTTCCGGACACGAACTCGTTTCGAAGCCGAACAACCAGGTTCACACATCTCTTTAGCCTCTTGTTCCGATTCAGGATCATGGTGATAGACCAAAGTCTCATCCATAGTTATGAATCGACGCTCACAATCCACTTTATCCTTTTTAAAACGCTCCAAATGTTGCTGAGAATGTTGCATTTCAATGTGTTTTTGTTCCATTGTTCGCGAATGCGGCACGCATTATGAACACAGCTCTCTAAAACCCAAAATTTCACTTAAAATAGGGGTCACACTCAGGGATGTGCGTAATTACGACTAACAACTAACGAATTTAACGACTAACGGGCTTTTTGGGTGTTACGACTAACGACTACCGAAATTAAAATTTTTTTCGTAAGCAATCCCAAAAATCGTTAGAAAGTCAGTAGTCATTCAAATCGCGCTCCATCCCAAGGCTCACACCAGGATTGATACATACTGCCCTGTTGGTTGTTCTAGATGAACGGTACAAGATATCCATAGCCTTCAGTATTTATCATTTCTACTGACCCTGTTTCACAGTTCTAAATCTCCCCCCCCCCATTTTGACATTAACCCAACGTTGCGCAAGGTTAGGCGCAGCATTCATGCGACTTCGCGTCGGTCGCGCTACTTTATGGTAGACTCACTGAACCGGTTCCCACACTGACCGGCTCCAGCGAAGATTTTATGCAGAGGGCACTATCCAAGGTGATAATATGGAGCGGTGCCAGAAGACCACAACTGCCCAACGACGGGAACAGTATCCGATGATTGGATTGTAAAGGGTGCCGTCCTTTGATTTTCAGTCATAAATTCGAGATATGTGGTTTCTATAAAGTGGTGCTGGGACCTCTTAGGGGTAAAATTTTAATTTGGGTGCTGATTTCTTCCGGTCTTTCCCCATGATGGGAAAAAGCTCTAAACCACGCAAACGCTCGGCTCGCGACGCTAAGCAAAGAACAATTAGTGCAAAGTCGGTACAGTTTTCCGTGTTGTCACCTCGGGTAGATCTCAAATAACATCATATAACGCAGAATGGCAAATTTTGCACTGAAAAAAGCGATGAGTTCAAGATTTTCTCGGTATCCCATATTGTTTCTTTTCTTACCGAAAAAAAAATGACAAAAATCGATAAACACACTCTCGAGTATTAGGCTCTCGTGCATTTTCTAAATTATGTTCATGTAGGTTTGCAGTTTAAACTAGGTTCTCTAACAAGGAATAATTTGTGTCTTTAACGGCCATGAATGTTTTGGACAACATACATCTTTTCATGCCTTCGTATTTTTCTATTCATAAGGACATTTTTCTGCCTCAACTGTGCTTGCTTTCAAAGCCTAGATTTTCAACGACTAACGACTGACGAGGGTTTTGGCCGGTTGAACGACTAACGAATTACAAAATTTCTATTACACACATCCCTGGTCACACTGCCTGATGAGATGTATAGAGCCTCTGATAAATCTATCTCAGTCAATCGATGATCTTCCAAAACCATATCCTGCATTTTTATGATTTCTGGTGTTAATGCGCTTTCTGGACGTCCTTCACGTGGATCGTCTTCAAGGCTTGTACGACCGCGTTTAAATTCAGCAACCCATCTTTCTACTGTTCTAGTTGTAGGTGAACAATCATTATACACTTTTAACATTCGTTCGTGAATTCCTTTTGGTGCTACACCTTCCAAAAATAAGAATTTTATCTCTGCACGAGATTCATTTTATTCCATTGCTGTGACACGGCGGCACTAAATGGCTTGTAAACGAAGAATGAGTTGACAGATGGAAATCAAACTTCACACACGTTCATTTGAAGAGTTCAACAACAAAACAAAAAATTCTGGGCCAGTAGCAACGCCCTCTCTTATCGAACGAAAGAACTTATTGAACAATCTGGTACTTCCTCCTGTTAGAGAAAGTCATCAGAACGCCGTTCCCCGACACTCCAAACAAAGTCAATCTGGAAGGATGGCATGGCTCACAACAAGAACGCCTGCGTCTGTTGCGCGAGGAGCATACCTAGTTCGTTCGAGGGCATCTTGAAAAGGCGGCGATTAATCTTATGTTGGGAGAAGTGATTCCTCACGTTTGTGAGTCTGAGTCTTTAATTGGTAGACGAGCCAGATGCACCGTCGCCTCGCTGCGCTATGGGCGCTCAACGTTCCTGGTGTTCTACGTGGACAGAATGGACACGCATCCGGTGCTTGCCCGGACTGTGTTAGTCCTGGCCACAATACTGTGCACTTCACTTTTTCAACATTAAAAGCAGTGATCACGATAGATCTCGTTTTAGAGTTACCAGCGTGAAACACCACGCTGGCAGATGCTGGAGGAGAGCAGCGAAAACGGGCCATAAATCGATGAAACGGACGCGTGATGAAGATTTTGTTAGCCCAGTACGCCTGCTTAGCTCGCTCCGCCTCCTGCTTCTGATGAGCTTGTGGCGCCACGGACATTCTCGATGGCAAATTGCCAAGCAACTCCGCCAATTCCAGCCTATTCGATTCGCGCACATTTCGCCATTAGCGCGCTCTTGCGGAAACTAGCAGGGCGCTAAGCTTGTCCGCGCCTGAACCTGTACGTACATATGAAACCGCTATTTTAGCTCATTCTGAGCGCTTTGCCTCGCTTTTTCTTCTTTATTGGTTAACTCACAACCATACAACCCCATTTCTGAGTCGAACTCGAATATGATACTCATCGCGAACACTGCCTTTAACTACAATAGACCTGTGGACGAATCTATACTGGTTGCCCAGTTTCTGAACCTGTAACAATACCCTCTTCGTGGCTACGATGAAGTAGCATCCCAGACCTGCATCACACCGGGCAAACCTCGCTCTTGGATGGATCCTCTATTTCGGAGCTAAATCAACAAAGTTCCTTCGCTTGCTTGTGCTGAGCAAAGGGAAAAAACAGCCAAAAATGTGTGTGGGAGAAGGAGGCGCGGCATACGCGCGCAGACGACCGCGACAACGGGAAATGCATTTCACTCCGAAATAGAGATTACGTGTCTTGCGAAATTTTCTTGCATTTGTTGAGGTGGTGATATTTTAGGTACTCTTCGTTTGGAGAATAGAGAATGACTCTCTGAAAATGGTTTACCGGAGAGATATCAGGGCAGGTTCGACTCGAGCGCTTCGTGTCATAAACGGGAAGTTGGTATGCTATAGTTCTTACTCGACCTCATTTTGATCTCATATGATCGATTCTCCAACGATCGATCGCCTGTTTTGTTGAAGTGGTGGGAGACTGCAGGCCCCGCCCACTGCTTCTTCTTTTATTTGATAAGCTGCTCGCCGTTAAATAGTAATCATTCACAGTATCTCGCTTGTGCAAGTGGAGCGCTTGCAAGTATTCCGACCGATGAGTTGGTGGAAGATTTTGAAGTCAGCTGTAATCCTGGACTGAGCGTGCGAGCGTTCGCTAGAATGCATCAAGGATTAGTTGCTGTCGAGGAAAGTAGCAGGCAAGTTCAGTTCAAAATCTCTAACTGTCTCGTGTCAGTAGCCTGAATCCCTTTTATTGTTTTTCAAAATTTCAGTGACATTTCCCTGACTGGTATCAGATCTTTAGCCCGAAGTCCGCTGTATGCTAGTGGTTCCTTAATACTTGCTCATATAGGCGACACCTCTTGCTATTTTTCGGTTGATGAAAGTGAGTTGAATTGTTTATTGTCTTATGTCAGTAGGTAGTTGTCAGTAGGTCAGTATTTGTCGCGAACTCTTTCGATCAACAATCATTCATCTACGCGCGCCAAGTTTACCGCGCGGCTGCGCAGCGGCTTACTGTTTGAATGACGCAGACCATGTGCTACTTGAATCTTAAACATTTGGAGTATTTTAGACATTGTTTGGCCCCGATGCGAGTTCGGATGTCACATTCTTTCTGTGACGATATGTGAGAATTTCGCCTTTGTGTACACAACTGATTGCAAAGGGGTGAGTTATTTGGATGATTGGCTTTAGGGCCGACTTGGTCTATTGTTGACTTGAAGCGGGACCATATTTTCCGCAACAGTGCACATCAGGGGTGTGGTATACTTTGTTGCTGTCATGGGCGGCAGGCATGCAATCTAGCACAAATCACGGCGGGACCCGGATCGGAGCAACGGCATCGGTCGTCGTAGAAACAGTTATCACGCGTCTGTCGCTGCGACGTGTGGTGGAGGGCTGACATACTGCAAATAAGCCGGAGCCTGTCGCTGCCTTTGTTGCTGTCCTTGTGCAGCGCTCTGCGACTGTGACAGATTCAAGGGGCGGGAGCTGCGCGATGGGCGGTCGCTGTCGCTGTGCAGAGCGACGTGTCTTGCAAAAGCATACCATACTCCTCAGGTATATCGATTTTCGGTCGATATGGGTAATAAACACTGCGTCGCCAGTCGAGCATCCCGGCATTACAAAAAATGGTGAATAAAACATCAGTTTGGAGTGGATGATCACTGGGGATTTGACGTGAATTACGGTACATGCTCGTGGAAGGCCCCGGAGCAGCGCGGGACTCCATTGCCAGCTGCTACAGCGATTCGCAATGGACGCTGGCTGAGCTTTAATCTGACTTTGCGTAATTCGATTAGCAGAAGATGTCTTCAGTTGACAGTCGGCTGTAGCCAGTTGCACTGCTCACACATCGGAAATCGTCTTCTGCGGAGCAGGGGTGTGCGGAAATTTTTAAAAAATTTTCAGAAAACAGAAAATCGAGTTTGTCAGAAAACAGAAATCAGAAAACAGAAAGGCCAAAACGGCCAGAAAACAGAAATCAGAAAACAGAAAAATTTCAGAAAAAAATACTCATTGCATTTTAACTTTTTTTCAAGTGAAGAGAGGATGTAACTATGAATACCTTTGCCATACTTAAAGTATAATTACTGCGGAACTGCACAGATGACCTATAAGGCATTGGTAGTAGCGATGTCGCGTCAATGACGGATATAAGGTCATTAAAGACACGCTGATAGTCTTGGCCGAGAAATAGGCTCAACAACTGATCCTGTCGAGCAGATTCTCGAGTATCTCTTGATTATTCTTTGGCTGCTAGGGGGCTGCGGCCATGTTGTTCGCTAAATAATCGAGGAATAACCGAGAAAACATGGGTAGTTTAACCGACGGCGGTGTTGACATCCAAATGACTCAACAATGCGTCTTACACTCCCCTTTGAGAGCATTCTTTCGCGGCTGTTTCTCGACGACCATTAATTGACGCTTAGTTCGCGGCAACCAGCTATTCTCTGAACACGACCTTGTTCTCGGCTATTGCGCGAAAATCAGGCATTTTGTGGTAATTTATCGGCTATTGCTCGGCCAAAACTCTCAGAGAACTCACCCGTATGTTAGAACGTCAGCAAAATAAGGGTTGCATCCTAGGACAGACATCGGGTTCAGACCCTCGCTGTGTGCAGCAGCTGCTGCGAACAACTAACTGCAGCAGCTGCTGACAAGGGGAAGTTGAATTCGTGCTCCTCCCTAGGATGCTACCCCTATTGTGCCAAAGTACTACCCTACGAGTGCGTTAGCAGGGTTACCGGTAAAAACGATTGCTGAAATTTCTTTATAAGAATGCAGGTCTGGCCATCACACAAGTAAAAATAAGTGACAAGTTGCATGGAAAACGCACAAAAGCAAGTAAGAACGGCTAAATGGTAGGTGTACGCACACCCCCAACTAACAGGTTTTTTATAAATGCATATTTTCCGCCTTCTATTTTGCCGCTAAAAAAGTTAGTAGTCTCTCGATGTCTAGCAGCTACTTTAACTGCAGAATAAAAGACGACAAAACAAGCAATTGTAGAAATCTTGGGCGGGCTGAGACCCAGCAATAGCTTGTTTTTGAGCGTTTTTTCTCCGACTTTCCACTTATTTTCACTTTTGTGATGACCAGGCCTACCTTCTCAAAAAGATATCGCAATTAACTTTTATATCGCGAACACTGCCCTTAACGGCAATCGTACATTGAATAAAAATAGTACCTCGTAAAGGACTAAATAAGCTGCGCTGTTCCACAGATCCGGATTTCGTTCATTTTTTCTGATTTTTCTGTTTTTTGCAGATTTTCCAGAAAACAGAAATCAGAAAACAGAAAGGCCAAAACGGCCAGAAAACAGAAATCAGAAAACAGAAATTTCCGCACACCCCTGCTGCGGAGCTGTCTCACCTCATGGAAAAATTCAGAACAAGAAGTGGATGCCCTGCAGGGGCGGACCAGTCGGTGTTTCTTCCGGGGCAAACGCATGGTGCATAGGGTGAAACGGCGACTATTTCGGACAAACCAGACGTTCCAGTGGGGATAAACGGCGGGCGTTTCGGGGCAACTGCGGCATTGGTCAGACGAATGCGGCCACAGTAGCGTCTAGTCACTTCTGTATCAGTAAATTTAATGTCGGAGAGCGTCAGTGTTTTATTATCTAAGTAGGTGTGTGAATATGAATTATTTTAGACGTTGTTAGATGTGTTGAAGCAGAAAATCGTTGCGTCTTTTGATTTCTCCGAAATTCTGCTACAAAACGGAATGAAGTCATCTATCAAGATTACTACGATGACTGTGATTTCAAATGATGTTGACATGTTTATCATGTTGGGTACCGTGTCTGGACGTGTGTTCTTCGCAAACTTTCAAAATGAGTCCACCAATATTTCTGTGAGCAGCCCTCGTGAGGTTTGTTTTGTTATTCATCTCGATTTGCATCACATTCCACCCCAGGCGATTCTCAGCCCCGAGTCGATTGACAGTTCGGCTCGTTCTTTTAATCTGCTGGTCCTTTGCTATTGCTGTCCGGTCTACTGCTGATACCCGGGACAGCAACAGTAGTGGACCGGAGATTGGGAGCCTTCACAGGCTCAAAATGGGGGTGGGGTAGAACGCTATGCATAAAGCGTAGCTTGCTCGGATGAGTCCGGGCAGATCAAGCAGCGGAACGGTCGGTTATGGAAAATATAACAATGATTAGGAGATTTTAACATTATAAGACCGATAAGCCTTTCTTTTTATTATTATCATCAGCACAGTGGAGTTTCTTCTCATAGGCGTAGAAAATCGGCAACATCGCAAGGCTTGTTCCACATGTCAGTCACGAGCAGACCGAGAAGTAGGTCTGGCAGAGCATGAAAATATATGCAATGTATCATGCCCAGTATTGTGACAGTCAGGAAATTTATCTGGGACCGGCTCGTCGATCCTGTGTACGTAGGTTTTAAGGTATGAAGAATAACCGCAACGGAAACCCGCTAGAGTGACTCGAAGACGCCTGGGCGGATCTTCCTAATTTCGGTCCACCGCAGGAGGCAGAAACACGTACTGCAGAGTTCTGTACGCATTGAAGCTTACTCCAGGACGTGTCTGACAGGTGTCTGGTCCATATCGGAGCTCCCTATTCCAGAGTTGGCTGTGTCATGGCCTTATACGTTGTGCGTAAAGCTTCCTTTGTGCTACCCCAGGTGGTGCTCGCCAGAGCACGGAGGATGTTATGTCGCGTGTTAGCTGTTGCCGCTTGGATGCGCGAGTTCTCATGAAAGCGCAGTGAAGGATTCAAAAAGACGCCGAGTAGCCGAAGGTGCTTCTTCTTCTTCTTCTTTGCAGCCACATAGAGGGTTTTGTCATAGGCGGAGGAACTGGGCGACCTGTAGTGGATTCGTCCATAGGTCCATTGGTGTCAGCGTGGTAGGTCTCTCCGGACAGTTGAATAAATGTGCGGTATCATGGCCGACGATACCGCAGTCCGGGCACACATCAGATTTGCTGCTGTCAATCTTGCTGACATAAGACATTAGCATTGTAGAGTGACCACAGCGTAATGATGCGAGCGTGCATCTCGCCCTTCTTCCGAGTTGAGACTCTGGGGTGCAGACGGGGGGCGGTATATCTCCTAGTATAGGATTTATGGCCACCTTCACAAGATGACACCGTACGAACTTGGTGTGCTCCTCGCGCAAAAGACGGAGTCGTTCTTGCTGTGAGTTGTGCCATCTTTGCAAATTGACTTTGTTTGGAGCATCGGCGAATGGCTTTCTTATACTTCTCTCTCTCACGGGGTTTAGCACTCTCCACGACGGGTGATTTGGTTGCTTTATAATGTTAATGCGGAATTGCTGGGCCTGGAGCTGACAGTGCTCCTTCACTGGTAATAGACGGGTATCAGCATGCAGGTGCTCGATTGGGGAACTCCTTGCACATCCGGTGGCGATACGGAGAGCAGCATTTTGTACTGGTTGCATCTTTGTCCAGGAGGATTCTGAGACGAGATGCTGCCAAACCGGTGCGGCGTACTCCAGGGCGGGCTGCAGAATTGCCTTATACGTTGTGAGTATAGTCTCCTTGCTGCTACCCCACGAAGTGCCGCCCAGGGCCCTGAGAACGTTGAGCTTAGCTTTAACGACTGCCTGCTTCTGCTCGGTATTCTTATGAAACTTGAGTGACGGATCGAGCACAAGACCGAGCAGCTTTGGAAAGCGAGCAGCAGGCAAACGGTCTCCATCCCACACGACATCCGGATGAGCGCTGTGCTCGGATGGGTCCGTCGTGAGAACGGACACTGACGACTTGGCTGCAGAGATACTTAGCATCTTGCGGTCGAAAAAGCCCTTTAGTGTGATCAGGTACTCGTTGATCTTATTGGCGGCCACCTGTAAGTCCCGATCACGACACATGATTGTTATGTCATCGGCATACGCGACGACCTTGATGTCTTGTGGAGGCTCAGGCATATCTCCGAGGTACAGATTGAAGAGGGCTGGCGATAGAACTCCGCCCTGATGGACTCCAGCTGCCATAGGAATACTGTTGGAGACATGGTTCTGAAACATGACTCTTGCCCGCCGACCTTTAATAAAGGCCGATATCCAGCGCTTCTGCCAAGATGGTATTGACGACTCCAGAATGTTGCTTGACAGGACTCCAAGGTTAACCGTATCAAATGCCTTGGTGAGATCCAACGCAACAGCTACAGTTCTCAATGGCTTGTTAAAGTTGAACCCGTCGATAGCATAGCTGGTAATTTCTAGCAACGCCGTAGTTGTGGAATGTAGCCTCCTGAACCCATGTTGAAACAACTGCTTCTCGTTGTGCTCCGCTAGATCCTTGACAATGAGCTTTTCGGCCACCTTGGCGAAAGGTGACATCGAGCTAATGGGACGATATCCCTTTACTGATGACTGAGGTTTGCCAGGCTTGGGCAACGGGATGACGTTGGCTGTCTTCCAGTTTTGCGGAATAGTGCAAGAGCTAAACGAAGTGTTGATCATATCAACGATGAGCGGAAGGATCTCAGTCGGGAGTTTCTTCAGTACAGCAGGACAAATGCCGTCCGGACCGACAGCTTTGGAGTTCCGCATGTCCTTCATAATCTTCTCTACTTGCGCCACAGTGAACGCATCGGCCGTGCTCATGAGCGGGAGGCGGCACAGCTCTCTTACTGTCACTCTATTTTGCGGACCTCGCCTTGTACTCGTGACAAAGAAACTTTTACCGAGAGAGTAGGCGGCTTCCTTTTCCTGACTTGAAAACGTTATTACCGAACTCAATAGTGGAGATGGTGGCTGGCGAGCTCTTTCCCGATAGTTTCCGAAGAACCTTCCAAGTAGCTCCACTGTCCGTCTTGAAATTCAACTGTTCTGTGAATTTTTCCCACTGTTCTTTCTTGTGCTGGTCGAGATCTTTTCTGATCTCACCATCCAGCTGAGCGACGACAGGGTCTAGATGGTCAACTGCTCTTCTGGCATCTCTAGTCCTGATTTTCTCAAGAATTTCTCTGGTGACGTTTGGATAGAACGTCTTAACTCGGCCAACAGGGATAGCCGCCTTCATGGCCCTGCGAATTGCATCAGATAAGTGATGCTCCTTCTGGTGCACATTGCCATTCCACGGGTAATCAGCCGCTAGGCGTAGCGCAACCTCACTGAACAGGCACCAGTCTGCTTGGCCTAAATTTAGATAAGAGCGTTGACGAACACCAGAATAAGGAGCAAGAGAATTTGAGAGATTGATGTGCACAAAGACGGGAACATGATCACTAGACAATGTTGTTGAGGTAGACCATGAGCAAGCGTTGGAAAGGTTGGACGAGATAAGAGTTATGTCTGGGCTAGAAGATCGGCCGTTGGCAGGGAGACGAGTGGGCTGATCATCGTTTAAGATGACCAGGTCGCACTCCTCAGCCCATTCTTCGACTTCTTCTCCTCTAGCATCAGAACCAAGGGACGAGCAGAAGGTGTGGGCATTAAAGTCGCCCGCGAAAACAACTGATGATGAGAGGGAATAATCGTTGAGTTGTTTGAGAAGAGGAATGGGATTGTAGGAGGAGGGGCATGAGGTGGTAGGGGGAATATATATGTTGAAAAGAGAAAGGGGTGTTTTAAGAGGGAGATGGATTGGAAGGTACTTCGAGAGTACCATCCGTGGGGGTGTTTGGTATGAGGTGGGAGGGGAGAGAGGATAAAACAAAGGTTGAAACTCCTCCGCCAAGAGCTGACCTTGGAGCATGGAAGGCAGTGTAGCCCGGGATATTGGGATGGAGAGAGCTTGGTTTCTTGAACCATGATCACGTCTGGATGGTAAGTACGTGCGAAGAGAGAGAGCTCAGAAAGTTTAGTACGAAGGCCGTTGAGATTGATATGTACAATGGAAAGGGGGCGATTTGAGGAAGAGGAATCAGAGTTGGTAGGTGAATAGCATAAAACACAGCGAAAAGCAGAGTTATAATGCCTCACAGAACTGAGACCCGAACAGGAGAGATGCACCCACCTTTGGCATCCGGAGCACTGGACGCTGGTATGTCTCCTGGTAACATCCTTGCCGCACGTGGCGCATAGGTACTTCTGAGCGGGTCCAGGATTCCTCTCCACGCCGGCCCTTTGCAGGAGAATCCGAAGGAGAGCTGCGGCCGGCCAGCACCTCTCCCATGACAAAAACCCTCTTCGCGGAGGGGGTGACGTCGGTTTGCATAGAGGTGATCTTCTTTCCTCCACACTGCCACGGCGTGAACGTACGACATCTCGGCAGCCGAAGGTGCTTAGATAGGGGGAGTTGATTACCCTCCCAGAGAACCCTGGCATGTAGTCGATGCTCAGCCGTTGCAGTAGTGCACAAAAAAAACACTGGACTTCGTAGGAGAGACCTTTAACTGTTTGGATTCCAAGAATTCGGCCAGACTGCTGAGGTATTTGTTCATCTGCGCAGTGACACGGTCGATAACAGGGTCAGTACACGCAATTGTGATGTCATCAGCATACAGACATAAGTGGATGTTGAGCTGCGGCTTCGGAATATCAGACAAATACAAGGAGAATAGGCTTGGTGATAGCACTCACCCTGAGGGCGCCTGCCCTCAGATGAACCGACTTCGACAAGTGTCCTTCAAACTTCACACGTATGGAGCGATCCTTGAAAAAATTGTCAGCTCATCTTTTGCCCCAGTCGGGCATATTACAGTCCAGAATCGATTTAGACAACAATGAAGTGCTGACATTGTCTAAAGCGGCAGTCAGGGGCCGTATGCATACCTCTCCCCGGCGGGGATCCGTCCCCGAGCGTCCCCGCAAGGGGAGGATCGCCGCGTGGGGACGCTCGGGGACGGACCGTATGCACATCTCATGCTCATCCCCCGGGGATGACAGAGTGGCAGGGACGCAGAGGACGCACGGTGAAAATGAGGAGGGCGCAGGCTGCGGGGCGGTTGTTACAGGAGCGCGGTAGTGTACAACTCGCATCCCTTATTTGCATTTATTCATTAATGAGCTAAGCATGGCCGGTGAAAGCTTCGAGGAGATTCTAAGGTGTGGTAAAATACTTTTAGGTCTGCTACGGCCCCTTTACTTATGATTGTCAAACAGCACTGGTAGGACTGATTCTAACTCGAAAATTGAATGATCGGATTGTATTACAATACGCCCCGAGGGAGAAATGTCTGCGCCTTTCTCGTTATTTTTACAACTGCATGCGAATTTCTTACGGATCCTTTCGTTGCATCAAGGAATTGCAATAACGCAGAAATAATGTGAAGTAAGCGTAACGGAAACAAAACTAATTCAATGAACAGAAACTAGAGAAGCAGCGTAGTCAAAGGTAAACCGCTAATTCAAGCACCTATCACAACTGTGACGAGCTTTGCATATTTCTGAACTTTCTGTATAACGAATGTGTCGCCGACGTTTTGAATACTCTTGAATCGTGAGCCGAGCCTGGCCATTTGGTCGTTAGCCATCGAATTCTTCCATCAAAACCGACTATTACACCGGCATTTATACTATGATAGCCCTTGCGGCAAACAAAATCTTCCTCTGTTTCTGGTGGGCGTTGTATGCGGCACATTGTCCCGTCGAGTATGCACGTAACACTTGGAAGACCGTACTTGCGGAAGAACTTTCGGCGCAATTCTGCGCACTCCTGCTCATCTGGCCACGAAATGAATTTACTAGCCCTCTTGTTTATGGCGCTCAGGAAAGCCACCAATGTGCGCGAAATAGTGGCCTGATAGCATCCAACGATTCTTGCAGCATCAGCCTGCATAACGTTCCTGCCCAGCAGGTGAATGCAAATTCCAACTTGATCCGCAATGGTAAGACCGCTAATACGCCAGGTGTTTGTCTCCATATCCGCACGCAGCATCTCACATATTCTGAAGAATGTGTGCCGCGTAAAGCGGTAATCCTTTCTGAATTCTGTATCCGTGATCCGTATCGTATGGACAGGTTCTATCGCGAAAAATACGCGGTAAGACTTCCCTCCTGCATCTTCTCACCAAGTCCAGAGTGTTAACAATGTCCATTTTGTTCCTATAAACTACTATGATACACATACGTATACTTTCAGAACAGCAAAACTCAGTCGCTTACCAGTGAAGTAGGCTAGTGCGCAAAAACACTCAAATTCCCTTAGAAATGGTAATCCACCTCACTTAAATAACGCGCCCCATTCCGAAAACGCGCTCCAATGCCACTCGGGGACGCCACTCCCGAGCAAATTCGTAGGGGGACCCCATCCCCGCAAAATGTGGGCGGAGCCCGTCCCCCAAAGATCGCGGGGAGAGATGTGCATGCCGGGGATGACTCGGGGTCGTCCCCATCCCCGCGCGGGGACGCTCGGGGAGAGGTATGCATACGGCCCCAGATCAACTGCTTTGACCAGACTTCTACCGGCGGGAGCTTTCCTATTGAAACCGGCAATGATGTGTTCGGATATTGACGTTAGTGAGGTGATAGTGGAGTGCTCCTTTTTAAAGCCATGTTGATGGACGTTTTGCTAGTAGTGCGCCTTGGAGATGCGGGTTTATGATTTTTCCGTCAATTTAGCAATAGGGGATAATAGGGATAGGGGACGACGTGACGTTGCTTTATCCTCTAATTTGCCAGGCTTTGGAATGCGAAGAGCCACAGCTTGTTTCCAACGAGCGGGAATAATACCATTGTAAAAGACGAATAGATAAGATAACTGCGTACCTCTCCGTACTGTTCCGGCAAGTGCTTCACATGAACGGCTGAGATGCCGTGAGGTCCTTCTGCCCTCGAATTCTTCATCGATTTGATGATGGCAGAGACAGTAGAGGCAGTTTTAGCCGGTACGTCATGGCGACTGAGTTTTATGATCGCACGTAAGGAGTTAAGCTATATATAATAGCAACATTTCTCCACAATGCCTGCTGTTCGGGATGTCCGCTCGATATGCATCTACATAATGAAAGTTGGTGCGAAAATCCATGAGTTGTAGTCTATTACCATAATATTTAGAGCAAAAGGGTGAGCGGAAAGGTGGCCGGAATTTTTGGGAGCTGGTCACATTTTGGTCTTATCAGTTGTAAATCAACAAATCAAAAATCAGAAGCTTGAATAGAACAAGTACAGTAAATCTGAGAGAAGGGTCTTAACGAAAATCCGAATCTTTTCCGGATCCGATGTACTATTTATACAACTCACCGTTATAAATTATCTACCTTGGTCGCGCTTTTTTCATCGTAATTTTATTCAAAACATGTATCGATGCTTCTTCTTCTTCTTCTTGTCAGCCATGAACAGAGCATCGCATCAAAGGCGTAGGAAGCTAGCCACTTCACACGGCTTGTACCATAGATCTCGAGCAGATAACGTTGTAGGTCTGGCCGGACATGAAAATAGATGCAATGAATCATGTCCAGCACATTCACAATTAGGGCATCTATCAGGGACTGACTGATCAATCCGATGGGCGTAGGCCTTTAGATATGTGGAGTGACCGCATCGCAGACCAGCGAGAATTGTTCGGGTGCGTCTCGGTAGAGCGGCTTCGCTGTCGTCGACTCGTGGGGGTACGCCGCCATAAATTGAATTGGGCTGAGCATCAGACAGGTACTCTGCCACAAAGCGCGTATGCTCGGCCATCTGGAGTCTTCTGCGGGAGAGCTCGGATGTATCCCAGCGTTGTTTATCGACATCAGACAGGGAAGCATTGAGCGGCGTGCGTATGTTTCTTGGTTGGGGCCCGGACGACAGAAGATGGTAGTTTGGATGGGTCGGGCTCTTGACAATACTTATGAGAAACTGCTGAGACTGGAGTAAGCAGTGCTGTTTTACAGGGAGTAGGCCGGTTTCTTGATGAAGATGCGGAATAGGCGTCGACTTGTGACATCCAGTAATAAGCCTGAGGGCAGTATTCTGTGCTCTCTGCAACTTGCTCCAAGAGGATTCAGAGAGATGTCGGGTCCAAATAGGGGCGCCATATTCCAAGACCGGCTGTACCATGGCTATATAAGTCGTACGTAGAACTTCTTTCGTGCTGCCCCACGAGGTTCCAGCCAAGGCGCGAAGAATGTTGTTGCGCGAGTTGGCAGTGGCAGCTCGTATACGCGTGTTCTCATGGAATCGTGAAGAGGGGTCCAGGAAAACTCTTAATAGTCGAGGATGCTTAGATAGTGGCAGCTCGTGACCATCCCAGACGACTTTGGGATGTAGTCGATGTTCGATAGTAGCTGTTGTACATAGTGTAGCACTTGATTTGGAGGCAGGGACAGTCAGCGACTTCGATTTAAGATACACTGCCAGGGTCCGTAAGTAGCCATTCATGGCAGCAGTGGCTCGATCGATAACTGAGTCTGCAAACGATTGTGATGTCATCGGCGTACAGGCACAGACGAATACCAGTTGGTGGCTCAGGAATATCAGACAGAAACAGCGAAAAAAGGCTCGGGGATAACACCCCGCCTTGCGGGACACCGGCTTTCAAAGGGACCGAAGACGACAGATGTTCGTCGAACTTTACACGAATGGACCGGTTCTTGACAAAGCTATTAATCCGTCTTTTAGACCAACTGGGCATATCCGATTCCACTATGGATTTTGATAGGAGCGGGATACTGACGCTATCAAACGCAGCCGTGAGATCAATAGCAACGACGAGGCTTCTACCAGCCGGAGTCTTGCGATTAAATCCAGCAATGATGTGCTCGGTGATTGATGCCAGGGCAGTGATAGTCGAATGCTCCTTCTTGAAACCATGCTGGTGAGTGTTGTGCTGCAACGCGTTCTGGAGGAGCGGATTGACAAGTTTTCCCGCAAGCTTGGCAAGGGGAAAGAGAAGGGAAATGGGGCGGTGGGAGGCAGCCTTGTCCGACGGCTTGCCTGGCTTGGCGACGGGGGTCGACGACAGCTTGTTTCCAGCGGGCCGGATTAACACCAGAACTGAATGACGAATGAATAAGATCAGAGAGCAGTTCGTAATAGGGATCAGGAATATGCTTGAGATGAACAGCCGAAATCCCGTCGGGTCCCTCAGCCCGCGAATTTTTCATCGATTTGATGACCTTGTCGATGGCGGAAGGAGAGATAGCAGGGACATCCAGTCGACTAAGCTTCCTGATTGCTCGCATTGTTCGTCTGTGTTGCTTATTCCGAGGCGATGACGCAGATGTAAATAGTTTGCCGAGCAGACAAGCAGCCTTGTATCCGTGCTCGAATCTTCCAAACGGAAACTCGAGCATGTTGCGATCAGTACTCATCTTTCTGCCTGAAAGCCGCCTCAAGGTGGTCCAGGCTTTTTTGGCATCCACGGCAAAATCGATCGACTCGGTGAGTTCTTTCCAGCGTTGCTGCTTGTGTTGATTTAGCAGTGCGGTGATGTTTTCCGACAGCTGTTGTATCGTTGGATCATTGGGGTCCGATCTTCGCTTGTCATCTCTCATAGTGATCAGTTCAAGCACTTCACTGGGCACGTTTGGGTGGAAAGTCTTTACACGTCCAGTAGGAATATCAGCTTTGGAAGCACGTCCTATGGCATCGACAATTAAATTCTCCTTGTCGTAGACTGAGCCGTTCCACGGGTAGCTGGTCACCTGGCTGAGCAACACCTCTTTGAATAGGTCCCAGTTGGCCTTACGATAATTAGAATAGGACTTACAACGAGAGCCAGAGAACGGAGCAAGCAAACAATTAAGTGACAGATCCAATGACGTAATAATGGGAAGATGATCACTGGCCAGCGCCACATCAGTAGACCAGTTACAAGAAATAGCTAGCGAAGATCATACAAACGTGATATCGGGTGATGAGGGTCTGCCCACCGCTGGAAGACGAGTTGGAGAATCCTCATTGATGGGGACAAGATCACAATCATCAGCGAAAAGCTCAATGAGTTCACCTCTATTGTCAGGCTCTGGAGGAGAAAACCACGAAGGAGAATGAGCATTAAAATCACCAGCTATTACAACCGAACTTGATGACAAGGCAGCATGGACATCATGTAAGTAATTTGTGGGGTCAAACGCTTTGGGACAGGATGTGGTGGGGGGGGGGGGGGTATATAGACATTGACAATATCAAGGGGGCCACTTTGTAGTACAATATGAACTCCAAGACATTCAACAACATCATCATCGGGAAGAGCAATAATGTGAGAAGGGATAGATGATTTTATGAAAGTTGAAACACCACCGTCATGGGAAGTACGTGGAATGTGATAGGATAAATAATCGGGGAGACGGGGGAGGGAGGAGGAAGACGAGCTAAGCTTGGTCTCCTGCAGGAGAATGACATCAGGTTGAGTGCGATCTACATACAGGGTGAGTTCAGCAAGTTTGGTACGCAGGCCATTTATGTTGAGTTGATAAATGCTTAGACAATGTTGAGGAACCCTAGGAGGATGTAAAGAGCAAGACATACAATAGTAAGCATGAGTGTAGTCATCATAGCTGGACAATCCCGAGCATTCGAGGTGCACCCAGCCAAGGCAACCACCACATTGAATGCTTGCATGCTGAGCAGATAGTCCGCAGTGACAGCAGGGATATCGTGGTGTATTGCTGCGCGGTCCCGGATTCCTCTCAATGCCAGCTCGTAGTAGTAGAATACAGAGGAGTGTAGCACTCCCAATACGAAAAAACTCCACATGGAGTGATTGATGTTCGTTTGATGAGCCTCCATACGTCGACTCCACAGATCTACCACGCGTAGGTTGAACATCTTGGATCCTGTATCGATGCTGTTTTTAATGCATCCAAGTTAGCGTATCGTTTTTTTTGACGTTTTCTATGCCAACCCGAAATTTAATCAAGCTAAAATTGTAGGTTCTGTAGGCATACATCCCTGCTCCACAATCCAGTGTTCAAATACACAAACTGTTTGTTGTCAAATTAGCCGAATGTGCTGGTGCTTGATTTCCCAATGATGCAAAACTCTTTACTGAATCTACATATGTAGGCAGTTGGTTGTAAAAGGAAATTATGGAAAAGCGAAATATTATGATTTTTCTTCTTTTTGGAAAAGGATCTTCTATATTCGGCACTTGCGACCAGCGCCAACTGCTTCAAAAAATTATTGACCAAATATGACGGGAGCGTGACATATGCAAGCACGCTAGAAATAGGATCACGAGTCATTGGAGTTGCTATGCAGCTGCAATAACAAAGACTGCCCGCAAAGAGTCTGCAAGTGGTTAGCATCGGAAGAATGTATTGCCAAACATTGGACCTCTACAGGACGAACGCGTCTTGCGAGAAAAGGTGTGGCTCCTAAGGAAGGCCTCCATTCCAAAATTATTGTTGTAATTCCGTTGGAGTTCTTGAGAGTGTCCGTACCACAGCGCAAAGAATATTCATCCTTTTTTGTGAAGTCAGGATTTCAGTCAGTTCTTTTAGTTGAATGCCTATTTTGACGGAAAGCCGGTGAACCAGATAAGGAGCGTAAAGCAACATATCTTTACACTGGGAACTAATGGAGTCTTGGTTTCATGTCAACGTGGTTGGTGGTTTGTTGAACGTTTTTTTACGAGGGATAATAAAACGCAGTGATTTTTTTCGTTTCAGATTCAGAGAACTCAATAGTGGTTTTGTCGGCTCGTCCAGCTTGTCCATGGTTGCGTGGTTTCACACCGTGCTCCTTTTCGCCTGATAACAATTACCTATTTGGATTCCATGGGGTATGGTGGTTTATGACAAAACCTCTTTATTGTGATGAGCCTGCAAGTTTAAATCAATTCCGCAGCACAGCTCACCTTTTCTTGTCTGTTCAGAGAAACTTTTATGTGGTGGATGTTCGAAATGGCGGAATTTTGTGTACGGTACCATGCGGTGGGATTCATCGGCAGTGGTATTTAACCATGCATGCGAACTATGATGTTTTCCGGGAAGGTGATGTTAGGATAGATTGGGCCACCTTCGATTTTCTACGCAGAGGGGTAGGTTTGATTATATTTTTGCACTTTTCTCACTGATTTGTACCGAAATTCCTTTCTTGCAGTCGATAGTTTCGACCGAATTGTTTCTGAAGCCTTTGGCGTTTCTGGTGCCTTGTTTTCATCGGACGCATGTCATAGACGTTGATTTATTGCATGAAACTGACGGAAAGACTTTTTTGGTCACTGTTGGCGCCGACCATTTCGTTCATATTTCTCAAATAAAGTGGCGGAACCGAGGTATAGTCCTATTCGTCTTTTTGTCAGTGCAGTTCTTTTTGTGGTTTCATATGGCTCAGTATGAGTCGGCTTTTTTTTACTGGTGTTGTCCTCAGAAAGTCGACCGCTAGCGTTTTAAGGCACAGTCCAACCACAGAATATTTCTTAGCTTTCCTGCTCAGCTTGGAGAAAAGGTCACGCTGACCACAGTTGTATTTCTAGAATCGCTCATAACCCACTACGGACGGAGTTATGACCCCTTGAAAATTGTAAATCCCAAGACCAACAATTCCGTGACCGAGTTGTCTCGGTTCTCTCTTTTCACGTCATTCGTTTCTACCTCCCTGGAATAGGTTTAAATATAATGCTGAGCCAATAACAAGTGGAGGAACATCGATTCGATGAAAATTCATCACAGATTTTGGTTCTTATTGAGGTCGAGAACTTGTCTGTGGGGCGTTACCCATTTTTTCTTCTCGGGGGGGGGGAGTGGTCGACTTTTTCCTCGCTTATTCGAGCGAACTGAGTTTTCGCCTTGACAGGCTTGGTATACACATCGGGCGGACCATAATGTCAAAAATTGCCCCAGATGTTGGACTGTGTCTTTAAAGAACCCAACGCCATTGAGGGTACATATTTCCTTTTCAGGAAATAAGGCACAATCTTTTAACTGCTACGAACAGTTCCAGTTCAGAGTGGAATGTTTGGTTGAGTCTTTTCAATCCATCGACACCCATTTGTGTTCGGTCGTTGCCAGTTCCAAATGGTGGATCCTTAATTGTCGTTGGCGGAGAAAAGGGTACGGTGGTGGCGTGGAGGGTCAAAGAATCAGGTTGGGACTTATCTAATCTGTCAAAGTGCCCCTGATGATATATCCTTTTTTTTTCTAAGCCACTCGGGTTGAAACGTGGCAATAACGAAAGTATTTGTTTTAGATCTTGTGGAGAGAAATGCATATGTTGTTCAATCAGCGACATATACGCGTAGTGAAAGTTCCGCACGAGTGGTGGATCTTCATGTTATCCAGGTGAGCGTACTGTCGATCATTCGTTTTGGAGAATCAAAGAGATCACGAATTAGAGTAGCGCAGAGCATAACCTGCTCAGGCACTGCAGGGGTCCAATTCTGCCTCCATGCGCTTCTTAATAGGATACCTCGTCGGATTGAAAGGCTACTCAGCAGCAGCAGGTGCTGTTCCGCGGAGCACGTGGTTGATCCAAAGCGGCCACGTGGCGCTGATGGGCGAAACTTTCGCAGCAATCCCATCTCGCTTGCAGCAGCGCGTCGTGCTATAAAGGAAGCACCTGGCGTTGACAGGCGAAAGTTTTGCCGCACCCTCATCTCCCTCGCAACAGCACATGCTCCTGTCGTCACACCAAGGCGGTCTGGTGGTTTGGAGCCCCGCCCCTCGAAAGAGGTTGATCTCACAGCCCCATGGGAGCGGAGTCCCTCCCCTCATTAGGGGTGGCGTAATTAATTTCAGTATTACCCTCTGCTACCATGATGTACAAAATTTGCTTGGTTGAAAATAGAGTGCTCATAGTCTCCGCAAGCGCATGACGAGCGTAGAAAGTCTTCATACTCCAATGCCACGCCCGAGCGTGACGCGCGTGACCCGCTGGCGCTGAGGAGTATGAATAGTGCCTTATATACTTGCTATGCGGCTGATAGGCGCCTGGTCAATTGTGGAGCAATTGGTCAACGTGTCGTGTCCTATGGGGAGCATCGTGACTGGTCTGTCGTCCGAATTGCATTGAAGTCGAATCGAAAGC
Organism: Aplectana chamaeleonis; assembly: GCA_029168955.1. NCBI lineage: Eukaryota > Metazoa > Nematoda > Chromadorea > Rhabditida > Cosmocercidae > Aplectana > Aplectana chamaeleonis. The sequence goes on from JAPDOI010000321.1 coordinate 240,226, forward strand.
GTGTCGTGGCCGAATAGAAACCATGTGTGTTGCTTCTCATTCGGAGGACGATACGGCCCGGTACTGCTCGAGGAGCACTGGGCCGTATCCTGGTCCATAGCGCTTTGTGGTCGAATAGAAAGCGTATCGTGGCCGTATCGGGCCCCTTTAGTGCCTGAGTGAGAACAGAGAAACCTACGATTCCCATCATGTAGAAAAAAAGAATCTTTTGGCCTAGGAGCCCATTCATACTCCCCGTCGCTGACGCTAGCGCCCATAGGTTGCTTCGTAAAGACACTAAACGGTGAGCGCGACGATTTCAAGCAGGACACGTTAGCGACCGACCAACGACTTTTTTGCTCGTAGCAGCTGCCCGTTTTCTTCAGGCACGGCGCAACATGCCTGCGTTGTACCAGCGACTAATGGCGATGGGGAGTATAAAAGGGCCTTCTCATACCAGTTGTGCTGGAGGAACGAGAGGTTCTTCCCCCCACCCCCCCCCCCTTGAAGATGGTGCTACGATTTGCAACATGATTCCATGTTCTTTCATTACTGGTGTTCCTTTCAGGTGTCCGATTCTCAGTATGCAGGTGCTGCCTCGTACGCCGATGGAAAAATAGAGTAGGTGGTGCACGTTTTCTAGAGGGGTTATGAATACCTTGGTGACAATTTTCCATATAATTTTGTTGATGCAATTCTTCATAAGCAGATGCGCAGGACATGCGTGCTTGAATTTGAGAGAACGTGAGCCAGTATTCAGATTTTTATACGGTGTGCCGCCTCCGTATTTAGGAGCAGTGAAAAATGAGAAGGACTCAAGGAAAGTCGAAGTTTTGGTTGAATCGCCTTGAACGTATCTTCTTTCACCGTTCGAAAATCCGTCCGGGAGGGTTCCACATGGTGTTTCCTCTGATCTGCTGCCTACTTAGAACTTCATTCCGGCTATCCCGGTGCGAAAAAGGTGCAGTTCGGGCGACGCGGGCACTCAAAATTCGGAACTAGATCTTCCGGGTGACCCGCTAGCCCCTTGATTGTTACAAGCCACCCGAATGGTGGAAATTGCCTTCCCAATGCAGCGAATTTACGCGTGAATTCACAATAACGGACGATTAATGTACAATGCACAAATTTTCGCGCGACCCGATTCACCATTTCGGGCGACACGGACGAGTAGCGATTGGTCACCCGGTATTGGGTGGGCGGAAAGCGCGGTGTCAGGTTCTGAGGTTTCTGAAAAAAAGCAATGCACCCATAAATCACCTGATAGCGGAAGTTTTCATTATTCTACAAGGTACATGCACGACCCTCCTGGTGATTGCAGGAGTCTTCAATCTCGGAAAGGGGGCCACGAAAAAGTCTTTATTGGAAGGAGAGAGGCTGCATCCCGGAGCCTGAATAGAGTCCGTTGTTGTTGTTGTTGTTGTTGCCCATCATCCACCATACACACTGATCCTGGATCCAATTTCCGGCATATTGACCACGTCATCGGAGCAACATTGCTGGGATCCTCTTCTTCGGAGGATCCCTGAGTGGGGCGTTTTTCCACCCTCTTTTTTTGATTTTTTTTATTCTATTCTTTTTAATTCGTTTTTCTTTTTTTTACATTTCAAATTCATTATTGCATAATTAAAGTGACTGGAAATGGGCTACTTCCACTGGTTTGAGCCAGAGATCTTCTATTGTGAGGTGCGTTGGCTTTCCAGAGCGAGAGAACAGGTGAGGTACTGTGTGTTCCTCAAGCCCGCAGTCTGGGCAAAGTGGATTATCGGCTGCTCCTATTTTATGTAGATACCATTGCGACTTCGAATAGAAACCGCTCCGGAGCTGAGATAGCGCTGCCCGACTTGGTCTTGGCAAAGTCTCCTCCTCCTTAGCAATCCTCGGCGGCGGTACACTTAGCAAGGGGGAGTTCATAGTAACCAGGAACTCCTTAACAAACTCTTTGTGCACTTCTTTGCGAATGCTTTCCGCGTTTCCTGGCCTGACCAATATTGGCTTGATCGTTCTGACATGCTTTCTGATCTGTCTTGGTGGTTCTGGTTTCTTCATCATGTCGTGTGAGGGATGTTCTGGATCAAGTGCCGCAACCGTTCGATATTGAAGCTTCAACATCTCATTATGAGCTTTGACTGGCATGATTCCCGTCTCATTGCTGAGGTGGGTAGTGCCAGCCATCGCCAGGCTTCCCGTCGCTGTCCTCAAGGCTGCATTTTGACACGCTTGTAACCGGTCCCAGTGAGACGATGCAATGAGCGGGCTCCAGGCTGGAGCAGCGTAGGACATCACGGATTGTCCGGTGGCGCGGTAGGTCAGTGTGAGCAGTTCTTTGCTTTGTCCCCAGTTTCTTCCTGCCAACGCTTTCAAGAGATTCGCTCTTTTAGCCGTTTTCTTGCGAACATCTTCCGCATGTAATCGACCCGTCATCATAGTGTCGAAATGGTAGCCGAGAATTGTCGGATTTCTTTCGTGTGTGATTTGCATCCCATTTATAAACACTTTCGGTACGTATCTCGCTTGAGCAGAATGTGTTGTTAGAAGAGAGACAGTGGTCTTCTGGAGCGACAGTTGAAGATGTAGATCCTCCAGGGCCTTTGTTAGCTTCGGGAGATATTCGTTCAGACGCTTTTCGCAAGTTTCAATACCCGGATCTGACGCCACCAGTGTTAGGTCATCCGCATATCCGACTAGACGTGTTTCTGGAGGGGGTGTCGGGAGATCTGCTATGTAGAATGAGAACAGGAGCGGAGATAGAACCGCACCTTGCGGTACCCCGGAGCGTACCAATCTTACTTTCGACATCTGGCCTCTAAACTCTGTCCGTATAGTTCTGCCTTTCAGGTAGCTAGAAATCCATCGGGCTAAACCTCTCGGTAGGGATGACTCGGCAAGCTTTTGACAAAGGATGGAGATAACCACAGTGTCATATGCTTTCTTCAAGTCGAGTGCAACCATAATTGAGCGGCTAGGCGGTCTCTTCTCGTTTAACCCATCTGTAATGAATCCGGTGTGTTCGACCAGCGCTGAGGTGGTAGAGAAACCTTTCTGAAAACCATTCTGCCATCCAGGGATTTGCAGGTGCGTCTCCAGTGTAGGAAGAATGGTTCTTTCAAAAGTGCGTGACATAGATGAAATTATCGAAATAGGCCTGTAGCTGTTCAGATCTTCTGCAGGTTTCCCAGGCTTCAGGAGTGGGAAAATTCTCGCCTCCTTCCACGACGCCGGGATCAGTGCAGTTGACAGGGTTCTGTTGAAAAGGGCTCTAAGGCACTCCCGAAAAATTGGTCCTGAATGTTTGAGCATTACAGGGGCCACACCACTTGTATCCAACGCTTCTTCTTCTTCTTCTTCTTCTGCAGCCACAGAGAGGGTCCTGTCATATATTGAGGAACTGAGCCACAAGCGTGGGATTCTCCCACAGATCTACTGGTGTTAACGATGTCGGTCTCATCGGGCAGTTGAAAAGGTGCGCAGTAGTATGCCCTTTATTACCACAATCCGGGCACTCGTCAGGTCTGCTGCTATCGATCTTATGTAAATAAGACATAAGCATGGGGGAGTGCCCGCAGCGCAACGAGGCAAGGGTGCACCTGGCACGCCTACCGAGTTCCATCTCGGTTTCGCTGACCTCAGGCGGCACGACTCCGAGAATGGAGTTTACGGCGGTCTTGCATAAGTGATCCTTGACGAATTGGGTATGCTCAGCACGTAAGAGACGGAGGCGTTCTTGTTGTGCGTTGGTCCATCTCTGTATATTGATTTTCGTGGGAGCAAGGGCAAACGGCTTTCTTATACTTCTCTCTCTGACGGGGTCTAATACTCTTCGCGACGGATGATTTGGCTGCTTCAGGATGTTTATGTACAGCTGTTGTGCATGGAGTTGGCAATGGTCCTTAACTGGCAGGATGCGAGCCTCGGCGTGTAGGTGCTGTACTGGAGAGCTTTTAGAACAGCCTGTTGCAATTCGTAATGCTCCATTTTGAATGCGCTGCAGCTTGGACCAGGATGTGTCCGACACGATATGCTGCCAGACTGGTGCAGCATACTCCAGGGCGGGCTGTACGATGGCCTTGTACGTGGTCAGGATCGTTTCTTTACTGCACCCCCAGGACGTTCCGCCGAGAGCACGTAGGACGTTAAGTCTTGTTTTCACTGCAGCTTGCTTCTGCTCAGTGTTCTTATGAAACCTCAGCGAATGGTCCAACACGAGTCCGAGCAGCTTAGGGAATCGGGCGGCCGGCAGGCGAGTTTCGTCCCATTTCACCATGGGATGAGCACTGTGCTCCGCAGGATCAGTGAAAAAGACGGTGACGGATGATTTAGCGGCAGAGACCGTGAGCATCTTGCTATCGAGAAAACACTTCAACTCGATCAAGTAGTCATTGATCTTACTGGCAGCTACATTTATGTCGCGATCCCGGCATAGTATAGTAATATCATCCGCATATGCTATGACCTTGATGTCTTGGGATGGAACGGGTAGATCTTCAATATACAGACTGAAAAGAGCAGGCGATAGAACTCCTCCTTGAGGTACGCCGGCGGCAATTGGGATGCTATTGGAGACGTGCCCTTGAAATAGCACATTTCCCCGACGTCCTTTGGTGAATGCGGTTATCCACCGCTTCTGCCAGGGCGAAATGGTAGACCTTAACAGGCTCTCCGACAAAATGCCCAAATTTACAGTGTCAAAAGCCTTCGTTAGGTCGAGTGCTACACCTACGGTACGCTGAGGTTTCATGGCATTGAAGCCGTCCAAAACATAGCTCACAATTTCCAGCAGGGCCGTAGTGGTGGAATGTAGCTTACGGAAACCATGTTGATGCTGTTGTTTGATATTATGTTCGGCAAGCTCCTCCACAGCCAATTTTTCTGCAACTTTGGCAATAGGTGAGAGAAGACTGATTGGCCTGTAACCTTTTGCCGTGGATGGTGATTCACCCGGCTTCGGCAATGGGATGACGCGTGCTACTTTCCAATCTTGAGGTAATGTACAGGTGCGAAACGATGTATTAATGACGCCAGCGAGCAGGGGTAGTAGTTCATTTGGCAGTCTCTTTAGAACTGCTGGGCTCAAACCATCTGGCCCTACTGCCTTCGAGTTACTCATTTCCTTGATAACCTTCTTGACCTGAGCGGGCGTGACTGCATCATCTTCAGCCATGAGTGGCAATATACAGAGTTCCCGAACAGTTATTCTATTCTGCTTCTCTCTTTTTGATTTAGTTATGAAAAAATGCTTCCCAAGAGCATTTGCGGCCTCTTTCCCTGACTTGAAGACTCCGCCGTCGAATTCAATCGTGGAATTGTCGGCGGAGGTGAACTTTCCGGAGATCCTTTTCAAGGCCTTCCACGTTGCTGCTGCATCATTTCTGAAGTTCATCCTCTCAGTGAACTTTTCCCAAGATTTTTTATCCAACGCTCTAGACGGCTTGCATTTCTTCAAGGCGGCGTCGATGAGGGCTGTCGAAATGATGGGAACGTCTTCTCTCGGAAAGTTTTTGATCCATCGGAAGGTCCTTCGTGACGACTTCATGCTTTTATGAGGGCATGGCGAACTGAACTGTTTGCATAAAAGGTTGGCCGCATTCTTGTTTTTCAACGGTTTGCCTTTATGCAAAATTTGGATGGGATTGGGTTTCACTGAACGGCCATCCAGAGCCTTCATGGTCGCCCATAGCTTCGAGGAGTTTGTACGATGATCTATGCCTTCCACGAAAGTTCTCCATGTCTGCTGTCGGTCCTTCCTCACTTCATCAGCGATTTCTCTGTTCAGCTCAGGGATTCTGGTGTTGGTCGGGTCCGTTCTTCTAATCGAGTCTCTTTTGCATATGAGGTCCTTAGCGGAGTCCGACAGTCCCGGCATAAAAGCCTTACGTCTGCCCTTAGGGATAGATTGTGACGTTGCTGTCCTTACGGCCGATGCGAGAAATCGATTCATTTCCAGTAGAGTGGCCCGGAAGTCGAAATCCGCCGATTGTTGTTCCAGCACTGACAGAAATTTGGGCCAATCCGCCTTTTTGAAGTTCACGAAAGTGTTCCTCGGTGACGAAGATATAAGGGCCTCGCTTCTGAACTCCATCAGGATAGGAAGATGGTCACTTGCGCCTGTGTTAACAGTGTCCCAAACTGCTGACGAGGCTAGGTCCTGTGAGCACAGCGAGAGGTCCGGTGACGAGGGTCTTCCATACGTCGGCTTTCTAGTAGGGTGATGGGCATCATTGAGAATCACAAAATTTGACTGCGCTATCTCCTCCTCGAGGTCCTGTCCACGTTGGTCCTCTTCACACTCTGACCATAGAGGACTGTGCGCATTGAAATCTCCCATGACGACTGTGGGTTTCCCGCATGTCAGGAATTGGGCGATAGACAGCTCGTATGCGGGTGGGCATAAGGACCTAGGCGGAGAGTAGAGATTGTGAATGTGCACAGATCCAGCCTTCGTTTCCACAGCTAAGGAGGTGCATTCCGTCGTACCATCTCTGGTTCCTGGAGTGATCACACTGCAGTGTAAGTTGTTCCTGACCAGAAAGGCCACACCTCCTCCGGAACTCGTTCGGTCATTTCTCAGGCATGTGTAGCCTCGAACCACCGGTGATCCTTGTTTGGGATCCAGTTTAGTCTCTTGAAGTCCCACAATGTCAGCTCCTATGCGGTGTGCGAGAGCTTCTAATTCCGCTGATTTGTTGCGAAAACCATTTATATTCCACTGGATCATCTTTAGAGAGTCGGGACTTGAGCGCAGAGGTTGATATGTCGGTACGGAGACGCAGTTAGGGCACACGTATGAGCTGTCCGCATCCTTGAAGGACTTGAGACCGGAGCATTTCTTCACATGAGTCCATTTCCTGCATTTGCTACATTGAACGCTCCCTGCAGCGGCTGAGGCACCACACTGGGTGCAGGGCCATCGAATCCGGCGAGGGGGTCCAGGGTTTGCTTCGATTCCGGCACGGATGAGTAGACAACGGATCAGCAGCGCCGGTTTATGCTGACCCGCAACCGAAAAATTGGCTCCAGAACTCGTGAGAAGTGAATTCTGGGAGGTATAGTTGAGGATCTTTGACTTGGAAGGATGGCGGCCATTGTAGACGACTTCTTCTTCCGCGTACGCTCTTGCCAAACGAGTAGGCGATCCTCCATAAGAGCTGAATAGAGTCTCGTCGCGGTAAGGCGCCGCTGCATGCAATGGAGGAAAATCGATCGTGCTGCGCCGCTTAATCGATACTCCTCCATTGCTTTTTTCCGCGCCTTCCAGCGGCGAGACTCTTATCGGGCTCTTAAAGGCAGCATACACGCTCGTAAACGTGATCGAGATAACGCCGGAAATAGAACGGTATGGCTCAGGTTACAACGCCTACGAGTTTTGAAGGGTCAAAAACGACCCATAATGCCGTTACAGATGTAGCAAGTTTGGCCCCGCCCGTATTTTCACGCCCCCTGCCATTGCCCTTTTCCTGCAACGCAAGGTTGCTGGGTCATCTTCACCGTCGGTACTTTTGGTGTATTGCTTAGCAAGTGAACCACACACGTCACTGACGGCGAAGATGGCCCAACAACCTTGCGTTGGAGAGAAAGAGCAAATACAGGGGGCGTGAAAATACGGGCGGAGTCGAACTTGCTACATCTGTAATGGCATTGTGGGTCGTTTTTGACGCTTCAAAATGCGTAGGCATTATGATGTGAGCTATACGAATCTATTCATATAGTTATCTCAACCACGTTTACGAGCGTGTATGCTGCCTTTAAACGGGGCTGATCGCAGGGCCGCGCTTTATTCTGAATGGGAAACTTCAGCTCGAGATCACGCGGTTGACTGGTGTTATAACGGGTACCGTGAATTTCACCATTACATTGAAAAATAAGATTTGCGGTCCGAGAGTGCTCTGTGCTCTGAGTAGGAACAATAGTTGATGAAGTGGTTGTGCTTCAGGTGGTTAAGTTTCAATCTTGATGGAACGCTTGGTGTCCAGCTTATGAAAAATGAGAATGGCGATTGTTTGGCCAGCCCAAATTATTCCATTTTTTCTAAGGTATGCCATAAGATTATTTTTTTCGTGATGCGGAAATTTTTCTCTTCATTGCAGTGTGTTTCATGGAAATTAGATCACGTTGCCTACCTCTGTGCTGCTTCGACGTCTGGTGTTTTATATTTGTGGAAATTTGGCTGTTCTGAGCCTATAGGAACAGTAAGTTTACGCTTTTCATAATCGCTCAGTTGGGTTCGAGGGTGATTGTCTAGCAGCAGACAACGGGAGTGGTCGCGTCGCTTTAGGCCGGGTATATACCGGGCGTTGCGCGATGCCATTTCCTGCATTCGCTTAGTATCGATCAATATTCGTGTTCAAAACATTTCATCGCGTCGCTCCGCGATAAAAGTATGAACCCGGCCTGAAGCTCTGGCTAATTCATTAGGAAGAAAGGGCGTTCCACAAACTTCGCCCAGAGTTTGATTTCGAAAATGGAGTATTTGAGCCGCTGCGCGGCCGTTCGCCATGTCCACAGCTAGGCAATCATTCTCGGACACGACTGAGCGTAGACATGTCTTGGAGAACATCCCCAGCTCATTTTCCCTAAGTTCTATCAAGAGCGTTTTTTTAGGAATATGTGGAACGGTGCGGCCTGTCAGCGCTCACTCACAAAGAAAATAATGGTCAAAAATGGCTGGCTGTAGGGTCAGAATCTGGCGCTGTGACGGTTTTTTCAGTTCATGGCGATGCCTTGGAGCGCCTGGTCACTCTGAAGTATCATTCTTCTACCGTTACAGGTGAAGTGTTCTTTCAAGGACTTTTCGGTATGGCCTGACCTCCTATTTGACTTGGAATTTGAGGTTATCATTCCGGTATAAACTGGCACAACTCTGAGTCGGTGAATCCTAGAGGGTGAACGTTCTGATGCGTTTATATACGTGAGGTTTTGTTCCAAATAGATGCGCTGAGCTCATATTGTCCTTGGAACCATGCGAAAACCACAGGCAAGCGCACCCTCCCGTGTATGCATTGCCCACATACAGTTGACCGCAATGTTAAAAGGACATGGTGCGGTTGCGGACTCGCACTACAACTGTGGTAGAATCTTGCACTTTGCCAGATTTCGTCATCGATCGGCGCCACAGCTGATATTCTCGTGAGCAGAGAGACGACGGTTGGCGCCGATCGATGACGAAATCTGGCAAAGTGCCAGATTCTACCGTGATTTAGTGCGAGTCCGCATTCGCACCATGTCCTTTTAACATTGCGGTCAACTGTACCTTCTCCTATGTTTGACCACGGACGCGTTGCGATCAAGCTGATGGACAAGGTGCGAAAATCGTACGCGTTTTACAGCATTCTCCTTTCAGTGGCTGTAACGTGTAACCGCTGAAAATCTCCATCTGCTAGTTTCGCATCTCATCATCTTCTTTATAGGGCTTTGTTGTACCATGATACCTGATCCATGTTTGGAGCACAAATTTTGGCTCTGAGTTTTTCAACTCAAGGACCGAGATTTCGACCCACCCTAAATATAGTCCTATCAATACAGAGTGTTTTTTGATTAATTACGATTCCGAAAAAAACCTTATCTTCTTTTACGTGATTTTTTTCTTGGAACGCTGCATTCACCACTCGAACAAATGTGTCTGAAAACCTTACCAGCTGCAACCATACCGGGAGATGCAGGGGAAAATAGAGAAAACCAGGGAATTGACAGTTTTTCAAGTAAATCCGCACTTCAAAAAATGTTAGGGACAAACGATTCTCATTGAAAGAGCCGAAATTGAGGGAGGGATAGATGTTCACAACTCGCAGTTCAAATGCCACAGGTTTTTTCACCTTCGAATCTGAGCAAATGCCACCGGTCAAGTGATAGCGGTCGTGGTGCAATGTGTTGCATGCGTATTGATTCCTAACCGACCGATCTATTTCTGGTCTGCAACGAGATCACTATACTTGCCCAACTGTGAAAATTTTCGAATTTTCGAATATATTCGAAAATCATTTTTCTCGAATTTCAAATTTTTGATTATATTCGAAAACCAAATTTTTCAAATTTTCGAATAAATTCAAAAAAAAAAGATTTTTCGAATTTTCGAACATTTTTTTCGAATTTCGAATAATTTTTTTCTATTTTTCGGAAAAAAATTTTTGAATTCAAAAATTGTAGCTTCGATTTTGAAAATTAGTTTTCAGCTGTCATTTACTGGGTCAGTCGCGGAGTTGTTGAGGCTTAAGACACTGCAACTGAATCGTCTCGGCGCAGTGTTGAGCGTGGATGCGTCTTGGTTCTATCGCAGCACAGTCGAGAGTTGCGGTACTTTATCGGTTTTGTCGCGGCGAGTTGCCCCAGAGGCGGGCTGAAGTGGGAAAAACCGCTGCAAATTTCTCATTTTTTCATTTTTAAGCACCTTGTGTCTTCTTTTTTCTGTAGCTCATTTTCAGGTTTTGCAAAAAAAAAATTATCCCTCGAGTTGTATTCTATTAGTTTTGAAATGTTTCATCGATATTAGAATATCGATGTTTTGGCCAAATTCGCTCAACTGTCAAACCGAATCTGTCTAAGCTAAGAAAGTACAGAAATGGACGTCATTTCGCTGAACACAACCCATTATAACCACTCGAAGCCAGTATTTTTGGAGTAATCATTGTAGATTAGTGAGCTCAATCGCTCCCCTACGTACTCCAAGTAACTGTTTCCTTGAAAAGTAAGGGTTTCGGAAGCTAAAACCCTGGTACTCTCTACAGTGCGTTGCAAAATTATACGACGTACCCCACATTTCGCGATTCCAAACTTCGCGTGATTTAAGGAGACAAACGGTTAACGCCAATCGATGAAGCACCCTCGAAAACCCCTGGGTACGAATTTTCATGAAATTAGAGCAACTGGCATGAATCTGGCAACGGAAATCGTCAAAAACGACCGTTGTAAAATTATACGACATGGCTGACGTTCTCGCAGAAATTGCAAATCCAGACCCTCCGTATCAGTTCGTTCATGGTAAAAACCATTATGAACATCAAGTTAATAGTTTTCAGAATTGCCTTGATGCCCAACCATTTCGAAAGCTCTTTTTGGTATGTTTCAACCCAGCTTTTTGTGAAAGCCCCTTTCAATCTGCGCCCATTCGCTTATAACGGCTAGTTTGAGCGAAACCACGCACTCGTATTTTCTCCTCTGGTTGTATACTAGAAGCTCGGGAAGATATCAAACGTTTTCCTCTAGGTTGAGGTCCTGCAAACCGGCCGGCCATTCTAGCAAATTGGCATGATTGGCCTGAAACCAAGCCTGCGTCGTCCTATTAACAAGAAGTGAAGGCGGATAAGGACTAGAAATAACTGAAAATGAAATTCCGATGCATTTTGATAATCAGTGAGGTTCACAGGTCATGTCGCGAAAACCTGGTTCAGCTTGCCACATTACCTGAATCTGGGTCTATACATTATTTTTTCCACACACATTCTCCTCCAGAGTTCCTACACGAAGATAAGTGTGGGTTCTTTTGTAGATCTCTCCAGTGCTTAGAACACTTAGTAAAATAATTAAATAGATTAGAATATTTCAGGCTCGTTCGGACTGAGCTTGCTTTCGACCGATAAGAAAGGGTTTCGAAGGATCCACCTATGGATCAGAACTATCCTTGAGTAGGAACTTCCGAGGAGAAAGAAAAATGTGTCGACCCGGATTCGGGTGGTGGACCAGGTTTTGGGACATGGTCTATGAACCTCACAGATTATCAGGCTGTGTCAGAAAATCATTTCCAGTTCTTTCTAGTCCGTATCCGCCTTCACTTCTTGTCAGTAGGACGACGCAGGCTTGGTTTCAGGCCGATCCTGCCAATTTGCTAGAATGGCCGGCCGGTTGGCAGAACCTCAACACAGAGGGAAACGCTTGATATACTCCTGAGCTTTAAATATACAACCAGAGAAGACGATACGAGCATATGGTTTCGCTTAAAGGCAGTGTTTACGATAAGAGTCGTTTCCCTGCTTCTCTGCCTATCTTGAAGACGGTCCCATGCTGATTCCAATGATGTTTTTGAAATCGTACAAGACCTTCTAGGAACGGAGTTATGGTCCCTCAAAAATTGAGCTAGGGAAGCATGGTGGACGAGTTGTCCGAGGCTTGTAACATCCGTCTTTTGCAGCCGATCTATGCGAGCTGACTTGAGTGAACAGAGAAGTTGAGAATGAAGGGAAGAACGGGGCTATTGATCGATCGGAAACCATAGCTCATCTCACGATCTCAAGCATTCATTTGTTCACGTCGGTGGGCGTGAAAAGTGCATCTGGGGTGTGATGAGCTGACGGGTGTCCAACTTTGGGGCAGTAGGGGACCGTTCTCATTTTTCTTAGTTTTTTCAACGTTGGGGTCGCGCTAGGCCCCGCAGCTGCCGATCTCCACCAGAAAATCAGACATGGTTTTTATCGTGGACACTGCCTTTAAACTAGCCGTTATAAGCGAATGTGCGCATATTGGAAGGGGCGTTTACGAAAAGCTGGGTTTAAACATACCAAAAAAAGTTTTCGAAGTGGTTGGGCATCAAGGCAATTCTGAAGACTATTAACTTGATGTTCATAATGGTTTTTACCATGCATGAACTGGTACAGATGGTGTAGAAAAGAAATTTCTACGAGAACGTCAGCTATGTCGTATAATTTTGCAACGGTCGTTTTTGACAATTTCCGTTGCCAGATTCCTGCCAGTTGCTCTAATTTCATGAAGAATCGTACCCAGGGGTTTTCGAGAGTGCTGCATCGATTGGCGTTCACTGTTTGTCTCCTTAAATCACGCGAAGTTTGGAATCGCGGAAATTGGGGTATGTCGTATAATTTTGCGACGCACTGTATATCTGCCGGCAGCTACATAGTAAATGCGGAAAAGAGAGAAAAACAGTTCGCATTGGCTGGCCGTTCAAACCCACCTATCCTCCCGATGGAGCACGTAATACGGTGACGAAATATTTCACGCGATCCAAGCGTGTGAGAACCTCAGATCGGGCGTCGGGTGAATAGGCCAAGATCGTGCTTTGATAGAGTTTGCTTTCAAAGGGCGATCAGAAAAATAAACTTCTAATGAAATGATCATTGATTTTCGATTATTCGAATTTGAAAATTTCAAATCTGCTCTTCAAAGTTTTCGAATTTCGAATACTATTAGAAAATCTGTTTTGAAATAATCGAATTTCGAATATTAATCGAAATCGCTTTTCAAGAAGTATTCGATTTTCGATTATTATTCAAAAGCCCGTTTTCGAAATATTCGAATTACGAATATGATTCGAAAACCAAAATTTCGAATTTTGACTGCTTTGAAATTCGAAAAATCATTCGATTAGATTATGAATTATACAATTCGGTCCGAAGTATAGAGATCACGTCTCGTGAACTCGACCACTTCATTTTGTAAAAATTGGATGAAAACGTAGCTCCTGACTAGTTCCACTTTTGCTGTATCGAGCAGCAGTGAGAACACGTTCTTCGATTTGCGGAATTCCCAATTTCTTTCTCAATTTTCAGCCTTATATTTGTCGTTTAGGTGCTGCTGTTCGCATGGATAATGCTAATCTTCAAATCCTGTCTATCTCACTTGATTGTCGGCTCGCTGTCCACTCCATTGACGTGAACACACGATATGTTAGTAGTGAGCTATAAAATTTCTTGAAAAGTTTTTTTTAGAATTCAAGTTAGTTGATTTTACTTTTAGGCTTGTTTCCTTTACGCTGTTCCACTTGGTGTTCGTGACCCCTCATCGCTTGTGATAACAAGGTGAGTCTGGCAGAGAGGTGTATGATTTTGCTTCACGCGAAGATTCGTGACATTACGACATAGATGGGCGCTGGTTGGAAGAGCCTTCATTTGCATGGTCAACGTCTAATGGGCGTAGCGTAGTTGGAAAATTTCGCCATGACCGACCACTCCGCTGCTTGTTTCACCCGGACTCATCCGAGCAAGCTAGGCCTTAAGTAACTTTTTCTGGCTAACCCGACCTCGCCTGAATTGCATTTCTTGCCTGAATCGCATGAATAAACCCTATCACGACTTACAACGATTGTCTTTGTGAACATTTCCATTCTACTGATTTCCATGTTTCCTTTCAGGAGATTTTTTATACTTCCTTTCGATGTTCTAACATTTTTTTTTTCAAAAGAAGATTTCGATACTTCTTTTGTGCCAAGCCATACTTCTCATCACTCATCGGTAGGGTTCAGAGTACGAATCGAGTTAAATCCTTTCCAGCCCGAAAAATCTACTTTTGTTTATTAGAGAAGCGGGAGAAATGTTCTCCTCATCCGGTTTAAGGTAAGGCCGCGATAAAAAAATTTCTGATTTCTTTCGAATAGAGTCCCAGATCTGTTCTTTATGAAGCAAAAATTCAGAAAAGATTGCTGCAAAAGCATCAAAACAAATTAAAACGTCCTGTGAGTTCTGGCCTTCCACCTCTTTCTTACTGTTTTTCCCGATACTTTTGTCAAGAAGATCAACAATGCCAGTGGTCCGTTATATGGCAAAGTAAAAAATTTCAAATCAAAGCCCGTCCAAAAGCCAAAGGATTGTTGAGTATCGAGCATTTCGGGACGTCAATTCTTGTAGTGTTGGTATTCCGTTATTAGGAGTCAGTGATCAAGAGGTTTCCAATGTCAAATATGTGACACTAAAATCGTCTTTGCAAGAAGGTTCTTCGGAAATCGTTAATTTGCACGGAACCGAATTTAGCGTTTTTCGTATTTACCGAAAAAATTTCTCGATAAAAAGTTTCGGTAAAAAATTTACCGAAAAATATTTACCGCGCACCCCTGGCTGGAAGGGATGAGTGGTAACAATGATGGTTACGGAACAGCTACGCAGTTTCGCTTTACAGGCACAATACACCCTCAAACATGAATTTTGAATTTTGATGTTATTGTGTAGAAGGCCCCTCCTGTATAACAGGAGCCAAGTACGATATCTCAATTCCTCCAACTAAGCGAGGTATAAACGACCACCACGGGCCCCACCCTTTGAGTCACCATCACGGGCCGTACCCCTTTTTATGATTTTCGATCTCAATAGCGGCTAGATGGATGGACGAATTTCAACCGCGTCTTCGATTTTTACTATCTTACCGGTCCGTCTCTTCACTCTGTTTCGCGCTGGTGCAACGACTGCGAAGGAAGAGAAATACGGGCCTGAGACAACTCGTCCACCAAATTTCGGTCCTCAAGATACAACGAGGCTCAACCAGCCATAACTTCGTTTTCAGGGCGCCTTGAACGATTTCAGAGATACCATTGTAATCAGCAAGTGATTCTTTCCAAGGCAAACAAAAAGTCTAAAAATAATTTTCGGGTGTCCTGTGCCTTCAAGCAACGTCGTCGGACTCTGCTGAAATGGTGAAATTGCCATGTTGAGTTTGCATAGGGCTAGTCGACCACGCGACTTTTTTGGTATCTTCTAGGTGGACTTCCAGTGATAAGTTGGTAGGCCCTCTGAATCTCAAATCTATTGTTCTGGAAACTTTTTCTGTCAGCCATAGCAATTGTGGATACCCAATTGCCAATGCTTCAGAGTTTCAGGCAACCAGGAGCTTTGCCCCCCGAAAGAAAACCTCGAACTCCGACCATGTAAGGTCTCGCGCCCACATCGTTGTTAACTCGTCCATATGTTGAACCCTTGTTCTGCTGCTTCCGGGCGCACTCGTCGTTAATGGTTTCTCATATAGCGTTTGCGTGTTTCGGAGTACATAGTCCCTGCATTTGACAAGCTATGGACGAAATCATAGAAAAATTCCCCGTGGTTTTGCCTTTGACGTTGAACTTCTCCTCCGATAGTCATCTCAAAACACATTTAATAGCCAGAACAGGCTCAGGCGTACGGTGTGACGATCACAGAGGGGGGCCGCAGCCTCAGACGCCGGGTAGGGGGGGGGGGGGCACGCCCTTTCCCTCCTATCGTACCGAGCAGATTTTTTCGCAAAACCGGCGATTTGCGGCCATTTCGCGCGCACAAAGCGCCACATAGCCACAACTTAAATCAGAGTCCTACGAATTCAATTTAATGCCATTTTTGAACAGCTTTCAACGATTAAAAAAAGTGATGCGAAATAACTGAGTCAATACCCGAAATCAATCAAAAATTGTATGTTTCCACATAAAAATCCCTCATTGTGAACTGATCAGGCGGTCATCATAAGAGAAATCTGACATGTTTCGATCTGTGGTCATTGGGGATCTCAGAAAGAAATACAAATATTACGATGAAACACCGGGGTCAGAAAGAGTTTTCACGTGCCATCGCGTTCGCCTCACTAAGAGGAACATGAAAATTCTGAAAATTCATTCCGTCAATTTTGAAGTGAGTTGTGGCGATGGGGCGCTCTGTGCTGGCGAAAAAATGCAACAAAACGTTTGCAGAAAATTTACTCGGTGCTGCACTTCTTTTTCAGACCTCGCCATTGAGTAAATCTACTGAAAGGCTCTCTTCGTTCGGAAGAGTTTCAAAAAATGTAGCGAAGTGGTGGAGGCTTGCGCTCACGTGTTCCACAATAATAGATGTACTGGCGTCATTTATTGCCTTTATGTGACATTTTCTTGCTTACGCCTATGCGGTGTGACATCTAAGTTCTGTTTCAGCCGTCTGAGACTTACAAGCAGCACCAGGTAACTGGTGAGAATGTTGTGTACGCATGACTGAAAACTTGCAGCCCATCAGACACGGTGGAGCATCGTCATTTGAGGGAACCCGAAATTAATTACCTGTGCTACAGATCGTTAGGTAAATCTCCTATTAATCCTGGTTGTTGAACCAAATAGGAAGTACTCCCTCATAAAAAGTATTTGGGTGAGGTTCATTGCATATCGTCCTGCGTCGTGATCACAAGGGTCAATTTGTGAGCTCCGCAGTCATCAGCAGATCATTTCTTGCGGGTCCCGAAACTTTGTTGCTGGTTATATATGTTCTTTCAATAATCCGTAGATACCTGGCGTCCTACCGGTCATAACGGAAGCCCCACCACAACCGTTTCAAGAAAAAGAATTAGGGCGTTTAATAAAGAATGTTCAAAGACTCATCGAGAGGTCAGCTTGCTGTATCTGGGAATCTAATGAAATTAAGCGTTTCCGTGAGACATGCAAGGTGCCACGTGCGAACTTATTCTGAACTTCCACAATAGTTAATGAACGATTGACAGGATATGCAGTTCTCAATAAAAAGACTATCTATTCTATTCCGTTCCCGGCGTGATCATCTGTTAGAGGTGAAATCGGGAGGTTTTCGTCGATGGCTTACTTCAACAGATCGTGTTTCATGTTAACAGCGATCTGCTTAATCACACCTGCAGGCTCTTCTCGCTTCGTAATGAGCTCCACAAGCAACTGTTCCTGTCTTCATTGTGCGATTACGAGTGGAAATTCTTTGGCAAAATTAAATGCATTTCTAGATTTAGTGTAGGCTATGACAGTAGATGTTATTGCAGCCCCGGTGACTCGCTTCAAGCCTTCCTTCTCATGGCCTAGGAAACACGCAAGGTTTTGTTGTGCTCTGTTGGGTTATAGTGGTGTCGTCTCATCGTCTGGCGAAGTAATCTCAACCCATTTGTGCACGTTCAAAAAATCTGTAGATAGTTTCTTCTAGGACAGGACACCTTGTCATAGTCAAAGTGAGCTGTGTCGAAGACAGTCTTCACCCTCCCTTGGCTGTCGCCGTGGGAGCGGGGCCTCTCTGTACCTTGCCGTGCTCTGTTGGTTTTGTATTCTAGGCACTTTCCAAAATTAGGGGCGAGTACGTCGCTCTCTTCGTCCCACTGGGATCGATTCTGACCTGGATCCTCATCTAATAGATCTAGTACGCCGATCCTCGCGGTCTGACGACTGTCGCAAAGCTTGCTGCAGGGAAGTTTGCAGCAATAGAGAGTGTTGTCTTGCTAGTGTTGTCCCTCACACCATTGTCTCAATCGAAGCATTGGATGATTCAGGTCCTGCAACATCAACGCGTTGCAATCTCGATCCCAAACGCAGGACCGCATTCTCATCCCGAAATATTCCGCACAGTTTTGCAACCTAGTCGCTAACCGAAGCACTTTCCTTGTTCGTCAACGTGTTAGTTCTCTGAGTGATCCCAATATGTTGACCGGCAAATAATCCAGGATTTCGAGATTTTTCTGGGTTTCTGATTGCCGAGACATCAACTTAGAACGTGGTTGTTGAAACTCCTCACAGGCTTTGCAATTCTTATAAGCCCTTTGATTTCCTGCTTTCTTGAGAGCAGGCACTACTTCACGGGCCCATTTCACCACTTTTTTGTCCGTAGTAAGTAAAAAAAGGTATGGCGCGAAGACACACGCCATTGAATCGAACGGCAAAATTGACATATAAAAATTTACATGAACTACGTCTTTCCCAAACCATCTTATAACTGATGTAGCAGGCCGAAAGTTGTGAAACGGACGCTAGATTCGTCTTCAGCGCCCTGAATTACACCCCTAGTCAAGATTTCAGCCAAATCCGAGATACTAACCGGAGATCGGAAAACGACTGGCTGGAATTACACGTCAGGGGACGTCGAAAAAATAATTTTTTCTGGATTAGGCTGTTGCGGTGTTTATTTTGAAGGGGACCATCAAAAAAAGCTGTCGGGCGAGTCCCAGGTCGATCCGACCATTTTGAGCCGATTACGATCGGTGTGACGGCTGTAGATGTGACTGTGTGATTTGAGCCTTAAAAATAGGAGTCATCACACCGTGTGATTTTTGCGATGAAGGCCTCTAGATCAGTTTTCAAAGCTTTTTAGATAGAAAAGTGAGAAAACTACTAAGTTAGTCCTTTCAGAAGCCAAGCAGTCGACTATGAGTGTGTCATTCGGGGCGCTGAAAAAGCAAAAAACCGCTGTTTGGACTTACACGTCAGGGGAGGTCGAAAAAATAATTTTCTGGATTAGGCTGTTGCGGTGTTTATTTTGAAGGGGACCATCAAAGAAAGCTGTCGGCCGATTCCCAGGTCGATCCGACCATTTTGAGCCGATTACGACCGGTGTGACGGCTGTAGATGTGACGGTGTGACGTGACCTATACCGTCCGTTTTTGCTGAAAATCGTTTGAAAGCGTTGTTCGGAAGTGACCTCTCAAATTGTTTCGCACAAGGGGTTAGAGTCTCAACCTCGGTGGGAGGGGGCCGCACCGGATCCAAAGCTGGAGGAGGGGGGTCGCACCTCTCACGGGCCGATCACACCGCTACGCCTTACCCTGAGCCAGAATACAACCATTCTTTGTAGAAATGTGTTTCCAAAATCTCCCATACTCCGAGTTTTGACCGATAAATACTCGCGAAATAGCCTCGAAATGCCTGCATGCTGCGTGATTGCCGCAAAATAGTCGCCAAGTAATGCTAGCAGCGGAATAGCCGAGAAGTAATGCTCTTCAGGTAAGAATACCATGCATGACAGAGGCATGATTTCTAAAAATTTGGCTTCCTGGTAAAGGTAACGTTTTGGCAGTGTCACTAAGAAGTCAAACAAAGTTTTTGAAATATCTTGAAAATGATTTGACGTAAAACAGCCTGGAGTAATAGAAAAAACTAGGAAATGAAGTGAAGTAACTAAAAGTACGATTTGGCGGTCAATGACAGACGATGGATCAGATTTTATCTACATGCTTTTCCGCTAAACTTATCAAAACAAAATCAAGCGCGCAACGGAATCGTATTTTTAGTTCTATTTCACGCCAAAACATTTTTAAAGATATTTTAAGATATTTTTTAAACTCTTTTGTTGACTTCTTAATGGCATTGCCAAATCGTTACTTTTGTCAGAAAGCGAAATCCTCAGAAATTTTATATATTTCTCTCGAAGGTTCTCTTTCTGACTTCAATTTTGCTACACGATTTCCATTTTGGAATGATGAAACATCTAACCGACGATATTGTCGTTTGAGTACAATTTTTGAAACTTGTGACCCAGAACTATAAAAAAACCACTTATTGCCGCTTTTTGTGCAATATGTGAAAACTTGATATTATTGATTATTAATATTCGATTTTGCATGATGAGAAGAATTTCCCAAACACGTGGCTTAGTCAACAATCATTGCAATTATCAAAAATTATTGCGACATTTTGTGCAACAGGCGAAAAAATATATATTATTGATTGGTATTTATCGACAATGACTGATGAGCAAAATTCTCCGACCAAGAAAACCAATACCATCAGCAATCATCCCTTCTCGCCGCATTTTGTGCAGAAAACGCCAAAATCGATAATGTTGGCTATCGATCGATGAAGTGTCATGAGCAGGGGTGTGCGGCAAAGGAATTTCAAATTTCGGCAAACCCAACGGCAACGGCAAACCCCAAAAATGACCGGCAAAACGGCAAAATCTGTTTTGTGCTTTAATACCACAACATTTGAGTACGAAGGTTGCCAACTTCAGATGGAGTTTCGGGATGCAATTTTAATATGGTCTAGAGGTAGGACAGTGTTCCAGTATCCCATGCTCAGAATCTGCTAGATGCCTCAGGCAGTCCCTAAAAAGGTGAAAATTTGAACAAGGTCGGAACGGTTCGGCCGAAGCGAGTAGAGCCGATTTAAAGGCAGTGTTCACGATAATCTTGAATTTTGAGATTATTCGCTATATGGATTAAGTGGCCTCTGAGTTGAACTAAAATGACGTGGAAATTGAGAAAAATGCACTAGAAGTACGCGAAGTCCCTAAGTATCACCCCGCCTCTTAAGTATCATAGGAAGTGTTTGTTGTGAGAGTGAAACCTTTTGTGAACCCGTCCTTTGCTATTCTCTACACTCTATTGCTCCGTTCTTTCCTTAGGGCCTTAACTCATCCTGCTTTGCATAAAATATTCTTCTATTTTCGATTGATCTAATTTTTCACCGGTGGCAACCACCATGAACATGTTCATCCAACCGGACAATTAGTCCATGTTATAGAATAATTTCACTGAAATACGACGTTTTAATGCGTTTCTCGCCGTTTCTTCGTAATTTTGGTAACACTTGGAGGCCAACGCATTGTTTTATATGGAAAACTCGGGGACGAAAATCATCGTGAACACTGCCTTTAACGATTGAATTGCCTTTAGATGTGTTCAGAATAGCTGGAGAAAATTTTGGTGCATTGATTCTGTTTAGATCAGAAATTATACATTGTGGCTCGAATTCTGATCTATTCTAAACGTACACAAAGGTAATCCAATAGTTGAGTCAGCCACTTCGACCGAGCCGTTCTGGCCTTGTTCAAATTTGGACCTTTTTAGGAACTGCCTTAGGCATTTAGCAGATTCTGAGTGTGGAATATTGGAACACTGTCCTCCCCTTAGAACATATTAAAAGTGCGTCTCGAAACTTCATCTGATGTAGGCGACCCTTAGGCATGTCGTATTCCATGCAATATATGCCAGTTACTATGAGCCTGACGCTTCAATAGCCTTCACAGAAAGACAAATCCTATATATCAGAAGCTACTTGAAAGCCTCAGGTTATGATGAGTCACTACCAAGATCACTAAGGCTATAAGCTTCTCCATCACTGGCGATAATTCTGTTAATTCCCCTTCATTTGGAGTTTCCGTACAAATCAATGCTAGAGATTCAAAAGATGGGCGTCTTCTTGAGCAGTGCAAAGTGTGACAGGGCCGCAAAGGATTTTCTGAAAGGAGCCTGCGGCCAGCGCGTCTCAGCCTAGTCGATCCGGGAACGATCAGCAAACCGTGAGCAAGCTTGGTGCGATGGGAGTGTGCGTTGACCAAAAGAGTTTTGACGATACTGGTACCACAATCAGGTGCGAATAGAAGGGTGAATACGCGATTATTGGTCGAGAATGACGGCGAAAGACAGTTCACTTCGCGATCAGCAGCGCGCGGTTTAGGTTAGAACCGGAGTCACATTTTTTACCGTTAGTAGCAAGTAGTATGCTCGAGGATTTCAATTTCGCTCACTTCAAACTACGATTGAATGGTTACTCTTGTGAGGCTACAGGAATGGAGTGAGACTAGTCCAGCTGAATGCAGTGCTCACGGTAAAAGCAGCCTTCAAATTTTCAAATCAGGAGCTCCAAGGGGCGTTGATCGAATTCACAGAATGAGGGGCACCTAGAGACAGTTCGACAGGTACATGCGACGCGCGCGACGGAGGTCCGATGCGCTCACTTCGTCACTGGAGCGGCGCGTGCAGTGTGCTAGCCAGCTGGACTGCTCTTGGGCTCTTCCCTTTCTGCGTATTCGGCCTACAAGCTGGCACGAGGCCAGTTACAGCAACAATGTCGGCTAGAAACAAGCAATAAATAGTTTTATACGGTCCCAAAACTTGAATGTGGTTTACCCGCCCCACTCACCTCCCCTGTGGCTACCGAGGAAGTGGGTGAAGCGAGCACACGATGTTCAAGTTTCGGGCCGTATATTGCTATTGGTTGCTCGTTTGAGCCGGTTTCCCACACTGTTGTTGCAATGGGCCTCGAACCATTGGATTTCTGGTGAAAAGTTGAATGCGGTTTTGATCGTTGCCTTCAAAGATTTTTCATTTTTTTATCTTTACACCATTTCCTAGCAAACCCAGGTCTGTCATTAGGTCAACCTTTGATTTCAGCTAATGATATCGAAATCGAAGATATTATTGACCCTTGCCTTTAATGACTGCTGTGAATATTGATCAGCTTTTAGAAAGCCGAACAAAGTTTTCGCAGAATTGATAATTTTCCTGTCCCAATTATTACCATCAGCCAACCAACCGACGATAAGTGGGCCTATATACACGAGTTCTCAACTGGTTCATATGTCTAAGTAAGGGTGCTATTGCGCTACAGCTCTGATATGACATGGTTTTGTAATCTTAGAACTTGCAATAATCGGTATGCCTTTGAAAAAGTTTTTTGCAATTTTGGCATTCTTATAGGGTTAAGAATTTGATGATTAAAAAAGACATTTGGAGGCTTCCAAACAATTTGGAACTCGAGCGAACTCCTTTGATTACCCAGTCGAGATGTTTTCATAAGATACCGATCGAAAGGGAAAGTTATACATTGAATGAGCCGAAACCAGAAGCTGGAACTAGTCAAAAAATATATTTGTAGCAGCTCCGAATCGCTGACCAACACAGAGACTGCGGTGAGGGCAAATCTTGTTGTTTCAACGAATTTTTGCTGAAAATTTGCTGTTTTGGACGAAAATTTCGGCAAACGGCAACGGCAAACCCCAAAAATGGCCGGCAAACGGCAATAGCCGCACACCCCTGGTCATCAGCTGGAATTCTGACAAATTCAGTGCTTACCTTCGACGACCTGTGTTAATTGGCTGCAGATCCACCCACACATCCTGGTCTTCACTCCTGCAGCATGTCCAAGCAGTTTTTGTGCTCCACGGCTAATTTAGTATGTAAACCCACGGTTCTTAGGTACCCTTCAAATTCAAGGTATCAAATTCAAAATGGAATAAGAGCGACCTGCATCCATCTCCGGCCTCCTATCTAAAAATGAGCTTCCTAGCTCAATTTTAAGTGTACCCGCGAGATCGTGAACGTTTGAAAAAAGGAGATTGACAACAAAACGAGCTGTTTTTAATTTTTTTTCGAAAATGCGGAGCTGGGCGTGTGGTGTCAGAAAAGGCATGCTCATTAGTTGTTAAAGGTTGCATCACTGGTAATTTACTGTGTGCGTTTAAGCTATGGTTCCATCGTCGTTGGGAATGGAATGGAAGCGATTCGCAGCGCTAGCTAGGGACTCTTGTGTGGCGTTGTTGTTATTGTTATAAATAATTTTAGAATATAGATTTTTGTTTTGGTAGCTGTTGCCTGTTACTATGCTGTTCATATTCGAAAATTTCAACTAAGTAACATAACTTCACGTTTTTGATTATTACAGCTTCATTTGAAGCACCTGTAGTGTTGTTATTCAGTCCTGCTACTTGTTTGTATTTTTCAACATTGTTGTGGTATCGTTGTTATTCTCTGTTGTTTGTCCTTCACGGGTGATAGATAAAATGTTGAAATGATCATCTTGTTTGTAATCGTTGCACATTAGATCCTGACTTCCGTTCTGAACGAATTGTTCTCACTAGGGCTTACCTTACGCTTCCCGTGGGGTTTTATAAAACCATGTGTTGATAGTTGTAGGTATGGGACATAGCATTGATAATCCGTTTTCCAAATCCCCTAAATGCCTCAGATTTACAGGAGATTTCCAGAAGTAGGCATTTCCAAAGCCTTGCCAAGAAAAAGGAATACACGAATGACGATTTCGAGGGCGCTCAAGAAATTGTCTAGGATTGAGCTTAAAACACTTTCTAGGGGTTGATTTGCGTGCTGATTACGAATGTGAGGTCCATTTGTCAATATTTTAAAAATTCCGTCTGACTCGGTCCGAAGCTCCGAGATGAGGGAGATTTTGCCGGCCAAACGCGACTTTTCACGATTTCGAGGATGCTACGATTAAATCGCCTCAAAATGTGTAAATAGGTTATTCGGGCTGCCTAACACGAATCTGCAACCCCTTAATCGATTTTCGATAGATTATGGTGGGTTAGGGTGGGTATACGGTAGCTCGGTCAAAGCCTCAGATTTGACTCAAAATTTCACTGAGGGTGTTTTTTTGGGACGCTGAACACGAAATTGAGGAGACCTACGGCAACGACAATATGGTTTTCTAAATCTCCACGGGAAGTTTAAAGCAGTCCCTAGTCAGGGTCGAGTAGTATCTGGGCTCAACGTTTATATGTACTATACATTCCATCCGATGGCCAAAATCGCGTCGGATCGGATTTTCGGATATTGCCTATCTTGCAAAACCGACTCATCGAATAAAACGGATACTGGCCCAAACGAGAGTTTCGGATAACGGATCCTAACTGAAACGAGAAATTTCGACCGGATCGGTTATCGAATATCTGATAGGATAAAATCAGATCCACCGGAAAATTCAGAAGAAAAATCGGATAAGGTTTTCAAGTCTTACCGAGAGTTCAACTTCATGTATTCGAGGAAATTGCATCCTAAAACTACGTGTAATCTTCATACATTTCTCATTAAAACAAACAAATCAACGGTCTTAGGAAATCCTGAAGCTGTGGTTGACATAAGCAGTTGGATTGGCAGCAAATGAAAATATATTTGGATGCTATGGCAGCGGGTGGGATCATTATCTCACACAACTATGCCCATTCCTGCGCGCCCGCAATGACTATTCTAATTTTTGGAAAGGGGAGGTAAGCCCATGGTTAGTAAATCTATTCCGCGGCGGCGCGGAAAAATGGGCATATCCAAGTGCCATACAAAACCATAGCCCCCCCCCCGAACTTGCAGTTGCCCGTCAAGGTGGCTGCGGGGAAGAACGTATGTATATTTTGATCGAAGTCCATCGCGTGTCTCGCCCTCGTGAGACCAAAAACCCTGAAGCAGGCGGAGGGAATGGGTGTTGAATCGGGGGACGGAAGGAATGGGTGCTCGAATTTTCTCGCTCATTCTGAATAGTTGAGATTACGTGCTTGCAGGGTTGCTACACACAGCGGCCGCTCAGAAGTTTTTTCACAGCTTACAAGCAGCGTATGAGATGCTAAACAGCTTGCTAGCAGGTTATCTGTGCTAGGACAATTTACTAGCGAATTCACAGGAGAACGCGATTGTGTGAGCTAGTAGCGAGCCGCTTATGCGCTGTCGCTGGATGACCCGCAATTAGTCAGCCGCGTTTCGAGGCTCCACAACTAACGAGCGCGCTTACTGTTTAGGCATGATCGATTGCAACGCGCAATCGATTGAAGAAATCGTGCGACACGTCTTTCCGACGCGTTGTTTTTATACTCGGCAAGATTTCCGTTGGTGGCACTAATTTTATTCATTTTCCCCCGCCTTTCTGTCAATTGTTCACCTCGTGCTTTCCTCCTCCTTCTCTCATTCATTTGTTAATGTTTACGCTTGTTCGATTTGCGGTCTTTTTGACGCGAAATCCGAGTTCGCTCCTCTCAGCTGCCTTAGGCCCTAATTATACATTGGCGATTCGGTGTCGCTGGTTTTCGCGGGACGTCTGCGATTGGTCAGATTTCGAAATCGACCAATAGCAGACACGCCGCGGAAGCCAGCTGCGGCGAATCGCTGGTGTATAACTAGGGCCTTAAACCACTCTGAAAAAAGTTACACGCGTTTTTCAAAGCCTGGCGGCTCGTGTGATTTTTATGGTATTCTGAAAAAAATTCCCCAATTTGCTTAAACTTGTAAGTACGAGTAATCTAAAGTGCTGAACACGAATCTGGGGCCCGTTTGCCGAAATTCTAGGGTTTACTGAAGGCCACAGTTTGTGCCGTGCTACTTCGGATGCAGGCCACCAAATTTGTATTCAGCACCCCGTATAACCTCCGAATACAATTTCACAGTCAAATTTGAGACTTCAGTCAAATTACCGTCTACCGTAGTCTGGCTAACATCGACAAGTGGACCTCAAATTCGTGGTGAGCAATGCAAACAACCCTCAGAGGAACAGTCTGAGCCTCATCTATCGCATAAATCCGGAAATCTCGAAAGTTGCGGTTCGCCCCCAACTTTTCCCTCCGCTGGGAAGCTTCGAACGAGTCAACTCGAAATGTTTGCAAAATCGACAATTAAAGCTCAGATTCATGATCAGCGCCCCAAATAACCTGTCCTGGAAGGATTTTAAGTCAGATCGTTTACGTTTCTCATTTTTTAAATCGCTCTCAGAGCCCTTTAAAGGCAGTGTTCACGTTGATTTTCGTCTTCAAGTTTTCTACATAAAACAATGCGTTGGCCTCCGAGTGTTACTAAATTTATGAAGAAACGGCGACAAACGCATTAAAACGACGTATTTCGGTGACATTATTCTATAACATGGACCAGTTGTCCGATTGGATGAACCTGTTCATGGTGGTTGTCACCGGTGGAAAATTGGGTCAATCGAAAATAGAAGAATATTTTATGCAAAGCAGGATTAGTTAGGGCCCTAAGGAAAGAAAGGAGCAATAGAGAGTAGAGGATTGCAAAGGACGGATTTCGATTCATTGTCACAACAAACACTTCCTGTGATATTTAAGAGGCGGGGTGATACTTAAGGATTTCGTGTACTTCTGGTGCATTTTTCTCGTTTTTTTTTCGTCATTTTAGTTCTACCCGGAGGCCACTTAATCAATATAGCGAATAATCTCAAAATGGAAGATTATCGTGAACACTGCCTTTACCTCATATGAATTTACGCTCAGCCGAAAATCCGTGCAAGTTGGAGGCGCTATCACTCTGTGCTGCGTTCAGAAAATGTGCATCCATCCTAACTTTGCTCTAGGGTGGGGGTCAGGGATGTGCGGCAATTGCCGTTTGTCGTTTGCCGTCCATTTTTGGGATTTTTTTTGCCGTTTTTCGTTTGCCGAAATTTTTGTTGTTTTTGCGGCAAAAAATTGCAAGGAAACGTCGCGTATGCTCGCGGCTATGTGGGTACTAGGGGCACTCCGAATATCCGTTGTTCGCTCAACCGTTAGCCGGTGCTTTCAGCTATCTAGGCTGTTTGAAAACGCGAGTTAACTCGCGGTAAGTTCGTGGTAAACTACAGCTAATCGCGAGCTTTTTATTTGAAGATTTCCAAGAAAAGGACCGGACATTGCTGAAACTACGCACTCGCATGCCACGTTATGAGACACTAGATACGCATAGTGTTAAAAATCCCTAAAAAATGATTCATTCTGTCTTTTCTGGAGAAAATTCTGATTTAGAAAAAAAAATTCTCAAAGGCAGTGGTCGCGCTCAAATATGCTCGTCTTCTTTTCCCCTCTAAACCCTTTTCTGGGTATAGAGTAGTAGAACCTACAAGAAAAAATCGCGAAAAAAACGCTGTTCTGGGCCGAATTCGAAGCCTGAACATTCTTGTCTTTTGATGGTGAACGAGTCCACCCCACATCATCGGCATCGAATATCTCTAATATCAAGAACATCAGATGGCTTGAACATGAATTTCAATCAATGAACTTTCGGATTTATGAACACATCTAGTCAAAAACATTGGTTGAAGTGCTTGCTTTCATTGTTCAACTGTTTTATTAGGTAAATTTGCATTTATTTCTTTCTCTGAGTGTCGATGATTTTTGAATGCTTGGCATGAGACTGTGATCTTCCTGTGCACGTGTGCACGAACTGGAAATTTAGGGTCTTAATAACTCTAATTCTAGCCCGTTTTTCACCGCGCTACCTTCATAGTTTTTAGCTGTTTTATATCTAAGCTGATTTTTGTTGTTTTTTCGATAACGTTTTTCATCGTGACCACTGCCTTTAAGATTTTTTAAACTTTTTTTAGCTTGCAGTAAGTTCGCGCAAAACTTCAACTTAAAGGCAGCAGACGCGCTCAAGAATGGTATCGATTTTATGGCATAAATCAAAGGTTTGGAGCTGGTTGTATTGGGAACTGACAAAAAACGAACGGAAACTGTGTGCAAATAGAGGAATAACGGTTATTTTGTTATCAGGTGAAAGTGGACGAGTTTTGCGGCGCGCGGTTGAAAGAGCGAATATTAGCAACAAAACGGTTGAGATAGAAAAGCCGATATACTCTTACGGTCTGTATTGGAACGTTAACCTCGTTGAAAGCATAAAAAACCAGCCAAAGTGACCGCATTAGTACTATCAATCTGGACGAGTCTGTATTTTGGGGCGGGGTTGCAGAAGCTCAGGGGCGGGGTTGCAGAAAATCTTCGATTTTCATTGCTGAAATTTAGTAGTTTTGACTCGTTTTTGACGCTTCCAACGGCGTGAGCAGTCTACTAGGAGCCATGCGACTTCTGAAACGTAGTTATCTCAACAACTTTTTCGAGCGTGTCTGCTGCCTTTAACGCGAGCTTTCTGTCGAATCCTGAGCTTACTATGTACGAGCGTCGGAAATTCAATTCGCCAATTTTGGCTAATGCTCCTCGTTAACACAAAAGAAGCTCGAATATGGTGCGACCAGCAATTTGACATCATGTGACTTTAAGCTGCTCGCGACTGACAAGGGAGTGATAACGGTTCACAAATGCCGCTTCCAACAAAATTTATACCAGATGGTGTACTTCTAACGACATTTTTGAATCTATGTCTATGTAGATGCTGTGGAGTCCTCTGAACCGAGTTATGAGGCCGGATTCATCATTGGAATAGACCTGAGGCCGGATTCATCATTGCGCAGACCCTGGGTTTGCCGATTTGGGTTGGGTTTAGCGCCGTCGCAACCCAATTTTTCGGCATTCATCAATTTAATAACCCATCGGAAAATGGGTTTGGGTTTGGGTTTAGAGAACCCGAGGCGGGAGCGCGGGTCCACCCAACCCAACCCAAAATTAGCAGCTAAATAACGCGCTCTAGCGTCGATTTCAGAAATAATACACTGTGGTTTCCAAAAAGCACTTATTATTGGTGCTCTTACTACTTATATACGTGATTGGACAGATCGTCAGAATCTGTTTTTGGTTTCGCATTTGATGGGCTATCTAAAAATTATTGACTGAAACACTGGCTGGGAAGTTTTTATACATTTTCGAGCCTTTTAGAATCTTGAGACTCCCAATATAGCTTTACACCTTCCCTCTCATATTTCCGTCATCATCTTTCATTGTTTCCCTTCTTTCAATATTCGGACTTGAGCTACTGCCAGCCTCTCATAGCAATCTTCCGCGCTCTTCTGATTTAGCTAGTGTTCATTTCTCTTCCGATTTTAAATTTTCTTCGATGTTCTCTCGTTCTTCCCTCCCTTTGAAATCAATTTCTTTTTACTCTTCTGTCCCCCTGAGTTTTCATTTTATCTCAGAAATCGTACAAGAAGGAAGTTCTTCCCTCTGGAGCTGTTGGGAGCCAGATGCGATCGATATAAAGGAAAACTTCGTCAGAATATGTTCTAATAAATTTTTAAAACAAACCGCATCCATTGAAAGGCTTTCTCAGGCCCGGACCGTTCTGTTTTGCAACATTGATTATGTTCTACTTTTCCTATTCAAGTATATTCCCACTGCAGTGTGCTACTATGTACAGGTGTTACGTACAGTGACTTGCTCTACAACCTTTTTCAACACGCCAGTACATTTTCTAAAATCGAAAAAGGGCACTTAATTCATCCATGGTGTAACCCGTGATTCTCTGTTAGTCTGATCGAGAAGCAAAAACAAAGCGCTTTTTAATGCGCCATGCAAATCTTGATAATGATACATTTGAGGCCCCCCCTCCTTCCAGAAAATCACTTTAGAATTTAAGGGGTTGTTATTGAAGCACAAAAGATAAACTACATGGCGCAATTTGCTCGGATGCAGCTTGAATTCGAACAAAACAGGACATATTTGAACCAAGTTTTCGAAATATGGATTACGAGTGGCTTTAGACAGCACCAGAAGTTGCAATGCCTCCTTTCTGATTTGTGCTGAGGTGAGTATCCTTGCCTATCTTTGTGGGATTCTGAAAAAAAATCGAATAGGCAGAGGACCATGAAAATGGAAACCGCGATAAAAGCAGACGAATTGTGTAAAAAGAGTGACTACTTGGATGTGAAACCAACACTAGCTACACGACAACAGCAAAAAATGTTATATAAGGGGTTGGCCATTAAGAAAATTGAGTATAGATTGAACGGCAAATTGGAAATAGACGTCGCGAAAATACGTTGTGCATTCGCAGACGCGTCTCGTGCGGACACAAAATGGGTTCGGGGAACCAACCCTAGACTTGCGTTGATGAATCGAAGGTGCTGGGTTGTCCAACCCAAACCCAATTTCCTAACCCACGTCTGGCGAACCCAGGGCCGGCGCTAACCCGTTTTTCAATGATGAATCCGGCCTCTGGGTTTGTCGATTTGGGTTGGGTTTAGCGCACGCACCAACGCGCTGATTCTGGCGCAGAACCCAACCCAAGCCTGCGAACCCAGGTTTAACGCAATGATGAATACGGCCTATGGCGGGCTTCTTCAATGGGGCAAAGGTAGGCCTCGGTCAGTTGGATGATCGATGTAGCCAGCCCGGTCGATAATCATGAAAGACATGCGTGAGGTGGGATGCAAAAAACACCCGATGTGGCTGACCCGACCGATGTTCACATGATATAAGGTAAGAAATGAATGACATCCATGATATCTTCCCACATGTTTCATACATATTGACCACGACAGACACACCTGGGTACACCGGGTGTTTTTTGCAACCTCCATCATCCATATTTCTCATACGCATCGACCGGGCTGACCATGGGGATTTTTGCAACCAACTCTGACAGGGGCCGTTAGGGTACCGTCAGAGAATTTTTAGCGTGTTTATAAAAAATGTTTCCGATTTGGCTCAAAAATTTTCCTAGGGATCATTCGGGGTCCTGAACTGGATATCGTTCAGCATCCAAGAAAACCCCCCGTGGGAAATTTTTTCACTCTGGGACATTTACCAATTTAACGTATACCCACGGAAACTTATCTTAAAGGCAGCGTTCACGATGATAATCCTCGTTGACTTTCTACAGTGAAATGATAGGCGAGAAGGATCCTAGGCTTCCAGTGTCGAAAGAACGGTAGAAAACGAGCCAGGAGCGGCAAAATAACGGCTGCAAACAAGCGTTTTGGTGCCCCAGACACGCCTGGTGCCCCAGATCCGCCTCCTCGGAACGAACAAATGAAGACTCAGATTACAGGAATGATCAAGTCAAAGAAGTGCTGATAAGTGAGCTGATCGCTTCTTCGCACTGATAGGTATCATCCTTCTAGCGGTCAAATCCTCCACGCTCAAAAATCAACGTAAACAAGGGAGAGCCTATTTTCGCTCAAAAACGCGTCTTTCGTGTCCTTTTTGAGCATGCCTTGCTATATAGGGCACCACACCTTGCGTAAATCGTGGAGATATCGTAAGTGAAATCTGTCGTGAACACTGCCTTTAATCTATCGAAAATCAATCAATGAACCTTAAATTCAATTTTAGAACTTCAAATTATCTTCACAGGGAAGTTTCGAGGCAAATGTATCGTTGCGTTTTGGAAATCATCAAAAGTCGCATTTATTTTCCCCCTGAAAATTTTCTCCTGTGAGTCTTCGTGCCGAACATGTCGAAATTGCCCGAAAATCGACCTTTGGACCTCAATTTCGTGTTTAGGATCCCAGATAAGCCCCAGAAATAAGTTTTCGAGACCAATCCTAAACAATTTTGCTGAACACCGCAAAAATTGCCTGTTAGGTGGATGTGCCCTTACCTTAGCGCCCGACTGAGAAAGCCCGCTAAACTTGGCTGAGGCAACTCCGCAACATATATCTACAAACATAGAATTGAGCACGTATGGGAAGTACGTCAGGTGGTATGAACTTCGCAAAAAACGGCGTTTCTGGCCAGTTGATGATTCCTTGTGAGACGAACATCTTACGCGTCGCCTATAAACAGTTAACGCGCAACTCACCGCTGATATTCAACGCATTACGGACATCCAACCAATGACATTGGTAAGTTGTCCGTATATGCTGGCCGCAAGCTGCTCGCGACTTGGTTGGACATCTTGCGCGCCGGAAACGAGCGGCTAACCAGTAACTAACTGCCGGTATTCCGGCGCGTAATCAACTTCTAACCAATGACATTCGTTAGTTATCCGCAAATGCTGACAGCAAGCTTCTGAAAAACTTCAGAGCGGAGCATAATATCAAATTTAACCCACGAGTTTGGACTGCACCTTTGAGCCGTTGGCACCTTTTATGATGCAGTTAAAGTCAGTGTTCACGATGAAAAAGTTGCCCGTTTTTTTGGCGGATACGTAAGCTTTGCATCCCTCTAACTAAGATTAGTAAGAACGGAGGTACGATAACAATTAGCCAGGAAGTGAGTGAAAATGTCGTGGACCAGCCAACCCATTCGATCACCTCGCCCACGTCATATAACAGTTGTCTTGTGTTCGCTTCACCAGAGAAACTGGCACCGATTTTTTTTTATTTTCTTTTCGCAGAAGGCTCTAACATTCCAGCATGTGCATTGGCCCATCATATTTTAAAGAGTTCTCATCACAGTAAACACAGAACAAAATCATTTACCCAATTATTTAACTGTTTTGCTTCGCTACAAAAGGGTTATGATTTGACAATGAAGTATTTGTGAGAAACTCGTTTAAAGGAGTGTCTTATGCTACTGATTGGGCATGGGAATATACTCAGAAGAAGCGATAAAAACTCAGTGAAGTGATTCATAAATGATTTGGCTGCGCAGTTGCTTACTAAAAAAAATTTTAGTGTGACATTGTAGAACCAAATCACGCTCGTCTTACTGAGCACACACATTTATTCATGTTACTGCTATTCTCTTAGTCGACGACCAGGCTACGGCGCGAGGTGTGAAACAATCCAACTTTGGTACGACGCCCTCCCAAGTAAAGGGATTTGCTCAGCCCCCCCCCCCCTTCCGGAACAATTATGGCGACGACCGGGGAGGGGGGGAGTCCTCAATTCGTAATTTTTGTACTGAAAGAATTTTTAGATCAAGACTACATTGATCGATTGTATCAAGTAATCCTATTGATTAAATGAATGTTTTCCACGAAAGCAGACAAAAACAACTCTCCAGCGACGATGACAACAAATTTTGCTTACTTTACCCAAATTTTGCCCGACAGCCTGTTTTTATGAGCTGAGGGCAAATAGGTGCGGTTTCGAGCATAAAAACCTGAAATAGTAATTGGCTGTCCAGATTTGAAAACGCGCTCACAATTTCGGGGACGCAGCTTTTAGCCGAACAGCGCTACATAGGATGGGCGGGGAATGTTTTCATGCCCTGAGGGCACATAGATGCGGTTTCAGGCTTGAAAGCCACGTTTAGTAATTGGCTGTTCAGATTTGAAACGCGCTCAGAATTTCGTGGACGCAGCCCCTAGCCGAACAGCGCTATATAGGGTGAGCGGAGCCTCTTTTTATGCCCCGAGGGCACAGAGGTGCAGTTTCGGGCATGAGAACCACATTTGGTAGTTGGCTGTCCAGCCGTGAGAACGTGCTCAAAAATTCTTGAACGCAGCTTTTAGCGGAACAGCGCGACATGGGATTGGTGAGGCATGTTTTCATGCCCTGAGGACACATAGACGCGGTCTCGGGCATGAAGAAAACGCACCCAAAATTTCATGGGCGCAGCTTTAAGCCGAACAGCCTACATAGGGTGGGGTTCAAGAAAAATTCGGGAGTATCGTGTCGCTACAAAGTGCGGAAAACCTAGTCACGGACCCAAGTAGCTAATTAAGTTTTTTTAGCCGTTTCAAAACGGTCTTTAAAGACCCATTTTTAGCTGTGATACAATCGATTGTATCACACCTAAAAATGAAACTTCAGAAGCCGTTTTGAACGGCTGAAAGAACTAAATCAGTTGCTTGGATCCGTGACTATGTTTTCCGCACGTTGCAGCAACGCGAAACTCCCTAATTTAAGTTTCGATATATATTTTACTTACAATTATTTCACAGCTATTGATTTTTTCTTGAACCCCGCCCTATGTAGCGCTATTCGACATGAAGCTGTGTCCATGAAACTTTGGATGCGTTTTCACAGCCGGACAGCCAATTACCAAATGTGGTTTTCATGCTCGAAACCTTACCTATGTGCCGTCAGGGCATGAGAACAGGCTCCGCCCACCCCATGTAGCCGCTGTTCGGATAGAAGCTGCGTGCATGAAATTTTGAGTGCGTTTTCACACTCTAAGAGCCACTTACTAAATGTGGTTCCCGCGCCCTCAACTGCAACTACGTGCCCCCAGGACATAAAAACCCCTATGCTTCCGGCGATATCGCACCTTGGGAATTACCCAACAAGTCAATTTCGTGGACAAAGTTGCAAGAGATATCGCAGTGAAGAATGCTCTTGTGAAACAGCCAACTATCCATTTTTTCACACCAACATCATATTTGAATTTTTTCAGAGACTTCTTCGTCAGTTTTTAGGCGGTATGTGATGGTTCTGTTGGGACTTTTTCCTATAAGCCTCTACTTAGTGGACTTACCTACTCAAAAACATTGAAAACTAGAATACGGCTTTTTATCTTGAACGCTGCCTTTGAGAACTCCGTACACCGAGAATAACGCGCAAGTGATTTGAGTTCATTCATTTTAGTTTATCTAATGCCCGAATACTATCGTATTTGACGTCTTTGTCTCTGCCGCTCGTATGCACCGCACCTACTGCTTAATCCGGCGAATCAGATGAGAATACAAAAAAAGATGGCGATTAATGCTTTACACGATTTTTTAGATGTTATTTTTGCCGTAACTGCAGTTCAACGTCGCAGTGCACGTTGGTTCAATCTCGCCCGGAGCCAAGCGTTTTGCGATCAACTCAGCACCTTGTGTAAACATTAGAGCTTTAATTTACCATTTTTTTACTCGCATTTCTCCTCATCAATATCATGGAAGTAATGTGGTCATCACTTTATTCTCATAGCTGGGGCCTTCACAAACTGGCCGCTCCGCATCTATCTACTACAGTGGTTAAAACGGCTGCGAGGAGCGAGGAAATGAAGGTAGGGACTCGTTGCCTACAACAGATGCGGTTCTGGGCGTGTTATAAGCTCACAAAAGTCAAGAACACATATAGCAAAAAAAAGTATTGGAGATTTTCAGTAGAAGAGGGAGTCGTCTGGATTACGAAATTTCGCGTTTGGCGCCGAAAATGCGTCAAACATGCGCGTGTATCCTCTGGTTCCGAGCCAGATTTACTCTTTTCCCTCGCGCGCCTGTGCGGAGCGAGGGTAGAGACAGCGAGAAAGTGCGGGGAGAAAGAGACGCAGCGTACGCGCGCAGAAGCGCGCGATGAACGGAAATAAATCACATTCGGAAACAGAGGATAAGTCACAGGCTTACACCATCGAAGTGAACCAGCTCTATCCGATTTTGTCTGAGTTTTATCTGGTTTTCGTCCGAAATTAAAGTTCAACTCCGCATTGCCGTTCAGTCCGCAAAGTGCACGCTGATTGCGAAAGCGTGCTGCGGCGCCACAGGGATGTGGGATCACCCGGCCGGTTTTGAGATTGTTGCCCGAGTGATCCCACCGCCCGGGTGATCCCACGTCCCTGTCTGAGAATACTCGCAACCGCGCCGCAGCACGCTTGCTTTCGCAATCGGCGTGCACTTCGCGAACTGAACGGCAATGCGGAGATGAACTGTATCCGATTTTCATTCGCAATAATCCGATTTTCATCCAATTTCGATCCGATCGATCAGCTTTCGAGGTGAAAACAGGAGTTAGGCAAAGAGCTGTAACAGGACCTTTTCTATTCAACTTCGCCGTTGGTGACATCGTGCGGAGAGTTGAAGAACAGTTTCCGGCGGACGTGATCCTAGCACCATCAGGACGCTCTCTAGTCGACCTGGAGTACGCCGACGGCATTCTGTCATTCGCTGAAAACAACGCAAAACTGCAGAGGATTGGGAACCTCGTTTCGAAGTATGCAGCAGCTTATTGACTTCGTCTTCGTCCCGACAAATGGAAGCAGATGTGAGTCTCTCAGAGGCCTTCAACGGGAGTTTGTGTGGACGGACAACGTATCGAACTGGTGGACGATTTCTGTTATTTGGGCTGTTTGCTGAAGGACGATGGTAGTTATGCAGCGGATATTCGACAACGATGTGCGAAAGCTACGTCCGCATTTAATGCTCTAACCAAGTGTTTGTGGTCTACCACCATCGCGAAGGAAGTCAAGTTACGCGTCTACCTATCCGCTATTCGCCCTATCATAATGCACGGATCGGAGACGTGGGCAGCACCAAAGACGCAGATGGAAAGGTTGGATTGCACGGAGAGGAAGCTGTTTAGACGTTTGCTCGGATATTTCTGGCCGCGGATGTGCCACAACGAAGATCTCTACAACGAGATTGACGCCTTACATCAACGTTTGACACGATGCAGGTGCCAACATCTCCCAATGCCATCTCAAGCAGCAAAGGGAAGTCGCCTTCGTCTGTTGGGGCATATTTTGAGAAGACCGCCAGATTGTCTTGTTCAACACGCTCTGTGGATGCTTCCGAGTCCTGTCTGAAAACGGCCGCCTGGACGTAGGCGAAAGGTCTGGACGGATGTGGTGAAGGAGGATTTGAAATCATTTGAATTTGAAAGGCATTCCAGGCGCGATGTTTCACTTCGCAGGAAGTGGAATAGCGATCAATGGATGGATTGTGTTAAAATTGTGGCTGAGGACCGTGACAAATGGACAAGGCTGACTACTAGGACGGTACACCTCGGTGAAGATACGGAATGACCGCGTCAGGCGAAAGCCAATCGTTCAAGTCAAGTAAGTCAATCCGCGCGTATTCATCGATCTATTCGCACCTGAATGTCGCTCCGGTATCGGCTAAAGTCTTTGGGCCGGCGCACACTCCCACCACACCAAGCTTACTTATGGTTTGCTGCTTGTCCCCGAATTGACTAGGCTTGGTCGCGCTGGTCGGAAGTCCCTTCCAGAGTGAAACCTTTGCCGGTCTATCACACTTTGGTCTGCTCAAAAAGGTTGATTACCTGGCAGAGCTGAATTTATTAAGATATTGTGTAGAGATGAAAAAAATGAAAATTCTCTGAAGGCATCGATTGAAATCACTTTCAGCTTATCTCCAGAAATCGTAAGATCCGTGGCTCATTTCAACAACAGTGTTGAAAATCGGCTCAAAACGAGCAACCACTAGCAATGTGCGGTCCCGAAACTTTGAAAATGGTGTGCTCGCCCCACACACTTCCTCAGCAGCCACAGGAAAGTGGATGAAGTGGGCAAACCAGATTCAAGTTTTGGGAGCGCATGGCGGTAAAGTGTGAAACAAAGGGGACGTAGCATACGCGTGCACACGCTTACGATCAGTGGCAGTAAAATTCGCTCTGAAATAGAAGATACATTGACTGCTCAAGTGGGTTGTTTTCAGTTTGTCGATTCGAAATATTTCGAAAAATTATTCAGTATATTCGAATCGAATTCATTCGAATCTATTCGAAATTCGGAACTCGAAAAAAAGTTGTTAGCCGAATATTTTCGAAATTCGGGCCTCAAAAAAGGTGCCATTCGAATGTATCCAAAAATCGGACTTCAAAAAGGGGGTATTCGAATCTATTAAAAAATCGGACGTAAAAAAGGGGTCATTCGAATCTAATCGATATTCGTTCTTTTTGTCCAAAGCACAACTATAATCTATATTACGTGCGAGTTACATTTATGTTACATGTAACTTACATTTGTATTTTCACCATGGGTGGCGATTGTGCGACGCAGACTACACGCGACGCCGAGGATGCGACCGCACGAGTCCCAGACCACACGCTACGCGAAGTGCGCTGTGGGCGACCTTCCCTGATAGTTTGGGGTGAAAAACCTAAAACTTGAGTTATTAAAACGACAACAACGCCAATTCTTAGGCTGACCCCGGAAGTGCGTCGTATGCTCCCATTGGAAATGCCTCTTGTTCGATTTAAGTTACTTGTGACTTATCCTGTGCCAATTAAGTTACATGCACAGTTCATATACGCAATGCCGTTCAGTCCACAAAGTGCACGCTGGTTGCGAAAGGTGCAATCACCCGTTCGGTTTTTGCCTTTGGTGCCCGGGTGATCCCACATCCCTGTCTGAGGATACTCGCAACCGCGCCGCAGCACGCTCTCGCAATCAGCGCGCATGCGACTGAAAGCGAATGCGTAGATGAATTGTAACAAAACTTCTGACAAAGGAAGAGTCGATCGCTAGAGATAGCTGTTTTGACCGACGATCTCACGATCAAATGAAGTTTATCTTTCTTCCAAGTGAATTGTTGAGAAGGAAAGGTTAATCGAAGTGTGTAGAAAAGTCATTCTTCACACAATCCTTTGGTATATTCCATCAACTTCCCCTCAGTTGCACTGTATCAAATGCGTCAGATGACTGACGGAGAGCCGGCCTCTTTTGACGGAATTTGAGACATTCAACCTCAATTATTTTCACAATGAGGCGTTTTCAACCGAACAAACTCTCTCTACGTTCTTAGGTGGGCCCAGAGAATCATTTGAACCGAGAAAACGATGAGTGGTTTTCAGCGCGTACGATGCCTTTAATTCTTCTGAGATAGGCATCAGGATCTGTCAAATGACCAGTAAACACATAGTATCTCGGTCCTATTTGTCTCGAATTCACGGTTGCCAAGTCCGGCATCATGGAAATCTCGGATCTGCGGTCTTCCTCCGGCGAACAGCCGAGGAGCAAGTGTAACATGGGAATATCATGCTACGGTTGAGTTTTGTTTTCATACACAGGGTCATACAGACGGAAGCTTCCACTCACAGTGGCTTACCTATAATGCGAAGTATAGTGATGACCAGGGTCAAGCTAACGGTGGTCCGCGAACCACCGTGGGACCGCGGGGGCCGTAATGTTTTTTGGGAGAACTTGGAAATATAGGGGGGGTCGTGATTTTTTCGATCTATCTAAAATAATGTCTGCATCGCTGAAAAATCAGATCTTGAGGTAAAGTTATCTGGGGCCGTGAATGCTCATGGAATAGTCGACATTATCGATGGAACAAGATCAGTTTTGAAATGAAAAATAGAGTGAATCATCGCACGTGTACTAGCTCAACATTACCTCGACTACAACATTTAAAATAGACATTGCTTCGTGGTTTTCTAGCGAAATCCAATGGAAACAGAGACTGTTTTCAACGCTCCGGAAGTCGTTGGGCCATGACTGCCAACTTCGAACAGAACTGGCAATGGTAGCGTAGGAGGTTTCGGACGATGACATTGCATCCTGTATAGCACAGAACTTTTGAAGTAAGGCGATTGAGTTCGTCATCGAATCTTGGCGTACTGTTTAATATGTATCTTGTTCGCGTCTTCTATATACGTATTTGGGCCAACCCCTGGTGTTTAACATGGCGTTTGCAGGTTTATACATCTTGGAGTCTTCGAAACTCGCTAATTCACAATGTATCATCTCCAGCAGTATATGACGACCCAAAGCATACGGGATGTCATCCCTGCTTTCTGCATTAGATTCATCTCCTGAGAATATAGGTATACCTTCGAATCTGATTGACAATGCTGGAGTAGAACTCAATGATATGGGTGCTAGCCAGAACAACAGATGTACTTTCGTTATACACCTCGTCCAAAGCTGGATAGCTAAGAGCTTCGATGCCAAAAGTAGTGTAATCGGTGCAGCGAAAAGCGTTGTCTTGGTCTCTTCGACGGGGTGTGACTCCTCATCTTCGTTTTTCTGGCTTCGTGTTTTGGGACTCCGAAGTTGAGAGCATTTCATGGTTTTGCGACATCGGTCTATCGAAGCCCCTAAATGTCTTAGGATCATAACACAACAGGTGCTCAGATATTGGGGCTCCAAAAGAGGTATAGTATGGGCTGAGAAACTCTTTGGTCACACTTTCGTCGCATAAGTTCAAGGGATTCTTCATTTCAAAAACGTAGTCTCTCAATAATCTTTTTGCAACATTTGCCATTTCGCCGCCGTTGTTTCCCGTCATGTGGTCGAAAGAGCGCCAGCGAGAGTTATTATCTACTATGAGACCTTCTTCATGTTGTAGTTCCTCTGAAAAAGATTTTACCTGGGATAGTGTGTGGCTCACGTGGTGAAGATATAGAAACGTGCGCCCATGGAGGAGTATCCTGGCATCTGCTCTCACATTTCCATCGAGTGTTGTCTCGTCATCTACCATGCGCTGAAGTTTTACGTAAACGCCGTTTATGTGCCCTGCCATCAAAGATTCGCCAACGGCAGACAGGGCCATCACCTTTCTAGTATCAAACGCGAAGGGCTTGTGAAAAAGGATCATTCTGCATGTCTGCCCACGAATCCTTCTCAATCATCGAGTTCTTGAATGCGTCGAAGATGTCTTCGGACTTTCGCTTTTTCTTTCTACTAACGAGGAGCGAAAAGCTACGGGTGTGAAGGAGGGGGAGAAAGTTCTTATCAGAAATCCAATCCATTTTTGATCGGTGTCGGTAGTGCCGTCGGTCAACAGAGAGAAGGGGAGGTAGTTTTCCATTAAACATTTCAGCAAATCAAACTTCATGTGCTGTGCTAAATTCTTGAGCATGCGCTTCGCAGATGTTGGATCGTAATGCAATTCAGCAGGCGTCGCATCGGACTTCATTGTCATCACAATAAGAGAGAATCTTCAGCGAACGCTAGACCTTCCTTGGCAGCGACAGCTTATACGAGATAGGATCGGAAGCTTAGTTTAAGGTCATCGTCCTTGTTAAGAAAAGTTGTAACATTCAGCGCTAAAACATGAGATTGGCGCGGTTTTCTGTGTGAACGCAGCCTCACACCTCGTGAAAATTATCCGGAGCTTTCAAATTCTCTGCATTGCAAGTTCTATCTCGTCTATCTCTGCTAGGACCTACAACGCCGTCACAAGCTTCAGCAATTGAGCTTTCATTATGTAAACGTCCTCATACGATTCTCACTCCCTTTTTTTGCACCCTTTGCATCTGCAAAAAGGTCTGCAAATATTTTTGCATCAAGTCGAAGCTCTTCGTGCGTCTTCTATGCTAAATCTTGACCAGACATTCGGAGTCGGTAGCGAAACTTGTTTCTGTTTGGCTCATATAACACATCATACCTTCGGATGCTGAAGCTCTCAGAGGAGGAAAAATATTCCAAAAAAAATAACACAGGAATGCCACTTTTCGTTCTGAAACTTTAATAAGATAACGAAATATCCTCGTCATCATTTAAAACCCTAGCACTCAAAAATTCGAAACAAGTTCAAAATCGTGCAAGCCGAAATGAAGCGAGTCTGATAATCCCAACTGTCAGTTACAAAAAAAAACCGAAAGGAGGATGCAAGTCGATTGAAAATTATACAAGAATCATTTCTAGATAGGTGAAAAAATAACTTTTTACAAAAACTGAATTTCGCCTGTCACCCCTCCGTACATTGGAAAATCGGCCAAAAAATCGAAAAAGTCGTCTATATGGATGGCATACATAGTTAGCGCTGTTGCTATACCGCTACTTTATCTTTATTCCCTCTCCTATACATTCAAATTCTACGTTTAAAAATGGTTCTAGGATTGTCTTGCAACGGCTACGTCCAACATCCTTTGCTTGTCAGAGGACAACTACAATTATCAGGGATAACGGTAGGAAACACAAGTTACAACACAACATGATAGTGTCTCAGATTTGGCCTCTTGTTCTTCAAAGAAAGGCAGAATCCCCAGTGAGTCTGTTGTTACTACATCCTGTTAATGAAGATAAGTTTAGGTTTGCTGCTTGCTTCCTCAAGAAAAGACATTTCAATCCCACCCGCGGCTGGCGCGACGGTCGCGTGCACTGGCCCGCTCATCGATTCAGGCCGAGAGAAGAGCGCAGCTGGTCAGCTTACAATACCACCAGC
The DNA here is from genome assembly GCA_029168955.1 of Aplectana chamaeleonis. Taxonomy (NCBI): domain Eukaryota; kingdom Metazoa; phylum Nematoda; class Chromadorea; order Rhabditida; family Cosmocercidae; genus Aplectana; species Aplectana chamaeleonis. Next base: position 282,442 of record JAPDOI010000321.1, read on the forward strand.
CATCGGTGAGATTTAAACCGCCCACGCCAGCCGCGGGTGAGATTTAAATGTTTTTTTTCTTTAGGAAGCAAGCCATGTACATTTAACTATATTAGTCTTCTCCAATACAATAAATTGGTGCCACGAAGGAGAAGCAACAGGAAAAGCGGGTAAGGCGCTATCAATATCCCTCAACGCCAGCGCGTCACGCGCGGGCGTGGCGCTGGAGTATAAATGGCTTGACGTCACGCCCACTCCGCCATGGCGGCGACGCTCGTAACGACTTCATCATTGTGCTACCCTCCGCCACCATGATGGTGAACGTATGTACAGAATTTGCTTGTTTGGATAAGGTAAGGCACACTTTATTCTGCTTCGCCATAGCGGCGCTGCTGGAGTATGCATAGTCGCCACAAGCGCGTGACGCGCGTAGAAAGAATTCATACTCCTACGTTAGAGCCGCGCGTCACTCGGGTGACGCGCTGGGTTTGGCGTTTGACTGTGAAGAGTTTTCTCTTTTTCTATCATGTGAAGGAGGCTCCTCATCAGCATTGCGATAGACCTTGAAGTCCGGTTCCGGTTCATACATTGCTTCCACGTGGTGCTGGGAACTTTGGTGTGCAGGGGAAGTGCAAACGATGCTCGAGACGCGCAATGATCGCAAACCTCTTATCTGAGTCCCAGCGCGACTTACCAAGGGTTTAAAATACCCAGTCTTGATCCTTATTTTATTTTATTTTATCACAGACATAATCATGGACAAAAATTTATTCATTAACAGGATAAGAAAAGAAAAAAAAAACAACTAAGCGTGATACGCTAATATAAGTGAATATTACCGGGAAGACTCGAATTGAGATTCTTTGTACAGGGAATATTTAAAATAGAAATTCAATATCATACTGACTATATAAAGCGAATTTTCTTTTGTGTAAATCTGAGGTTACCAAACTTGACTTAGCTTCGAGGCGAAATAATTTACAAAAATTGGACAACTGAACATGATGATTTGAACTAGAATGTAATGCGTTCGCGACCCGTGCGCAATGTGATAATACTCTTTTAAAATGCGTCGACCCTCAATGAGACAGACGACCTCGTCGACGTGTCACCTCATCCTTTTGCTCTACACTGAAGTCAAGCATGGTCATAATCGCCTGAAAACAACATGGATTTTGCTTGAAAGTCAATACAGGAAATAGCTGCTAAAAGACCTGCAAGTGCTCCTTCGAATCTCCTTTGTTCATCAAATAATAGTAAAATGCATCGTGAAGAAATCGGAGCACGACACGATCCTGAGTCATCTGGTCCACCTGCGCCACCTGAAATCAATAACTCCAATGCGTTCCCTCCTTTTGGGAGTTCACACTACAGAAAGCTGTCCTTGAGCCTCGTTTTTACTTCCGCCACAGAGCGGCGCAGCAAAGTGCTACCCTATAAAAGGGATCGTGCGGCGCCGCTTCATTTAGATTACAGAAATGCACTGTGTCGTGCCGCTCGGAAGCGGGAGTATAAACGACGCCTCACGCCCTTTTCATACTTTTGCCGCCGCGGTAAATTACGCTTTTGGAGCTACAGCGAAAACAAGGTTTTGGAACGCTAGGTAACTACGCGGAGGTGGACAGCTGACTTCGCTGCCCATGAGTATGCTGACGAAATGCTGAATAAGGTGATGGATCGCCGATTGATACTGGCACGCACGATATAAAACGCGGCAACCGCCGCAACTGCGGCAATAATGAGCGAGCACATTTTGCCGCCATCGCGGCATTCACCGTGTTTTGCGTACCGAAACCACTATCAGACAGGGTTCCACAGCCCAATCAGAGTTTTTGCCGGCATATTCAAATGCAACGAAGTCATTCGTTCACTCCCACATGATTTCGTAATATTTCAGAGCGCAGATTTCCCCTTAGCTCAAAGTGCGGCAGTTGACGCGGCGGCCAAACTATGAAGAGGGTGTTAGGGGCAAAGATCCTATCATTTGGAATAGGGGCTCTCTACACAACGACAGAGGAGTTACCTCACCTTCTGCGGTTGTAATTCCTCTCCGGACCATTTTGCTTGAATTAAACGGTGTAACGGGTTGAACTGCGAAAACGGGACAACTCCTCCCTCTGTGTGTACACAGCCCCTATCCACTATCAACTATACTGGAACTTTGAGTGGCAGAGTTTCTATAGTGATACCTGACCTCTTTCATATCCATGGCGGCTGCCTCCTGACCTTTTTTGAACATGACTAGATACATTTCCTTCCTGAAAGGCGGATTCAAAAAAGCTATGATCATGGTGTGGAAATACAAATACATGGTGCCTTTTAAATATGGTGAAAAGGTTCCAAATCTCATCACGTCGGCATATGTGCGTGCCTAATCGGCTTCTGTGATCTTCTCTTTTCTATGAACCCCTCTCTCAAAACTTACGAAGTTTCGTAGCATGAAATCGTTGTTGAAATCAGTGGTGAGCAAACGCCCGAGGGGTGCTCAATTTGTAAGAAGTAAATCAACTCGGAGTCATCTTCAATGATCATCACTACTTCACGTGTGCGGACCTAGAGAACTGCTTTGAGGGGGTCACTTTGAAGTGGATGGTGTCTGCTTGAAAACGTATCATACCTGAAGTCTCGAGATCTCTACCAAAAGAAGGTGAGGGCAAGTTGCTGAATTCCATACGTTGGCCCTGTCAATTTCAGCGCACCCACATTTTCGCTACTTTTTTGCATTCCACAAAGACATACAGGCGGCTAACTCCGTGATCGATTGCGGAAGAATATTGTTCATCGGATTTTGTACTTCTCATTGATTTTCGAAAAAAAAAATCGAAAATCGACCGATTTCATCGATTTTTGAGAAAAGTTGGTAATATGGGTACAGATCGATAGAAAACCTACAGGAGCACTTATGCTCCAAGTTTAACGCCTGTACGTCGTCAGGTAAACGAAAAAAGGCACGAATTCAGCTACCGTGAACACTGACCTGGGCTAAAAATTAATTTCGGCGATTCGCCCTCGCGTTCTTTCAATCGATGGTCAAAGTCATCGTAGTTGTGACAGTGTGACAGTGAAAAAGTGTAGTTGTGACATCATATATTTTGACTTCCACGATGCATTCGATCGTGTAAGTCATGAAAAATTAATTCATAAATTCAAATTATTGAAATTTCACCCTACAGTGGTCCAATGGATCTCGAATTTCCTTAAAGGCAGCGTTCACAATGATCATCATCGGTGACTTCCGCAGTAAAATGATAGGCGAGAAGGATCCCAAGCTTCCAGTGTCGAAAGAACGGTAGAAAACGAGCCAGTAGTGAAAAAAGGCTGCGAACAAGCGTTTTGGTGTACTAGAACCGCTCCTTGCTCCAGATACGCCCCTTCGATAGGAACAAATGAAGACTCAGATTACAGGAATGATCAAGTCAAGTAAGTGCTGATAAGTGAGCTGATCGCTTGATCTACTTTCGTGTCCTTTTCAAGCGTGCTTCGCTATATAGGGCACCAGACCTTCTGTAAACCGTGGAGATATTGGAAGTGAGATTTATCGTGAACGCTGCCTTTAAAGGTCGAACATTTGAAGTCCGAGTTGGAAAAAGTTTCACTGGAGATTTTCCCATATTGAGCGGCGTACCACAGAGAAGTGTCTTATCACCACTTCTATTCATCGTTTACATAGCAGACCTTCCATCCCTATCACAGATGGATGGAATTAAATGTGAAATCTATGCAGACGATGTTAAAATCAATCGAGAAATATCTTCATTGGTGGACATTGCTCTGGTACAATGTGCGATTGACAGAATGACACTTTGAAGCATAGAATGGCAGTTAGGTTTATCGCCAACAAAAAGTGTACCTATGAGAATTGGATCTTTTGAAAACAATAATGTTTACAATATAGGAGGGTCCCCCGATGATTGCGCTAACAAAGTGAAGGACCTCGGATTTACTTACAATGACAAACTTGATTTCTCAGAACATTTGGATACAATATCAAGAAACGCCCTGGGGAGAACATTTCAAATTTTCAAAGGATTAGCTACTAGGAACAAGGAGACTCTCCTTCTAGCTTACACCACCTGCATTCAACCGCTAGTTGAGTCGGGAACCCCCGTTTTCAATCCGTCTCAGAAGAAAGATATAGAGCTTCTAGAGAAAATACAAAATAATTTCTCTCGGAAGATCTTTATTAAGACTGGAATGGCGATTTACTCTACAGCGCCTGGTGCACAGAGGAGGAATAAGTGTCTTGGCATTCCTTCATTAGAAACCCGACGGGCAATGTTTGACGTATGCATGATGCACAAGATTCTCAATGGAGTGACTAAAGTAAAAGTGAACAGCTTTTTCCCCAGGCTTCCATCGATCACTCGTGGTGGGAGAAACAAGATAACCTTTCACAGGGCCAGAACCTCCTTGCGATCTAGCTTCTTTACAAACCGCGCAGGCTCGATATACTTGAAGCTCACGAAATGCTAGACATCGGCGCTCACACTTAAAGGCAGTGTTCACGATGGAAAAAGTTTTCAAAATTCCACTAGGATTGGATAGTGGAGCGACACTCTGTAACGTTGACGTCGAAAGAACGCATGAAAACGAGCCAGGAAGAGCCCCAAAAGAGCCCGAAGTTGCAACTTCGAGCGCATCGAAAACCCCAAAAGCGCATCACACGCCCACCGACGTGAACAAATGAATGCTCGAGATCGTGAGATGAGCGATGATTTCCGATCATTAGCCCCGTTCTTCCCTTCATTCTCAACTTCTCTCTTTGCTCAGGTCAGCTCGCATACATCGGCTGCAAAAGACGGAAGTTACAAGCCTCGGAAAACTCGTCCACCATGTTTGCTTAGCTCAAACTTTGAGGGACCATAACTCCGTTCCCAGAAGGTCTTGTACGATTTCAGAGACATCATTGGAATCAGTATGGGGCCGTTTTCAAGATAGGCGGAAGAACAGAAAAACGATTTTTATCGTGAACACTGCCTTTAAACGTTTAAAACGCAAATTCGTCGCCAAGTTATTGAAGCCGTAGTATGCCGAAAACTTTTCTTTTTTCCCCATTCATGTCTCGGAAATCATAATCTACCATTACACCTATTCGTATGGTCTCTTATTGTACTCTTTTTAGTGTTACTTACATATGTGTGTTTGTGTGTATATTTATATGTATATGAGGCTTGCCTTAAGTGACGAAATAAATAAAACAAAGGACTTCAGCTGTGATACGTTCTAGAGTGGACAACCTTGCTTCAAAACGACCGCACTGGATCTGTTCTCCACGGCCACATGGGGGAACGAGCAACAATGACCGAAGCCAACACAATGACGAGTTCTACTGTGGAAAATCGGGAACCCTTAAAGGCAGTGTTAACGATAAAAACCATGTCTGATTTTTTTGTATAGATCGGCAGCTGCGGGGCCTAGCGCCACCCTAACATTGAAAAAAAAACGAAGAAAATGAGCTCGGAACGGTCCCAACGGCCCCAAAGTTGGACACCCGTCAGCTTGTCACACCCCAGGTGCACTTTCCACGCCCACCGACGTGAACAAATGAATTCTCGAGATTGTGAGATGCGCGATGGTTTCCGATCAATAGCCCCGTTCTTCCCTTAATTCCCAACTTCTCTCTTTACTCAGGTCAGCTCGCATACATCGGCTGCAAAATACGGGAGTTACAAGCCTCGGACAACTCGTCCACCGTGCTTCTCTAGCTCAATTTTTGAGGGTCCATAACTCCGTTCACATAAGGTCTTGTACGATTTCAAAAACATCATTGGAATCAGCATGGGACCGTCTTCAAGACAGGCGGAAAAGCAGAAAAAGGATTGTTATCGTGAACACTGCCTTTAACTGGCCCCCGGGTAAAACAAAAGTGGCGTAGAAATTGAGAAAAACGCACGAGAAATACGCGAAATTCCCAAGTATCACCCCGCCTTTTAAGTATCACAGGAAGTGTTTGTTGTGACAATGAAATCTTTTGCGGACCCGTCCTTTGAAATTCTCTTCACTCTATTGCTCCGTTCTTCCCTTAGGGCCCTAACTAATCCCGCTTTGCATAAAATATTCTTCAATTTTCGATTGACCCAGTTTTCCACCGATGACAACCAACACGAACATGTTCATCTAACCGGACAACTAGTCCATGTTATGGAATAATGCCACTGAAATACGACGTTTAAATGCGTTTCTCGCCGCTTCTTCGTAATTTCGGCAACACTTGGAGGCCAAGGCATTGTTTATGTGAAAAACTCGGGGACGAAAATCAACGTGAACACTGCCTTTAAGGCTCTCGCTCACCATCTCTTTCAAAAACCATTTTGCCCCCCGAAACTTTGTGCAGGGTGAGAGAGAGGGTTGATGAAAAGAATAGACCACAGCAGCCGATTAGGCACGCACTTATGCCGACGGGATCAGATTTGAAATTTTGCGACCGTATTTAAAGCGCACCCTGTACTGCTTGATCAACATACCTCTCCTCCTCCATGTCGCGCAACTTCTTCTCGTACATGATGTTTTCCTGACGACTTAGTTCCAGTCTAGCATTCGCTTCGGCCAATGCGAAATTAGCGCTGGAGGTATCCTACAGAACACATTATAAGAATTAGATGGACTGAAGGTGGCGTGAACACAGGGTTGGAGGTTGTTTATAGTTCTCCCGCCTGGCTGAGCGACACAGTGCAAACATATGAAGGCGATTCATCTTTAGCTGTTGCGACCTTCCTGTGACTTTGTCTACGTCAAACAGTATACGTAAGCGGCTGGAAAAAACCACTCAAAGAACGCATTTTCGAACCCAAACGTTCAGTGGTACAACGGAATCCATCTCCATAGCTGTAGAAACTAGGGCCTGGTCTGTACAGATTCACCACATCTACTCTTTTTGCCAACATCCTCATGTTCACTCTCATACAAATTATCCACTACCTAGTCTCTGACATGTAGGGAACCCCAATTTTTCATGGGAGACGTCAACCCTCACAGCGCCCTATGGTCATCAACGTGGACACGACTTTAAAGGTAGCATACACGCTCAAAAATGCCATCGATTTTATGGTCTGCATCGAAGGTTCGGAGTTGCTAGTTTTGAAATTTGACAGGAAAACCCCGAAAATTTCGATAGAAATGAAGTGAAAGGTTGAAAACGGACAAAGCGCTCGCAAAGGCACACAAGCGCAAATATGTATGATTACACTGTCAATGTCACTCCACTCAAATGGCCAGGTGCTGAATGTTTACGCCGTTTGAAGCCTCGGAAACGAGCCAAGATAACCTGGCTCTAGCAGTTTTGAGCAGGGAGGTGTGGAACCCCGTCCACTTTGCCTGTGGAACCCGCCTTCTCATACAAATTTATTGCTTCAAAACGATCGCTTTGGCTAGTTTTTGACGCTTCACACGACGTAGGCGTTTAAGTACTGGTCATATGATTTATAGTTTACCGCACTGTTAAAAGGACATAGGGCGGTTGCGGACTTTTGCTAACATGCGGTAGTCTGATTGTGTTATCATTCATTTTTTCGAAATAAGTGAGATTGGTCGGTGAGTTTCTGTCTCCACTCTCACATTTTCTCCTGTTTCCATTGCTTCCACAGATGTAGTCGTATCGGTGAAAACACAGACTCACCGATCTATCACAGCTGTTTCGGAAAAATGAATGATACTACTGACAAACTACAGTATAATAGGACGAGTCCGCAACCTCACCAGCTCCTACTTCCATTGCTGTAGACTATAACTAACGTCGTTATCTCAACTACATTTGCGAGCGTGTATGATGCCTTTTGCCATGTACGACTCTCATTGAACCTCGGCATTAGTAGAATATTGTTGAAGTTGAATACAGCTTGGCACGAGGTGGTAACCGACTTTATTCGACTGACGTTTCGGCGGCTTCGCCTTCTTCAGAGTCTGAAAGAGCCAATTCCATTCATAAAAATACACGATCAAACGCCGTAACGGTAAACTCTCTACAGAAAATCGACTCCCAAATTTCCAAACTGATAAACAGGAGAAAAGTAGACAACGTATCGTACCTAATCAAGTCCTCAAGCGATCATGGATCAGTAGGAGTACGGATGGGCACCGGTGGAACAGAAATTCGGCCCGAATCAGAAGGCAAGTCTGATATAGGGCTGGAGTTCCCGGGTTATATATAGGCCCTCGTCCTTCCGGTTGACCTTGGGACCTCTCGCATGGATCCAGAACGCCTCGAGAGCTTTTCGCGCACTTGTCGTGACCTCCCGCGCCAGTATTCCACTCGCACCTCAAAATCCTCCCGGTGGCAATTATCTCTGTGGGTCCCCAGTGCAGTGTAACTGCGCGACCTTCCTTTCCCATCTAAGTGTTCTTTGATACGCACATGCAATGGTCGAGCTGTCTCTCCGATATATTCCTCACCGCAGCTCTGGCATGTGATGAGATAGATGACACCTGTAGCAGCACAATCATCTTCCCTGCCCTGAGGGCAAATGACGCATTGTGGTATAACGCAGGCGCGATCGTATAGGCGATTTCTGACCAGTTGACGTTTCAAATTATTGGGTGGGATGTCTACCAAAGCCACTGTGTTTTCTAACCCCGTTCTTCGCAAGCACTTCCTGACGGCGCTGCTCACTTCATCCGAAATGAAAGGTATCATGAAGGAAATTTTATCGCTGGGTGGTCTGTTGGGTCCCTGCTCGCGCCCGGGTCTTGACCTCGTTGGATGAGGTTCATATCCGTTGAGAAGCGCAATTTGACTTGCGAGTCTTTTAGACTCCTGCCGCTCTTGTTCGCCCGAACACACATTTACTGCGGTGTGGAACATGTTCCGGACAACTGCCCTTTAAGTTTGGGTGGGGTGGGCCGATTGCCAGTGGACTAAAATGTTTTTGTTTGAGGGCTTGCGATACCATTTTGTTATTTTTCTATCCCCCAAAAGTTGAACCTGAACATTTAAGACAGGCAACCAGCTATCGCAAGGCTTTTCCCGAGTTAGCTTGATGTGTTCGGACTGGGCGTTCATTAGGTCGAAACAGTGGTTCAGCTCCTGTTGCGTCGAGCAAATTATGAAACAGTCGTCAATGTAACGACTATAAAACAAGGGAAGGGTTTCGAGCACAGGTGTTTCGACCTTTGCCATGAAGGCGATGGCGAGCGTTGGTGCCAGCCGCTGTCCCATAGCCAGCCCCCGCAGTTGGGAGAAATAGCTACCCGCCCACTTGAAAACATTACAACTGAGGCACTCTTTTAGGAGAACCATAAGACTGCGCACAGAGAGCCCATACATATTGACGCTGCTTTGGTGCTGGTTTAGAAGCTCGAAAATTGCCTGTATTGCGGAGTCGTTGCTAACATTGGTGTAAAGCGATGTAACGTCAAAAGATTCCCATACACAACTGCTGCTTAGTTGTGTGGAGCGCAGGCGGTCAAGAAAATCTTGTGTATTGGACAGGTGAGCTGGAATGAAAGGTAAGAGTTGGCTGAGTACTGAACTGAGAAACCACGCGATTCGGTCCGTGGGACCACCCACGCAGCTGATGATGGGTCTAACTTTGACTGCGGCCGGGTCGACTCGACAGAGGTCCTCCGATGCCCCGAATTTATGAGTTTTGACGAGCAAGTACAAAACGGGACACGTTGGGGTTTCAATTTTAAGGCGCGTAATTATTGCTTGGGATAGACCAGCCAATTTAGCCTCCGCAACCCATAACCTATTCAGCCTGCGATATTGGGATCTGAACTCTTTATCCGAGGAGGGGCGATAAATGGTCGTATCGGACAGATGGTTTTCGGTTATTGCCACGTCCATATCATGAGGGATTACGACAAACTCTCCACCTTTGTCGCTGACGGATAAACGGATGTTATTGGAGTTCGCGCACCTCTTTTAAGCCCGCAAACTGCAAATGGCTTAGATTCTTGGGGATTTTTCTCTCTTGAAAACGCCTAAACACTTCCTGATGTTTTCAAGTGGGCGGGTAGCTATTTTTCCCAACTGCGGGGGCTGGCTATGGGACAGCGGCTGGCACCAACGCTCGCCATCGCCTTCATGGCAAAGGTCGAAACACCTGTGCTCGAAACCCTTCCCTTGTTCTATAGTCGTTACATTGACGACTATTTCATAATTTGCTCGACGCAACAGGAGCTGAACCACTGTTTCGACCTAATGAACGCCCAGTCCGAACACATCAAGCTAACTCGGGAAAAGCCTTGCGATAGCTGGTTGCCTTTCTTAAATTTTCAGGTTCAACTTTTGGGGGATAGAAAAATAACAAAATGGTATCGCAAGCCCTCAAACAAAAACATTTTAGTCCACTGGCAATCGGCCCACCCCACCCAAACTAAAAGGGCAGTTGTCCGGAACATGTTCCACACCGCAGTAAATGTGTGTTCGGGCGAACAAGAGCGGCAGGAGTCTAAAAGACTCGCAAGTCAAATTGCACTTCTCAACGGATATGAGCCTCATCCAACGAGGTCAAGACCCGGGCGCGAGCAGGGACCCAACAGACCACCCAGCGATAAAATTTCCTTCATGATACCTTTCATTTCGGATGAAATGAGCAGCGCCGTCAGAAAGTGCTTGCGAAGAACGGGGTTAGAAAACACAGTGGCTTTGGTAGACATCCCACCCAATAATTTGAAACGTCAACTGGTCAGAAATCGCCTATACGATCGCGCCTGCGTTATACCACAATGCGTCATTTGCCCTCAGGGTAGGGAAGGTGATTGTGCTGCTACAGGTGTCATCTATCTCATCACATGCCAGAGCTGCGGTGAGTAATATATCCGAGAGACAGCGTGCGCGAAAAGCTCTCGAGGCGTTCTGGATCCATGCGAGAGATCCCAAGATCAACCGGAAGGACGAGGGCCTATATATAACCCGGGAACTCCAGCCCTATATCAGACTTGCCTTCTGATTCGGGCCGAATTTCTGTTCCATCGGTGCCCATCCGTACTCCTACTGATCCATGATCGCTTGAGGACTTGATTAGGTACGATACGTTGTCTACTTTTCTCCTGTTTATCAGTTTGGAAATTTGGGAGTCGATTTTCTGTAGAGAGTTTACCGTTACGGCGTTTGATCGTGTATTTTTATAAATGGAATTGGCTCTTTCAGACTCTGAAGAAGGCGAAGCCGCCGGAACGTCAGTCGAATAAAGTCGGTTACCACCTCGTGCCAAGCTGTATTCAACTTCAACAATATTCTACTAATGCCGAGGTTCAATGAGAGTCGTACATGGCAACTGCTTCGAAATGTACCAGCTGAATTCCAACGACTCGTCCAACAAGCATTGTCTCTGAGACAAAAGATCGTGTCAACGAGGCAATCAATCCACTTCCTCTCCCGATGCCTGAGCCACAACGTCGTCCCGAAGTTTATCACGAAGAAGAAATTGCGTGACGTATGCGGAAGGCCGGCAACCGATCCAAAGATACGAAAAATCGAGCTGCAACTTCTCCGAATCGCTCTACGCGATAAGAAAGATCATTTGTTCATTATGCTCAATAAGTGCAGTTCGAAAGAAAAGAATTGTATAAAGTTTTTGGAGGGTCGTCTTTGGGGGAGGATAGTGGGGGAGTCAAAATCTATTTGTGATCATATACGGTCTAAGGCCAAGGCATCTCTACAAAAGAAATTCGATGACCTTTTGTGAACAGCTCATGGTCATGGCCAGGAGAATGGGCGTTCTAGTGTTGCATCGGATCAAGGTCCTAGCCATCAAACAGTCAGTAGTGCACCGAGGTCGGAAAATTCTAGAGTTACCGTGTTGAGCAATGCCTCCCTCTCCGAAAATGCTCTCGCAGTCTTAAAACTGGGTCCTAGCTTTTCTCCGTCTCAGAGCATTTCCACCCATGTCATGCGCAAAGTCGTCTGCGGTCTCAGCGACCTCCAAGATCGCCTCCGTTGGAAGGCTAAGATCGAAGGTGGGCAAATCAGTGCGGCCCAAACTCGGGCGTTTCCTACCATCCCCTTCCCACAAACGTATTTCAAACAGCAGGAACCCAATATAGGCGTCGATATAAACTTCCGTCTCTTTGCCGACGAAGTTTTCAGGGTGTTTAGGCGTTTTCAAGAGAGAAAAATCCCCAAGAATCTAAGCCATTTGCAGTTTGCGGGCTTAAAAGAGGTGCGCGAACTCCAATAACATCCGTTTATCCGTCAGCGACAAAGGTGGAGAGTTTGTCGTAATCCCTCATGATATGGACGTGGCAATAACCGAAAACCATCTGTCCGATACGACCATTTATCGCCCCTCCTCGGATAAAGAGTTCAGATCCCAATATCGCAGGCTGAATAGGTTATGGGTTGCGGAGGCTAAATTGGCTGGTCTATCCCAAGCAATAATTACGCGCCTTAAAATTGAAACCCCAACGTGTCCCGTTTTGTACTTGCTCGTCAAAACTCATAAATTCGGGGCATCGGAGGACCTCTGTCAAGTCGACCCGGCCGCAGTCAAAGTTAGACCCATCATCAGCTGCGTGGGTGGTCCCACGGACCGAATCGCGTGGTTTCTCAGTTCAGTACTCAGCCAACTCTTACCTTTCATTCCAGCTCACCTGTCCAATACACAAGATTTTCTTGACCGCCTGCGCTCCACACAACTAAGCAGCGGTTGTGTATGGGAATCTTTTGACGTTACATCGCTTTACACCAATGTTAGCAACGACTCCACAATGCAGGCAATTTTCGAGCTTCTAAACCAGCACCAAAGCAGCGTCAATATGTGTGGGCTCTCTGTGCGCAGTCTTATGGTTCTCCTAAAAGAGTGCCTCAGTTGTAATGTTTTCAAGTGGGCGGGTAGCTATTTCTCCCACCTGCGGGGGCTGGCTATGGGACAGCGGCTAGCACAAACGCTCGCCATTGCCTTCATGGCAAAGGTCGAATCACATGTGCTCAAAACCCTCTTATTGCTTTGTAGTCGTTGCAATGACGACTGTTTCCTAAATTTCTCGACGCAACAGGAGCTGAACCACTGTTTCGACCTAATGAACGCCCAGTCCGAACACATCAAGCTAACTCGGGAAAAAGCCTTTGCGATAGCTGGTTGCCTTTCTTAAATGTTCAGGTTCAACTTTTGGGGATAGAAAAATAACAAAATGGTATCGCAAGCCCCCAAATAAAAAACATTTTAGTCCACTGGCAATCGGCCCACCCCACCCAAACTAAAAGGGCAGTTGTCCGGAACATGTTCCACACCGCAGTAAATGTGTGTTCGGGCGAACAAGAGCGGCAGGAGTCTAAAAGACTCGCAAGTCAAATCGCACTTCTCAACGGATATGAACCTCATCCAACGAGGTCAAGACCCGGGCGCGAGCAGGGACCCAACAGACCACCCAGCGATAAAATTTCCTTCATGATACCTTTCATTTCGGATGAAGTGAGCAGCGCCGTCAGAAAGTGCTTGCGAAGAACGGGGTTAGAAAACACAGTGGCTTTGGTAGACATCCCACCTAATAATTTGAAACGTCAACTGGTCAGAAATCGCCTATACGATCGCGCCTGCGTTATACCACAATGCGTCATTTGCCCTCAGGGTAGGGAACTTGATTGTGCTGCTACAGGTGTCATCTATCTCATCACATGCCAGAGCTGCGGTGAGGAATATATCCGAGAGACAGCCCGACCATTGCATGTGCGTATCAAAGAACACTTAGATGGGAAAGGAAGGTCGCGCAGTTACACTGCACTGGGGACCCACAGAGATAATTGCCACCGGGGGGAGGATTTTGAGGTGCGAGTGGAGATACTGGCGCGGGAGGTCACGACAAGTGCGCGAAAAGCTCTCGAGGCGTTCTGGATCCATGCGAGAGGTCCCAAGGTCAACCGGAAGGACGAGGGCCTATATATAACCCGGGAACTCCAGCCCTATATCAGACTTGCCTTCTGATTCGGGCCGAATTTCTGTTCCACCGGTGCCCATCCGTACTCCTACTGATCCATGATCGCTTGAGGACTTGATTAGGTACGATACGTTGTCTACTTTTCTCCTGTTTATCAGTTTGGAAATTTGGGAGTCGATTTTCTGTAGAGAGTTTACCGTTACGGCGTTTGATCGTGTATTTTTATAAATGGAATTGGCTCTCTCAGACTCTGAAGAAGGCGAAGCCGCCGAAACGTCAGTCGAATAAAGTCGTTTACCACCTCGTGCCAAGCTGTATTCAACTTCAACAATATGATGCCTTTAAATGGAAGATAGCGCTATCCTACCTAGTGATCCCGTGGCCGTATTAATGAAAGTTTTCGAGCGGGAAGGGGCGTGACCGGGTAAGTAACGCACCTACCCGGTCACGCCCCCTGTCATAGTTTGAACAACCGACTCTATGAAGTTTTCAAAATTATCAACGGGAAGACTGCGACGCAGGCACGCGACGCGCGTTCACGGAGGCGCGAAACGCAGAGATTTGAATAAGCACAGCGACGCCCATACGCTCTCACGATGCCATTAACAAGTGTGCGGGACTCATGTAAGAGTGCGCCGCACGTCATTGAAAGCGTACGGGACCAATGTAAGAGTGCTCCGGACGCCAGAGAAAGTGTACGGGACCCATTTTAAAAATGCGCCGGACGCCATAGAAAGTGTACGGGACCCATGTAAGCGTGCGCCGGACGCCATAGAAAGTATACGGGACCCATGTAAGCGTGCGCCGGACGCCATAGAAAGTGTACGGGACCAATGTAAGAGTGCTCCGGACGCCAGAGAAAGTGTACGGGACCCATGTAAAAATGCGCCGGACGCCATAGAAAGTGTACGGGACCCATGTAAGCGTGCGCCGGACGCCATAGAAAGTATACGGGACCCATGTAAGCGTGCGCCGGACGCCATAGAAAGTGTACGGGACCAATGCAAGAGTGCTCCGGACGCCAGAGAAAGTGTACGCGACCCATGTAAGCGTGCGCCGGACGCCAAGGAAAGTATACGGGACCGATGTAAGAGTGCGCCGGACGCCATAGAAAGTATACGGGACCCATGTAAGCGTGCGCCGGACGCCATAGAAAGTGTGCGGGACCCATGTAAGCGTGCGCCGGACGTCATAGAAAGTGTACGGGACCAATGTAAAAATGCGCCGGACGCCATAGAAAGTGTACAAGACCCATGTAAGCGTGCGCCGGACGCCATTGAAAGTGTACGGGACCAATGTAAGAGTGCTCCGGACGCCAGAGAAAGTGTACGGGGCCCATGTAAAAATGCGCCGGACGCCATAGAAAGTATACGGGACCCATGTAAGCGTGCGCCGGACGCCATAGAAAGTGTACGGGACCAATGTAAAAAGGGGCCGGACGCCATAGAAAGTGTACGGGACCCATGTAAAAATGCGCCGGACGCCATAGAAAGTGTACGGGACCCATGTAAGCGTGCGCCGGACGCCATAGAAAGTGTACGGGACCCATGTAAAAATGCGCCGGACGCCATAAAAAGTGTACGGGACCCATGTAAAAATGCGCCGGACGCCATAAAAAGTGTACGGGACCCATGTAAAAATGCGCCGGACGCCATAGAAAGTGTACAAGACCCATGTAAGCGTGCGCCGGACGCCATAGAAAGTGTACGGGACCCATGTAAAAATGCGCCGGACGCCATAAAAAGTGTACGGGACCCATGTAAAAATGCGCCGGACGCCATAAAAAGTGTGCGGGACCCATGTAAAAATGCGCCGGACGCCATAGAAAGTGTACAAGACCCATGTAAGCGTGCGCCGGACCCCATTGAAAGTGTACGGGACCAATGTAAGAGTGCTCCGGACGTCATAGAAAGTGTACGGGACCCATGGAAAAGTGCGCCGGACGCCATAGAAAGTGTACGGGACCCATGTAAGCGTGCGCCGGACGCCATAGAAAGTATACGGGACCCATGTAAAAGTGCTTCATACATCGTTTTCAGCGCGAACGATGCATCTGAAAGGTACGTTACGGAAGATAACGATCGGAAGGTCATGAGGCAAACGCAAAAAATCAGTGAAACGATGGACCATTGATTTGTCTGTGCATTTGTTTAATAAACAGCGACAATTAGGTGTAGCATTGCAAAACCAAATCACACCCGTCTTATTGGAACCCACAAATCTTCGTGTGGCTGCGATTCCTTTAGACGACAACATTTGTAAAAACCCACTGTGTGATGATATTTTCAATTCAATTAATAATGTTCCTCATACGAATGCATTTTATTTACTTATCCGCTAGCGAACATATAGACATGAAGACCAGTGATGTTTGGGAATGCGTGTTTCTGAATTTTGGGAGTAAGTTAAAACATGAGTCTTGGCTTTGTGAAATTAAGCTGTAAATATTAGCTCCATTGGATAAAATACGGGTGTGGTCTGTTTTTTTCAATGTTTCCTTTCAATTTTCGCTGTTTATTGAACAAATTCACAGCCAAAATCAATGTTCCATCACTTTACTGAATTTTAGGCGTTTGCTCCCAGTTTAATCGCATACCAAATCATTCGCACTTCTTTTACGAGATTCTCACAAACTATTCAATGCCAAATCATAACCCTTTTGACGCGAAGCAAAACAGTTATAATATTGAAGTCTAGAATCGTCGGGATATTATCTTCTCAGGAGTGAAAATGTATCGCGGGTAAAGGTCAGGTTGGAGGGAGTTTGTTGCAAATTACGCCACAATATCACGCTCGATGCGACCATCGCCCTCGATTTCACCTCCTCAGGCAAACCATCGCTCCGAGCGGTACCGGAGAGCTACTCGAGCGGCGCTGCCTCTCTGCTCCGAGCGGAAATTAGCCATCTACTCGGGCCACAGCAGCCGCTCTCCGGGCCACAGCAGTATCGCTCGGAGCGATCTTCGGTCCCAACTTGCACTGCAGTCTCTGTTCGGGCGATTTTCAAAAATTTCCTAATAGCTATTTTTTCTTTATTTCCGCCTATTCTGGAGAGGATTAAGCCTGTTAAGAGGATAAGGTACCTGTTACAGCCTGTGGGTCAGGAGGTTAATCCTGCCACAGGCCGCAACAAGGATACCATACCAGCATGGTCCGCAATGAGGAAGCCTTCTCCACCGCGGGCCATGGGGGATCCCCTCGGCCGCCGCCGCCTAAAATTGTCATCCTGAGAGTGATCCGAGTTCACTCTCAAGAGTGGCCTCGAAAGGCCAACTACCCGTCTACACGAGGCGAGCCGCCTTTTATACCCGCAGGATTGGTTGTTCTTTGAGTGATAACGTGGCTCGCACGTTATCACTCAAAGAACAACCAATCCCGCGTCTCTCTATCTCTGGCGATGGCCCCGCTGTGGCCCCGAGAGCGACCGAGGGGCAAACTGGCACCGGACAGGACCGCGGTGCTAGTTGGCCCCTCGGCCGCCGTCCGGGCGATGACGTCATAATTGGGAGGACCCGGTCCCGCTCGGAGCGATGGTTTGCCTGAGAACATACCGTATTTCCTGTAATTAAACACCCCGGTGTACTATTTTTCAACCTCCTCCAAAAAGGAGGGCTCAATTAGAGGAAGGGGTTCAAATAGAGGGGAGGCTCAATTTTTAAACAGAAAATACAAGAGTGATTATAGGCTTTCAAAGTTTATTAGGCAAGCCAAAATGGGACAATAATGAATTGCGCGGCGAATATTAAGAGATCATTATCAATAGAGTCATTGTTCAAGTCTTTCTCAAGATCAGTCTCTTCGGAAGCAATTCACGTCCGGCAGGAATGGGTCTCGTGTCTTTTCAGCTGAGTGGGGAGAGGCTCTAATAGAGGGGGTGTTTTAATTTTCAATTGGGGGGTTCAATTAGAGGGAGGGATTCGAATAGAGCGGGGTGTTCATAACAGGAAATTTGGTAGATGTACGTTCGAAATAGGAAGTTGTGAAAGACTCCAACGGAATAGTATTACGAATTTGAAAAGGAATATAGATACAAGGCACCGTATTTCCTAAGTAGCACTCTACGACTGCACTAAAGTGGTGTACAAACTACAGGTTTTCACGACTGAATTGAATTTTTGGCGAGAGGCGTAACTCAAACAAAAAGAAGCTCGACGCCGAAGCCGATTCGGCCACTTTCCTAAAGATACGCGATAAGCACGTGCTTCCCTTCCTGACACGGGAGAGTGTCTATCGTGTCGAGAAGGGCGGAATAGTGCATATCACAGGCAAAGCGTGCACGCCAAAAAGAAGCTCGACGCCCATTTCCAAGGGGAGCGTACGACGCACTCTTGAGAAAGGGCTCAGATGTCGGCAATGTCGTCGGATCGATTACCCAAGTTTGCGGTACTTCACCCCGCCCAGCCACTGGCAGCCCCGTCCAACAGCTAGCGAGCCGTGCTGGTGCTCGCTGCATTGGCAGCCCTGCGTGCCTTCCAGTGCTCCAGCACCCGCTGCCGAGGTGCCGGTCGCGTAGCGGTGCGCCGTATGTATATTTTTAGGTTTCAAGACCAGCCCTTATCATTCAGAGGGGCTCATTGCGCGGGCCTTTCAGACTCAGTGGAGTGTTTTAAGGGCGGCTTGTTGCCCGGGTATCAAACAGTCACTGCCGCGGGAGACAGAACATTGAGTTTCGGGCTTTACGGCCACTATGTCGCTGACAATGCCAACCTTCCAAATGGGTGTAGAGTGGCATTTTGTCTGAGTAAGTTCCAGATTAATGCGCGCCGTTATCGGTCAGTAATCAAATAAGAATTCTTTGTCTATATTCGATCGTATAGAGAGAGCCACTCATTGAGGGAAGTTCTTTAACTTTTTCAATAATGTTTTTTATCTCTTTATGCGTGGAGTTTATCATCTGTTACGTTGATATACTCTGAACCAAACGAGTTGACAAGCGGAGAGTTCAAAGAAGAAGCGCTCCCACCTGCATCTCTGAGAGAAATTGCTGCTGCGGCTTCGCGATAGTGCCGCTTCGGCGCCTACAGGCACCGAATCGGCTATATCGCGGCAGTGCTGACGCCGCTCTGGCAGAGAATCTCATACGAAGTTATGCAAGAATTATAATAAAACTAGGCGGACTAAAAACGAAAATACGCAGCTGCGGTTGTTAGGTCCTCTGCCTGATCATAGTCGGCCGAAAACCGAACTGCGCCGTCCTCTTCAGCTCCGAATGATTCTACGCCGTCCTCGGCCGTCCCTAGTGGTCAGCTGTATGCGTATCGATTCGGCTGGCGCACTCGAGCGCACTGCAGACGGCGCACGACGGACACATCGGGGGTATATCGATCAATATATTGCATACGTATCGACCGGGACGGACTCGGAGGGGCCAGGACGCAGCGCGCGGGTGCACTCCGGACACATCGGGGGATTTTTCGCCTCGAGTGCGCAATGCATTGCATACGTATCGACCGGGGTGGCTACAGCTTATCGATCGACTTAGACGGGGCCCCTTATCACAGAGGTTTCCGCCAAATATGGAATGTACATCAAACTTGGGTAATTGAACTGGCGACAATTTCGTTTTACCACACAGGACAGTGCATCGTACTCCACGCTTATTCGCTGCTGCGTGCTCGCGGAGCCGGTGTGCGGTTCTAACGCGCAGCCGATGCGGTACTGACGCGCTGATGTCGAGGCTCAAGACACGGCAACAGAATCGTCCTATCATGGAGGCGCAGCGGTAGTATCGCGGCATAGTCGAGGGTCGCTGTACTCTTTCCGGCACTGGAGCGGCAATTTTTCTCAGAGGTCCCTGAAGTTTTGGATTACGGTAAGACAGATGTTGCCTCGCTCGGAAATCACGTGCGCGACGCAGCATCTGTCTTACCAGTAGTTCGAAGAGATATTTCACCGATTTTTTCACGCGCTCATTCTTTTCGGCATGCACGGATATTTATCACTGTAACATGGACATTTTTGTTATGTACTTAACTTAGCTTAACTCGTACAACGCCAAAATGGTTTCCGTAGTTCTGGTCCAAAGTCAGGGAAATCGAATCTACTCGCAAAAACCAATTTATCCGTCCGTTTAGAGAATGCAAAAAAACGGCTCAATTCTTCGTTTCCCATCAGAATCTAACTTATTGGTTTGAAGAATCAAGTTGATGTTTCTCGGACCAGAAAGTAAGATAATCTAATTAAGTGGATTAAGGATTACAAAAATGGAATTAATCCGTTCAGGATTGCAAACATTGAATTTGCTGGTTTATCCAATCGCAAAAAATCGAAATATTGTAAAATACGAAAATTGGAATTCGAGTTAATTAATTTATTAAAGTGAAAACTAAACTTGTTGGTTGGTCTTATATTAAAAAATTCCTGTCGGTAGCTCATTGATTTCGATACTCTCTCTGTTTTGAGGGAATTCTAGCGATAAATAGAAAAAAGTGAATTTTTTTCAAAGAATGCTCTTCATATGTGACATGTTAAATGCATCCGACTCTCAAGAAAAAATTGAATTTCAAATCAAGAGAGTCTGGCCATCAAGCATAAAACAAATGAGGAAGAGAAGCGATCGGTTTGAAGGTTTAACGAAAGCTACAGAGACAGAATTCAGCACGAGTTGACACATTGCGAGAGCTACAGGAAGTGCCTTCCAAAATGTAAGTCATGTACAAATATGAGGTCGAATAGAGAAATAAAAGCAACACGAAACTCAATGAATGGAAGACGGAAACTGCGAAAGCTCATTGACGGGAAGATAATACCCGTCTTCAATCGACGGGTAAGCAGGAACCTACCTGTTTACCCGCCGGGTAGCCAGGAACCTACCGGTCTACCCGCCGCGTAGCCAGGAACCTACCTGTTTACCCGCAGGGTAGCCAGGAACCTACCTGTCTACCCGCCGGGTAGCCAGGAACCTACCTGTCTACCCGCCGGGTAGCCAGGAACCTTCCCGTCTACCCGTCGGGTAGCCGGGTAAATGGATGGCGGAAAACTCGTCCGACAGCGGGAAGGTTTTAACCTTCCCGGGAAGCTTTCTGAAGTTTCATTAATACGGCCACTGGAAGATGCCTCACACCCAACAAAAAAGCCGACGCATGGGAGGCCTTCATTTCCAGACCTCTCCTGGTGCTCTTCAATAATAAAAGAATGAAAAATGATAAAACATGGAAAATATAAAAAAATAAATCAAAAATAATAATAATGAAAGGATTTTGAAAACAGGTCAATAAAAACCTTGTCAGGGACTCCTCAAAAAGGAGGATCTCAGTCTCTTGCTTCGATTATCGTTTTAAATAGTTGAAACTAGGAATCGTGTCTATGCTGGGGGATGGGCAACAACAACAACCAAAATAGATTGCATTGCAGCGCCCAGTGAAAGCGTCCAACTATAAACTACCCTCTATGGGGCCGACTATAGTCTCGCCTTTGAAAGGCGCGGCAGCATATGATGCGAATCGATCGCGCGGCGCCGCAGGATCGTTACCCCTCCATTGCATGCTGCCGCACCTTTCTGCGGCGGGACTAAAGCCATTGATGGTAGGACCTTGGTCCCGATGTAGAGGGAAATCGGGCCTTGGGTCCTGAAGCGATTGCCGGATTACGGTAGCCAAAATACGCCGAAGTCCTACCATCAATGGCTTTACGGCGGGACTCTAATCGGCCCCTATAGACGTCATAATTCTCATCATTCCAGGAGCGAGCGGCGAACGCGATGCTGCGCCTCCGTCTGCCCTCCGCTCTCTCACTGTCTCTGACCTCCGCTCCGCACCAGATCGCGTAGGAACCATGTGAATTTCGTCGTTTTATAGCCTGTAGACTTCAGCCACTCACACATGCCCGTCGATGAGCGGTAGCGTTTTACGCGCCGCTTCACAAACGTGACACTAGGTTCCGACTCAACTTTACCTGCTCAATTTTAGCAAGAAGAAGTTCGACTTTCTCTCGCAAGGCATCTTTTTCCACTTCGAGTCTGTTCAGGCGATTGAAGTCAAATGTAGACTTCGAAGCTGTTTTATTGCTAGCAATCTGAAAAAAAGGTTCTAGCGAGCTTGACCAGTTTGTTCGCCCAATTCAGAAGCTCACTGTTGCATTGGCAGTAGCAACTTGCTCCTGGAGGGATCGATTTTCCCGCTGCAACTGTCCGACTCGCTCGCGTAACGACACCACTCGGGATTCCCGGCGGGACACTGCCGGTTGGGCCTCTTTCGATTCAACATTGTATACGTTACGCTGCTCGCAGGATTCGTGCCACGACTGCGACATTATGTGCCTAAAAGGTGGCTGTCTACGTTATTATGGATTACTTTTAGGCGTCCCCATGCTCCTCAACGCCAGCGCGGCACGCGCGTGACTCGTGGGCGTGGCCTTAGAGTATGAATAATTTCTATGCCCGTCGCGCGCTTGAGAAGAGTATGAACACTCTAGCAGCCATGCCACGGCGGGCGGGAAAAAGGGGCCTTAATTTTTTCAAACAGACAAATTCTGTAAATGCGTTCACCATCACGATGGCAGAAGATGATGATGGAATTGATTATTACGAAATGGAACGAAATAGATGAAAAAGGTAATTACGGCCGTCGCCGCCATGCACATGTCGTCCACTCATACTCTAGCGCCACGCCCGCGCGTGCCGCGCTGGTGTTAAGGAGTATGAATAGCGCCTTATCTAAGAAAAGACGACCTTGCCGATTGATTTGCAACTGTGTCCACACGATGACTGTTTGGTAGCGAAGTTATCGACGAGGACAACGAAGGTGGCAGATTCTGAGTTTCGAGGTGTTTACAGGATTTTTGGTCATATTGTGAACCGTTGGTAACAATAATCAGTGAAAACTCACCTTCCTAGCACTCCGTCGGCGGGCTTTAGCCTCGAAATCGAGTTTTGTAGAGGTTGTTCTCCTCCTTTGCTCGCTACGAGAACGACCTCGCTGCTCATCACATTGTGAAGGTTTAGCGGCAATGATACGGCAGAATACGCTCTCACGAGTGGAGCCAGTATCGAATGGTGCCGGATTCTGATGAACAATCACGCTATTCCGTGATTCCCTGAACTGAGTGGTTCTAACCAGTTGTTAAAAGTGAGTAGGAAGACAGAAAATGGCATCCGACCCACCTACGAAGTTCGCTTGGTGTACGATAGCTTCGACTACGAGTAGTTAGCGGCGAGAAATATACAGATGAATCCATGGAGGTGTCAGCATCTCTATAATAGTCCGAAGTCTCAGCTACATTCTGAAAACGACATGAGCATGTGAATGTACCTCTCGCTCTGGCAACGTGCCATTTCCAGTTCCCCACGTAGGATCGCCAACTGGATTTTGAGCTCACGCCGTTCCTCCTGCGCTCGTTGGTAGCCTGACCTCATTGCGTTCAACTCGCGGAACATCGTGCCACATTTCTCCTTCCACCTAAAGACGTGTTCTTGGAGAATTGAGTGGTTAAAGGCAGTGTTCACCCGAAATGTCGTTTTTGAGTTTTCAGTGTGAAACACTACACTGGCAGATGCTGGAGGAAATAGGTTTGAAGAAAGCAGCATAAACAGGCCAGAAATCGATAAAAATGGCCGCGAAGTGAAGATTCCGTTAGTCCAGTACGCTTGCTTAGCCCGCACCGCCCTCCGTTCTGACGAGCTTGTGACGCCGCGGATGGCGATTTGCCACGCAAACTCCGCCGCGTCAAGCCTGATAGATTCGCGCAAATTTCGTCATCGGCGCGCGCTTGCGGAAACTAGCAGGCTGTGTAAATTCGTCCGCGCCCTGAACCTGTACGTACTAAGAAACCGCTATTTTCGCCTAATCTGAGCGCTTTTCTTTTCTTCGCTCTTCGTTCAATCACGACCAAACAACCCTGTTTTGAGTCGGATTCAAATATGATATTCAGTGTGAACGCTGCCTTTAAAAGGCGACCGAAATGGATTATTAGGAGACATCGTCTGCATGGTAGCTTTCGTGTCTAAATGTCACAGAAGAATCTTAGGAAACGGAAAAATACTAGCATAGATGCCTTGCTCACATTCGTACTTCGTCCTTGTTCGTTGCGTCTGCAGTGAGATTACTGGCACTATTGCTCCGAACTACACGTGGTACTTCTTCTCGTGCAACACTCACTCTTCGTGCCATCACACCTTCACGACGATAGACCTCAAGCTCGGCTCGTGCTTCGTTGAGTTCATGTGAGAGCCTTTCGATACGAGTCTAAATTTATCAACATTACCTGCGACGAATGATAGCAGCAAATTTCAACTCGAATAATTTCATAAGGAGCAAGGCTGGTGGAAACCCCAAGACAATCATTAGCGAATCATTGGTTATGCGTGAATTTTCCCCGGTTCTTCTGCACTTTTCATTTGTACACATACATATACTTATACCTCACCATGCAGGTTGTGTCTAAATTGCGGGTTTACCATTTACGACTCATGAGTCATGAGTTACTTGGGAAGCTCAAGGCGAACCCGATGTTTGTTCATGCTCTAAGGCAAGTTTGCGACAAAACCATTTGTGAGCTCTCTCTATGAGAATGTAGATTTGCTCACCACAAAAATAAATAAATAAAAAAAGTTCGAAAATTTGCGAGGAAAACGCGCAAAAACAAGATAGAACGGCTAATTACTGGTGTACGCACGCCTCCCACCTCAATTAACGAGATTTTCATGAATGCTTGTTTATCCGCCTTTTAGATCGGTCCAAAAAGTCAGTAGTCTCTGGAAGTGCTCCGAAATTACTTTAGAAGAAAGATGAAAGCTGGCAAAACAGGCACTTATAGAAATCTCGAAAATTGGGGGGAGGGGGAACATCAAGCAATAACTTGTGCTTGAGCGTTTTTCTCCAACTTTTCACTTACTTTTGCTTTTGCGATGGCCAGATCTACCTTCTCATAAAAGTAGCACAACAAATTGTCTTATCTTGAACCCTGCCTTTAAAGGCAAGGATTGCAGTTAGAATAGTATGCAGTGGTGCGATCCTCATGAGAAGGTAGATCTGGTCATGACAAAAAAGAAAATAAAAGGAAAAATGAAAAAAACGAGAAGAATCAAGACAGGATGACCGATTATGGGTGCCCCCCCCCAATCAAGGACATTTTCATAAATGCTTGTTTTGCCGTAACTTACTTTGCTCTTATAGTAATTGCTGATTATTTGAGAGACTACTGACTAGATTTAAAAGCAAAACAAACGGTAGCAACAAACACTCGAAAGAATCTCGTTAATTAGGGGCGGGTGGAGACCCTCAATTAGATGTCCTAACTTCCTTCCCACGGACGAAGCTTCCCACGGAACGTCTACCGAGATATCATAAACACTTCTTTCCGGACCTGCGCTCTACCCCAAGCATGGAAGACGGCCAATCTGATACCCCTGTCTAAGCCAGGCAAATCGCAAAGCACGGCAAAAGGCTATAGCCCAATTTGCCTGCTACCACCGATCGCGAATATAGCCGAAAAGCTAATCGTAAGGGGCCTGGCAGAGCGGAATGAGGCACAACAATATCAGCATTGGTTTAGAAAGTTTCCCTCCACCACCAGTGCCATACTGAAGATTGTCAGTTATGCGGTCGATGGGTTCAACACCAAACAACCTCTTAGAACAGTCGCCGTTGCCCTCGATCTAACCAAAGCATTTGATTCTGTGAACCTACGACTTTTACCCGGGAAAAAAATTGAAGTCCTCGCTACAACCGCAGCACAAGCGTTGGATTGCAGCGTTTGCGAAAGGTAGTCGGGCCAAAGTGCTATTCCAGAAGCACATCTTCGGTAGTATACATACAGCAGTCGATGTCCCGCAGGATGGAGTTTTGTCACCTGCCCTCTTCAGCCTGTATATTGAAGACCTACCTGAGCCTCTTGAAGATATAAAAACTGTTGCGTATGCCGACGATATCACCATGATGTGCCGAAACCACGACATACAGGTAACAAAATCAGCTCCTCGAGCTCAAAATCCTTCCCGATAGTATGATGCTCACAAATCCCGCGGCAAAATCTTCTGTTTTGGTTTTCACATCTGACCCAAAGGAACACAGCGCCCAACCTGTTGTCAGGTGGGATGGTGACCTCTTGCCTACAGCGAAATTTCCCAAACTGCTGGGCTTCGTTTTGAACCCATCGCTGAAGTTTCACAAAAATGCCGAACAGAAGCAAACAGTCGTCAAGGCAAAGCTCAACGTTCTGAGAGCTTCGGGAGGAACGTCCTGGGGTTGCAGCAGAGAGACAATCTCGACGACATATCGAGCTATTCTGCAGCCTGCATTGGAGTATGCTGCATCTGTCTGGCAGGGGCCTCCTAAACAGGCAGCAGCGACCGTTTATCCACATCGTTTTTAGCACTGAATACGCAGGAAGTTGGCAAGTTGAAATTTGTTAAAACTCGTAGAGCATTCCCAATGGCAAAACAATGAGATGGAACACGTATGGATAAACAGTCGCTACTGCCTGTTTAGGTTTTCTGGTCTGGCTGCGCATCGTGTCGGACAGTTCCTGGACAAAGATGCAGCGAATTCAGAATGCTGCACATCGAATAGCCGCTGGATGTGCAAAAACCTCACCGATTGAGCACCTTCACGCCGAGGCCAGCATCTTGCCAGTGAAAGAGCATTGCCAGCTCCAGGCTCAGCAGATGTTGATTAATGTCCTTAAAGGCAGTGTTCACGATAAGAATCGTTTTTTTCTGTTTTTTATCTCTATCTTGAAGACGGTTCCATGCTGATTCCAATGATGTTTTTGGAATCGTACAAGACCTTCTAGGAACGGAGTTATGGTTCCTCAAAAATTGAGCTAGGGAAGCGTGGTGGACGCGTTGTCCGAGGCTTATAACTTCCTTCTTTTGCAGCCGATGTATACGAGCTGACCTGAGTAAAGAGAGAGGTGGGAAATAAAGGGAAGAACGGGGCTATTAATCGGAAACCATCGCTCATCTCACAAAAGTGCATCTGGGTGTGACGAGCTGACGTGTGTCCAACTTTAGGGCCGTAAGGGACCGTTCCGGGCTCATTTTTCTAAGTTTTTTCGACGTTAGGGTTGCGCTAGGCCCCAAAGCTGCCGATCTCCACCAAAAAATCAGACATGGTTTTTATCGTGGACACTGCCTTCAAGCAGCCTAATCATTCGTCGAGAAGACTATTAAATCCCGTAAGAGAGATCGATCAGAGTGCCATTTGCCGATGCTCCCAACAAAGTGAATGTACAGAGATGGACCGACTCGAATCAAGAACGGCTTCGTCTCTCAAGCGCGGAGCACACCCGGTTCGTGAAGGATCATCTCGCCAAAGCGGCCGTCAACCCTATTCTCGGTGATCGGCCGCCCAGGGTATGTGATACCGAGTCCGCGCTTGGTAGGCGCGCCAGGTATATGCTCGCTTCGTTACGCTGCGGAAATTTTCCATTGCTTATGTTTAACCTGCACAGGATTTACAATAACCAGCCTAACGTATGCCCGGACTGTGGAAACCAAGGCCACGACATTGAGCACCTATTTGATTTCACGAGGATAGCACAACAACGCTCAGTACAATGACGGCTACGGAAAATGACTGTGGAGGTTTTTTTTTCTCGAAATTCAGTCCTTTCTCAAACCGGAGTCTTACGGCCAATATAAGAAAGCCACGCAGAGATCTCGGTTTGAGGTGAAACACACTACCTAGTATACTTGTTCCGATTCGAATAATCCGATGAGTATCCGACTGTTTCAGTCGGATAAAAAAGTCGACTTTTTATTCGAAAAGTCGAATATTCAAAAAAGTGCGATATTCGACTACAGTCGAAAAGTCGAATATTCGAAGCGAATTTCATTTGGAACAAGTATACTACTCAGGGATCAGGGATGAGCGGAATAAAAATATGAAATTTCGGGAATCGGTTTTCGGGTTTCGGAACAGGAATTTTTTTCTCGGGTTTCGGAAATCGGGCGCGAAACGCCTGAAAATGCGCGGAAACGCGGTTTTCGGAACGCGAAACGCGGAAGAATTCAGGAATCATCTAATGTTTTCTTACTTCCCATACGACCCGATATTTTCGCATTCCGCGGCGTTTTCTGCGGTTTTCGGAATGCGGAGCGCGGAATGCCAGAAATGCGCGAAACTGCGGGTTTCGGAACGCGAAACGCGGAACTCCGCTCATCCCTGTTATGGATGCTTTTCGCTGATGAACGAGTCCAGCGCCTATCCACGGGAAAATTAGGTATAAGAGGTTTCTTTTGTTATACAATACCGCCCGTATCTTTTGGTCATTGGGCGCGCTAGAGCGCCGGAGCGCGCCGTTTGGCGTCGTTTTTGAATAACTCGCTTCAAAACGGTCCAATCGGAAAATGGAAGCCAAATTCGGAATCAGCATCGAAAATGCGATCTACTGAATGTATTAAATTTCAAAATGGAACTCAGGGCAAGATTTTGGGTTACGGTAGCTATCCAATGTCCCTCGTGTCCAAATGGGGCTGGCGTTTAAGTGTTGTTATAAGTGGATTTCCTGACGTTTTCTGGTATTTAGCACATTCATGTGCCATTTGTTATCCTCTGCGTTTCTTCTGAAACATTTTGACAGCGAAAAAATTAATAAAAATTCATAAAAAAAGTCATTTTTCCTAACAATTTATGTGGCAGAATATGGATGTGGCAGAATCACGAAGTTCTTCTATATTAGTGACTTGTTTTGAGATAAATTGCGAAGGTTGAGAAGAATTCAGGTATTAAAAGTTAGACGGAAATCGCGTCTTGAAATTTGATTAATTATTTGATTTCACATTCAAAAAAGGTAGGTATCAGAGCGCATTTCGACAACCATGTAAGGGATTCGCTTTGCGATCTTTGTTTTTTCTCCTCACACGGAGAAATCATGTCCAGAATCAGCTGGTGTACGGAAATGCACCTAAAAATGAACAGTTCAAACAAATTTTATTCAAAAAATAAAATTTTTATAAAGTGACCAATTTCAATTTTCATGCTGAAATACTCCTCGAGTTCTATATTCTTCGTGTATAGCGTATGAATTTGTTCCGAAATTGTTTCAAAAATATAAAATTCCTAACCTTTTCCAATTATTTTTCAAAAAAATAAATAAATTATCGTAAGTGAATTTTTACTGAGACCACAAATTCTGAATTTCTTTCCGAATTTCTCTTTGTATTCCATGTATTTCTAGCTTCATTATATAAATTTCTTTCGAAAATGTGGGAATCGTGAAAATCTTGTACTGTTGCTATTTTTTGATCCTACTTCGTTTCTTGCGCTGGGCGTAATAGGGCTTTGACTGGGGTCCAAATTTTAAGGGTCGGCGTTTTGTACCCGTGCAAGACTTTGAAGCCTTTATCTTCGATAGCTCTACAATACCGCGCGTATCTTTTGGTCATCCGGCGCGCTAGGGCGCCGTAGCGCGCCGTTTGGCGTCGTTTCTCCATAATTCGGTTCAAAGTTGTTTAATTCCGAAATAAACGTCAGATTAGAAATCAGCATGGAGAATGCGACCTAGTGAACGTACAAATGTTTTAAAAATCTCATAGGAGAGAATTTGGGTTACGGTAGCTATCGAATGTTTCCTGTGTCCAAAAGGATTGGCGATTGAGAGTAGTAGAATGTGATTTTTCAACAATTCCTTGTATTTCTCACATTCGTATACTGTTTTTTAACCTATGAGTTCCTTCCGGAGCGTTCTGTCACCAATCTATCAAGAAATTTTTCATACAAAACCACCATTCCTAACAATATGTGGATGTGAAAGTTATCGAACTACGAGCTTCCTCTATATTTGTGATTATTTTTAGAAAAAAATGTTAAACTTCATCGAGAATTTAGGCTAGAAGAAGTCAGTCCGACATTTCGTCTTTAAGATGAAATGATTTTTTGTTTTTGAATATAAAGATGGCCGGTTCCATGGCAAATTTTACCAGGCATGTGGAAATTACAGCAATGCAGCTCTTGACCTTTGCGGGACAAAATCAGGTTCAAAATCAGGTAGTGCATTAAATCCTTTCAAAAAATCTACAATTGAGAATATTTAAGATTTTTTAGAAGTTTAAATTTAATTTGTGTTACCAAATTTTATTTTTATACTAAAAACCTCCTAGGACACCAAGCATTTTTTAACAGCGCATGAATACGCTTGTTAATCGATCCAACGATGTGGAATTCGCCGGCACATTCCAAACTTAAAAAGAGAGATTGTAAAATTGAATTTTCATCAGGATTTCCTAGTTTGGACTCCATACCAGACGCTTCTTGGAACTAATTATTTTTCAAACTCCATTCATAAAATTCTTATGAAATCAGGGAATTCACAATTTCTTCGGCCACCAAAGTACTAGCCGCTATAGTGAGGACCGAATATTTTCGAGTTATTTGAGTCTTTTTTTATTTATTTATCAGTTATTTGAAAATGTTCGAATGTTCGATTTTTTTCGAAGCTTGAGAACTGCTCGATGTCTTGAAATGAAAAACAGCGCGAAGCCATTCTGGTTTTGGAGCAAAAAAAATGATTGATTGAATTATTCGAAATTATTCGGTCCTCACTATACTAGCCGCTAAGGTCTCACCAGCGACATTTGCGTAGAGCCATGTTCAGAGGAGTCTCGCGGCTGTTGCAGGCGCCATCTGCCGGAATCATCCTGCTGTCCTAAACTGACCTTAGAACAGGTCTGGAAATGGCCTTCCCTCCTTCTAAATACCGTTTTGCGCTTAAAAATCGTTCACGGTGAAGGTAAAAAAAAACGAAATTACTGGTGGTACAATTATAGGAAAACATTAAGACAGTGCAGTGAAAAGGTAATAGTTTGAAGTGTTCCATAGTTGATATGGGCCTTTTATGGATTGAGCATGATCTCAAATCCTTACTATTTGTGGTAGGTATGACGCAGGGATCGGAATGACGGACCATCATAGCATTCAATTGAAGTGAGGCCCAGTACATGATTGGAGCAGTCGGTGTGCGCGCCGTCAATGGAAGAACGTTGCGGGTTCAGTTCTTACGTTTGCGCACAATTTTTGCACTTAACTGCGCCTGTTTCATCACTTCATAGGTTTGATAGCTCACGTTAACATGTGCGGTTTGGAGTAGTTCGCATGCGCGCCGTTGTGATAAGAATGTCGCAAGTTCATTTCCGATACAGCATCGTAGTTTTTGCGTTGAAGGGTGTTTCATCGTGACAAACACGGAATAAACATAACTATGACATTAGTATTCGTTGGAATGTCTTCTCACGAAATATTTCTCGTGTTGTTGTGAAAACACGGGGTGCTTTAGTACAAGCCCCAGACCCTCGTCTTGGGGCTGGAGTTGTACTCTTGGCCCCATATCAAGAAATGGCCTTGCTTGGGGTCCAACGGTGAACTAAATTTTTTGCGATTTTCGTGAACGAGTCTGGGCTATGAAATGTCAAATTTCAGATAAATTCAAAATATGCTTACTCTTCGACTGAGAGGAGAAAATATATACTCCAGCCAGAAAATGGGGGTCCGAATTAATAAACCAGCCCATATTATTAGTTGAGGTATTGGTAGTAGTACATCCATATACGGCTTGCAATAGCGGTTTTGTGCTGAAAATTTCTTGATAGATTGGCGACGGAACGCTTCTGTGATTTTTGTTGAACGGAGTAGTATTTGAAGAGGTCCAAATCTTGACGATGCGGTGAGCAGCTAATCTGCGAAAATAGAACGTGTGAAGAAACTTTCTGTTATTCGAAATTTGTCAAGAAGTCGGAATAAACCTGAAAACAAAATCAAAGTTCCTAGTGGCGAATGGGCTGCGATACGTCAGTTTTGATGGTACCACGACGAACTGCCTACTTCAGAGAACCCTTCTGACGCTTCTTCAAAACCTATGGAGCGCTAATTCGAGCTTGATAAAGTACAAGAATTTTTTTTTGAAGATGTTCAGAGCCACCCTCAGAGCTCTGCTTGGAACGGAAATTGAGCAACCCGAAATTGCCACTCGCCAATGCAAACTTTCAGAAGCTAACCGTAACTAATAATCTGGGCTGATTTATGAATTCGGACCCCCATTTTGGGGCTGGAGTATATATTTTCTCCTCTCAGTCGAATAGTAAGCATATTTTGAATTTATCTGAAATTTGACATTTCATAGCCCAGACTCGTTCACGAAAATCGCAAAAAATTCTATTCACAGTTGAACCCCAAGTAAGGCCACTTCCTGATATGGGCCAAGAGAACTACTCCAGCCCAAAGACGAGGGTCTAGGGCTTGTACTAAACCACCTCGTGTTTTCACAACACCACGAGAAATATTTCATGAGAAGACATTACAACGAATACTAATGTCATAGTTATGTTTCTTCCGTGTTTGTCACGATGAAACACCCTTCAACGCAAAAACTACGATGCTGTGTGGGAAATGAACTTGCGACGTTCTCATCACAACGGCGCGCACGCCAACTACTCCAACCCGCACATGTTAACGCGAGCTATCAAACCTTTGAAGTGATGAAACAGGCGCAGTTAAGTGCAAAAACCACGGGCAAACGTAAGAACTGAACCCGCAACGTTCTCCCATTGACGGCGAGCACACCAACTGCTCCAATCATGTAGTGGGCCTCCCCTTCAATTGAATGCTATGATGGTCCGTCAAACTGATCCCTACGTCATACCTACCACAAATCGGAAGGATTTGAGACCATGATCGATCCATAAAAGGCCAATATCAACCAACTATGGGGCACTTCAAACTATTACCTTTTCACTGCACTGATTTAATGTTTTCCTATAATTGTACCACCCGTAATTTCGTTGTTTTTTTACCTTCACCGTGAACGCTTTTTGAAGCAAAAAGCGGTATTGAGAAGGAGGGAAGGCCATTTCCAGACCTGTTCTGAGGTCAGTCTAGGACACTGGGATGATTCTGGCTGACGGCGCCTGCAACGGCCGCGAGACCCCTCTGAACATGGCTCTGCGCAATTGTCGCTGGTGAGACCTTAGCGGCTAGTATAGTGAGAACCGAATAATTTCGAATAATTCAATCAATCATTTTTTTGCTCCAAAGCCAGAATGGCTTCGCGCTGTTATTCATTTCCAGACATGGAGCAGTACTCAAGCTTCGAAAAAAAAATCGAATATTCGAACATTTTCAAATAACTGATAAATAAATAAAAAAACTCAAATAACTCGAAAATATTCGGTCCTCACTATAGCGGCTAATACTTTGGTGGCCGAAGACATTGTGAATTCCCTGATCTCATAAGAATTTTATGAATGGAGTTTGAAAAATAATTATTTGCAAGAAGCGTCTAGTATGGAGTCCAAACTAGAAATCCTGATGAAAATTCAATTTTACAATCTCTTTTAAGTTGGGAATGTGCCGGCAATTTCCACATCGTTGGATCGATTAACAAGCGTATTCATGCGCTGTTAAAAAATGCTTGGTGTCCTAGGAGGTTTTTAGTATAAAAATAAAATTTGGGAACACAAATTAAATTTAAACTTCTAAAAAATCTTAAATATTCTCAATTGTAGATTTTTTGAAAGGATTTAATGCACTACCTGATTTTGAACCTGATTTTGTCCCGCAAAGGTCAAGAGCTGCATTGCTGTAATTTCCACATGCCTGGTAAAATTTGCCACGGAACCGGCCATATTTATATCCAAAAGCAAAAAATCATTTTATCTTAAAGACGAAATGTCGGACTGACTTCTTCTAGCCTAAATTCTCGATGAAGTTTGACATTTTTTTCTAAAAATAATCACAAATATAGAGGAAGTTCGTAGTTCGATAACCTTCACATCCACACATGGTTAGGAATGGTGGTTTTGTATGAAAAATTTCTTGATTGATTGGTGACAGAACGCTCCGGAAGGAACTCAGAGGTTAAAAAAACAGTATACGAATGTGAGAAATACAAGGAATTGTTGAAAAATCATATTCTACTACTCTCAATCGCCAATCCTTTTGGACACAGGAAACATTCGATAGCTACCGTAACCCAAATTCTCTCCTATGAGATTTTTAAAACATTTGTACGTTCACTAGGTCGCATTCTCCATGCTGATTTCTAATCTGACGTTTATTTCGGAATTAAACAACTTTGAACCGAATTATGGAGAAACGACGCCAAACGGCGCGCTACGGCGCCTAGCGCGCCGGATGACCAAAAGATACGCGCGGTATTGTAGTTCTAGGAACTTGTTTGGCCGGTGGCCTTTCACAGTTTTTTTTCAGCTGATATCAAACCGAAAGCATTTTCATAGTCCTATCAACTACTTCTTCGATTGAGCACTATATTTAACAAAAGATTTTCGAACTAGGTATCGACAACTGGTAGCGAAAGCCATTACCAACGAAATTCATACCAATCGATGTACTTCCAATGCCGTTTTTGAATCTATGCTTGTAGCTGCTGCAGAGCTCGATGAACAAGTTGAGCGGCTTTCCTCAGTTGGGGGTTGAGGCCCCCACCAAGCAATCTCAGGGTGCTTAAAAAATGGTTTCGGATTGGGCCTAAAATTCATTCGTAAGGGTTATCTGGGATCCTGAACATGAAATTGAGGTCCCATCATCGATTTTCAGAAAATTTCGACAAGTTTGGCACAAAGGCTCTCACTGGGGAAAATTCTCGGAGCAAAATGCTACTTTTGATAATTTTCAAAAAGCAATGATAAACTGGTCTTTAAACATCCGTGTAGAGGTTATTTCTACTCCTCAACTCGAGTCTGAGGTCCGTTTATATGATTCCGATAGATGATAGTAAGCACGGTGGGTATACAGTAGTTTGATGTCTCAGATTTGGCTCAAAACTTCGCTGTGGTGGTTTCTGGGGTACTGAACACGAAGGTGAAGTCTTCTAATCGGTTTTCGAAATACTAAGGTAGGTTATGCTAGGTGAGAGCATTCTATCTACTGTAACCTACAGCAAGCTATAAAATATCGAGAAGCAGACCCCGCCATAACTCGGGTCACAGACAATATTCTTCATGTAGGTCAACTCATTTAGAAATGGTCCCAAATCTTGAAAACAATAATTCTGACAAGATGCAAAGAAAAGTGCTTCGGTAGGGATCGAACCAATAGACCTCCAGAGGAAAGGCGCGACGCTTGCCTCTGCGCCACGGCGCTACCAGCAGTCTGTTGGTTGGAAGATGTGGCGATGACGGTGCGCGTACTAACTCCGTATCTGGAGGTCTACAGCGAAAAATCAGATGTGTTTTTAAAGACTCCATCACGAGTCACGTGACTGCTATACTGTTTCAAATTGGAACACAGATGTCGATCTCTAGTTAGACTACGGTTCCCCATAAGAGTATGGCAGCGATACCGTCTGCGCGCCGTTGTATGTATTATAGTTGTCTTAAAGACCAATGAAGATTAGCGAAGCTGAGGTCGTTAGGTCGATGCTTCCCCTTTCACAAACCTACAACCCCTCTCAAAAATACCTTGGCAAACCAACCTTCATCACATCACGTTCCTGTCGCGAACGTTTCAAATCCCGAGTCAAATTCTTCTTCTCGTCTGCCTCCCAACCCATCATAACTGACTCAAGAATGCTCTGAAAATTGCGCAATACGTCACAAACCAGAATGAACTTGAAAATCTGACAAAAGGGACAACTAGAGATAAGCTCTGATACCAAGTTGAAATGCCTCACGAAAAAAAAATTATAAGTAACGTCACGGCAAGGTTAGTTTGTTCGACAAAACCATGCCGTACTAGTAGTCTATGGAACCAGGATTCTTAAATATGCACAGAAAATGGAATGCCTTCGTTCTCTCTATTTCGTGGATTCAGATAGACTCTGCTACGCTCTGAAACAACGTTTCATCACAATGACAGTGATGACAACTATTAGGAGAATTTCATTCACGTAAAAGCAGAGCACGGCCTATGTTGTAACGTCGGGGCGGATCCGGAAGAGACTTCGCGTTCACTGTTGAATGTTGGCGCGAACTCGGTGCACCTATGTTATAGCATGCGGCACCAAGTTTGCGCTAACCTCCGATGGGGAACGCAAAGTCTCTTCAGGATTCATGCCGATGTTACTGTAGTGTTCATGGCACGATAAATGTTCTCCCATCATCACCACAGGAAGTCACTTCACCTTTTTCTGAGCAACACCTACTTTTCTTTGAGCTTTCGGTGATGAAATCACGTTGTCTTTAACACTTAGGAGACCGCGCGCTCCACGGCTAATCATTTCAGTGAGTTCTTAAATTGTTTTTTTTTGTTGTGATTGCCTGTATCAAAAGCAGATATTTGGCGCTTAATATCTGCATAACAGTATGGAAGTTGTACAAAGCATAGATATAAAAGCGGTAGTTAGAAGGAATCCGTTTTTTGTTGAAGTTAAACGGACAAAATCGGGTTTTTGGCGTGGGTGCACAGTGTGGACACGCGGTCCATTAAGTGATAAGGATGCAAAGCGAACTTCAAAAGCGGAAAAAAATCTAGGACGCATCACGGGGTGAATTCTTTGGCACGAGTTCCGAGCACTTTGGGCTCATGAAACGGTTTATGGGGTGGTGGCCATCGTGTATCAACACCACTGAGGAGGCGCGAGAAACGGAGGAGGAGCGAGGTTCCTGATTGAACGCAACACGGGCTAGCCCCGGCCCCCTTCTGTTGCGTCCAATCAAAAACCTCGCTCCTCCCCCGTTTTGTTTATGTTGTCCAGAATCCTGCCGGCGGTCGGCTCGGACGCTGGTAGACAGCTGGCAGATTCTTGGCCACTACCCGGCACTACAGCTCAGTGCCGGCGTCAAAGTGCCGAGAGAGCACTCATTGGACTTAAAGGCACAGTTCAAACTCAGGGGTAATTTTTGATGTTAGACTCCGGCCGCCGTGTATAGCAATCATACCAAACGCGAAATCTCGATTCGCTGAAATAAGCGGGAAAAAGCGAGGAAAAATTTGACCACGCCCCCCTGGAAGAAAGAATGGGTGACGCCCACCGACAAGCTTCCGATCTCAATAGGGAAGAGAAGCGCGATTGATTTCATTCAAAAGCTATGTTCTTGTATTTGTTTTCGGTCTGGCTTTATATTGTGACCTGCTTCAGAACGATGGCTGCTAATCACGAGAAAAAACAGGCTCGAGACAACTCGTCCGCGAACATCTCCCCGTTCAAATTCAAAATCTTTGAGGGGCCATAACTCCGTTCGTAGTGAGTTCCGAGCGATTCCGGAAACACCATTGTAATCAGCGTGAAATTTTCTACAAGGCAGACTAAAGAGCAGGGAATTGATTTTGAGGTTGGACTGTGCCTTTAAAGGCACAGTCCAACCTCGAAATCGTTTCTCAGTTTTTTTTTGCTTAGCTTGGAGAGAATTTCACGCTCATCACAACATTTCTCTGAAATCGCTCAAAACCCATTACGAACGGAATTATGGTCTCTTGAAGATTGTGAATTTGAAGACAGAGAATTACTCAGACGACTTGTCTCGATCTTATATTTTCACACCATTCGCCGCCATCGCACTGGAGATGGCGATATTAAAGTCACAGTCCAACCCCAGAGGTAATTTTTGATATTATGGTCCGGTCGCCGCCTATACCCTGCCAAGCGCATAATCTCCATTCGCTAAAATAAGTGAGAACAAGCTAAAAAAAAGTTAATCACGCCCCCTTGAAAGGAAAAATGGGCAACGCCCACTGGCAGGTTTCCGACCTGAGAAGGGAAGCGATGCGAGAATAATTTTATTCAAAATCTATGTTCTTCCTTTTGTTTTCGGTCTGGCTTTATATTGTGACCTGCTTCAGAATGATGGCTGCGGATAACGAGAAAATACAGGCTTGAGACAACTACTATCACTTCAAATTCAAAATTTTTGAGGAGCCGTGACTCAGTTCACAGTGAGATCTGAGCACTTCTGGAGACAACGATGTGATCAGCTTAAAGTTTTCTCCAAGATAGGCGGAAAAACAAAAAATCGTTTTGAGCTTGGACTGTGGCTTTAAGCTGGAGCAATTACAAATGGAAGAACATAGCGTTCAATGAGAATCCATCGTGCATTTGGTCCCTATTGAGGTCGAGAACTTGTCGGTAGGCGTTACACGGTTTTTCTTTTCTGAGGGCGTGGCCAACTTTTTCCTCGCTTTTTCTCTCTTATTCGAGCGAATTTGAGTTTTCGCGCTTGGCAGGCCTGCTATACACGGCGCTCGGACCATAATATCAAAGATTACCCCTGAACTTGGACTGTGCCTTTAAGCGGCTTATATACCGGGCGAGCTTATCAGTGATATCAGTGATCAAAGTATAACACGTTGAGATGTGACGAGTCGGTAACTCTTTAGTGCCAGCCATTAGACGATTCGGCAACAACCGAGAGCCAATTGTTGGATAACTGCGTTTTCACGCGCTCGGAAAATTTGAGGCGTATTTGCCATTGCCAGCTGAATGCCAGCTATCGCCCAGCTGGTAGGCAACTGACACATATTCGCCAGAGGTCCGCCGTGGCATCACCTGACCGGACGAGGGTGTGCCAAGTGTCGACCTCATAATTACCATTGTCCACCTAAATGCCAGTTGCCACCCAGCTGTTGAGTAGCTGGCGAATTTTTGTCAACTGCCCGCTGCCCTCATTGTCTGAGTCTGTGAAGAGTGTATACCACTATTTGATCAACAATTATAGGAGAGAATAGGCAGCTTTGTATAACGGAAGAAATCAGTTTGGGCGGCGGGAAGAATACCAAACTGCTCAAACTGGAACCCAAAATGGAGACGGCTCTGATTTGGGCCACGTCGCGCTCCGAGCTTATTGTTGTCTCAGAAGATGGGAGCGCCCTCCTGGTCCTTTCCAAGCACTCAGTCAATGTTAAAGAAGTCGCTATGTGGATCTGATAGTGAGCGCCTTACTGAACTACGTTTCTCAATACTTCAGCTGTGATTTCCTGCGTGGATGATGGCCTCAAACGTAGCTCAGAAACGCTAACAGGGCATTTGAATGAAGATTCATGATCATTATTTCGACGAGCCTTCTCAATTATAGGTCACTGTTTCAAAAAAGAGGAATAACTCAATGAAAGGAATTTCTCAAATCAAAATTAGTTGAATACCGAATGTAACGCTTCTTCGTCATCAGCTGGACTTCGCCCATGGACTAGAGATGTGGTAGCGTCGTTGTAAGGATCCGATGTGCTTGGCACTGCAGAATCCATAGTACAAAGGATCTGCTCAAGATCCGATTTCACCTGGAATTACCGTCAAGAATTCTTCTGCATGAAAATAACAGCATATTTCACATACCACATTCAGATCATCGGCCAAAGTAGCGAATGCTGGTGAGAGAAGATTTCGATCACGTCCCACAGCTGATGCAGTTCGGCGCAGTGAATCACGGACCCGATCGAGTTCCCTGGGAAGCAACTTTGTGCTCAACAATCCAACACGCTATTCTACAAGAAAAAGGAGCCTGTTTACAGAAATAGCATTCCTAGGATGCGCTACGCATGGTTGGAACTGTCATCCGATGGTTGGGTCAATGACGTTCGTGTATGCGTTACAATTCTGCACACACAGAAAAAGAAGGCGAAGCTACCGCTACGTACACACGCACGCCGTCGACAAAACATCAGCATACTGTGAATGCTACGTGAGTACACGCAACTCCATGCTTTAATTACCCGTAGCTGGTCACGTCTGCGAGAGCCAATGTTGGTCAGCAAAGCCTGGCACAAAAACGGTTGTTTATGTTTAAGGAAATAGTTTTAACGTCGCCAATATGACATTGTGCTGTTGAAGGAAAAAAACCGTTGGACGTCAGGTAAGACCACACCTCTAGATAAATCTATGATTGAAATACCCAGGGGGGCAGACGGCATGACAGTCAGAAAATGTTCACCAAAACTCGTAAACCTTCCAGCTTGGACCGAGTCGGACCCTCCAAGGTCAATCCCCCCTCTTTGCAACAGGACAGCAGCTGCTGTTGTCAATTAAACTGTAGCCCACACTGCTACATATGGTAACAGCAGGTTAGCTTCTGTTACAACAGGAGCAGCCGTCTTCACACCGCAAGGAAAACTGTGTGATGGATAAGTATTTCAAAGCCAGCCAGGCTCAAAAGTGGTTGCGCACACTGATTACGTTACGGAGGTATTCATGTCCTCCTGTCAAAAAGGATCTTTCAGAAAGCGATTTGAGGGTTTTCGCTCCGGCGAAAAATTAGTGAGAGTGATCGGATCCTCGGGAGCTACACACAGGCGAACAGCACGACTTGTAGGTCGACTACACGCTCAAATCTCACTCACAGCTGCGGGACACCACACTGTCAGTAGGGCAGCAGGGTTGAGAGGGCAGCCACGTAGCTGTGAGTCGTGAGTGTGCAGTCGACGTACAAGCCAGCACCGGTGCGGTACATGT
The DNA here is from genome assembly GCA_029168955.1 of Aplectana chamaeleonis. NCBI lineage: Eukaryota > Metazoa > Nematoda > Chromadorea > Rhabditida > Cosmocercidae > Aplectana > Aplectana chamaeleonis. Next base: position 322,504 of record JAPDOI010000321.1, read on the forward strand.
AATTCAAATAGGAGACGCGTAACTCTAGTTCCCATTGTGCTAGGCTCAGGACCGTTGAAGCTATCAATTAGTTGACTGAAGGGTCCGCAGTTCCTTAGTCAAAGACAGGGTTTGTGAGAAAAAAGATTGGTTTGATCCTCCCACGAAAAGGTGGCTCAGACGATAACAAAAGTAAAGAAAGATGAAATTTTGGGGAAAAAAACAGTGAAGTCAGGATGGCTTATTCAAGGTGTTCGCCCCCCCTGCAATGAATGATATTTTATGAATGCTTGTTTGGGCGTCTTTTATTTTGTTGTTAAAGTATAATAGATACTGGTCTCTTGAAGTACGTTGATAGCAACCAAGCACGCCAGTAATTAACGATTATAACTTCTTCTCGAGCGTTTTTCTCCGACTTTTAATTTTTTTAACCTTTTTGATGGTAAGATCTATCATCATCTGAGGAAAGCACAACAATCGTTTTCATCACGAACCCTGTCTTCAAAGGCAGTGTTCACTATGAAAAACCGTATTCTAGTCTTCGATGTTTTGAATAGGCAAGTCCACGAAGTAGGATATAATGGGGAAATGTAGGATATTATAGGGGAAATTCTCAATAAAAGTCTCAAACTTCAAAGAAGAATCTGTTTACAAAAAAACAACCTCTAAAATATTTGATTACACCTGTTTGGCGTGTTTTGCCCGTTGCGGACTTTTGACAATCCAGATGTCGGAAATCGTTTAGCCCTCTAGAATTCTTAAGTAAGTGACTTTCTTCTCTGTTTCTTGTACCGACAACTACTCAAAAATAAGATGGCTCAATGCACACCCTTGGATGTTAAAATCTCTAGGGATAGGGAGTATTCAAGAATTTGGCAATTGTTCTTCTGGTGAAACTAACAGTGGACAACTGCTATCTGACGTGGGCGGGGTAATCCAATAGGTCGGCCGTTTCGCGGGATCTTCAACAACTCCCTGGCTGTTTTCCGTCGTAGGACCCAAAGCTTGCGTATCTACAAAAAAACGGCCAATTTTCTATGACGCTGAGGGCACTACCTCGGAAATCGCCCGTCGGAAAAGTGGAAGCCAGCAATGCATGCAGGACGGCTAGTGTGCTAGATTAAAATACGGAAGGTGGCTCGGGTTTCGAAATATGGAATTAATTCCGGAACCGTTAAAAACTTTTCAAGATTCAATGAACCGCGAGCGCTGTGCATACAACCTCCCACCTATAGTGAGAAAATAATAATATGTAGTAAGCACCTCTAACTCTAAAATATACTTCTTACAACTTTTCACGGATTGTAGTCTCAGATCACAGAAATGGAGGGTTTTCTCGTGTTACCCTGGAAGAATTCCACTCAAAATCATTTTGCTTGAATGAAACATCCTGATGCTTCGAAATGCAAAAGACGGGCCAACTCCTCTATTCCTGTGAACTGAGACCACATCCCACTTTTTACCACTCCAGAGACTTCCGTAACAGCACGATTGCTGTGGAGTCATTGCCACCTACATACGGGAGTACAAATGACAATACTGGCGAAAAAAAAAACCTTTTCAGTGTGATGTTTTCTGCTCGCAACCTGGCTGTTTCATCGTCATCGGCGCCGAGTTCGGGTTCAGAGTAGGTCTTTCTGAAATGAAGAAATGGCCAATAGACAACACAACAGTTCACTTTCGTTTTTGAAAAAGTCGTAAACACGAAATTTTTTGAGCACGACTCTTACAAAAGTTCCCTAACTTTATTCCCCTTTAAAGACAGCGTACGCGCAAAAAACCTTGTTCAATTTTTTTTTACTATTTTACGCAGGCAGGTCTACCAGGTTGTGATATATCTTCAAAAAGCCACCCAAAGCTCTCAAATTTTGAAGAAAAACTCGTTCGAAAGTTCCAGAGCATTCAGCTTGTGTAATGTCTAAATGTGGGAAAACAGGACCTTCAACTTCTTCGGTTGATGATTCCTTTTTGTCTTTCCTTTGTCGGAAAATTTCTAGAAACCAGATGCTTTTAATACAAGCGCTTGAACGCGAGGATCTCTCCAGACAAGGAATATGGAATTTCGGATTTCCACAGCCTGCGGGAGCCTGTCAGGGCGCTTCTGCTCCTCGTGCTAGATGGCCGATAGGAAGAATGCCTTTTCAGACGACGGGGCTGTTTTTGAGAGGCTATAGCATTGTGAAAACGCAGCATCGTGGTCTCAAGCTTTGCCAACTATCTCCAGTTGTTTCAAACATTTGATTGAGAAGAAAAAACCAAGTGTTTTTCTTGCGCGGACGCCACCTTTGACCTGACGAAATGCTTTACATCGTGGATACTGCCTCACAAAATAAGCGAGGGCCTACGAAAGCCTCTGAAGGACCCCTCACTGTAGCATCTCTGAAGGCACCTTATTGAGACGATTTCCCTCGCTGCAGTGCCTTCTTGAGCTTCAATGGTTCGTTGCAGATCTTTGTTGTCAGTTTCGAGATTTCGAATACGCGACTTCAACCATGTCTTCTCCGTTATACAACGATTCATCTCCTGAAACAATATATTCAACCATTTCAAACAGTCTTAGATAGGATGGGACCTAAGCCAATGCACAACCTGGTCCAGCTCTCGCCTGACGTTCTCAAACTCATTGACAAGATGTCGAATACGTTCACGTTCACTACGAACAAGCGCTGATTTTTCCTCTTCGGCGGTCGTCAACTAAGAAAAAACAACAATATCACAACGAACAACCTAACAACACATCTCTGCACTCTTTACTACAGTAATTGACAAGAAGTCCAAAAAAAAGTCTGTCATCACAATCAACTTAGGTTATGATGAAGAAACAGAGGATAACTGAATTTGGAACTCAGAAACATCACATCATTCTCGTTATGAAGAAGAAAATGTAAAATTTTCAACACAAAATGAGTTGAAAAGATAAAAGGTGGAAAAGGAAAGACGTCAATGAACTGACATGCGACTCGCTGGTCACCTGTTCACGCAGTTCGGCGTTTTTCGTCTGAAGTGCTTCCAGTCTCTCGTCATCCGCTGCTTTATGGGCTTCTGGCTCACGCTCCACCACCATTGGAATACGCCGACGGATTTGCACGCGCTTATCAGCCTGGAAATTTTTTAGTTTTCATTCAAGGATTTTAGCGTTCAACCTTAACGCCAGCGCATGATGCGCATAACTTTAAAGCGTGGCGTTGGAGTATGCATGGTCTAACGCCACGCCCGCGCCGCACGCGCGTGACGCTCCCTGCGCCATGGCGGCTGCGGCCGTAACGACTTTTCATCATTTTCATTATTGATCCATCATCAGTTTCATTCTGTTCCATAATAATTAATTTCAGTACTATCGTCCGCTACCATGATGGTGAAAACTTGTTCAGATTTCGCTTGCTCGACTGCTTGTTGAGCTTTAGTCAGCACCACCATAGAGTCGCCGCTGGAGTATTAATAGCGTCCGCAAGCGGGTGAGGAGCGTAGAAAGTATCCATATTCCAAGCCCACGTCCACGCCTTAGGCGCTGACGTTGAGAAGTATGAATAGCGCCTTACGCTCACCTAGGATCGCATTCATATCCCGCAGCCCCCGGCTGAAAAGAGGGAACCATACCGGCGCTTTACTCTGAGCGCACCATTTTGAGGGAAGAATCAGGCATAACAACCCCACCTCCTTATGAGCTGTGTCCACAATAAAAATTCTTTTCCACTTTTGACCAGATATCGAAGGTTAGTAGCCTGAATGTCCCTTTCATACAGAAAAAACAGCAGAAAAGACGATGGAAAAGCTCAAAAAAAGACCTCGTTCCTCGAGGGGAAATTTCGATGCTGGGCGAGTTGCGCGGGAAAATTGCAAAAGCGCTGGCGCACTCCAGTGCTACATCTTACGTGCGCTCGCGCTCTAATGCAACCAGAGATGTGGCGAAGCCGAACCACCGAGGTGGACTCAACTCGTCTAAGGAAAACTCGTTCGCGAGCGGAAAGGACTAGCGCGAGCGGATTTCAGAACCCATCGGGGCTCTTTCGGGCTCATTTTTGTTCGTTATTTCGACCCTATCGCTCCATTGAGACCCAGACAATTCGATTTCCGGCGACTGCGAAATCCGTCCGATTGAGTGTGTTTGCACACGCGGTTGCCGTGCGTGTCTAATGGCCGTCGCGAAGGCATTTTTTTTTGAACTTGGGTACTGGTAACGAATAGGTAGTAATGATCCTGCCAGCTGTTTGCAGCCGTGGGAGTGCTTTCCGAATAAAATGTCCTCGCGACGTCCGCTCGACACGTACGCCGACCACGTGGGAGGACAGTCTCATTTGGGCAGACTTTATGTACCTGCATACAATACCCGCGCTAAGTTTTGTAAAAACGGGGAGCATTTGGCAAACTTGGCAAAAAAGCCTCCGATGCATGTAACTTTTTTGAATGAAGGCTTGTTCTAATTATGAAAACGCTATCATATTCGCAGATCAAATTGCTACCTAACTATATGATTTATAGACCGTAGTTCCCTGAAATCGCTTTGTTTTCGAGGGAAATAGTTTTTGCAATCGGTTTTCAAAATTGTCGCGCGCGGCGAAGTGAGGCGAAAGTTTGAGCAGTAATTGTACAAGTAATGGAAGAGCAATCTGCATTTAATATTAATAAATGAGGTGCAGGTAAGAGCATCTCAAGGTTTGCGTAAGTTGAATTTTCGAAATCCTTCATTTAAGAATCCGGGGCTTTCGCAACAAAACTCCGATTTTCAGGTAGCTCTCAGGCGTGTTTAATAAAGGATTCCGAGAATTCAACAAACACCATCCTTGAGATTCCCTCAACTGCACTTAATTTATGAAGAAACCATGCAGATTGTTCTTCCCTTACCTGTACAATTACTGCTCAAAGTTTCGCCGCACTTCGCCGCGCGCGACGTTTTCGAAAACCGACTGCAAAAACTATTTCCCTCGAAAACAAAGCGATTTTAGGGAACTACGGCCTATAAGTCACATAGTTAGGTAGCAATTTGATCTGTGAATATGATAGCGTTTTCAGAATTAGAAAAAGTCTTCATTCAAAAAAGTTACATGCATCGGACGCTTTTTTGCCAAGTTTGCCAGATGCTCCCCGTTTTTACAAAACTTAGCGCGGGTATTGTACATAGGTCCATGTGTTGTCCAACCAAAAACTCGAACTTATTGGTGTCCTGTCGTATATGTGATTTAGGTTAGCAGCTGGCAATTTACAGTTCTGGCCGATCAGCGCGAAATGACTATCATTGTGCGAAACTGACCTTCTCCTGCATTATACTAATAAGTTTCTGCTGAAGGACATGAACTTGTCGTCTGGTCGTTGCCAATTCACCCTGACACAACTTCAGGCGCTCCTCATTTTCATCGAACAAGTCTCCCTGTAAACATGTGCTTTTTAGCACCATATGGAAGTAACATTATGGGGCAGCAGTTGTCACACCGTACTTTTGTTATAGTTGTCGATTTACTTCTTGTGTTCGGTCGGCATGCTACATACTTGCTCACATTTCGCGGACGAGCTTCACACTCCACGTCGCGTCGACTTTTGTACACCTGAAATGTTTGAGTTTTTCTAGCAAATTTTTCTTCTAAAAAATTGATGAATACACATTGAAAATTCATACCTGGCTGTTCAACTCTGCAACATGATCAATGCTACTTTTCAGGCGACGCTCGAGATCTGCGCGATCTAGTTTCGCCTTAACTTTCATGTCCTCTTTGTCTTTGATGTGCTGCACAACCTCAGCCTGGAAGCAGAAGTTTGTACATTCTCAACGTAACTCTGTGTGGTTATAAGGTGTCGCTTCGGCGTTTTCCATACTCTTCAGCGCCGCCGCTTAACGCGCTGGAGTGGCTTTGTAGTATGAATGATCTCACCCAACTCCCGCGCGGCACGCGCGTGACGCCCGTTCTGTCATGACAGCGACGGCCGTAACGACTTTTCCATCATTTTCATTATCAGAGGCAGTGGTCGCGATCAAATATGCTTGATGTTTGTTCCTCTCCAAAGCCTTTTCTGGGTCTCGAGTAGTAGGACATATATGAAAAAATCGCGAAAAAAACAGTTTTGGGCCAAATTTGAAGCCTAAGCTTTTTTGTCTTTCGATGGTGGACGAGCCCACTCCACATCATCGTCATCAATGACCTCTTATATCAAGAACATCAGCTGGCTTGAAATTGAATTTCAATCAATGAACCTTCGGTTTTATGTACACATCTAGTCAAAAACATTGACTAGGGTGCTTTCTTCCATTGCTCAACTGTTTTTGTTGGGTAAATTTGCATTCATTTCTTCCTTTGAATGTCGATGATCTTTGACTGCGAGACTGCGATCTTTTTCGTCATCGCTGTGCACGTGTGCACGAATTGGCTTCTTTGGGCCCAAGAAACTCTAATTCTAGCCCGTTTTTCAACGCGCTACCTTCATAATTTTTCAGCTGTTTTCAAACTAAGCTGATTTTTGTAGTTTTTTCGACAACGTTTTTCATCGTGACCACTGCCTTTAATCCATCATGAATTTCGTTTTAAAGGCAGTGTCCATGATAAATTTCACTTCTGATATCTCCACGGCTCACGGAAGGTCTGGTACCCTATATAGCAAGACATGCTCTAAAAGGACACGAAAGACGCGTTTTTGAGCCAAAATAGACCCTCCCTTGTTTACGTTGATTTTCGAGCGTGGAGGAATTGACCGCTAGAAGGATGATACCTATCAGAGCAATGAAGCGATCAGCTTAGCTTACTTATCAGCACTTCCTTGACTTGATCATTCCTGTAATCTGAGTCTTCATTTGTTCATTCCGAGGGGCGGATCTGGGGCACCAGGCGTGTCTGGGGCACCAAAACGCTTGTTTGTAGCCGTTATTTTGCCGCTCCTTGCTCGTTTTGTACCGTTCCTTCGACACTGGGAGCCTAGTATCCTTCTCGCCTATGATTTCACTGTGGAAAGTCAACGAGGATGATCATCGTGAACGCTGCCTTTAACCCATAATAATTGATTGCAATACTATCTTCTGCTACCATGATTGTGAACGTGTGTACAGATTTTGCGTTCTCGGCACAGTTAGGGCCCATTTTCAAGGCATCGTATGCGCGGAAAAACCGTAAATTATTTTCCCATGTCTACTGTGTAGCTTGGCCTCTAAAAAAACAAAATTGTCAAAAGGGCCCATGAAAAACTTTCATTTGTGAAGGAATGTCAGTCTGAACACACTGAAAAGTTGAAATTGAATTTCGTGATGAAATCGTTTTTTAAGGTTTTCTGCATGTGGAGCTTGTGCATTACCTGTTTTTCATGTTTTTTGACGATCGCATCCACATTCTTTGAAAAGTGGTTGATGACTGGTGAGAACTGGTGGCGGATCCCCCCCCCCATCTTTAACCCCATCCAACCTTATACCCCACGTTTTTGACGTGCCAAAGTTTACCGGTGTGGTCTACCGGGCTTGATCATGATATTGAGCATCAAAAATGGAAATTGGTTCCCAGCGCGAACGATGCCTTCAATCCATTCCGCCAAAGCGTCGCCGCTAGAGAATTTATAGTTTCTGCGAGCGCGTGACGCGAGTAGAAAGTATTCGTACTCCAACGCCATGCCCGCGCCTCAGGTGCTCAATCCATTCATGTTGTTGTTGGGGATGCGGGTCCATATCACATATGATTTGTATCATGTCTTCAGAAAGCCGCGACGCAGCTACTGTCTATCTACTCCGGAAACGAAACGGTTGTTTTTCCTTCTCCACCATAATATTTTCTGCAAAACAGTTGATCAGCTCCTATGATAAAAATTCCAACCAGCGTTTCGGCTTTCCAAAATTAGGATGTAAACGCTGCGCATAGTCAACCCTCAATCTAATGCAAATTGTGGTGCGCGCGAAGCGCGCACCAGATTTAGCTTAAAGGCAGTGTCCACGATAAAAACCATGTCTGATTTTTTGGTGGAGATCGCAGCTGCGGGGCCTAGCGCAACACTAACGTTAAAAAAAACTAAGAAAAAGGAGCTCGGAGCGGTCCCCTACGGCCCCAAAGTGGGACACCCGTCAGCTCGTCACACCCCAGATGCACTTTCCATGCCCACCGACGTGAACAAATGAATGCTCGAGATTGTAAGATGAGCAATGGTTCCCGATCAAAAGCCCCATTCTTCCCTTTATTCCCAACTTCTCTCTTCACTCAGGTCAGCTCGCATACATCGGCTGCAAAAGACGGAAGTTACAAGCCTCGGACAACTCGTCCACCATGCTTCCCTAGCTCAATTTTTGAGAGACCATAACTCCGTTCCTAGAAGGTCTTGTAAGATTCCAAAAACATCATTGGAATCAGCATGGGTCCGTCTTCAAGATAGGCGGAAAACCAGAAAAACGATTCTTATCGTGAGCACTGCCTTTAAACTCGCCAACGCTTAATACTGCAAATCCGAAATCAACGTTCAGACTAACTGTGGAGTTGCGGTTTTTGCCCAGTTTGAAAGAGCGTGGAAAGCTGGTCTGTACGCCCAAAAATGGTTTGGAATGGTTCCGTGAAACTCGAGAAAAATGGCGAAAATCACGTGATTTTGATCGAAAAACGGTTAATCTCCTTTTTTTCAGACGGCGTTCACAATCTTGCGGCAACACTTCCCGTTTAGATAGGAAGCTCATTCTCTGGCAGGAGGCTGGAGATGGATGCAGCTAGCTCCTATTCAATTTCAAAGTGAAAAGCTTAATTTTAGCGGAACTTCAAAATTGAGGCCAAAGAAAGGTAAATACAAAGCAAAATGTTATTTTGTTCTCTTATCCTCAAAAATTAATAACAAAAATCAACACAGTTGCTGATAGGCCTCCGCCCAACATTGTGCCCTCTTCGAGGCGTTTTAGATTCAAGATATCCGACGGATTCCTTGAAGTATTTTTCGGAACGCTGTATAGTGTGAGTAGGATTTCAGGATTGCGCAGGATGCCGTAGAAGATCTACGGGAACAAGGTGAGAGTGGTAGGACGTCGTGGGAAGTATATGGGACCTCAGTGGGAGTGCGCTAGAAACCGTAGAGTATGTGCGGAACCCAGAGGGATTGCGCAGGACTCCAAAAAAAGTGTGTTGGTCCCAAGTGGGAGTGCGCCGGACGCCGTAGAAATTGTGCGTGCCCTTAGTGGGACTGCGCAGAACGCTGTAGAATTTATATATCCCCTCATTTTCTAGGAAAAACGGAGATGTCGGAAATGTTTTCTCCACTTCAAAATCTTATTTCAAACAATGTAAGCTCAGAAAAATGTCAGTTCGTTCGAAAATTCCTAAGGCGTAAATCAGGAAGGGAAGAGAACCTTTGAAAAGAAGTGATTAAAAATGCTAAAAGTTTAGCTTCCAGGCAAAATTAACGATTTGGCACATTTTCGAGAAACTATAGGTTGAAAAAATCAAAAAAGTGTCTTGGAGTATTTAATAAGATGATTTGGTGTAGAATAAGTTGTAGTAATGAAAAACCTGGGGACTGTAGTGAAATGACTAGAAAAGGATTCTGGCGGTCAATCATAGAACAACTATTGATAAGTAGTGGCAGATGAGGAATACTATTTTACAAGCTACACCGTTAGGTTTATCAAAGCAATATCAAGCGGGAGCCATAAAACATTTCATTGGATATGTGAATCAGCATAGGTCAAGCTAGGTGAGCGTAAAGCCTAGTTTTGACTGCACCGCTGCTGTTTTTCATCGCAGCGATTTCACACCCGCTGCTGCAGCGATGTAGCAGCGCCAGCGATTCTGTTCATAGTGCATAGCCTCATGCATGATCGAAGAAATTCAATCAATCAGTGAAAATAATGGCTGATAGTTATCAATAACACGTTTCGACCCGTAAACACTGATCTTGTCATGTGAAAGGGTCAATATTCACTAGACGAAACGTGTCATTCGCTGGCAATCGCTTCATCGCTGCCATAATGGCGCCCATGGAGCGATGAGCAGCGACCACCGAGAATCGCTCCTCCAGCAGCAAAGCAGTAAAACATAGGATTTCGCCGCCGCGATCCAGCGATGGAGGACGCTTGCCACGAAGCGATCACAATTGGAGCGGATTTCCATTACGCGCGATGAGAAAGGAACAGCTGTCCCTCGCATGGCCGCAGCGACCACTTGCAGTCAAAATTAGGCTTAAGGCTCTATTCCTATGCGCGCTTAATTTTGCTTTGATGAATCAGACGGAGTAGCTTGTGAAATAGTATCCTCCGTCTGTCACTGCTTATCAATACTTATTCTATGACAGCCAAATCCTATTGTAGTCATTTCACTACACTTCCCAGGTTTTAAGTTGCTTCAAAGGCAGTGTCCACGATAAGAATCGTTTTTCTGCTTGCCCGCCTACCTTGAAAACGGCCCCATGCTAATTCCAATGATGTTTCTGAAATCGTAAAAGACCTTCTGGGAACGGAGTTAAGGTCCCTCAAAAATTGAGCTAGGGAAGCATGGTGGACGAGTTTTCCGAGGCTTGTAACTTCCGTCTTTTGCCGCCGATGTGTGCGAGCTGACCTGAGTAAAGAGAGAAGTCGAGAATGAAGAGAATAACAGGGCCAATAATCGGAAACCATCACTCATCTCACGATTTCAAGCTTTCATTTGTTCACGTCGGTGGGCGGGCAATGCGCTTTTGGGGTTTGCCTTGCGCTCAAAGTGGCAACTTCGGGCTCTTTTGGGGCTCTTCCTGGCTCGTTTTCATGCGTTCTTTCGACGTTGACGTTACAGAGTGTCCCTCCTCTACCCATTCCTAGGGGAAATTCAAAAACTTTTTTCATCGTGAACACTGCCTTTAACCTAATCTGCGCCAAATAATTTCATCAAATATTCGAAGGCACTTTTTTGATTTTTCTTCAGCCTATAATTTCTCGAAAATGTGCCAAATTGTTAATATTACCAGGGAGCTAAACTTTCAGAAATATGCGTACTGGGTCTGGGTTTTCACCTTTGTTCGCTCAAGAGCCTGTTCTACCACGGAAAGCTTGTTTGTCCAATAGTCCGTCTGTTCCTTGTACTTCGCCAAGGCTTCCGACAATGCTTCTTCCAACGCATTCTCCATTTCCTCCCGTTGAACGGCGAAACGAAGATCAAATTCGCTCTTGTCCTACAAGAAATTGCTTGAACGTACAAAACAATATAAATGTTAAAACTGTGTACCTTCAATAACTGTTCTATACGAGACTCTAGCACAGGAACTTTCTCCGCGACGATGGAAATTTCTTCAAGATTTCTGAAAAACGACGATCAAACGGCGCTTGCGTTACGCACTTGCCCGTGCGCTATAATCAGGAACAAACCTCTTATATGCTTCTCGTTCTTGCTGGTGAAGATCAATTTGCTGACGTTGATCACGGCAAGTCTCCTCAAGCTGCTTCGATAACGTATCGACGAGTTGAGTCTTTGTAAGAAGAATCTTCTCGATTTCTTCGAAACGTTCATGAAGGTCGGAGCGATTCGAGGTGAACTCGCTATGGAGTTCCTGAAAAGGTGTCGGTTACATTGAACTGTCCATATCTCAGTAAATTCTGGTCCGCAGTTGCGGACAACCGTTGCTATACGCAGTGCATGCAAACCGCGCTGGGACCACGAATTCCGGCACGATTAATCTTTGTTCCAGCGCGACTACATATCTTCGAGCTGCGTCCTGCAACAGCTTGTATTGTCTGCAACAGCGGACGGGAACTTCACTCCAATATGGACACTATGTGCTGTCGTTATTGGGACGAGGTTCTAGTTCACACTTGCGGACGACCGCTGTTGCATCACGTGACACGATGATAATCGTACTTGGGCAAAGGCCAATCCGGTTATGATGGTGTTGCGTGATGCAACAGTGGTTGTCCGCAAAAGCGGACTACAATTCCACTCCTATCACGACAGTAGAGTACCAGTTCACTCATTGCACACAAGCTGCCATTTTGGGCGCGAACTGAAAACACACATAAAGTCTGTTCGAATGAGACTGTACGCTCATGTGGTCGGCGTGCGTGCTAAGCGGCTCCCGCAACGGCATTTTTTTTCGACGGGCCTTCTGACGCCTGCGCGGAGCTAACGAGAGTATTATTCACTGTCCCTCTAATATTTCTGCTAATCGACTTACAAGTGCGAAAACTACCTTTTCGAGTGACGCTTGATACGCACGCCGACCGTATGGGCCACAGTCCCATTCGAACGGACTTTACAACAAAAATCAACCTACCGTGAGTTTCCTTTTCGTTGTGGCGAACTCATCCTCATGTCTTGAGAGAGCCTCCGCCGTGAGATCAGTTTGAACCCGTTTTGATACCATTACATTATATCTGAACATGCTACCTTTTAAAGGTTTTGATGCGTAGTTTCCAAGTTGATACTGATATGATTTAGACGACAATCGCTATACCTTGGATCTACAAATCCCTTCCTCCAATCACTACTACTTTCGTCACTAATAACGAGATCATGCTCCATGAGTGTGTTCTGATAGACCTGCATACGTTCTTCCATGTAAGCAATTGCTTTTTGCATGGTATCTTTCTCGCTCTGAAATTAGGAACTCGATCAAAGGAAGCATGAATGTGAGGTGATTTTGAAGCAAGCACCCGCCCCAGTACCTGATGTCGTGCAATCACAATATTACACGCTGCCAGTTCGGCTACTTTTGAGTCGCGCTCTCTTTCGGCATCTTCGAATTGCTGTTTCAGACGATCCCTGCAATCACCCCGCGGCAAAAGATCAATCTAAGCGTGGAGCTCACTCACAACTATGGAACTGCTTGTTCAAATCTTACCGATGCTCCTCAACGCCATCAACCTCCTGCCGTAATGATGTCACATCATCTTCCAGCTCATGAATTCTTGTATGCACATCATCAATCTGGAACATACCATTGTACCAACCCTTGAACTCTCTTCATTCACTTCGATATTAACAACAGCGTTTGCTCTGAAGCTACACACAGCCTTTTCAGAGGGAAATCGGGAATCGTCCTGCACAAAAACGAAGAAACCACTCCTTCACTGACTAGGGGTTGTTTAATTTACATCCCGATGTTTCGGAAAATCATTTCCGGGATGTTTAAAGGCACTGTTCGCGATAAACATCATCCTCGAATTTTCCATGACAAACGCTTCTCGTTGATCTTAGAAACAGAATAGCGTCGAAAAAACGGGACGAAAAGCTACCCAGGAGCCGCAAAACGGCTTAGAAAAGTGGACAAACCCCGCCGCTGTGGGCAAGTCCCGCCTCTTCCCACCCCTCGACGTGAACAAAGGAACTCTCGAAATCAAGAGCTGAGCAATGGTTTCCGATCAAAAGCAACGTTCTTCCCTTCATTCTCAACTTCTCTCTTTACTCAGGTCAGCTCGCATACATTGGCTGCAAAAAACGGAAGTTACAAGCCTCGAACAACTCGTCCACCATTTTCTCTAGCTCAATTTTTGAGGGACCATAACTCCATTCCCAGAAAGTCTTGTACGATTCCAGAAGCATCATTGGAATCAGAATGGGACCGGTTTCAAGATATCGCGAACAGTGCATTTAAGGCATAGCCGTGTGTATCAAAAGTCGGTATCCAAAATGCCTCAGAGCTATGTACAAGGGAGATTTCTGAAAGTGGGCATTTTCATAGCCTGCGAAGGGAGAAGGCGTGCCTGAATAGCAATTTTATGGTTTTCAGAAAAAATATTTTGAATTTAGCTCAAAGTTTTTTCTAGCAGCTGTTTTGGGAGCTGATCACAAACCTGGGGCCCATTCCCCGATTTTTCCGCAATTTCGGCTGTTTTGGTCCAAAGCCTATCAATCAGGGATGAGCAGAATTTCGCCTTCCGCTTCCGCCCTCCTGTGGGTAAAACAGTCCCTAGTGACACTCCGACCTGCTCAAGTAGTCGATGGTTTTCCTGGATCAATTCCTTCTTTTTTTCTATGCAGGATGGTATGGTGCATTCGTAGGAGACAGGTGAGACTCGTATAGGAGTTCCAGAAGTGATTTCTTCGCCAGCAGCCGTTGATGTCTTTGGTATTTCTTCGAGCTGGAAACATTTATTAGAATTGTAATTAAAAAACGGGACTATGTATTTTACACTTTGAAGGCACTCTTTCAAAAACGAAAGGCGACCAAATGGAAGACACGAATACCCACAAAAACTTCGACTGCTGGAGGCATCTGGCCAGCTCGAGCGGCAGCTAGTTCAGCTCGAAGGGTTTCCTCCATCCGATTCGCCTTTGCCAACTGGTCCTTGACGACGATCTCTAGTTGCGCTGCTTTTGTTCTCCAGATGAACGCCTCATTCTGACACGCCTAAGTAATACACATGATTGCATTGTGTCACTATTCATAAAAATTGGTGCCACTAGGCTACCTGCATATGATTCAGTGCTTCCTGGCTCAGGTACATAGGTTGTCCTGTAACCTTGGACTCTACAGAGACGCAAAGCGGTGATGATAACAACGGTGATGACATTGTCATCTGAATATAACATTAAAAACATATAGTACTGATTCATGAAGATGGTCGAATTGCTAACAGGGGCAAGTATGTACCTGATCGGGCAAACTATGAACTGGCGATAGCGGCATGGAAGGTGATGTTCCTAGAGGAGGAGGTGTTCGAGCTGTAATGCGTCTGTCACAGTTCGATGAGGACAAAGAGACAAATGTCTACGAACCTGTCTGCTGATTCGGATCTACAGGATCCATGGATATAGGACTTTGTGGAGCAGGCGGAGCCTGAATGAAACGTTCTGATATTTCAGTCCCGAACTGTGCACATCTCCGCTGGCAAATTACCTGTAAGGGGTCCGTCATCGTTTCGCAATCTGTTCGCGCAACGTTTATAATCTTCTCCAACTCTTTGATTCTAGCATTCAATCGCACGATTTCATCCCTAAACTTTACGAAAACTGAGAATTTTAAACGATTGTGCAAAGAGTTTTTGAAGTGGCACTATTACTCAGATCGGGGTAGGTTCAGAGAACGGCGCGGCCAGGTGCATTCATATAATATCGATCGTGTCGCGCCGCGTGATCAATATCATAGGATCGCCCTCGCTGCGCCAACCGGAGATAGAAGTGTAAACGACGACCAAAGCACAGTAACACTATATTTCGCGTTTCAACACAGCGTCACAAAATTATGGGGGACACACTGTTTAGCATGACGACCCCGATCGGACGTACCTCTGCAGGCTATAGTTAGAACAATGGCTTGTTTCCTCAAGTAAAACATTTAAATCTCACCGGCAGCTGGCGTTGGGGTAAGCTAATCAGCTGCACTTTTCTTTCGGACTGATTCGGTCAGCGGGTCGGCGCACGCGACCGACGTGCCAGCCGCGGGTGAGATTTGAATGTGTTTTTTTAAAAAACAAGCCTTGGACCTAACTATATCTCATTCAATACGCCAGTCCAATTTTTAGTGAAACTTTCCCAGTGATGCGCTGCGCGTTTCTCACTATTATGAGCAAATTCATGCTTTCGGAACTCAATCTTCACATGAATTGTTCCATGAAACTTTTTTTTCACTTCCGACCGTTCCGTTGTATACGTCCGCCCTGCGTAAATATCGATTAGAACATGATCCTATCTCAAACAACTTTTATGTATGGGTAGGAATTGAAGATTATCCTAGGACTAGAAAATGTTCAGATCCGGGCCCTACTAGACGTTGAGCTAGCCAGGAGTCAAAATGCTCCCAAAAATCGGGATAAACCCGTGTGTCTTCCTGAGCTAGGCGCTATTCATACTCCTCAACGCCAGCGTGTCACGCGCGGGCGTGGCGTTGGAGTATGAATGACCTGACGCCATGCATCCGCGGCACGGCCGTGACGCCCGCTCCTACATGATGGCGGCGACCGCCAACACTTTTTCAGCATTTTCCTCATCACTATATCAGCAATTTTTTGCCGTTCATAATAAATATTTCCAGGATTATCTTCTGCTACCATGATAGTGAACGCGTGTACAGATTTTTCTTGCTCGGCAAGGTTTAGGAACGATTTATTCCGCTCCGCCATAGCGTCACCGTTGGAGCAATCATAGTCTCCGCAAGCGGGTTACGGGCGAGGCGTGCTGGCGTTAAGGAGTATGAATAGCGCCTGAGCTGAAAACAGCAGCGCCTACAATTGTTAACCTCCAATCTCAAGACCTAAACGGAAGCTCTACGAATGGAATGAACGGCAGGTTTGGATACATGTCCTCTGGTTTGGAGTAAAATTTATTTGCGTTTACTGTGTTCGTCTGCGCGCATATGCTGCGTCTCCTTCTTCCCACACACTCTCGCTCTCTCCCCTCGCACCGCACAAGTGCGTGAAGGAACATGGTAAATTTAGCTCTGATATAGAGGATACGCATATTCAACAAAACAGTCAGTGTTAACAGAATGCGAGGAGACCGGAGCGCGTCTCTGCCGGAATTCACTCCCCAGAGATATCGCGCGCAACATATATGCGAGTTACAGGCGATTTCACTTAAAGGCAGTGTTCACGATAAATTTCACTTCTAATATCTTCACGGTTTAGGGAAGGTCTGGTGCCCTATATAGCAAGGCATGCTTGAGTAGGGCACGAAAGACGCGTTTTTGAGCCAAAATAGGCCCTCCCATGTTTACGTTGATTTTTGGGCGTGGAGGAATTGACCGCTAGTAGGATGATACCTATCAGTGCAATGCAGCAAACAGCTCGCTTATCAGCACTTCCTTGACTTGATCATTCCTGTAATCTCAGTCTTCATTTGTTCATTCCGAGGGGCGGATCTGGGGCACCAAAACGCTTGTTTGCAGCCGTTTTTGCTGCCCCTGGCTCGTTTTCTACCGTTCTTTCGACACTGGAAGCCTAGGGTCCTTCTCGCCTATCATTTCTTTGTCGAAAGTCAACGAGGATGATCATCGTGAACGCTGCCTTCAAATAATAACCTCAAAACCGTGACAATCGAAGCATAGAGTGGTACAGGATTTATTGTATCAGTCCTCCGTAACCTAACTTATGTACCAGAATGACAATTTGACCTGTAGACAATAAAGGACGGAAATATAAATGTTTCTTAAACGATTAATTCCCGGAAAAATGGATTTATAGGTGTTTCAGCACCCTGATTCATCCAAGATAGCGTGAAACTCTCAGCACAAAAATGGAGAGCAATTTTATGTAATTTAGGGTGGGCGATTGGAATGAACTGCAGAGCGATGTCGCGACAACTGTTTGATGTTCTGCAACGTTTCGGTAGCTTCTCTGAAATAAAGCCGCTCCAATCTAGCGATGTTGCTATCGAGCGTCGCAGAGAGCTTAAAGGCTCCCTTAAATATGTTTTTCTTGAATCCGCCTCATTCGTAGGTCGTATCACAAATTTGCGCAGGTCGTATCACAAATTTTATAGAGTATGTTCACGAATACTCCAAAAAAGAAAATATCAGAAACGCAAATTAGCATTAAAATACGTACGTTATAGATAACCCTAACCATGATTCTTTAATGATGGGTGGCAAGAAAGGCAAGTGTGCACTTCTAAGAAAGTGTAATAACATGAGTCCGATTTTCATATGACACACATGCAAGGATGGAAATGCACGCAGCAAAAATTGCAAAACTGGTTGGCATTATCGGGCCAAATTGACAGATCGGTCGCTAGAGAGCCTGACACACACAAAAAAAGATCGCAAACGAGAATACTGAGGAAATTGCTGAAGCACTGATAATGGGAAGGAAATCAAAAACTATATAAAGCAGAGAGGAATGTTTCTCAGCTTTTCCTATTGGCAAAAAAACGAGAAAATGGCCACATCAACCAAAAACACTAACAATTCTTCAGAAGCTTCCTCTACCCAGGGTTGTTTCACTCGACTCCGTAATCAACTCGATACTATACCTACCCGAATTGAATAATATTAAGTTAACTGATATTCGAAGAATCTTTTAATTTTGTTTTGAAAATCAAAAATATCAGTGCTTCAATAAGACAGTCGGTTCATTCGACGGCAAAATATTCGATGTTCGAATCATTCAGTCGAAAATAATAACAGCTTCTATTTCATGAATTTGGAAAGCCAAAATCCCAGATTTTAGAATATTCGCTTCATTAGAGGGCAAGATATTTGATTTTCCGAAAAACAGATTTACATATTCAGGGAATCAAAACAATTGCTTTTCAAATCTTTGGCTCATTTGAAACTCAAAACTTAAAACTTCCCAAATAATCCATTTATTTGAACAAAAAGTTCGATTATTAGAATAGCCTAGCCCCTATCGGAGTAAAATTTTGCTCCGTAGTTGCGGGCAACCGCTGCTGCTGTCCGCAGCACCATGATAATTGTGCCAGCACAGAAGGTAATCGTGTCGGGACCCGCTGTTCCCAGCACGGTTATCATCGTGTTGCGTGCGGCTACAGCGGCTGTCCGCAACAGTTGAGCCGAATTCCGCTCTGATAAGGAGAGTTTGTAGGCATTCCAGAAAACAAAAAAGTATACGCTTGCGATTATTCAGTGCATTGGGGAACTCAAAGCCTTAGATATACGGATATCCGGCTAATCGAAAGCATATTGAACTTCTCCCATAAGCAAACCAACCGAAAAGCTGAAATAGCAGCTTTCCCAAAAATAGATTCATTTAGAAACCAAGACTTCCAGATATTTGAATATACTGTGCATCAAAAGACACTCAGAGTTATCGACTTTTGTCTAAAAAAATGTCGATTCAAGCAGTCTAATTCATCAGTAGAATTTTCAAATATTCAGTCAAGCAGAACATACATTTATTCGGCGGCAAAAAATTGGTCAATCCCGGTAGAGAATAATTCGAATTCTATTCACTTATTTGATAGAACTTTATAATGACGGATATATGAATTCGTACATACACACGCGGTTTTCAGAAACGGAGCTTTTGATGATCAGAAAAAAATTTGAAAATATAGTAAAATATTTTGAATATAGTACAGAACACCAAATACGTTTAGATGTTCAAACATTCTTATAATTCACCATCGAAAATCTTAAACGAAAGAATAAGTCGAATATCAAAGATTTACAATCCCGTACACTTGAAGAATCAAATGAAAACGCATTTTGTTCAATTAGTCCAATAGCCAAGATTTCCAAAGTGCTATAGCTGATCAAATGGGCAATATTTGGTGGCCGGTCAATCGAAAATTTGATATTTTGAAAGAACTAATTTCTTGAATATCATACTGATTCGTTTTCTCATACAGACCAAGTAATCGAAGAATGTAGTGCCTTCATAACCCAAATCGCATGAAAATTCGAATACGCCGCCGAATAACATTCGATTTAGACCAAAACAAATGAGAAATAAAAGGAAAACTTGTAGGTACTGAGAACTGACCATTTACACGGTTTTCGAATATTAATCCCCAGATAATTATTATATATATCGTCGATCACTGGTCGAGAGAGCGCCGCGTCGCACACATGTGGCACGCACGCAAGCGAGGAGGTAGTGATGGGATCATTACCTCCTCGCTTGCGTGCGGCCCACTTGTCTTCGACGCGGCGATCTCTCGATCAGTGATGGATCATATATATATATATATATATATATATATATATATATATATATATATATATATATATATATATATATATATATATATATATATATATATATATATATATATATATATATATATATATATATATATATATATATATATATATATATATATATATATATATATATATATATATATATATATATATATATATATATATATATATATATATATATATATATATATATATATAGCGTGCACAACTATATCATGAAAGTATCCCGCACATTGCATAAAGGTGTCGCCGTCCGGCACACCAAGGCCTCTGGTCCATAACACCTTAGGATCCGTACCTAGGGAGTTCATGGAGTCTTTGGCCACAAGCCACAGTTTTGCCACCCTGAACTGTCGATCGCTGTCGAGTGATATCCAAAAAACTGCGCTATCCAGACATCTGAGCTATTTCCATGCACCGTTTGCTGCTTTGCAGGAAACCCGCCTCAAGGATAGACCCGTCATCAGCGTCGGAGAGTACACCATCTACTGCGGTAACGCTGACGATAGGAGAGTGGGAGGCTGTGCAATAGCTGTAAGGAAGGATTTCAATGGTATGGTCAAGGAGTTTGGCTCAACGTCGTGCCGGAATGCATTCGTACGACTGCGGGATCACAGAGGACTCAATCTGTGGATAGTGAGTGCTCATGCGCCCACTGAAACCGCCGAAGACAATTCGAAGGATGCGTTTTATGAGGCACTCAATACGTTGCTGGCCAGGATACCTTATCAACATGCCGTGGTCGTTGGGATTGACGCAAATGCGAAGATGGGACTTGATCAGGAATCCGAAGTACTCGGTAAATGGTTCTACCCAGTGGGGCAAACATCGGACAATGGCTACCGCCTTGTCGACTTTTGTGAACGCAGTGGTCTGATTATTGCATCGACATTCAAGAGGAATCATCGCCGCCATCAGCTTACGTGGCAGGGACCAACCCTGCTATCTCTGGAAGAGCAGCGGAAGCGGAAGATGACAACTCTGAAACTACAGCTTGACTATGTCCTGACGAGGAATATTCCAGTATCGGACACTCGAAGATTGTGTGGGATGTCGCATTCGATTCGGATCACCGTCCTGTTCTGTTGAACTTCACTGCGAGGATTCATAAGAGGAAGCGAGGGGCTCAGCCTCTCCAGAGGATTGACATGACAGGTCTCAGAGATGAAGAGTGCAGAAGGAATTTTCGACAACGCGTTTCTATTCACATCGGAGGACGGACTAAGAAGAAACTATGCGACGCGGATTCTTTTGTCAAGTGCATCCAGGACGCTCCGAAAGAGGCACTCCCGGTTGTACAGCCTAAGAAGAAGTTCGCCTACGTCTCAGAAGAAACAACATCTACCTACAACAGAGTATGTGCTCTCCGAACTGCAGGAAACTTCGTGGAGGAGAAGCGTCTGAGGAGCAAGTTGCGTCGGCAGCTTCAAAGTGACCGCGAGCGAGAGTGGACGTGTAGAGCTAAGGAGTTCGAGGAGGCTTGGAAGGAGAAGAATCCGAGGAAAGCCTACACGTTGCTGCGACAGTATTGCGACAGTATATACAGAGTAATTGAATCGTGGCAGCGGTATTCGAAGCCATTACAGCTTGCTTTTTTGGACTTTGAAGCCGCGTTCGACTCTCCT
Organism: Aplectana chamaeleonis; assembly: GCA_029168955.1. Classification (NCBI taxonomy): domain Eukaryota; kingdom Metazoa; phylum Nematoda; class Chromadorea; order Rhabditida; family Cosmocercidae; genus Aplectana; species Aplectana chamaeleonis. Next base: position 343,608 of record JAPDOI010000321.1, read on the forward strand.
CATCGTGATCGATTGCTCAATGCTCTGCGAGCAGATGGAGTCCTGGAAAAGTATGTTCGGTTAATCGAGGACATGAAAAAAGGAACAACAGCAGCAGTTCGTACACCTGTCGGATTTACGTCAGCTTTCGAGGTGAAAACAGGAGTAAGGCAAGGAGCCGTTGCAGGACCTTTTCTTTTCAACTTCGCCGTTGATGACATCATGCGTAGAGTTGCAGAACAGTTTCCTGCGGAAAAGATCCTAACACCATCAGGACGCTCCCTTGTCGACCTGGAGTACGCCGACGACATCGTGTTATTCGCCGGTAAACAACGCAAAACTGCAAAGGATTGTGAACCTCGTTTCGAAGTATGCCGCAGCCTATGGACTTCGTCTTCGTCCCGACAAATGCAAGCAGATGTGGGTCTCTCAGAGGCATTCAACGGGAGTTTGTGTGGACGGACAACGTATCGAACTGGTGGACGATTTCTGTTATTTGGGCTGTTTGCTGAAGAACGATGGTAGTTATGCAGCGGATATTCGACAACGATGTGCGAAAGCTACGTCTGCATTCAATTCTCTAACCAAGTGTTTGTGGTCTACCACCATCGCGAAGGAAGTCAAGTTGCGCGTCTACCTATCCGCTATTCGCCCTATCATGATGTACGAATCGGAGACGTGGGCAGCACCGAAGACGCAGATGGAAAGGTTGGATTGCACGGAGAGGAAGCTTTTTAGGCGTTTGCTTGGATGTTTCTGGCCGCGTGTATGCCATAACGAAGACCTTTACAAGGAAATCGACACAGCACATAAACGCTTGACACGAGGGAGGTGCCAGCATCTCCTAACGCCATCTCAAGCAGCAATGGAAAGTCGACTTCGACTGCTCGGGCATATACTAAGAAGAACGCCGGATCGTCTCGTACAACACGCTTTAGGAATGCTTCCAAATCCTGTCTGGAAACGACCACCTGGGCGTGAGCAAAAGTTCTGGACGGATGTGGTTGAAGAGGATTTGAAGTCACTCGGCATCGAAAGACAGCTTCGTTTCGCTGGAAATGGGATAGTGACAGCTGGATGGAATGTGTTCAAATTGTGGCTGAAGACCGTGAAAAATGGACACGGCTGACTACTAGGACGGCACACCTCGGTGAAGATGCGGAATGACCGCGTCAGGCGAAAGCAAACTGATTAAGTCAAGTAAGTCATATATATATATATATATATATATATATATATATATATATATATATATATATATATATATATATATATATATATATATATATATATATATATATATATATATATATATATATATATATATATATATATATATATATATATATATATATATATATATATATATATATATATATATATATATATATCTATATATAAATATATATATATATATATATATATAGCTTATCTCGGTCGGACGAGTCCGGGTGGAGCAAGCAGTGGAGCGGTCGGTCGTGGCAAAATATAACAGTGTTAAGGAGATTTCGACATGATAAGCCCGATAGACCTTACTTCGACCGGCTCAAAATGAGAGACAGAAGCTATACATACAACGGCGAATTTAGGGTTATCCAAATGTTACCAGATTCCAGATCCTACGAGTGAGCATCTAAAAGCGATGACCTACCTGGCTGTGAGTGTCTCCTGTACTAACTGGTTCACACGGACTGCATGACGTCGTTCCATCTGTTTTTTCTCACGTTCGTATGCTTCGGCCGTTTCGCGCTCCCTCATCATCAAACGATGACTGTCGGACAGTGACGCCTGCTTCACATTCAGCACTTCCACCTGCAATATGACGGCAGCTATACGAAAAACGGATCATAAGATTGAAGCCAGAAAATTGAAATATTAGCCGCGCTCTACTATTGGTATGTGATATTATTCGAAATTTTGGGTCATTTGACAGCATCGCGTACACTCTGTATTCAGAAAATCGCCGGATTCAGTGCGTGTCGAATATTCATTCATCTTGAATGACCATTCTCGAAGAAAGGCTTTATATCAGGGACACTTGCTACAATCAGCAGCACGCGGTGCGAAATTTTTTCGAAGCAGCGCGTGCTGCAAAAAGTATGTCGCAGAAGCACGTGCTGCGAGGTAGACCAGCGTTATCGTAGCAGCACACCGTAGCGCGACGCGGCCGGTACACCGACAAGCAGCGCGGCCAGCTCGTCGAGCACCTTCTGGGGCCGCCAATGGTGAGACGGGACTTCCAGCGGCTGAGGGGGCTAAGTGCCAGAAATTTGGGTTGAACAGCCGACGCTGCCCACATCTGAGCCCTGCCTCAAGGGCACGTCGTATGATTTCCTTTTCTGGAAAATCGTTTTGTCATCGAGTTGAATGTGTACCATGCACGCATTGGACATCTTATGATTAGGGGCATGTACTGTAATTTGGAACACAATGGGGGCACGTGCTCCCCTTGCAGAACGTTCCCTACCTGTGCTCGAAACCAACTTGTCTCCGAGTTGAATGCATATTCGACAAGCACTGAAATCGGCGACTGTCTGAGTAGGATTCACCAACGGTTAACCTATGGGTGAGGGTAACCACTTTAGTGCGTTCCTTAATTATAACAGTATCCCCACAAGAGACCGAGATCAGGTTCCACACAACTTCTTTCCGCAGCTACAGAGGAAAAATGCGAATTCTACGCCAGAAAATGGTTTTAGAGAAGTATGTTTTATTTTGAATGGCCACTTTGTCCGAATATCCTCTCCTTGTGATTTCCCCGTATCAGCAGAAGTAGAATGATGGCATAGTGAAATGTTTCAACATAGTTTAAATAAACTAGTCATATTAAAAACTCTATACTTCTTGTATTCGTTCCCTCAGCTCTTCCAAATGCCGTTCTTTCTCATCTCGCTCCTTCAGCGCGGTTCGTAACTCGATCTTCAACTCATTGACTTCCTGGAAACATTTCTTCGCTGATGTCAGCTCCGCTGTATATTAAGGCATGCAAATACTGAATGATTATTTAATGGTTCGCAACACCTAAGATTTCTTCAGACTTTCTCGTGAACCAGTTAAAGGCAGTGTTCACGATAAAAAATGTGTTTCAGTTTCCACCAGGAATGGGTAGTGGAAGGGCACACTGTAACGTTGACGTCGAAAGAACGCATGAAAACGAGCCAGGAAGAGCCCCAAAAGAGCCCGAAGTTGCAACCTCGAGCGCATTGAAAACCCCAAAAGCGCATCACACGCCCACCGACGTGAACAAATGAATGCTCGAGATCGTGAGATGAGCGATGATTTCCGATCATTAGCCCCGTTCTTCCCTTCATTCTCAACTTCTCTCTTCACTCAGGTCAGCTCGCATACATCGGCTGCAAAATACGGAAGTTACAAGCCTTGGACAACTCGTCCACCATGTTTCCTTAGCTCAAACTTTGAGGGACCATAACTCCGTTCCCAGAAGGTCTTGTACGATTACAGAGACATCATTGGAATCAGTATGGGGCCGTTTTCAAGATAGGCGGAAAAACAGAAAAACGATTTTTATCGTGAACACTGCCTTTAAATCCCTCAGAAACCTTTGCTGTAGAGAAAAACTGTAGAGCAATTTCACGAGAGGAGCTTCAGTTGCGGTAGCAGGATCAAGGCTCTCTTGAGAAGTAATTGGGTGGTCTCTTGGGCACAGTGTGCTGCCCCAAACCAAGGCACACGTCGAGGTGAAAAGCTGTACTGCCTTCTTCCTTCCTAACGACAGGATGGAATAGTGTATTGTGCCCTCATGTTCCAATTACAGCTTTAACTACTGCACTCTAATGGGGTGTGCAGAGTTGTAGTGGCCAGCAAGTGGCCGCCGAGCTTCGGCCTTGAAGCGGCGACAAAAATGTTCGCAAACATTATCGTCGCGGCGTCGGAACATAGAAAAAACACCAACAAGGGAAGCCATTTCAACGAGGTCCGAAGTATGCAAAATAAAGTACCTTGCGAGAATGGCCCTGCTACTATTTGGAAAAAAAATATAAGAGACTTGAGCCTAAACCTACACCCTAAAAAGGTTACAAGCTCCGAACAGGAACGGTGAAAGAGCTCCGAGAAATTAATTTTTTTCCTCTGAAAATTCCGTCTAAGGGGGGTTAGTACATGGTTGTCGTGCTGGATATGGGCATGACTTTCGATTCCAGTTTTTGGGACAACTACGGTAGATTATGGTAGAAAAAAGGCATTACACCTGCAGTAAATTACCGTAGCCCTCCTAAAAATTGAGTAGGAAACTCGTATTCGTATTGAGCACCCCGAACAACGCCCTTGGACGGAATTTGGGTGGAGAAGAAACTTTTCGAATCTAAGAGTCCATCTAAGGTTTTGAGCTTACAACTGCATGAGATATAGGTTCAGGTCCGAGTCACTTAAATTTTTAACTACTACGCTCTGAGGCATTTCAAAGGAGCCTCGATTTCGATTATTATCAGCAGCGCTATGTCGTGTTGTTGTTGAAACATCGTTATCAGCAGTTGCATTTACCCATGGCCCACCGCTACGCTGCTGCTGACCATCAAAATCTAGAGATCTTTAGGAATGCCTGAGAGTTTCATAGCGTGGGCAGTACCGCTAAACATCACAATTTGCTCACTTCGAGCTATACTGAAATGGTTTCCATCGTTAGGTCTGTAATAAGACCTGGATTTTTTGACAAAAGCCTTCTACCGGAGTTTTCAATAATGAAGTTCTATATTTGAGGTTCTCTTCGAACTTTCAGGCTTTTTACAGACCGAAGAGACCTCGGAAACAGTAAAGATGCTCTGAAGCACTAAAAATCTGTGCACACGTTCTATCCATGTTTTACGTGTTCTTAAACAATAGTTCTTTAGTGAACCCTTTACAGCGAAATCGAAAATACAACACCTTATTCCGTCGCTGCGTCGGAGTGAGATACTCGCCCAAATCGCTGTGATTATGATTACAACCGCGTTTTTGGCAATGAGGTACATATCTGAAAGCAGCGAATCTGAAACAAAGAGGGAAAACCTAAACGCTTCAAATTGCAGTGCTCCTCCAATATCAAGATTTTGTTAGTATGGTTACCGTATTCGACCTAGCCTGATGCATGGACCAGGCGACTGGACGTGCAGTGTTGGCGGCATCACTAGCCAACGCGCTTTCGATTCGCGCGTGGCGATCTGCCGTCGCAGCCCCGTCCATTCGTCAGACTAAATTTATTACGTGAACTCTACATAAGAATGAGTTAGGTAGTAACCAATTTGGCTAAAAAAAGCACGCAAGCAATAAATGTCGATAACCTAGTGAATTTAAAACACTATTTGACAATAATTCAGAAAGCTATATACATGTACGATTCTACCTCGTATCTTTTCCCGTCCACCATCTTCCCACCACACTGGACGTAGCTGATCCCGTCGAACTGGCGACACTCATCGTCTCGTCGCGCGGTTCATCTGAGGCAGATTAATAAGGATAGCAATGATGTTTTTCTAGTATAAGTGCAAATCTACTGTACCTCTCATAGGATTCGGTTGTGAAAACGCGCGAGAAGGGGGTTTTTGCGTCTTACTAGTCTTTCTTGAATAACTCGCTTCAAACTCAACTTTGAGCGAAACTAGGGTGATGTTCCTGATCCTGGCCTTGAGGGCTACCCAATGTTCTAGCCAATGTGAGGGTTACGTTGGGAACTATAGAAGTTTTGCTATCAGCCGAGTTTGTGTTCACATTGCCTTGGCGACGAGGGCGTTACTGTCTCTATCTGCGTGGCCCTGTTTCTACCGTACATGGAGAGCTGGTTGATTGCGGAACTTCTATATTTCTCAACGAAACTCTAACAATGGCTATACCGCTGGATAGCCCTCTACGCCACGATCATTGATACCGCCCTATTTCCGCAAAATTTGAGTTTGAAGCACGTTATTTAGAAAAGGCGAAAAAACGCGAAAACCCGTCCTCGCGCGTTTTCTGACCAAATCCTACGAGTCGTAGTGTATGTATGCTATAGCATGAGTTTATCAATACGTAAAGGAAGCCTTTAAAAAATTAGCTGTTAATCACCAAGGCTGCGCATAATTACGAATTACGATTTACGAAATACTGGCACTTTTGGAAATTTTCAACGGTTAACGATTTACGAAAATTCGGCCCGAATTTGTAACGAATCGTAACAAAGCGTGAAAGTGTGGTTGGGAGAACAGTGCAAGTTTTCTCAAATAATAATAGATTTTTCCTTTTAGCATATTCCTGATATTTGATTATTCTTTCCATTCTCAATTTTCGGTGAAGCCTATCCCTGGCATTTCCAGCTGAGCATATGTAGTCTCCAGCAGAGGGGTGTGTCATGGCGAAATATACTACGTACTTAGTTGATGAAGAGTTTCTGGTATGACCGAAGCGAGTCAGGTCGGTGGAGCCGAGCTCCACAATCATGCAGCTCTATGGAACGCTCTCACCCTATGATGGAAACGAGAGGCGCAGACATTAGGTGGAGCTGCCGTCTATATCGTAGCAAGTATACGGTTCACAATTGCAAACAACCGTTGCTGCAACTCGTAATGCAGACAGAATCATGCTAGGACTACAAGGTCCCGGCGCGATTAATCTTCTTCCCAGCTCGATTATATTCAGGCTACGGGCTGGAACAGCGGTAGTCTGTGACTGCGGACAGGAATTTGTCTATCACACTCTTCGTTGCTAACGTCTGCGGATATTTCAAAAACAATCTTTAACATATGTAAAACTATTTTCAGCGGTCAAAAAGTGACAAGCGGGATCTGTGAATTCGTGAATTGAGATCTGCCGAAAGATCGGAGAATCAATTATTCAAGCATGAAAGGGTTTTCGAAACAACCTTAGATAGATGCCTATCACCGAAGACAATTATGCAAGCTACAAACAAGAGAAAAGAATCAAAATTCTAAATTCAGTTTGCAATTCAAGAGAAGATATGGCTGCAGCAGCCTAAAATACTTGATGACTCCGGCAGATCATTCCAGAAAGATGAACCTCATAAAGCACCCACCTCTCCAAAAAGGTTAAGAACGAAAAAAAAAATAATTAAAAAATAACAAACGTAAAAGAAAAGAAGATCAGAGGAGAACATTGAGCTGTGGAATCACATGTTTGGAGGAAACCTTCACTTTTTACATTTCAGCCCTAAACATCCTTCACCTCTCTGATCGCTGTCTTGTGTTGCCCTCTTGGGCTTTCATTGGGTTGTGTTTGGTAAAGCGATGATTGTCTGTGCTGTTGTCTTCAAAAGTTGGGTGAATCGTGGCACAGGTTTGGCACTTAGTTAAGCATTGGGTTTCAAACGTGCTGTTTCAGGTTGTTTCAAATTCACAGATGATAACTGAATTTTTCTCCTGTACTGTTGTACACAGTGTTATTTTGAAACACATACCACAAATTTTTTCGTTATGGAGACATCTCATCACTGAAATGCTGAGGTGTTATCACGTCGAATGAGATTTGAGTCAATCTCCGGGGCGTTCCTCCTGAGCTCCTGAATTCGATTATCACCAGCAGCGGAGCGGTGGACCGTTGAGAAATATAACTACTTACAATGACGTTCAGACAGAAAAACGACCGCTAGCTGCTGGTGAGTATCAAATTCGAGGGCTCACTAGTATTGGTTCTGAGCTTATGTTGGAGCCTACTACTCATTATCAGTTACGAATTACTACAGATTTTAAAAATTACGATTTACGAAATTCAAAAGTTCAGTTACGCACACCTCTGATTTAAACCCTTGCTTCCGAATTGCATTGTAATTAATTTACTAAAAAAGGAATACGGAATCATATTGCTGAGCTAGAGTAGGCTTCATTCGATCAAGCATAAAAGCGTTCAAACTCTCGTAAATTTGAAGATAAAAAAATTGATCGAAAAGGTATTTCGACCGCGAATAAAACTACCGTGTATCATTGGGCAGTTAGTGCCAATCCAGGGATTCATCGAAATAGAAAAAAACGAAATTTCGATCTGCCCTTGCAGACAGCCGCTGCTGCATGCAATTGCGGCTCGAAAATAATCGTGCTGGGACCACGGGGTGCTGGCCCAAGTGAGCATTGTCCTAGCACGATTATCTTCGTGGTGCGTGCTGCAACAACGGTTTTCTGCAACTGCGGAGCCTTATTAGGTTTCGATAAGGACATAACTACAGGCCGTGAAAAACTAATTCACGCAGATTCTTTGTGTGCGGGTGAGGAGCGGAGGTTAGGCCTACTGCATGCTTCCCGCGACGCGCGACAGTACATACCAGCAATATCGATCCTAGGTCGATATAGATGACAAACATTATGTCGCTTCGCTCGTCGCGGGAAGTATGCACTAGGTCTCAGAGACAGCGATGGAGCGTGAGGCAGACGGGGATAGGGGCTCTCTACACACCAAGGGAGGAGTTGTCTCGCCTTTTGCGGCACCAATTCCTCTCGGGACCACTTCACTTGCATTGAGTCTCGTGACGCCTCGAACTGCAAAAACGGGACAACTCGTCCCTCGGTGTGTAGAGAGCTCCTATCCCAGGCAGACGTAAGGAACAGCAGCGCGCGCGCACGCACTCGCGCTGAGTGTTAGGAATTGCAACTTTCTGCGTAACGCTCTCGATAAAACCTTCGCATTTTGAAGCCATCAGCACCACTCACCGGGGACGGCCTATGTACATGTGTGACTACCGGCGGACGGATTCCAAATATAAGAGCCGCAGTGGGAAGTCCTCAACAAGCAACCCGACCGCCCTCAATGAGACCGGCTAACTCGCTGTGTCGTACACCGCGCGGCTACCATCGAAACGCTCTCGTCCCGTTTAGAGCGAAGGGTTGACAGCAGGGATGTGCGTAATTACGACTAACGACTAACGAATTTAACGACTAACGGGCTTTCTGGGTGTTACGACTAACGACTAACGACTAACGAAAATAAAAATATTTTCGTGAGAAATCCCAAAATTTGTTAGAAAGCCAATAGTCATTTAGAGGCAGCATACACGCTCGCAAACATGGTCGAGATATCAGCATAAATAGGCCCGCACGGCCCCTGCCATGTCGCCAACGACGTTTGCAGCGCTGAAAACCATCCAGGATAACAGTATTTGCCCATCCCTGTCACGCACGCCCGTATTTTCACACCCCTTTGAGTAACAGAATGAAAAGTTGAACTTGAGAAAACATGTGATAATTGGGAGTAATAGCACTATCAAATGAGAGTGCACGAGAGGAACAGCTTGATTTACCTGGATATTACATGTTTGTGCAGTGATGGAATCCTCCACTTTCAAAAGCCATCCGGAGTAGAGCGGCATTCTCGAAAGTGGATGAGAGTTTATGGGTGTTTAGACAGGTAATATTCAAGTAAATCGAGTTGTTTCTCTCGTGCACTCCCCTTTGATAGTGCTATCACTCAAAGTTATCACATGTTTTCTCAAGTTCAGCTTTTCGTTCTGTTACTCAAAGGGGTGTGAAAATACGGGCGTGCGTGACAGGGATGGTCAAATACTGTCATCCTGGATCGTTTTCAGCGTTTCAAACGCCGTTCACGACATGGTAGGGGCCGTGCAGGCCTATTTATGCTGATATCTCGACCATGTTTGCGAGCGTGTATGCTGCCTTTAAAGGCACAGGACACCCAAAAAATTAATTTTCAGATTTCATGCTTATCTTGGACAGAGTCACACGCTGATCACAGTGGGATCTATGAAATCGTTCAAGACCTCCTTTGAACAGAGTTATGGCTCTTCAAAGATGCCTAGATTTTGAGGGTGAAAAATTGGTGGACGAGTTGTCTCAGGCCTACAATACCGGCCATAACTTCTGTCCCAAAGCGCGTCGGCTACGCAAAATCGCGTCGAAAACGCCGTTTTCGTTCTGATTGGACTTTTTGAGAACCTGAGAAAACCATTCGATTCCTCTCGATCAGGAGATTGCGATTATATGTTCAGACTTGAGAAAAACTCACGTCTTCACATAGTTATGGCCTATTTTCCCTAAAAGGAGTCAAAATCTTTGTGAGTGGTTACCTTCTGAATCCGAAAACACTAATCGCTTTCTCTCGTCGTTCTGATTTCAAAAATCTTTTCCAGTTCAGAAAAATGTTACTTCTTGACATAGTTATGGCATATTTCGCCCACCCAAAGAGTAGGAATGCTCTATCAACGGCGAAACTTGAGCGTGAGCAGCTTCAGTATATTTGTGTCGTAATTCTGACTTCTAAGCTGTCTCTGTACCAGTAAAAGTGTGAGATTTGACTCTTAATATTTCTTTGTTTTATATGAACTCGGTACTGGCGATGGTCTCCCTTCAATTTCTCGGTTCTCCGCGCTCTCCACGCTACTGCTCTTCTCTCTCTCTCTGACGCACTCCTCGCTGCCTGTACTGCCTCGCACGAAGACAGTCCCCCAAAACCGAATAGAATTCGAGGAACGGAGACGGACTGGAGAGTCAGTGTTATGAAAGCCCTGTATCAGAAAGACCAAAGGTCGAAATGGGAGTGGAGTAAACATCATGGGTGTTCTCGGAGATATTGCTATAGCGAGGCGGAAAGCTGGTCGACTCAGAAAAGAAAGCAGTTATCTGAAGAGGTGGTCCGTATTGAATCAGCATTAAGAGAGAATCGGAACAGGAGTTAGCGTTATGGGTGGTTTGTTCCTGGTTTACCTGGTTTACTAAATCCTATTCTCACACTACGGTGAGCAATTCCGTGGCTATAGACCACCCAGCCAGCGCGTGCGGTCGCGGCGCGCACAGCATTGATTCGTTTCCCACTCATCATTGAGCACTCTTCCGGGAATGCGGATGTAAAATAATGTCATAAAAGAAAAGTATCGCATCCTCGTTTAATTAGAAAAATGCATTTTCACCTAGTTCTCAACTGGGTGAGAATGCATTTTTTTCTTATAAAACGTAGATTCGATACTTTCCTTGCATGCATTCCCGGAAGATTGCTCAATAATGAGTCACACACTTCGCCTGGGAAACGAATAAATGCTGCGCGCGCCGCAGCCGCGCGCGCCGGCTGCGTGGTCTATAGCCGCGGAATCACTGACCGACAACAGAGAATTTTCAGAATGGCACTGTTGTATATTTCTTTTTAAATTGAGCTAATACGGAGGATTTTTCTTAACTAGGTGAAAATGCATTTTTCTCAACTAGGTGAAAATTCATTTTTCTCATTAAACGAGGATGCGATGCTTTCCTTTTATGACATGATTTTACATCCGCATTCCCGGAAGAAAGCTCAATGATGAGTGGGAAACGAATCAATGCTGTGCGCGCCGCGACCGCGCGCGCTGGCTGAGTGGTCTATAGCCACTGAATTACTCACCGTAGTGTGAGAATAGGATTTAGTAAACCAGGTAAACCAGGGACAAACCACCCATAACGCTAACTCCTGTTCCGATTGTCTCTTGTGCTGATTCAATACGGACCACCTGTTCAGATAGCTGCTTTCTTTTCTGTGTCGACCAGCGTTCCGTCTCGCTATAGCAATATCTCAGAGAACACCCATGATATTTACTCCTCTCCCATTTCGACCTTTGGTCCTTCAGATACCGGGCTCTCATAACACTGACTCTCCAGTCCGTCTCCGTTCCTCGAATTCTATTCGGTTTTGGGGGACTGTCTTCGAGTGAGGCAGTACAGGCAGCGAGGAGTGCGTCAGAGAGAGAAGAGCAATAGCGTGGAGAGCGCGGAGAACCGAGAAATTGAAGGGAGACCATCGCCAAAACCGAGTTCATATAAAACTAAGAAAGATTAAGAGTCAAATCTAACACTTTGACGGGTACAGTGACAGCTTAGAAGTCAGAATTACGACACAAATATACTGGTGATGCTCACGTTCAAGTTTCGCCGTTGATAGAGCATTCCTACTCTTTGGGTGGGCGAAATATGCCATAACTTTGTCAAGAAGTAAAATTTTTCTGAACTTGAAAAGATTTTTGGAATCAGGACGACGAGAGGGAGCGATCAGTGTTTTCAGATCCAGAAAGTAACCACTCACAAAGATTTTGCCTCCCTTTAGGAAAAATAGGCCATAACTATGTGAATACTTGAGTATTTCTCAAGGTCAAACATATATTCGCAATCTCCTCATTGAGAGCAATCGAATGGTTTTTTCAGGTTCTCAAAAAGTCCACTCTGGACGAAAACGGCGTTTTCGACGTGATTTCGCGTCGCCGACGCGCTTTGGGACAGAAGTTATGGCCGGTATTGTATATTTCTTTTCATTCTCAATCTTTGCACGAAAGCGAGCCAGGATAAGGAGATAGCCCAGCAGTGGATGGAAGAACGACGACTTATTGAAATTCATCCATTCATCGAGCCGCTATCGAGTTCGAAAATCTGTTAGGGGGTCGGGCCTGTGGTGGTGAGCGAAGGGGGTCGGGCCTGTGATGGTCGCTTATATCTCGCTTATTTGGAGGAATTAGAATCTCGCATTTGGCAAGTGTTATTCTCAAGGGGTCTTCTACACAATTACATGAAAATCTCAAAATTCATATCTGAGGGTGTACTGTGCCTTTAAATAGCGCTCCAACCCGAGCCTTACACCAGGGTCAATACATATTGCCCTGTTGGTTGTTCTAGGTGAATGGTACAAAATAACCATAGCCTTCAGTATTTATTATTTCTACTGACACTGCTTCGCAGTTCTGGAACCAGGGGTGTGCGTTTTTCGTTTTTCGATTTCTCGGTTTTTTCGTTTTTCGCCCTTTTTGGCAAAAAAAATCAATATCGAAAAAAACGAAAAAGTGTAAATTTTTTTCGGTTTTTTTCGGTCTGAAATTTGCGGTTCTGATGCGACTTGCAGTCGATCCTTCGCTGCTTACAGATGTCTCCAGCAAGTTTGCACACGTCTCTGACTTTATTCCAGAATCAAGCAGAAGCAAACGTATGATCTGCACCTTGCACGACGGTTCCTTCTACTACATCACTTTCGATTAAAAATTACATTGATGGAGCCGAAATTTTTTGAATTTCCTGTTTTTCAGCAGACTAAAACGACTCGGCGCATCTTTTGAGCATGGCCATAACTTTCAGGAATAATTCTCCGAAAACCAAAAATACACATTTCGACAGGCGGAAACATCACCAATATAATAACGCTAATCGATTCCGCATAGCAGATAACCTGCATCGGTAATTCGAAGGCAGCGTTCACGATAATCATTCTCGATGACTTTCCGCAGTGAAATGATAGGCGAGAAGAATTCTATGCTCTCAGTGACGAAAAAATGGTTTAAAAAGAGCTAGGAATGGCTAAATAATGGATGCAAACAGGCGTTCTGAGGTCACCGAAACTCCTCATGTCGCCTTTCCGCCCCTAGAACCTCGAGGTTGTGATAACATGAAGTACTCAAGTCAAGGAAATACTGATGAGCGAGCTAAACCGCTTGATTATCACTGTTATAACTTTGACTTTAACTTTATTACGCGCCCTTGCAGAAGTGTAGAAACATAGAAAAGGCAAAAACATCGAAAACATCAAGGAATTTAAAATGACAAGTTTCGAAAGGAAAACGTAAAACAATTAATAGATCCTTGCTCGAAAATGTAGGTAATTCTTGACAAGTGTTTTGAATTTAACAAGTTGATCGGTATCTGAACAGTATGACTCATCTTCAAGTATTCCATGCCGGCTCTGAAGGTGAAGAAGCCGCGCCACAAAGAGGTGCGCGGCTGACGGAATTTAAGCTTGAACCTTTCTCTCCTAGTATTTGTTATATTTTGGTATGACTGAGCGCTCCGCTCTTTACTCCGCCCGGACTCATCCGAGCAAGATAAGCTTTAGCATCCTTCGTAGCGGCTGATTCCTCCACGCTCAAACGCTCAAAAGTCAACTTAATAAAGTGTGGCCCTCTTTTAGCAACAAAACACGGTTTCCGCGTTTTCTTCAAGCATGCCTTGCTGTATAGGGCACCAGAATTTCGGTAAACGAAAGAGATATCAATAGTGCAATCTATTGTGAACACTGCTTTAAGTTCAGGAAAATTCGTTTTCGTTCAAGATGTTCATGGAAAAGACGTGGAGAATCGCTCTTTGGAGGCCCATAATTTTCAAGCGGAAGTCAACCTAAATTTTCCTGCTCCCTCTATCGATCTATACCAAAAAAAGTGCAAATAAAAACTTTCTAGGCGAAGGGCATCAAGTACAGATCCATCAAGCGAAACTGATTGAACGTAACCCCTATGTAGACACCGCGACTCAATGCATGTGGTTGCGTCGCGGCCATTACCGTCCAATAGCGCCGAGAGACTAAGCTACTGGTCAGTGTTGACCACGACGCAATCGCTCACACTGAAATTCAACATGACAGCACAAAAAATTCACGCAAGAGTGTGCTATCCATCAAGAACTATTGATGTTCGTCTCTGTACAACGTTTGTTCCGTTTTGATCTATGACTTGCCCACGACTTTCAACTTCTGCGAATTCGGTATTTTTTCATGAAATTGGGGACGACCTTCGAGCCCACAGCTTAGATCAAAAACGTGAAAAAACGTGGATGTGATCGTTCAGAGAACCACCGCAGTTTTAAAACAAGAAGTTCACCACAAGAATTTAAGAAGGTGTTCAGCGCTAAAATTTTGCCAGGATTCGACGCTGCAACAAGGGTAAAATTCCTTACATTGATACGCTGATTGGGTATGCTTTTGTGTCACCAAGAAAACATAATTCTGTCATTATTCAAAGCACTTCGATTACGTTGCCTTGTTTTTCCAGTCCAAAATATGCAATTACGAAAATAAAATGTTTCAGAAGACAAAAAATTTTTCGGTTTTTTTCGGAATTTTTCGAATTCAAAACCGAAAATTTTTCGTTTTTCGGTTTTTTCGGTTTCGAAGTTTTTCGCACATGCCTGTCTGGAACCCCCACATTAAAACCCCAACCGAACGTTGCGCAAGGCTAGGCGCAGCGTTTATGCGACTCGCGCGACTTTATGGTAGGCTCATTGAACCGGTTCCGGCACTGACCGGCTCGAGCGGAGATTTTCGCAGAGGACCTAATCAGAGGTGATAATATGGAGCGGTGCCTGCAGGCCACAGCTGCCCAACGACTGGAACTGTATCCGATGGTTGGGTTGTAAAGGGTGCCGTCCTTCGATTTTCAGTCATAATTTCGAGACATGGGGTTTCCATAAAGTGGGGCTGAGACCTCTCAGGGATAAAATTTCAACTTGGGTGAAAAATTTCTTCCGACCTTTTCCCATTATGGGAGCAATCTCTAAACCACGCAAACGCTCGGATCGCGACGCTGAGCAAAGAACAAGTAGTGCAAAATCGGAGCGATTCTCCGTGTTGTCACCACCAGGTAGATCTCAAATAACATAATATAACGCAGAATGGCAAAATTTGCGCTGGAAAAGGAGCAAGAAGTTCAAGATTTCCTCGGTTTCCCATACTGTTTCTTTTCTCACCAAAAAATGACAAAAATCGATAAACACACACTCTCGAGTATAAGGCTTTTGTGCATATTTTAAATTATGTATACGCAGGTTTGCAGTTTGAAGTAGGTTCTCTAACGAGGAATGGTTTGGGTCTTCAATTGCCATGAATGTTTTGGAGATCATCCATCTCTTCATGCCTTCCTTTTTTCTATTTATAAGGGTAGGATTTTTTTGGCCTCCATTGTGCTTGTTTTCAAAGCCTAGATTTTTAACGACTAACGACTAACGAGGGTTTTGACCGGTTGAACGACTAACGACTAACGAATTACAAAATTTCTATTACGCACATCCCTGGTTGACAGTCTCAAATGCGTGGATTATTACGGGTTAACTGAGACCAATCGAATAATCCGTGTGTTCGATTCTTTCGGAAATTCCAAGTTCTTATTTTTTTCGAATAATTGATTCATTCAAGAATTTTGGTTTTCTTGCTCGTGAGAAACTCCCGGAAGTAGCAACAACATACTTGGGCGAATTGCGGGACAGCGTGGGGAGGGACGCGGTTTGCAATACGTTGGGAGTAAGGAAATGAGCCTGACTCGGACGAGACTTGCTAGAACATCTGAGAAGAAATTACAACAAGTATACCGTCCAAGCGGGAAGCGGTTCTGAAGAGACTGTAGCCAAATTCCCTGCCGACCGATAACAAACCCATGCGATTCACCTTTCCGAGCAGCCTAACACTTCGGCTCCTTCTTCCATTCTGCGGCTCCCCTGCCACTGTACGGGCAAACTGGAAGAGCTCTTACAGCAAAAGCGATGGTCCGGACATGGGGCAAACAAGCCAAGCTGTCCGGCGGCTCCGAATCCTATTCGGCTGAGAATTGTCTGAGAGTGGCAGCCATATCGAATGAGCAGAAACATGAAGAGAGATTTTCGGCAAGAAAAACTTGGAAGAATTTCAGAAAAACAACTACTAGTAGTTGTCCGATTATATAGATTTTTTCGTGACAACTCGCTGGCGAACTTCGGGCAGACATGTAGCAAGTGACGGCCACATAAACTAGGCTGCAGCAACAAATTAAGAAGTTCAGTTTGGAAAACATGGGAAGAGTATTGTAAGAAACAAGTATAGGTAAACTCTGGTTCATTCCAAGTGAACTTATATTTTCGATTATCACAGCGCGGAGCGGTGGCTTTTAAATGCAGCATACACGCTCGTAAACGTGATTGAGATAACTACGGAAATAGAATGGTGTGGCCCAGATTACAACGCCTACGCATTTTAAAGCGTTTAAAACGAGCCACAATGCCGCTACATCAGTTAGGAGTTGGCCCCGCTCTGTATTTTCACGCCCGCTGTATTTGCTCTCTTTCTGCAACGCAAGGGTGCTGGGTCATATTCACCGTCGGTACTGTTGGTAGATTGCCTAACAAGTGAACCACACACGTCACTGACGGCGAAGATGGCCCAGCAAACCTGCTTTGGAGCAAAAGGGCAAATACAGGGGGCGTGAAAATACAGGGCGGGGCCAACGTCTAACTGATGTAGCGGCATTGTGGGTCATTTTTGACACTTCAAAATGCGTAGGCATTATGTTGTAAGTCATACGGTTCGATTCACATTGTTATCCCAATCACGTTTACGAGCGTGTATGCTGCCTTTAAGTCGGAACCCCCTTATCAATAGTTATATTTCACCGAAGCTCACCGTTCCGCTGCTGGTGATAATCGAAATCCATAGGTCACTAGGGAATTTCCAGAGTCTACATATATGTAAGAAAGCTTTATTTTATTGTAGGATGTTCTGCCAGCTTGCCAACGAAATACGGGTGGATAGATACAAATTAGCAGAGGTACCAAGTAAGCTGTAATACTCAAGAGAACTTTTTAGGAGAACTCGTGGTGGATCTCAGAAGAAGCAATTATAAATATCCCACAAAATAATTTTCGTTTTTTCTGTTAGCTTGCCGACGGATTCCGGCCGAACGGATTGCAAATGTCGGAAAAATCACATTAGAACTTACTAACACTGAAGAAGTCGCAGAATTAGGGAAGTATTTCAGCATAAGCAACTATAGGTATCCCATTAGATATGTAGTTTTCTACTACTTTTTCTGCCAGCTAGCCGGTGGATTCCGGGCGTACCAGCGGCATATGGAGGGCAAGCCTACAGAGTACGGTTGCTCGACGACAATATGAACGGAAACTCAAGTTATGAACGAATCCTTGAAAATCACCGTAGAGATCGTGCGACTCTTCGAGCATCACCTCTTCAGAATCGTCTTCCGAATCGAGTATAGCAGTTTGCCTGAGAGAAAGGTTTTCAACGAAGTAATCAGACGTACATAAATGTTTGCAAACGAAAACCAGTAATTTGACAAAAAAAACCTTTCTTCCGCAGTATGAGTGCTGGATCCATTCCCAAGATCTTTGAATAACTGTTCAGAATCGGTGTTATTTTCATCACTAGTGTCTCCAAATATCGCCACTGAAAGTGCAAATTAGAATTCTCAAGGTGAGGTTCGACTTCACTATTGAATTCTAAAACGCTTCAGGACTTTGATAGAACCTTCAGAACCCTCACCGGCATTCTTTTCCCACCATGTCACGGACAATTTCGGTATACGTGTACTTGGCTTGTCTGGAAAACGATCTGGAGATGGTCGATGGGTAATCGTCGGGATCACCTACAATTGGAGAGAATTATAGTGTTCGAATGGTACATATATTTGAATACCATAGTGATCATTGCACTGCCCGATTATATACACACCTGATCCCTGGTTTCGAGCTTTATCGAAGGTCGCTTGAGGATTCCTTTAATCGGTTCCTGGCTGTCACCCCTGCAAATCTCGCTTGTGAAATTACTTACTCATATACTTAAAAAATTTCTGTTCCATTTATAGAACTGTCCTACTCGAACAGTTGAAAGCTCATCCTTTCCTTTGGTTTCTCCGGCTCCGTGCTTGAGTGTACGAAAATGATGAGGACAGGGATGAATGGAGGAGATAATTCCATTCAGAATTCCCTCGCGCATGTGGGCTTCATCAGTGTCAACCGTATGACGGCGTTCAGAGCTTTTGCGGAGTAACGCGGTGGCACATGTCAGTGCGACACGAAAATTGCATCGCACAGGTATTCGAAGGGAGTTTTTAGAGTTCTATCGCGGCGCGGCGCGATTTCATGATTCATATGCGAATCGACCAGCGTCGCGTTATTGATCGATGCGCACAGAAAACATCTCATCGCGCCGCGCTGCGATGAAACTCTAAAATAGGCCGAAGGCGAACGCTGCGCGAACGCTGGGCGACTACGCGCAATTGCGTACGTACGCGATTTCTCGTAAACAAGCAACGGCAATTTTTCCGTAGCAAACCCAGAAGTTTTTCGTGTTTTTCGAAGTGCTTGTGGTCCTAGATGAGCTTATTTTATTCCTTTCATTGCTAGATTTGGTTGTGTTAAAGGCACAGGACACCCAGAGAATTAATTTTTAGATTTCATGCTTATCTTGGAGAGAGTCGCGCGTTGATCACAGTGGTATCTCTGGAATCGTCCAAGACCCCCTATGAACAAAATTATGGCTCCTCAAAGATGCATAGATATTTAGGGCGAAAAATTGGTGGACGAGTTGTCTCGGGCCTGTATTTCTGTTCATTCGCAATCGTCGCACGAGAGCGAGCCAGTATAAGGAGACAGCCCGGCAATGGACTGAAGAACAACGACTTGTTGGAATTCATCCATCCATAGAGCCGCTATCGAGTTCGAAAATCTGAAGGGGGTCGGGCCTGTGGTAGTGAGCGAAGGGGGTCGGGCCTGTGGTGGTCGCTTATATCTCGCTTATTTGGAGGAATCGAGATCTCGCACTGGCACGTGTTATACAGGAGAGGTCTTCTACAAAATTACATGAAAATCTCAAAATTCATATCTGAGGGTGTACTGTGCCTTTAATGAAAAACACTGCAGAAAAGCAGCAATGAGTTTGCCGTCGCGTCGCGTCGCGTTGCAAGGCGTCGCATGGACGTCGCGCTAACAGAAATTGCGCTAGATTTCGAAAGTATTGCGCCTCTTCAACGCGAACACCCAGCGACGACGCGAGGCGACATCGTTTGACCAATACGTAGGCTGGTTATAACCCCGCGTCGCGCCGCGAATGAACTCTGAACGCCGCCTATAGCAAAGGAATGCATGGGCAAGACAGTTCCCAATGGGACAGTCCCGGTAAATTCGTCCCATACCTCACCCGTTTCGTATGCTCCTACACAAAGCCGGCTTCTCTCTTAAACGATCCAAAATTTTCGCTACCAGCTAAACAGAAAACAGGAATGGAGATAACATAACAATCGTCGAAACAACCAATTTCAATATATTCAACACTTTAATTATTTTTGAAAATTATAACGGCCAGTTGCAAATTGTTTTTTTTTTGCGAATACCTATTTTTGGGAATGTCTAGCAATCAGCAGCGGATAATTAGGAACATAGAGTTGAGCTCAAATGTGCTACCAAAAAAATTGAACTCTCCCAAACTCATTCTGAATACGTACAGTCTGCATGAATCCTAGCGATACTTTGCCTTCCTCATTGAAGGTTGGCGCAAACTCTGCGCACCTACTCTGAGAGAATTTTTCGCGCTAGTACCGTGATGCTCCCGCGATCCGCGATGGTACCGTGTTCGTCTCCCCCTCGTCTCGCGATCCACGTCCATTCCGCGATACTTACCCGATCTTCCCATCCGCTGACATTCTCGTGCTCGTACCGGGATGGTACCGCGATCGTTGCCAAGTTTTCCGCGCTAGTACCGTGGTGCACTCGCAATCCGCGATGATACCGTGATCGTTTCCCCCGGCCCCGCGCTCTCATGGTGTGCAGATTTGTAAAGCAGCGTAAAATACAACACGGGCGAATACGTAATAACTTCGTGTTGATCCGATAGGCAACACCTGTTCGGGTGAAATACCGAGAGGGCATGGATGATAGGACGTGGTACGATCAGGGGTGGAGGCTGGCAGAATCTCGCGATCGCCCCGCGATAGCTCCGGGCTCGGTTCATCGCGATTCTGCGATGTAACACCCCGATTGCGTCAAAGTATGGACGCGATACGCCTTCAGGTTGAAACTGGTAGAATCTCGCGGTCGTTGTGCGACAGCCAGGGGCTAGATTTCTCGCGGTTCCGCGATGGAGCATGGCGGGAGCATCGAAGAACAAAACGCGGTACGCTCTCGGCTTGAGACTGGCAGATTCTTGCAATCGTTCTGCGATAGCCTCATGCTAGTATCCTCTCGGCTCCTGCCAGAAACCGAGAAAAATCTATCCGTGAACGATCGCGGAGATTCTCTCAGAGTATGCCATAGCATATGACACCGAGTTTGCGAAAACCTCCAATAAGGAGCACAAAGTAGCACTAGTAGGATCCATGCCGTCTGTATGTGTGTACCTTACCCTAAAAACAATACATATAACCCATGAACTTCGATTACGGATTAGAAGGTGTTCTATGAGATTTCTCGCTGGAAAATAATTCCGAGTCGTAGGATCTCTACTCTGAAAACACAAAACATCCGAAAATCAATTTTTAGATTTTACGCTTATTTTTGAGAGTTTCGCGAGCTAATCACAATAACATTCCGCAATCTCCAAATTGATCCCGAGGTTTCGTAAAGGACGTGCTGGATTTCTACCACTAGAAGTTGAAATCCAGGTTGACCAGCATGTTCCTTGCGTCTTGAGGAAAACAAAAATTCTTTCGAAATGAGATTCAACAGGTTATGACAATGTGCCAGTTTTTATTTCAGAAAATACAAGCAAAATGCCTATATAGATGGAGTTGAGGACAAGTACTCAACAGCTCATGTCCGTGGTACCAAAAATTATGGATTACCAACATTGAGGATTTTTCTGAACCAAAATAGGTTCCTAACACTGCATTGTGCCATTCCACTTATTTTTTGTGCCTTTGGAATTAGAGCCCATGCAATAATTGCATATGGCCCCTGGAAAAATGCGCGTAAGGGACCTACTACATATATTTAATAAAGCACAAAACTAAAGTCCAAGTTCTGAATCTCTTCCGAGCGAAAATGTACGAAAAATTTCAGTGAGCGCGATGATTACCTTGCAGTCGACGTTCCTGGTGCAGCGTCATCTTGTGTGGCTCGTGGCTCAGATGACATAAGAGAGCAGAACCACCTGAAAATCTAAACAATTAGAAATATATGTAAATGAAGGCCCCAATAAGCATAGCCGAACGGAAAGAGGACAGTAAAATTGTGCGGAATTGATCGAGTCGACATAGATGAGTAGCATCCGCTTCTCGGCAATGCATTTATCAAGCGTCAAAGATTGAGGAAAATGACGAACAGGTGGCGGTGAAAATCTGCGGAGAAAAAGTTGCACTAACCACACAACCACTGTACAGTGATAGTGTCGAGAGAGTACTCAAACGGATATATGTAGAAGAAAATTTGAAAAGGAAGGATAAAACAGTAAACAGCAGTTGAATTTCTGCTAAAGTAATGAAAGAAATGCAGGTTCAGATATTTAAGAAAAATTCCTCCTCGTCCACTTTTTTAATCTAGTGATGAGGATTCCGACGTTAGAATTACTGGTTTGATTCACTAATTCTGCAATGCTGGATATTAATAGTATGTCAGATGGATAGTGGAAAAAGAGGCAAACGTTCAGAGAACAACTCGGAAGGACGGCTTCAGCAGCGAACAACAGCGGAGTTTTCAGATTTGTACCAAAGAAATATTCAAGAACAAGTTTCAGAAACCCCATGAGAGTCTCAGGGTTTTCTGATCTCCTAGTCGCCCCTAGAATAATTAGAAATTTTCATTGGTTTATGTAGTTTTCCTTTATTTCAGAGAGCTTTTAGCGACTCCTAAGAAATTACTGCAATTTCAGGAGGCTTCGCATTTATGAGGTTCTTCGAGGCGTTCAGGAATTTTCTAATCCACAAAATTTTGGGTGCGGAGTATTCCTCGCAAAATTTTGTACACTATTTTGAAAATTTTACTGGAAGCAAACAAATCTTGAGAGGCTAGTTCTGATTGAGTTTTTGCTGACTTTAATTATTTATCTTTTTATTTTCAAATGCGGGTTTCAAAAGCTACGCCCTATGTACTTTCCGAAAATTTCCAGTCTTTCACGATCTACACGGACTTCTTCGATTTCAAGACATCCTGTGTAGATATTTTTCTACGTAGTGCTTCGAAGCAACTTTTGATAGAGCCTTTCAACATTTCTCCACTAAATTTCCGATTTTTTTTCTTATATCCTTTACAGGTCATCTTGCATGTACATTTTGTCAAATTCTTGATCCCTTCAGCAACTCTTCTACACCTGTGGGCAACTAATTTCAGATTTTGATGAACTGTTCCAGTTCACTGAAATTTACCAAATTTCCAAAAACTTCATAGTGGTCTCGAAAGTTGCAAAGGGTGAAGTTCTCGGATTAGATCAATCTCTTTTGGAATCCGTCACTAGCTCGACTTCCATTCAGAATCGTAGAGGCTTTTGAGTGTGTACTGGGCCTATAAAGTCGACTCGAATGAGACGGTCTGCTCACGCAGTCGACGCGCGTGTCAAGCGCCCGTCGCGAAGGCATTTCTCGGACGAGCCTTCCCACGGCTGCAACGAGCTGACTGGTCTGACATTTCAGATAATCGATTTGTAAGTTTAAAAAATGTGACTGCCTCTCTACACGCACGCTGACCATGTGGGCAGACAATCTCATTCGGACGCACTTTGCAATGACTTGCGGTGGCCAACCGATCTTCAAGTTAGCGTTCTTATCCTACCAGACAAGTCTGGTAGCAATTTATCAGCCGCGGAGGTATAGAAAGCTTGGTTGGCCCCGAACAAGAATCGATCACTCGCCCGTGTGCGTGAGACTGACGCCTCTTTCCACTGCCCTATACACGCCCTCTCTTTCAAAGTTTATTTTTTAAAAATTCCGTGGTTCTTTCACACTTCCCCAGGTCTCTCAAGGGTTACAAAGCCTGTCTCGGTTTTCCCAGTTTTCTGAGTCCCTATATAGACAGTGAACGCCTTCCCCCTAGCAAAGAATTTCGGAAGTGAAAATTTTCAATGGAATGTTGAAGCCTTCGTACATGTTTTTTTATTTGTTGTAATTAGCACTGAAACCTTAGCCTACTGACGAGTCTCGGGCAGTGCCAGTTCAAATCTCATTTGGATTACCCGGGCTTCTCCTTGCTCACCCGACATTTTTGCTCACCCCTCCCCCTCACAAAATTTCCTTCTTTCTTAAATTCTCCCTCTTTGTCCCACGGGACAGTAATCGCCTGACACTGTATACAGATTTCCGCAATACAGTTTTCAGAGCACATTTCGGTGTTACTCGGTTGCGCTTGGCTATTCTGAGCTTCATTACTCTATTCGCTAACCAAGGTCATTAAAGGCAGCATACACGCTCGTAAAAGTTGTTGAGATAGCTACATTAGTGGGGTCGTACGGGCACTAGCAGAGCCCTCACGAAGTTGCAAGCGTTGAAAACGAGCTAAAATAACCGCATTTGAGCCGTATTGAGACACCAAATCATCCTTTCTCCGCCCACCGATACGGGCTCCACCCCTCAATACAAATATCCAATGCTCGATTAAGGTCACTTTGGCTCATTTCATACGCTTCTAACGGCGTAAGCGTTCCAGAAAGGGCCGTACGCGTACATTAGCGTCGTTATCCCAACAAATTTGTAGCTAGCTCCGCTATTTCAGCCAATGCCGCAGAACTCGTCCACTTCCGGACCCATTTAGAACGAACCGTTATAACTGCATTTCAGTCAAGATTTTTTCGGTTTTTTCGTTATTTCTGAATACTAACGGCTTCAGGCCTTCGATTCATTCCATTTAAATGATATCATTTTTGAGCGTGTATGCTGCCTTTGAGTCTCACTGGGAAGTACATAACTGACACAGCTTAATCGAACGGAGCACTCAAGAATCACTCAAAATCGCATATGGAAAACCTAAAAGCGAAGTTTGGATCGGCAAAATAATGAGACAGAAAACCAAGACACAAGCAAAGTTGACTGAATAGAGACTCAGGAAAGTGAGGATATTGGAGAGGAGGAAATGGGTCAAGCTAGAATAATGCCGAAACCAGTTCCAATACAAAACAAAGGCGCTCAGAAGCAGAGCAACATTGAAACTTGTACACAAGACGCAAAAATTATGAGGCAATCTTCGCATGAATCTGAACTAAGGAACGCAAGTGAAATGGTTTTAATAGGCTAAATCAGAAAAATGAAGGCAGAAGTTTCAGAAAAACAGTCATGAACCGAACAGTAGCGAAATTCAGCAGGTGAGGTTCTTTCATAATTTGCCCCCAGAAGGACCAAATCTCACCATTCTGAGAAAAGAAAGGTTTTGAACGTTAGCCATCTTGATCAGAATGTTGTCCAGAATCATTCCAAGTCTTCATAGTTGTTGATTCCAATGATCGAAGGGAAGCTGGAGAAAGCGGTGCGGATGCACCGCGATGATTATGTAGGGCCGGTTCAAAAAAAAAAGACTGTCCGTCCACGCGGTCGGCTTGCGTGTGGAGCGGTCGTCACGAAGGCTTTTTTGAATTAGAAGATCGCCGGGTGATGAACCGTCACGAAGGCTTTTTTGAATTAGAAGATCGCCGGGTGATCACACCGAATCAGCCGGCGGAATCGACAGTTTTGTGGTGTAAAAAGAACACATCTGCAAGATAACAACACTGGCACCACAATCAGCTGATACTGACGATAAAACACTCTTTGAAAAACTAATCGTTGCTTTGATTGGCGTTTGCAAGAAAGAAGAAAAACAAAAAAGTTTAGAATCAGAAACAAATTATCTAACTGTTTTGCTTTGCCACAGATTAGTATGATTTGGAAATGTAACGTTTGTGAGAAACTCGTTAAAAGAAGTGAATCGTCTTATGCTACTGATTTGACATGGGAATAAACTCGAAAGAAGCGCTAAAACTCAGTGAATTGATTCATCGTTGATTTGGCTGTGACTTGTTTACTAAACAACAAAAATTGAGTGTGACATCGAAAAACCGAATCACGCTTATCTTACTAAGCACACACATTTATTCGTGTGACTGCAGTTCTCTTAGTTGAAAACATTCGCATAGACACAGTACGTGATGTTATTTCCACTTTCATTAATTGATATTCAATCGGAAGCGAACGCGTCAAATAATTTAGTAATGCTTGAAAATCAATATTTCTGAATGATTGAGGTGGGAGACACAACAAAATTTTGCAAGGACCTGAGACTTGTTAGCCTAAACTGCAAGCGTTAGGTTGATTTCAGAAGAGAAGCGCGTGATTTGGCTTTTCAATGTCACACTCAATTTTTGTTGTTTAGTAAACAAGTGCACAGCCAAATCAACGATGAATCAATTCACTGAGTTTTTAGCGCTACTTTCGAGTTTATTTCATGCCAAATCAGTAGCATAAGACATTTCACTTCTTTTAGCGAGTTTCCCACAGATGTTACATTTCCGAATCATACTAATCCGTAGCAAAGCAAAACAGCTAGATATTTTCACTTTATTTTGGCAAAGGTTCCCTTTTAAAGGCACATTACACCCTCAGATATGACTTTTCATATGTTCATGCAGTTGTGCAGTAGACCCCTCCTGCACTAACACTTGCCCACTCCTTCTAGCACCACCACAGTTAACACCCTTTTTCATGGTTTCCGAACCCAATAACAACTAGATGAACGGATGAATCGCAACCGCGTTTTCGATTTTCACTCCCTTGTCGGTCCTCCCAGTTGGACCAAACACACGATCCGTAAAGCTTGGCGTACTCCCAGTTGCGTCTCGCCCTCTTTTTCCCGGCGCTTGGCGCATTTTCAGTCGAGTCCCGCACACGTTCCCCTGCGCTTGGCGCGTTCCCAGTTGAATCCCGCACACTTTTCACGGCGCTTGGCGCACTCCCAGTTGCGTCCCTCACGCTTTGCTCGACGCTTGACGCGCTCCCAGTTGGGTCCCGCACACTTTCCCCGGCGCTTGGCGCTTTCCCAGTTGGGTCACGAATACGTTCCCCGGCGCATGGAGCACTTCCAGTTATGTCCTGCACGCTTTCCTCGGCGCTTGGCGTGCTCCCAGTTCGATCCCGCCCACTTTCCCCTGCGCTTGGCGCGTTCCCAGTTGAATCCCGCACACTTTTCCCGGCGCTTGGCGCACTCCCAGCTGCGTCCCTCACGCTTTGCTCGACGCTTGACGCGCTCCCAGTTGGGTCCCGCACTCTTTCTCCGGCACTCGGCGCTTTTTAATTTCTGTCCCGCACAAGTTCCCCGCCGCTTGGCGCACTGTTGGTTGGGTCCCAAACACTCTCCCTGCGCTTTGCGCATTTTTAGTGGGGTCCCGCGCACGTTCCCTGGCGCTTGGCGCCTTTTAGTCAAGCCCTGCACACGTTCCCGGCGTTCGGCGCACTTCCAATCGGACCCCGCACAATAAACGATGTGCATACTGTTCCTGATGGACGTAAAGCACACCTACTCTAACGCTTGCAATCAATTCACTCTTATCAAAATACCCTCCATTTCTCTGAATTGGCCAACCATGTTTCTTATCATTCAAAAGTTTCACCAGACACGGACACGGACACGGACACGGACACGGAGACACACACACACACACACACACACACACACACACACACACACACACACACACACACACACACACACACACACACACACACACACACACACACACACACACACACACACACACACACACACACACACACACACACACACACACACACACACACACACATTTAAAAATTCACATAAGTTTCAATATCTCGAGAACCAAAAAGCAGATTTTTCTGAAGTTTGGGTAGTGTTAGGGACCTTTACTGCTCTACATTTTGTGAAAGTGCCAAGTTCGGAACTATCTTCCAAACCGAGATTCTGTAGCGAGGGGTGTGCGCAGAAGCAATCCTTTCCGAAATCAGGTGCGCGCTTCGCGCGCACCACACACCTTAAAGGCAGTGTTCACGATGAGAATCGTTTTTCTGTTTTTCCACCTTATCTTTAAAACGGCCCCATGCTGATTCCATTGATGTCTCTGAAATCGTACAAGACCTCCTGTGAACGGAGTTATGGTCCCTCAAAGATTGAGTTAAGGAAACATGGTGTACGAGTTGTCCGAGGCTTGTAACATCCGTCTTTTGCAGCCGATCTATGCGAGCTGACCTAATGTCATCGCTCATGTCACGATCTTGAGCACTCATTTGTTCACGTCGGTGAGCGTGTGTTGCGCTTTTGGGGTTTTCCTTGCGCTCGAAGTGGCAACCTCGGGCTTTTTTGGAGCATTTGCTGGCTCGTTTTTATGCGTTCTTTCAACGTCTACGTTACAGTGTGCCCCTCCACTACCCACACCTAGTGGAAACTGAAACAAATTGTTTATCGTGAACACTGCCTTTAAGGAGTGCAGAGAAGATTCAGCATAATTTGCACCTGCAAAAAGTAATGGAAACTACATGAGAAAATAAATAGAAAATAAGAAAAGATATTCAGAGTTTGTAAAGGATAATATATTTACAAATACGACGAAAACGATTAGTTGGTTCTCAAAAAATCCATTTGTGAAAAAAAAATGAATGTGGGGAGAATGATTTTGAAAAACGCGAGAGTTCAGCTGAATCAAGTATTTTAATTACCGCTTCTCCGTACAGTAGTTTCACTCGAGGATTCAAACGACTCGGTCAACTGCAAAAACCAAACCACTTGGTCTTCCGGATATTTGGTCGACTTGGAATGCAAACATACTGACTTTTTCGAATATTTGACGAGCTTCAGGTGACAAAATACTCAGCCACTAATACAGCTTCCCATACGGGAGCTGGTACCACAGTGAAAAGAGGCGCTGCTCCAAAGAAAAACGGTCTAGTCAAATCAAAACACAACGTTAGCTAAGGCTTTGTACTTTTTTACGGAACATTCATGTACCAGTCAAACAACCTCGCAGAGAATGAGGTCTCTCGCTCCACGTCTATACAAACCTGAGAAGTACTTTGGCCTAGACTGCAAGACCATAAAAAACTTTAGAAAACGGCTTTGGCGCTATATTCGAATCCAATTTTACCGTGTATCTACCCTGGTTTTCCCTTCAAAGGCATCGTGGGCGCTAGAAACATAAGTCTTATCTCTGTCCTGTATCATTGGAAAGGACCTTGATAAGGCTATTCACGAAGTTTGAAGTCCCAAAATGGAACAGAAATAAATTTTTTTGCCAGTTGAAAACGTCTTTCTGGGTTCAGGGGTTGGCCTCTGGGTAGATCCTTTGTTACGTACGTTTACCAAACTCAGATAGCCGGGGGTAGTACGTAGGCACAATAGGGGTTGTATCCAGGGCGAACAACCAATACAACCCCTCTTTGTGAGCAGCTCAGACAATCGCCACATCCAATGCATGTCAAATATTCATTTAACTCAAAGACAAAGCGGTTTCGAGCACATTCGGGGAACGTGCTGCTAGACGAGCGCGTGCTCCTACTGTGTTTCAAATTACAGCACGTGCTCCAACAAATAAGACGTACGATGCGTCCACGATACACATTCAACTCGATTTCAAAACGATTTTCCGAAAAAGGAAAACATACGATGCACTCTTGAAGGCACAGTCCAACCTCGGAATCGTTTTTCTGCTTATCCTGAAAACGGTCTCACGCTGACTCCAACGGTGTCTCTGGAATCGCACAAGGCCCCCTAGGAACGAAGTTATGACCCCTCCAAAATTGTGCTACACAAACATAGTGGACGAGTTGTCCGAGGCTCGTAACTTCTACCATTTGCAAGCGATGTATGCGAGTACACCTGAATAGAGAGAATGAGAATGAAGGGAAGAACGGAGCTACTGGTCGGAAAACATCCCTCATCTCGCCGTTGATGAGCTGGAAATATTGTAAAAGGGGCGTGCCAAAGAGGCTTCCTGGTACGGGCGGCCCATGGTGGCTTCCCCCTATATCTCGATTATTCGGAGGATTTGGGAGCTCGCATTTGGCAGGGGCTATATAGGGTGGGTCTACTTTACAATTGCCCAGCCGCTGGAGGCCTCGTCCAATCACGGGCGGCCCCAGATGGTCCTCGGCGAGCCTGCCGCGCCTCATGTCGGTGTGCCGGCCGCGTCGCGTGTCGGAATGCTGCTACGATGGTTCTGCTCTACCTTGCAGCATGTGCTCCCGCAATTAAGTTTTGCAGCACGTGCCCCTACAAAGAAATTTTGCAGCACGTGCTGCTGTTTCGATGGGCGTGGTCACTCGAGGTGAATGCATATTCGACACGCATTGAATGCGGCGAATTCTGAGAGAAGCTGCTGCTAACGGCTGCATATGCTGTCAACGTATGATGGGGTTCAACCCTTCGATATCAACAGCCTGTACTGCGAACGGAGGAAGAATTCGGAAGGTTGCAATAATATTCAGAATTAATTGTTTTACCAGTTTGCAAGTAATCCACAAACAAAATTCCTTTCGCACCTCAGAAAAAAACTGAAGCCATAACCTTATTGGTTAATTTCCGGACGCAAACTCGTCTCGAAGCCGAACAACCAGGTTCACACCACTTTTTAGCCTCTTGCTTTGATTCAGGATCATGGTGATAGACCCAAGTCTCATACGTAGCGATGAATCGACGCACAAAATCTACTTTATCCTTTTTCAAACGCTCCAAATGTTGCTGAGAAAGTCGCATTTGAGTGTGTTTTTGTTCCATTGTTAGCGAATGTGGCACCCATTGTGCACACAGCTTTCTAAAACCCAAAATTTGACTTAAAATATGGCTCACACTGCCTAATGAGATGTATAGAGCCTCTACTAAATCTCTTTCAGTCAATCGACGATCTTCCAAAACCATATCCTGTAATTTGGCTATGATTTCTGGTGTTGATGCGCTTTTTGGACGTCCTTCACTTGGATCGTCTTTTATCACTGCACGATAATCAATTTTTTCATTTCTGCGCCACGGCGACACTACAGGCCATAAAACGGCCAATGTCTCACCGTCGACTGCGTACCACGCGCTGCGCGACCGCACGCGCGTCGGAAGCAGACGGGTTTTGGCCGCCGCGCGGCGGCCTAAACTCGTCGCGCGGCGGTCAAAACTCGTCTGCTTCCGAGGCACGTGCGGTCGCGCAGCGCGTGGTACGCAGTCGACGGTGAGACATTGGCCGTTTTATGGCCTGTAAATGGCTTGTAAACGAGGATTGAATTGACTGATTGAAATGAAACTTCACATACGTTCATATGAAGAGTGAACCAACAAACAAAAAAATTTGAGCTAATGGCAACGCCCTCTCTTATCGAACGACAAAACTTATTGAACAACCTGGTATTGATCATTACGGAAATATCACTCAGGGGAACATTTCACAAAGTTAATGTTCAAATGGTCCATGCTCCCCATATAATTTATTCAGAGATTCTGAAAAAGGCCAGTTTTGAAAAAATCTAGTGATTCGGAAATTCTGAAACATTAGAATAAGTCATTCATTCGAAGCAAACGTTTGGAATTCCTTTATCAAGGCAGGGCATGGTTAATTCAATGAAATTAGCATTTGAATGAACGTAATCGTATTTCGTTTAAGCTTCTGATAAGGTGGTGGGACAACAAGAAATATAGTCCAAAAAACAGCGTGATTTCAAATTTACTTGACGTATTTCAAGAAATTGATTGATTGAGCTCCTGCTAGGAAAGAAAGATGATGAGGGAAGTTGATGAGGACATACATACTGCTCTCAGACCGAACTTCAACAGCGAAACAATATGAAGCCCTTCAGAATGAGCCTTGAAGGCATTCACATCTTCAGCAAAGGCACTTTAATGGGATAAAAGAACGCCGAGAATGGCGTGATGACATCGATAGATTCGTAACAATGCATCAAGTAAACAAGCCGAGAATTGCTCTTGTCTGGACTATTGGATGAATGACGCTGGACTGGCTGGCTAGAAAAATCGTCTTCAACCTTTTTTAACCTTGATAAATGCTTTCGAATTGATTATGCAGAAGAACGAAGAAAAGGAGGAAATCAACGGATCAACCTAAAGGAAAAAATCGTTCATGATTTGCAGCAGAAACAAAATACTGGTTTTCTTCTGACACCATGTCGTGATATCCTGAATCTAGAGTTTTTGTCAATATAAGTTCCTACGACGTTCCAAACGACACAGCACGCGATAAACTTGACCCGCTTCCGAACGGATAACCATCTCTGAAAGTTATGGCCTGAAATAGCCGCAAAATGCCTGCTTGCCGCGTAATAGCCGCAAAATAATGCTCGCCGCAAAATAGAAGAGAAATAGCCGCTAAATAATGCTCGCCGTGAAACAGCCGCCAAATAATGTTCGCCGCGAAATAGCCGCGGAATATCCAAGAAATAATGCTCTCCAGGTAAGTATACGACGCTTTCTAGAGGGATGATTCAGATGTCAACACCTACTTCGGTTCAACTACCCAAGTACTTGGACCTTGCTAAGCCTCTGGAAGCCCCGCCCAACCGCTGGCGAACCCGGGCGGCGGCTCGGCGAGCGTCTTGGTTACTTTTGGCTACTTCTCATCTTTTCCTGGGTATTTCTCGGCTATCGCTCAGTTCATTCTCGTCTGCTTCATGAAAAGCCGAGAAATAACCACGAAAAAAGCCGAGAAATAGCCGACCAGGAGCCGCTGCGGAGCCTGGTTGGCTATTTCTCGGCCAAACTCTCCGAAATCACGGCCGTTTCACTCAATTTTAGTTTTTCAAAAAACCCAAAGCATTGACTTTTATTACCAGTAACTACGCAAGTACTTAAATAGTATACCTTGGCATATCGGAACGAAACTCCAATCATCCAGCACACAAATGTACATACCGGCACGGTAACTCGTCTCGTATAGTATGTGCATACACTCGCTCTCAGAACATGGTAAAATGCGGACTAGAGAGAATCAGTCGACAAGGCAGAGATAGGGCCGGAGAAAATCAGCCGACACTTCTTTACATATGTGTGTAATTCTGCATTGCACCATGTAAACCATGCTTTGAAAGCAAGTTTACAGATACAGGAGCTTGAATAAGGTCAAAAATTTAATATTACAACAACGTGAAGCCTACAAACTGTAGCCAAGCACTGGGCTATGTTGGGCGAATCGCTTTGTGTTGCTTTTACTTGAAACCACGGATATACATAAATGATCATGTAGAAAGAATGTAGAATGAAGTAGTCGACTTAGTACAGGTTCCAAGGATTCTACTATTTGAACCAAATGCCAGAGGAAAAGTTGGGGCAAATAGAGCGGAAGAAGCATTTGCATGGATACCATTAATCGCTTTCTGGTGGCTGTGTTATAAAAAAGATCTTGATTACGTTGCATCATGCACTCATAGAAAACTCCAACAGAAACATGCATGAGAGAATACTGCAACCCTCGACTTCTAATAATCATTACGCACGATGAAAAATACTGCTCTCTGTGTGCCCTGCGTTCGATGAAAGAGCAATTTTGGGAAACACGCTGTCACTTACAGAATGAATGCTTAACACTGATTACACTAGACCTTCGCTCCGACAAGGAAAGTAAAATTCACTAAGTTTAAGATCAAGTCGATTGATGTTGAAAAAAGCAGGGAACAGATTATACGCTACAGCACAGAACTGACTGAACGATTCTGTTCAAACGATCTCCCAGGAGACAGAAGTGTTATAAGATACCCCTCCCAATACATGCATATTCCCACGCTAAAAAGCTTTCTAAACAGCTTGAAGTGAATACAGAGACTTTTTGTGTTGTGTAAGTACGAGAATATGAAAACAGCTCACGATGGAGGTTTTCAATAACAACATATTCCAGCCAAGGAAGGAAGGTAGTCTAATAGCGAGATGCACAGAAGGAACGGATGAAACATCAATATGTTTTCGGCTGACAAACGGCAAACAGATGATAACGACGGCATTGAGCAAATATGTCCATTGACGAAGTTGTTGTGGGAAATGAAGAAAAACTTTTGGTTCTTCGTTGGCCGCAAAGTCGTGGCGGGAGGGCCTTTCACACCCAGACATCTCCATTGAACACGCTTCGAACGCCGCTGGCCAACTGTCGCATTGTAATTTCGGGTTGCGAGCAGCAACCTATCAACCAGCATGAAAACTGACAACACACCCATACCTCACAGATGTCATCTGGGCAGGGATGACCACAAACTAGCAGGCTGGATAGTAGGTAAAGACTCAACAAACCGCAAATTTAGTGTCATCATGATGGGTTGATCATGTGCAGTTGCGATCATAGGCAGGCAGCGTACGCGCAAAAACCCGTGTTTTATCTTCTTATTATGTTTTTGGGCAGGCATCCCTTGAGTCACAGGATATTACCGAGGAAGCTCCACAGAACTCAGCTTTCAAAAAAAAAACGCTCGAGAACCTACCGACCCATTCCTTTCCCGCTCCTTCCGTTGATTTCGGTGAGTTAGGCTAAAGGAAGTTTTTTTTTCAGTTCCTTTTTCCAGTCAACAACTTTTTCTAAACGTCGAGAGCGGTTTTGCGCTTCAAACCTTTCAAACAAGTGGTTGTCCTTCGTTTTTGTTTTTCCATGAATTACTCATAATAAAGAAGCTTTCGCTGAGCAATTTTGAATATTAGGATTTGCCGAAAACAGTTCTCAATGCTATATCGTTCGCATCTGACATGGCCCTTCTGTTCCTTGTGCTAGATGACTGGTGGGAACTGTGGGCGGATCCACGCTTCCAACTACTCCTCCTTCAGAACGATACCTTCCTGACGCGCAAAACTTCACACATGTGGTCTACCGGGCTCATCAATGAAATCGCATCTAGAAATGGAAAGAGCTTTCTGTGCGAAAGACGCCTCTAAAGGCACCGTCCATGTTCAAGATTTTTTTGCCAGTTTTCCTGCTTAAAGGCAGGGTTCGCGATAAAAACGACTTGTAAGCTCTCTTCATGATAATGTAGATTTGGTCATCACAAAAGTGAAACCAAGTGAAAAAACTCGGAAAATCGCGGGAAAAACGCTCAAAAACAAAGTGTAACGGCTAATTACCGGTGTCGGCCGGCCCCCTAATTAACGAGATTTTCATTAATGCTTGCTTATCCGCCTCTCATTTTGCTGTTAAAGTAGTCAGTAGTTTCCAGGAATGCTCAGAAATTACTTTAGAAGCAACATAAAAGTTGACAAAACAGGCTTTTACACAAATCTCCATAATTGGGGGCGGGAGGACACCAAGCCATAACTTGTTCCTGAGCGTTTTTTCTCCAATTTTTTACTTGTTTTCTTTTTTGTGATGGCCAGATCTACCATTCCATGGTGATAGCAGAACAACCGAGTTTATCGAGAACCCTGCCTTTAACTTGGAAAGCAATCACACGATAATCACTTTGAAATCGGTCAGAACACACTAAAAAAGGAGATATGCCCTCTCAACAAGTTTGAATTTGAACGGTGAAACTTCTTGGACTAGTTATCTCGGGCCCACTCTTCCTCGCCATTCGCAGCCATCGCATTAGAGCAGACCGCATCATAAAGCTAGACGAATAAAAAATAAAATAAAAAACACATATTCTATCGAAGACCGCACACACGCTCAAAGATGTCATCACTTTAATGAAATAATTTGGAAGTTTGGAGATGGTAGCATTTGAGAATGACCGAAAATCCAACGAAAAAAAATTACACGTTGTTTCTGTATTGGAATGAAGGCAGGCCAGTTTCACCGCAGCATACAAGCTTGGCTAAAATAGCGAGGCTAGCGACAAAATAATTGAGATAGCAAAGCAAACAAAGTGTACTAGAACGCTTACGTCGCTGGAGGCATCAAAAAACTAGCCAAGGTGACCGCATTCAAGCCATCAATTCGTACGAGTTTGTAATGAGGAGCGGGAGCTCAAAAGGAATTTGGCGGAGACTGAATTTTCTGCTGGATCAATAAGACTCAGACGCGGTTATTTTGACTCGTTTTCAAAGCTTCGGACGGCGTGAGCGTTCTATTGGGAGCTGTGCGACCCAAGTTATGTCCTGACCTCAACCACTTTTGCTAGCGTGTATGCTGCCTTTGAAATCCATCGAGAATCTTGTCCCTATTGAGATCGGAAACTTTGGTTAGACGTGGCCCAATTTTTCGTGGAGGCGTAGTCGACTTTTTCATTTCTTAGTCTCACTTATTTGAGCGAAGCGAGATTTCGCTCTTGGTTGGGTTGCTTTCTACGGCGGCCGTATTACATATAAATAAGTCCGTGGCTTACGTCCTCAAGAGAAAATATTTGAATCTAACGCGCGGCTGGCGCGGTGGTCGCGTGCGCCGGCCCGCTAATCGATTTAGGCCGAGAGAATGGCGCAGCTGATCAGCCTACCATACCGTCAGCCGCCGGTGAGATTCAAACAGCTCGCGCCAGCCGCGGGTGGGATAGTGTTTTTTCTTAGAGACACAACCCACGGACGTAACTGTATATTATCGAAAATCATCCCTGAGGATCGACTGTGCTTTTGAAAGTTCTTGACCCGATTCAGCAGCCACGACTCTTTCGAAATTCGGGACACACTGCGAATCATACTCTATCTTCTCATGTTTTTTAGCAGATAGATATAATCCTGTAACTAATATGAGCCTTGGAACAACCCCCAAAAACCTAAACCTAACTGTCGCTAAGAAGTCCAACATTAAAAAGATAACACAGGCGCGAGAATTCGTGCCAGAACTTTTATGTATCGCCCTTGTGCTGGATCACAAGCAAGCACCTTTCGATGCAACTCGTGCTAGACAATTAGTGGAAGATCCGCATTCTTAGTGGAATGCTATACACTGAATTCCCACCAATTTACAAGCGTGTTTTGCGGGCCCCACTAAAGTAGGAGTGGTTTTCGGGAAAGAAAACGGAAACGTGCGTTTTCGAAAAATTTCAATTTTATCTGTCAGTGTCTGCTCGGATCCAGGCAATCGCACCTGTCAACGACAATCTTTCAGAGGCAGATTTCACGATGAAAATTGTACCATATTTTCTGTAATTGCTCAGGTGCTCAAGTAGACGATAATAATGATATAAAATCAGAAAAGCTCATACGAGCCACGATTCCAAGAGAGAAAGAAAAAAACTGCTCTGAAAACCCCCAACACATTCTATATCCGCTCCCGTATGTCAACTTCGGTGTATTTGGTGCAAAAGAATCCCGAATTCCGGAAGTACCTTCGCGCTCCAAACATTTATGGTGAACGACTTCCCTTTATGTTTCTTCTATCAGCGATTCTCCAAAACTGATAGGATTCTACGGCACGTGGTTTGATGTATCGAATCTTCGAGATGAAGATTATTTAAAACTTCCACAAATGTTCCTCTGCATAGACAACTCTTCCACGACATGAGTGGGGTAATCCAATAGGCTGGTCGGTCCAAGCGATTTTCGCCTACTTCCTTTCCGCTTTTCGTAGTTATTTCTTCCTTACTTTCCTTATTAGGATCTATAGCTTACATCTCCGAAGAGGACAGGGCAACTTTTTCATTGTGAACACTACCTTTAAGATCTCTTTTCTTGGAGCACCCCTTTCTGTTAACTGTGAAAGGGCGGAATTACCGCGGAGGGCCTACCGGTCTGCCCAAACACCCACCCTATACAAATCTCAAGCTGTTGCCTGCAAGTCAAATTTCAGAGTGAACCCTGGCTTCGTATCTGGCAACACCCTGCAAGGCGTCTTCACTTTCCACTTTATCGGAGACAGCGCCCGACATTTGAGGAGGAAAACCTCATGGGATAAGGGGCTTCGAGGTGATGACGGCACGCATGTATCCAAGCTTCGTTATCCGAAGCCTCCTCGAAAAACTATTTCATATATACATATCCTCTATTTCGGACCCATTTCAGTGAGGGGAGAGGCAGCAAGAAAGGGTTGGGGGAGAAAGACGCAGCATAAGCGCGCGGAGGCACGCGATCGACGG
The DNA here is from genome assembly GCA_029168955.1 of Aplectana chamaeleonis. Lineage (NCBI taxonomy): Eukaryota > Metazoa > Nematoda > Chromadorea > Rhabditida > Cosmocercidae > Aplectana > Aplectana chamaeleonis. The sequence continues at coordinate 380,881 of JAPDOI010000321.1, forward strand.
AAATATATTTCACTCCGAAATATGTAATGGTGTACATCTGCAAGCCTTGTTTATGAGATCAAGCACATTATTGAATTCAAAAGCATTGGTTATCATTCATCTTCTTTATGCACTACACCCAGTTGTTTCCTTCTGCCGGTCTTTCTGGAAATAGCAACACACGGTCACAAAGCTGTACACATTTTTTCTCTCAATTAGGCAACTCTCTTAAGTCACCGAATGCGATTCGGTCGCTGATGTGGTTGTCCTCAAGTGCTATCAACCCCTGCGACCGTGGGGTTGGAAAACCACAAAAATCAAGTTCTAGGGGGAACAGCCTCACAGCACAATAGGACAATGTGCTGTTGAAAGGGATTCTCAAATTCAGATGTAAACAGTTCTGCCCGAGAAGCAGTTCCCCCTCTTCCAATGTGTTCGATACACACTTTCGAAATTCGACCTCTTCGAGCACTTGGCCTTCGACCAATAGTTGACTCCCAGCATTGTGAATCGCACGGTATAAGAACGATTTCTAGTCTACTAATTTGCTTTTCAGCAGCTGCACTGCAGGGGAAATCGTAATAAGACTGACAACCAAGTCTGCGATTACCGCACCTTCTCCTTACTTTATAATTCGGAATTTATATTTCAAGTATTGATGTTTTCTAAGAATTTAAATACTACGGAGGTCTCAGAAATAAATGACTTTTCATCCTTTTTCGCTCATGGAGGAACTCCTGATCCAAGCTAGACCCTGTTCATTGATATCCACATTGTGTCATCCATTACTGAGCACAACAATCGCTACTACCAAACAACATCATCTTTAACTACACAAACACCAGTGTTCACCATGAATATCATGATAACACAATGATAACACCCCTTCAACAAAACCGTGCAACAAGCTATACAAATGTGACAACAGCACACTAAAAACCATTTATGCGAACACACACACACCACGGAGACGACTAAAAAACAACCAAAATGCAGGGCAAGAAACCAAAAGGGGTAAAAAAGCATGTCTAACTATTTGATTAGCTGGTGGATCAATGGATTGAAGCAGGCAGCCAGCATCGATTGCGTGTGTAAGCTCGGTGTTAGCTCGAAACTGCGTGACAATGCACTACTAGCCTGCAGAATCCTGTGCTCCTATCTCCTAAAAAGTGACCTAATTCTATGCACTGCACAAGTGAAGCAATAAAAAAACACAGTGCTTGGGTATATTCAAACTCGAATCCAACACGAGAGGAACTACCGAATCCATCGATGTGTAAGGCGGTATTCACACTTCTCAACGCCAAAGCGTCACGCGCGGGCGTGGCGTTGGAGCATGAACGGCCTGACGCCACGCCCGAGCGGCACTTTCTTGACGCCCGCTTCGCCATGGCGGCGACAACCATTCACGACTTTTTGATCATTTCAATCCTTAATCCATGTTTGATTTCATTCCGTTTCATGACAATTAATTCTAGTTCTATTTTCTGCTACTATGACAGTGAACGCTTGTACAGATTTTGCTTGCTCGGCAAGCTTAAGGGCCACTTTAAACCACTCCGTCATAGCGTCGCCGCTGGAGCGTTCAAAGAATTCGCAAAGCGCGTCACGCGCGTTGAATCTATTCATACACCAACGCCACGCCCGCGGGTGACGCGTTGATTTTGAGGAAATAGAATAGGTGGGACAGGAAAAATCTAGCACACGAATCTAGCACGGCCTAATCAATACAGCACGGCCGCAAACCAACCACCCTAAACTTGAGAAGTTCTGATTGACCCGCTGGTCCGCTGAACTACCCAGCAAGGCGCCCCGAAAAAAACCTCCAAGAAAACGTAAAAAAATTAAATATAAGTATCTCGATAATTAAAGGCACAGTAAACCCTCAGATATGAATTTTGAGATTTCCGGGTAATTGTGTAGAAGACCCCTTTTGTATAACACGTGCCAAATGGGAGATCTCAAGTCCTCCAAATAAGCGAGATATTAGCGACCACCCAGAGCCCGACCCCCTCCAGCTACCACCACAGGCCCGGCCCCCTTCCTAATTTTCTATCTCAATAGAGGCTAGATGGATGGATGATTTTTGACCGAGTCGTCATTCTTCACTCCCTTTCCAATCTATCTCCTCATCCTGCTTTGCTCTCGTGCCGCGACTGCAAATCAAGAGAAATACAAGCCTGAGACAACTCGTCCAACAAATTTTTGCCCTAAAAATAAAGACATTTTCAAGGAGCCATATCTCCGTCCGTAGGGGGTCTTGGACGATTTTCCAAATACCATTGTGATCAGAGAGTGACCTTCTCCAAGATAAGGATAGAAACTAAAAATTTTCTGGGTGTCCTGTGCCTTCAAGCGATGAAAATGCACAATATCGAGGATGTGGAAATTGAATTTGTACTCAGATTTGTGAAAGTTGGCCGTCATAGCTACCAATCCAAGTATTTCTCCAGATTTCTATAGAGTTTCTATAAAGTATTTCTACGGATATCGCAGCTTAATGTCATATTTTGCGAGATGATACTCTTTTGAATTTTAATAATGGAAGGGGTAACTGAAACCAGTGTATCGATCTATAATTGTCCTCTGGTTCAAGACATTGAGGCACACGCATCAAGGCAGTGTCCACGATAAACCTTGTTCTCGAGATTTCAGGGTGAAACACTAAGTTGGCAGATGCTGGAGATGATAGGGTCAAAGAAATCAGCGAAAACGTGCCAGAAATCAATAAAAGCGGCTATGAAAGTTACCCTTTGCGCCTGCTTATCCCGATCCGCCCCCCCCCCCCCATTAGGATGAGCTCTTGGCGCCGCGCACGCTGTCGATGGCAAATCGCCAAGCAACTCTGCCGCGTTCAGCCTGATCGATTCGCGCACATTTAGCAATTAGCGCGAGCTTGCTGAGCGTTTGCGGAAACTAGCGGGGCTAGTAAGCTGGTCCACGCCCTGAGCGTTTTTTTTTTCTTCGCTGTTTCTTCACTATTAATTGCCACACGACCAAGCAACACCATTTTTGGGTCAAACTCGGGTGTGAAAACTGCCTTTAAATACACCAATTTGAACATCAACTCAGTGATAACGAGTTCAGATTCCAGTTTAAAGGCAGTGTTCACGATAAATCTCGTTCTCGAGGTCTCGGTGTGAAACACTAAGTTGGCAGGTGCTATAGAGGATAGGGTCGAAAAAAGCAACGAAAACTGGCCAAAAATAAATACAAACGGCTTTGAAAGCTCTCCCGGTGCGCCTACCTATCCCAGTCCGCCCCCCAATCGGACGAGCTTGTGGCGCCGCACACGTTTCGATGGCCAATTGCCAGGCGACTCTGCCGCAGTTAGCATTATCGATTAGCGCAGATTTCGCGATTAGCGCGCGCTTGCCGAAATCAGCAGGGCCCATGATTCTCGTCCACGCCCTGAATTTAGAAACCGTTATTTTGACGTATTCTGGACGTTTTTCTTCCCTGTTTCTTCACTAATAGTTACCTCACGACCAAACAATCCCATTTTGGGTCGAACTCGAGTGCGATTTTCATCGTGAATACTGCCTTTAAAATGGGCTAATTCTACTTCTTTGTAGCCACAAAGTGGGTGGTGTCATAGGTTCAGTAACTGGGCGAACGGAAACAAAGGGCCGGAAAAATATGGGAGCGGTAGACACGCTCCACCTCTGCGTTGCGCCATGTAAACCTCTAGAGCACAATAACTTGCTTTGCTCAGTATATTATGTGGTATGCAAGCTTTGAGATCCAGACACCACTACAGTTACATACATGCCGGCTTAGTTCATGTTACTTACAGAATAATCCTCATGAATTACTTCGAGTTCTAAGATAACCTTCACTAACCAACACGTGACAACTTCTGATACCCCTGCGCTACTCAGGAACTTTAGAACAAGTTACCGAACTTCAGCGCGTTGCTCCGAGGTTTCGCGCAGCTAACAGCTCATCAATTCAAGTGTCCCATAAGTATCTGCAATAATATCTATTTTCTGAATAAATCTCACCTCAACGAATTAAGTACTTGTACGTTAAGTGTGTCCGAATAAGACAGACCGCCCACGCGATCAGCGTGTGTGTCGAGCCGCCGTCGCGAATGTATTTTGCAGACGAACCTCCTCACGGCTGAGATCTGCTGTCTGGGATAATACTCACTGCCCGTCTAATATTTCTGCCAATCGATTAACAATTCATAAGTCTCCGCGACAACCACTCGGCACGCACGCTGGCCGCGTGGGCAGACAGTCTCATTCAGATGGACTTTATGCACCATTAGTGAGTAACAATTATCACTTTCTTTCGGCTAATTTCCTGAGCACCAGAAATGAATGCGTACACTTTGCACGCGGAATAGTCTGCCCTCTCACCGCGTGTACACTCCTTCCCTTGGTCTGTCTGAATTTGTGCACGTTTTTGGAGAATGTGCGCGCGCACATTCAATGGTGTATGCCGGCTCTGCTAACGTCCCTGCAGAATCTCTTAGGCCGTGAACCTAAATTTTGGAGGGGGTCTTGGGGTGCCTTCCAGCCACAAAGCCTTACAGACAAGGAAATGCACGGCCATCGCAGGAAGATGCTCGACTATTATGGTGGAGGGGGGACGTGGACGAGCTCAAATCGGTTTATTCTATGCAGCATAACTTTGTTCAAGTGTTGTCTGACATTACTGAACAAAAATGATCTGACCAGAACAGATGCAGAAATTAGTGGGATTAGAGTAGTACACCTACTGCTCACCCTGAGTGGTTAAAAAGATCAAATCTGCAGGGACTGGAAAGAGGGATTTTTTTTTTCTGATACAGACAGACTCCCACGTGGGGTGACGTATAGTGGACATTCGATGACGATTTCAGAGAGCGATCCTGAGGTGACGAGTGAAATAGGAGTGAATATACTCCATACAGCCCAGGGCAACGGAAGAAGGCGGTGCGGCGGTTCCGCACTTTAACTCAGCATACTGTAGCCATGGCTGGCTCCGCTGAAAAAATCGATAATGAAAAGCTTATAACATTTTCTGAGTTATTGTTTTTTCTCTTCCCTTCACTTTCTCATGTTATTCCAGTGTATGTACTGTGCTTCTCTGGGGCAAATTTCGGTTCGCAGTTGCGTCTCGACACGCTTCGCGCCCGCGCGCACTCGAAACGAAAGAGTTTCCAGCGCCGCATCCGCCGACCTTTTGACTCTAGGTGGGTTTTAGAAACTGGAAAGTAAACAAAATTGGAGAAAACGGTATAAAAAAGCCATGTCGAGTCGGCTTTGGCGCTGGAAACTCGACTGACTCAAGCGCGTGCCCCCGCAAAGCGTGTCGAGACGCGATTGCGGACCGGAATTTGGCCCAGATAAGCACAGTATAGTGAAGCATTTAAAAGTATTGGTGTAGTGTGTGTTTGCGGAAAAACATGGCGTTTTTCAACGTTTCCGGTGCCTTTTTCACCAAAATTGCAACAAAAGTTAGAAGTTTGCCGTCGATTATGGCGCGACGTCTGCAAAGGCGCAGGGCACCCTAGTCGGCGGCAAATTGTTTTTAATCAATTTTGGAAGAAAGAAAGCGCAGGAAACGTTTAAAACTGGCTGCAAGTTTTCCCCCAAACATACAATGTCAATGCACCTAAATTATTTACTATAGATACACGCAGGACTAACACGAGAAAAAGAAAGGAAGAGGAAAACAATAACCCAGAAAAAATATCAGCTGTTCATTATTGATCTCGAAACCGAGCCGGGTACTGCTACGCAGGGTTGAGCAGGATTGCGACTCGGCGCAACGGGGGGTCTCGTAAAATAATCAAAGTTTTCGGAAAAAAAAAACGAAAATCGGGGGACTCGTAAGTTTTGACCGAATTTCGCCACCAATGTGGACCTTTTCCAACCTTCTCACTCTCTAAAAGATCGAGGAATTTTCATCTCAAGAGGGAGATCGTTCAAATTTTGGAATTTTTTTGAAAATTTCGGTCAATGGTGGAGGGGGGGTCGTAGTTCCGTCGAAAATTGTCGCAACGGCCTGCTCGACCCTGCTGCTACGGTATGCTTAGTGAAAATACGCAACCACACCCCCGCCTTTTTCCGTTGCTGTGGACTGCACATGTGCAGGTATAGCCGTTCTCCTCCATGTCATGCTGGTGGAGCTGAAGCTTATCGGGCTTATCATGTTAAAATCTCGTTATCACAGTTAGGCTGGGATCACACTTCCCGCGACCAGCGACAGCGATAGTGCATATCAGGCATATCGATTTTCGGTCGATATTGATGGTAGGCCGTGATCGCACTTGCCGCGGCCAGCGACAGCGCATATCAGGTATATCGATTTTCGGTCGATTTGGATGGTAAACATTGCGTGTCGTCGCCCGTCGCTGGAAGTATGATCCCGGTCTTATATTGTACGATGATCGATCGCTCCGCGGCTTGCTCCGCCCCAACTCATAGGAGCGAGAGAGCCTTTATATACTAGGTGAGGAACAGAGTTGAGCGAAGTTGCGATCCGGTGCGACGCAGCGGGCCGTAATAAAATTGGAAATTTTTGAAAAAAAAAAGAATTTGGGGAGGGGGTCGCAAAATTTTCAAAAAAAAAACGGTATTTTTCTTCAAACCACTTGGTAAGGCCTAATGAAATAGGAATAGTCAGTCGCCTTTGAGATGTATGCATTTTGAACAATATAATCACTGAACAATCCTAAAAAAATTGAAAGTAGTCTTTTATTACCACAAATTTGACTTCATTTCCCAAATTTTACCGCAAAAAAACTCAATCCTTCGTCCGTCCCAAGGGGGTCGAAAAAATTTTGGAATTTTTTAAAATTTCTGATCAACGGGGGTAGTAGCCCCGCCGAAAATGGCGCAACGGCCTGCTCAACCCTGGTGAGAAACCCATAACACGAACAAACGGTTAAGGACCTAACTTGATTTGAACAGTACTTATAGGGCACCCTGACAATGAAGTTCCTTCTTGAATCTACCGCAACTCAAGAGACTATTTACAAACTGAGGATTCTCCCATAATATAACGAGCCTGGAGGCGAATGGGATGAGGCATTAATGACGTAATTCGTGTTGCGGCGTTCGGCTGCACGTTAAAAAGGAGAAAAAGCAATGAAAAGTAACGAGGGCGCAGAAGCGACGAGTCTAGTTCAAAACGTGCAACGAGGAAATTTCTAGCCTTTCCTACGTCCGTTGGTCTCCCCGAGATACTACGGACACCTTATGTTGCACACATATGCACTACCACACAACATACATCGTGCGTATCAATTACACTGCACTTCGACAGCAGCTACTTCGGTGTCATGAAGACAGGGTCAAGCTCACTTTGGTTCTTGACCAGATGGGAAATTAAAAGGCTCGAGGTTTCTTAATCGACCACAGAATCGGGAAATCGTTTTATCTTATTCAAAGGACCTAAGAATTTTTGTAGTACTGCAGCTGTTTTTTTTATGCAAATGTGTGTAATTATGCGAGCCACAAACAAGAAACTAATTTCATACTCGAAAAAACTCTATATTTTCAGATGTTCGTTGGCATGTTGGACTTGTAAGTTGGGAATAGTACGATTTTGATCCGTCTTTCACAAATATGCTCCCCCAGGACAGGGAGCAACACCGGAGAAATCAGCAATTTTCGTTCGGATTATTTCTCTCTCAATAAGCAAGGCAAGAAAATCATGAACCTAGCACAAAGTCTGAAATCACTTGACCTATTAGTTACTGCACTTATTTGAAATCAACGACTAAAAGGCAGTATTAATTATGAAACAGCATTCAATTTTTTAACACAAATCTGAAAGTCCGAGGCCCCCGCAACAAAAATGTTGAAAAAGCGACTAAAAATGAGCAAGAAATATCCTTACAGGACCTCAAAACTTCCTGGAAAATCACTTTCTCTAGTAATTACTGCGTATATCCACTTTAGGTATATTGATGTTTGTGTGTGCGGGGAACTCACCGTTTTTCATGGTTCCGATGTTTTTTCTTCAAATTTCAGGTGAAAATTCCAACTTTGTCGTCGATTACGGCCCCATCTAAAGTAAGCTTCGCGGAAATACGCAACCGCTCGAACGCCTTTTTCCGTTGCCGTGAATTGTACTAGCCATAGAAATAGATGTCAAATTGTGTTCCGGTGTTAGGCGCAGCCCATTAGAAATTCGAAAAATCGCTCAAGAATTTAGATAATATTCCATTCGGACCGAATATTTACCCTTTTCTACATCATTCAAAAATGTTTAAAAGATATTCGGTGAATTAATACATTTAGAAACTCCATTATGCCATTTTCGAGAGGTGGATTCATCTGGAAACAACTCCAGCGGGAATTTCTTAAAGAATTCTACGACAATATAACGTCGGCATGGATCGTGAAGAGACTTCGCGTTCACTGTTGAAGGTTGGCGCAAACTCGGTGCCATATGCTATAACATAGGTGCACCGAATTTGCGCCAACCTTCAACAGTAAATGCGAAGTCTCTTCACGATCCGTGTCCAGGTTATGAATTATCTAGTCAATCGAAATTATGCGTCAAATACTCATGTCATGGGGATATCGCTATCGGAAAAGCTAGAAATATTGCAATTCGTACTTACACTAGGTTGTCGGACAATGAATGATGTTTTTTTTTCTCCATGAAATATTCCCTCTGCTTCGTGCTGATTCTTTTGCCAAAGTGTAATATTACATTCCAAAGAGCGTTTCTTCCTTCATTTTGATAGTACAAACTAATTGTCCCTACCCCTAAGACTTGCTAACTTTGAAAATGTTGCACCTAAATATGAGGTTTCCGCAACGAATACTTCGACGCATGAAAAAAAGTCTCGCAAAATTCAGAATTTTCAAAACACAGGCGTTCGCTTATCCATCGTTTAAAAGCAGCAGACAAGCTCAAAAAGGGTATCGACTTTATGACATAAATCCAAGGTTTGGAGCCGGTGGTATGGGAAACTCACAGAAAAAACAACGAAAACTGAATGCAAATAAAATAGAGAAGTGACATCTGATTCTGTTATGGGGTGAAAGTGGAAATCGAGCCTTTCAGTTTAGAGGGGAGAAGAAAATAGCGATTTTCGCAAATAAATTATTCGGCTCCAATGAATACTACCTAATACGAGAACTCGAGTTCACTGCTGAAATGCGGTAATTTGGACAGTTTTTTACGCTTGCAACGCCATAAGCCTTCCATTACAAAGCATATAAGTTCATCTAATTTCGCCATCTCAACCACGCTTGTGTGCTACGATATATATAGCTCGGTCACTTCGAAATCCAGTACAAAAAAACTACAAAGCGTATAATTATTATAGAAACTCACTCAAAGCTCTTATATCAATGTCCACGCAAACTTTCATCAACCGGCACTGTCACCATTCGACTTCGCGTACCCAAAAACCTTTCTTCACAAATCTTCACAGAGAACTATCACGAAATAAGATGTATTTTGTATATAACTTTCAGGGTCTTTGTATCATAAACACAGCCACACTTCTTGGAGGTGCTGCCTTGCTCATTTCCCAGAACATTTTCCTTTTCAAATACGATATGAATGGAAGTAAGTATAATCAACGTATTTCTATCATTCCAAACGTATCCGTCCTCTCTGATGTCGAAAATGCGCAGATTCTTGCCCTGGACAAGAATAGTCTGAATATCAGGAGGATAGCAGAGGAAAAGCGTTGTCCGTTCACAGCTGTATATCGGTTTTTGCATGATTCTGAGTCGAATGGTTAAAAAAAGCACTGCCAGGCCCAGGAGGCTGTCTGCTCTGAGGAACGTCGAGTAGGACGGCTCGTGTACAACTCGATGTCGGTTAATCAGGTCCGAGCGGAAGTTTTTACGTCGCTATCCAGAACGACGGTATGGAGGGCGATCAATCGCAATTCAATTATTAAGCATTCTCGTACGCGTCCAGTACCACACCTCACAGCCCTGCCTAAAGCCGCACGGTCTGAGTGCTCCGAGAGGAACATGGCGACTTACTGGTCTAAGGTGAGCAGAACTTGTCTTGTTCTCAGGCTTCATCTAGGGCCGTATGCATACCTCTCCCCGAACGTCCCCGCGCGGGGATGGGGACAACCCCAAGCCATCCACGGCATGCACATCTTTCCCCGCAATCTTCCGAGGACGGGCTTCGCCTACATTTCGCGGGGATGGCGTCCCCCAACAAATTCGCTCGGGAACGACGTGAATAGAGCGCGGTTTTCGAATGGGGCGCCTCATTTTCTGATATTGAGTCATACATTTGATAGAAATTGAATGTGTTTGTACATTACCCTACCTTTTTCGGTTAGTGGAGATCGACGGCAGCATTCGCAGTATTACTGCAAAGGCGCGTACATTTGTTGTCAACTTATTCCTTATACAGAAACCCATTACGGAATTCGAAAACATTGCAAAGCCAGCCGCTAATCTGCTAATCGTTTGAGCTAAACTTTTACATTACACTTGGCTGCTATTTTACCCTCTATTTTTTGTAAAATTGTTTTTCGTGCAACTCAAATTACATTCCTCCTGCGTTATTGTCATGTGAGAGCTTCATACAACGAGTGAGATTGTGAAAAATCAAAGAGCAATCATAGAAATGACGCAAAAACTGCAGACACTTCGGAATTCGGTAACAGAATGTGGGAAAAAAACAAATCATTCAAAAATCAGAGCAAATCGCCATCTTGCCATTAATGTTTCTCAAACTCTTATAAACAGTCAGCGTCTGAGCCAAAACTCTCACCCTGCATCATGGAATCTTCTCAAAGGCTAGTTCGCCTATATCAAGCTCATCAATAATATTTGCAAGTATCGGCCTTGAATTGCACGGAACCGCGCTCCAGTAACACATGCGCCCTCCTCCCTTTCACTGTGCGCCCTCTGCGTCTCTGCCACTCTATCATCCCCGGGGGACGAACGTGAGGTGTGCATGCAGTCCGTCCCCGAGCGTCCCCGCGCGGAGATCGTTACCCCTCGTGGGGACGCTCGGGGACGGTTCCCCGCCGGGGAGAGGTATACATACGGCACCTGGGTAAACAATGTGTCCAGGTGTTTCTTTCGGACAAGAAGAAATTTATGTTAGATGGATTTAACGGTTACGCGCACTACTGGAAAGATATCCGCAAGGAGCCACGGTAATTCGCCAAGCGTATTTTCGGTGGAGACAGTCTCACTGTATGATATGGCTTCGATGCAGGCGGTGTGCTCCAAATAGCCTTCGATTTCTCTAGAAGGAATTTTACGGAACACCAGGAGATGTTGCGAACAGAACTGCTACAGTTACCTGCTCGATCCCAGCAAAATGGGCTCACCTTCCAATGGACGATGCCGCCATCTACACGAGTCGTTCCACCAGGACCTGGTTTGAACAGCATGGTGTCTCCGTTATGGCCTCGCCGGCGTGCACACCTGACGTTAAATCAATGGGAAACATCCGAGGAGTCCTGCTTCGCTATATCTAGATATCGTGGAAGTTGGACGCACGAGTCACTGGACCACTTCAAGGGAGCTGTAATCGTTGCCTACTAGGACGTGGAAGTGCTTAGCCGACTGTTGAACTCCATGCCAAAGCAAGTTTTTAAGATCATTTCTAAACAAGGCGGACCGGTAGACTATTGAAATGTCGTTACAAGTGAATTGTTTCGAACAAGAAGACAAATAGCGATTGAATACTGAGTGTTGCTGTAATAATGATAAAAGGACTTTAACAGTTGTATACAGAACAAATCTTATTTCTTGATGGTTTTCTGTAAAATGTTGTTAACGAAGGTTTTTGTGTACGCGGAGTTAAATGGCGATAGTGCCGGTTGATGAAAGTTTGCGGAGACATTGATATCAGAGTTTTGGGTTCGTTGCTATATTTATGATACGCACTGAACTCGTTACTACCTTATTTCCTTTCCACTTCTTCGTTCATTTTTGGATATTAATGGCTCTAAACTTTCGAATAATGCCAAGATATTGACTATGCTTTTTAGTGCATGTGCTTCCTTTGAGCCCGATAAGGACTAGATGACTGCACCAGAACAGAAATTTCTTCAATGAAGTGAATCTCTTTTTGATCAGAATTCCAACTTTTGCAATTTCTTGTTCACCCAGGGGCCGGATTCATCAACGCGGCAGCGCTGGTAGCGCTATCCAGTGGTAGCTCTAAACACGGTAGATTGCTACCCTAACCATCACATTGTGATTCACGAGCGCAATGCTATCTCGTGGGTAGCGCTACCAAGCAGTTACGCCTGAAAGCATTATGTGTGTGGATACGCCGCCGCATTTTACAAACGACGGCTACTGCACATTTCTCGTAATCGCTTTCCGAAACCTTAACCTTTTGAAAACTAACAAAATCTAAAGCATAAAAAAGCAAAAAACCATGAATAAAGCATATCAATAATCGAATCACACGAAGAATTTAGCGGTATGGGAAACGCGGCTACGGTTTTCGGTTTTTTTAAGATTTTTTTTTCAAAAAATTAGAAAAAAAATTTCGATTTTATTAATGTTCTCTGATCTGTAACATATGTAGGATGAATATTGAGAATGAGGATGATATGTATATTAATCGGGAATTTTTTTGGGACGCTCAAATGATTTTGCGTCTCATATGTAACTGGGTTGCGACGTCTCATAAAAGTACCCAAGACATTATTTTACGTAGAAAATGTCAACAACTAGAAACAAAAGAAACAAAAAATCAGCCGTAACAAAAAAGCTAAAAAAATCCGGTAGTGGATCACGGCTGTTCTCTTTCGATGATGTTTTCGATCTGTATTTTTTTCCTAATCTCATCATCATCATCAATCCTTCGCCGCCCTCGTCGTTTGGGTAAATTAAAAGAGTGTTTTGCCTGACAATTAGAAGCTGTGAGAACCCAATTCAAGCACAAAAGGGAGATCATAGATACATATTAGTTTCGTGCAAATATAATTGCGGTTATTATTGAATCATACTTTTTCGCCGAAACGAGCTCTTTTTGCTAAATTTAATGAGGCATTCGAAAGCGCATTTCTTCATCTACAGGCCATAAAACGGCCAAAGTCTCACCGTCGACTGCGTACCACGCGCTGCGCGACCGCACGCGCGTCGGAAGCAGACGAGTTTTGGCCGCCGCGCGGAGGCCGAAACGTCGCGCGGCGGCCGGAACTCGTCGCGCGGCGGCCAAAACTTGGCTGCTTCCAGCGCGCGTGCGGTCGCGCAGCGCGTGGTACGCAGTCGAAGGTGAGACTTTGGCCGTTTTATGGCCTGTATCTTACCCTACCGGTACAATAAAAGCAGAAGAATTCTTGCGGATTTAGGGATTCCGTGTAGTTTTTAACTAAGTTTGGTGTCCTAAAGTCATTCTGTGAAAGAGAAACTGAAAGCAGCAAGAATATTCTCTACTTGGAACACAGATAAAATTTTAATTCAGAACAGATAGAGTTTAATGAGAAAATACAAGAAGTACATATCAGATAGAGAAGCATCAAAATCCACAAAAAATCAACCGTTCAAGAAAAATTATCTATCAAAACACACAATTATTTTTGCTCCAACCAAACCATTCAAAAGTAATCACGCCTTGACGATAAATAACGAGTATTGAGAGGAGGGTGGCGGAGATTGACGATGAAAACACATCTTTACCAAATGAATATAAAAAATGTCGGAAATCCGTTATACAATGGGCTTGAAAACAGCTGTTCAAAGGACGAGCGCGCAAATTCGGCATCAGAGCGCAAAATCTCGCTGGGTAGGACGCCGCTGGTAGGACCCTACCCGAGATTCGCGCAGGGTAGGCTTGGTAGGCTGCTACCGTGGGTAGCAAGTTTCGTGAATCGCGCCATTCGCGCGAATCTCGGCAGAAAGCTACCCTTACCCAGCCTACCAGCGCTAAATTTCGTTGATGAATCCGACCCCAGGTGCTTGGATGCAGCAGCTGGAATTTCCTAAATGCGAAACTCACTCACTATATGGAAAAATTTACGCAAATCTGTTTCGATCGAAGTAAACAAATGATCCATCCAACGTAGCCCAGCAACAGATCTTTGCAACAGAGAGCGGAAAACGGTGCCCAAAGAAACACACATCTTAAACTACAATGCACCTGTGGACGAATCTAACGCTGGTCGCCCAGATCCTGACCTTATAACAAAACCCTTCGTGGCTGCAAAGAAGAAGAAGAAGCAGAGGGAAAACTGCTTTCCGTGGATTCAGTTCAAAAATCACCCTGGGCGGGAGGGGGAGGGCTTGCAGTGAAAAAATTCCTAAAACGCGTAGTGAAAAAAGGAACCTCAGAATGGTGTCTTTCGAGGAGCTAGACCTCTCTCCTTGAGTTCCTAGATACCCGTCTGGATCATAACGGAATAGGCTCCGGCGAGGCGGCAACTGGGGTAGAGATCAAGACCATGCTGAAATTGAATGGCAGAATAGTAATAGCGGAATAGAACTAAATGGGGATTTTCCTTGAAGTTGACTTTTTTGTTCGTAGAAAGTTGCGAGCCGTTCTAGAGGACACCATTTAAACCATTATGCGAACTTCTCTAAGAATCACATAGAAAAATCATTTCTATTTTTGGGAGCACTGATCACGCACTGGGAGGTCCAAATCAACCACAACACGTTTTTAACCAAAACCTTGGCGAACTGAAAAGCCCCTTAACGGTGGAACGCGCTGCGCGTTTAGAGAGAAATTTCCGATTTAGCCGAAAGCATGTATATTACAAGGGAACCACAATAAGTCATAGTGATCATTCTAAATGGAATTTACTTTACTAGAACCATTTTCGGACGAAAAGTCCGAATATGCCCATCGCAGCTGCCTAGACATACTCTAAAAGAGGTTATGAGCGTTTTTTAAAGGCATCGTTCTCGATGAAATTCGTTTTCGAGTTTTCGATGTATAATGGAAGCTCTAGTATACTACACAACAGCCACGTTGAGAAAACCGCGGAAAAGTTACTGAAAACTGCTTTTCCGGACCCCTTTCTCTTCGTTTCCAGACCCAATCCAAACAATCGACGCATGAGAAAGGAACAGTCTATCGCTACGAATCACTGTGTTGACCCATGATCTCCCGATCAAATCCCGTTCGTCTCTCTTTCAGCTGATTTTTAGGGGAGAAAAGATTGACCGATATGTGCAGAAAAGACTGTCATGACATAATCATACGATTTATTTCACCAGCTTCCACTTATTTGTACTATATCACTTGCTGATCAATTACTTTCTTTTCTCATTTGGTGGGCGAACGTAGCAGATGATCGACCCAAAGGCCAACCCTCAAACACAGAAAGACGTTTTCAACTAAACAAAACTCCATTCCGGTTCAATCTTAACCGACTGCAAACTTTGTGAGTGGCCTTATTAAGGTCCACTTGAACGATATAACACAAAAACAAGAATTTGGTTTTCAGCGCGCACGCTGCCTTTAAAGCTTCGAGGCAAGGTAAGGGTACCCCCCATGGAATTTTTAAGGCGTTTACAAAATTTTCTCCGGATTTTGCTAAAAACATGTTTGTAGGGGTAATCTGGGGTGCTGAACACGAATCTCGGGTTCGTTTGTCAAAATTCTGAGCAGGGTTGAGCAGGGTTGCGACTCGGCGCAACGGGGGGTCGTGAAATAATTGGATTTCTTATGAAGATCGGGGGCCTCGTACGATTTGACCGAATTTTAACACAAATTTGAAGTCTTTCCATTTTTTACCCTCTAAAAGCTTGGGGAGATTTTCATCTCGGGAGGGGGATCGTAAAAATTATGGAAAGTTTTTAAACATTTTGGTTAACGGGGAGGGGGGTCGTAGCGCCGCCAGAAAATGGCGCAACGGCCTGCTCAACCCTGATTCTGAGGTTTACTATAGGCTACGGTATGTACCATGCTATTTATGACGCAAAAGCTACCTTAAGAGATCGAAAATCGACAAATGGACATCGAATTCGTATTCAGCACGCCAAACAGCCCCCACATAGAAACTTTGAGACAAATCTGAGACTTTGGCCAAACCACCATATACCCACCGTAATCTACCGTAAGCTGTCAAAAATCGATAAACTGACATCAGATTCGTGTTGAGCACATAAAGTAGCCCCTTAAGTAACGATTTGAGCCTCATCTGTCGTCATATTCCGGAAATCGTCAGAAGTCGATTTTGCCTTCAATTTTTTTTGCTGGTGGGAGGCTTTGAACAAATTTAGTCGAAAACTTTGGTGGAAAAAACGACAAATAAACCTCGGATTCGTGATCAGCGCCCCGAATAACCCCTCTGAGAGAATTTTAAGTCAAAACTGGAATATTTTCCTACAACGCTTTGTACCCCGTAATTGATATAATTGAACGCTGAACCGAAAATCCGTACAAGTCCAAAACGCTATCAGCCTTCTCATAGTCCACAAAATGTGCTTTCACTCAAACTTGCAGGGAGGGGGGGGGGGTTGTTATGAGCCCCGAACACGATTATGAGGTCCGTTTTCGAATTTTCGAAAGATTACTGCTCTGTTAGGAGGGTACAGTACGCTCGAAAATCAGAAAAAAATTGCCTATAACTTTTTTCAGAGTGATTCTAGGCAGCTGCGAAGGGCATATTCGGACCATATGTCAACAAATGATTCTACAAAACCACAGCTCAATCGGAGTGGGCAGTTTGACTAATAGTAGTTTCCTTGTCAGTACTGAAGATTACCACTGAATTACAGCATATATTTCGCGAAAACGCAGGCTCTGGTCCAAGTGGAAGTCAGTGTTGGATACAAAAGAATTTGCGCTTTCGATCGGTATAACGCACTTGGCCTAAGGACCAACGCTGGAAGGTTCAAAAATCGTCGAAATCATTAGGGGGAACTTTCGCATCAATCTAATATGAGTCTGGTGGAGGTGTCCTTTTGAAAGAACAATCGAATATTTCACAGCCGATATAAAAGAGGGTAAATCAGAAGGCGATAAATTTTAAGCAGCTAAGGTATAATATACCTTAATATATTCACGCAAAAACTGAAAAAAGGGAAACCAGCGACTCCCGCAAAGAATGTAACAAAACTGGGCACAATGGCCAAAAATATACACACCTGCACATGCGGTGCCCCGACATCCTCGGAAGTTTGTGTTTCAACAGCTGTTGCGGTGAGCCCCGCCGGTGTCGACCTGATCACGACCAGCCGGAAAATCCTCAGAGTGAAACCAACACCTGTAGACCAAAGAATGACAACGGTGAGAATCTCATTTTTAGCATATCAACCCCTTCCCTTCAATCGATTGCAGGAAAGGGGTTGAGCTTCACAAATCACATCTGAAAACACCCAGCACGAACAGGTCCGAGGGAGTCCGACCCCTCCGCAGTTACGACCCCTTAAGCGATGGATATCGATAGAAATTCTAAACCCTCCAAGCTTTTCGCTTCTCTTGAATAATACATTGGACTCAAATAATTCATTTTCAGGTATCCCTCCAAGTAACCAGGGTGGAGGAAGCCGTTGCGCAAATTTTCGGCGTAGCTACGACCCCCCCTTACTAGGGAACGCTTTAAACCTCCCGTGGAGATTTAGAAAACCATGTTATCGTTGATGTAGGTCTGTGACAGTAAATAAACGATCCACGCTTGAAATTCCCTAAATGGCTGCGGGGATTCCAAAAATGGCATTTTAATTGCTTCACAAAAATGTAAGGGTACTCATGAGGGAATTTTTCGGGCGCGCAGAAAAAACACTTTCGGATTCGGCTCAAAACTTCCATCTGGGTGTTATTAAAGGCATCGTGCGCGCTGAAAACCAATTTCCATTTTTCATGCTCAATTTCATGAATGAGCCCGGTGGACCACGTCGGCGAAGTTTCGCGCTTCAAAAACATATGATTCTTAAGTTGGAGTGGTTCAAAATGACGATCCGCCACCAGTTTTCACCAACCATCTAGCACAAGGAACAGAAGCGCCACCACAGGCGCAGATGAATCAGCATTTGAAATTTTTAATTCGGTAATTTCTCACATCCAAACTTGCCCAATGGATA
Source organism: Aplectana chamaeleonis (assembly GCA_029168955.1). Lineage (NCBI taxonomy): Eukaryota > Metazoa > Nematoda > Chromadorea > Rhabditida > Cosmocercidae > Aplectana > Aplectana chamaeleonis. The sequence continues at coordinate 398,790 of JAPDOI010000321.1, forward strand.
CTTCTTTTTTCAGAATAAGTTCCAGTGAAGGAAAGGCAAGGGAAATTCACCCACTTAATAAGTTTGAAGCAAAAAACACTTCCGACGTTTGCGAAAAAAACTTCCGACGCATTGCACCAGACACACCGAAATTGACGGAGGGGCGGGAAGAGAATAATTCGAGACGTTTTGAAACGAGTTTTTTCGCGAAAGTTGATGGTTTTGTGGAGCCTTTCCACTCTTATTCTAAATGTCAGAGAAGTGCCTTCGCAAAAACATGAAAAAATGAGATACGGTTTTCTGCGCGTACGATGCCTTTAAGGGCGCTGAACCAGAAATTGGGTTCTATTCCTCACCATACTCAGAGCTACTGTACGTAACGGTAGGCACAATGCCTTTTAACTGGCATTACTTATCTTAAAATCAAAAAATAGACCTCAAATTCTGGTTCAGTGTCCTATATACCACCCACAGTCAAATTTTGAGTCAAATCTGAGACTGACCGAACTACCGTATACCCACCGTAACCTACCGTGATTCATCGAAAATCGATAAACGGGTGGGAGATTCTTGTTATGCAGCCCAAACAACCCCTATTTACACGTTTTGATGCGATTTAATCGTAGCATTCTCAAAATCGTGAAAAGTCGCGTTTGGCCGGCAAAAATTTTCCCATCTCGAAGCTTCGGACCAAATCAGATGGGATTTTTAAAATATTGACAAACGGACCTCACATTCGTAGCCAGCACCCAAAACTACCCCCAAAACATGTTTTGAGCTCAACCCGAGACAATTTTTTGAACGCCCCAAAATTGTCATTCGTGTACCCCTTTTCTCTTGGCAGAGCTACGGAAATGCCCACTTTTGAAAATCTCCTGTAAATCTCTGAGGCATTTAGCCGATTATGAGTATGGAATATTGGAGCAGTGCCCTCCCCTTGAAACATACTTGAGTTGCATCTCGAAACTCCATCTTATGTGTGCAACCCTCCCTTGTTAGTGACCAAAATAAAAAAATAGCAAAATTTTTGCGATTACCCCTGGACAAATAGACATAAATTTGTATTCAGCACACCAAATAGCCCCTGCATAAAGAACACAGCTGTTCTCGCGCTGTAATATTACTCTCAATTTCTACCCCAATTTAGCTTACCATATGGTTCGGAGCAAATTCCTCTTTCACCAAAAATTTCACGGGCTCCCTCCTAATCTTTTCTAAATTCCAAAATTTTTACAACCCCTGCTGCGCTGAGTCGCAACCCTGCTCAGCCCTGCAAATAACTGGCCCGAAATTCTGGCGACCAAAAAATCTGTTTTAGATCCAACCGGAAATGACTCACAAAAAAAATCAAAAATAAATCGTAATCTGGTCCACAAATTAAAGCTCAGGTAGGGCACAGAGACGGCTGAAGACTAACAACAAGTTGAGAATTAATGATGTTTCGCACTTTATAGTTCCACATGTTATTTCTGCAATATTTAAGACTCGCTAAATCTCCCAGAATTAGGAACATGTTCCTGAGCGATCCTGATTCTTCTGGAAACGAAATGCGGCACAGCAAGGAAGCTGTCTGCTCAAATGTTCGGCGGGTGGGTCAACCTGCTTCCAATTCGACCCTAACCACGCAGGGTCAAGCAAGCCGTGTGTAGGACCTTAACAGAGCTACGATCCCCTCTTTGATGACCTAAAATATCGAGGATGCTTGCAATCCCCTCCTCGAATTAGCGTTTTGGGCCGGATTATTGACGATCACCCCCAGAAAATTCCAATTTGGTCTAAAATTTTTACGACCCCTCACGGCTGAATGAAAAATTGCGCAACCGCGTTTGACCCTGTAACCACGAATGAGATCAGAGCTGAATTGTCGACCTGCATCACAGAAGACGATCTGAGGAGAAATCCGCAGGAACTAAAACCTCATTCGTCATCAACTCCGACCTGCTTTATGCCTCACTAACTCTTACGAACAGGTTACGGCGCGGAGAGTGGGTATCCATTCAGGAGGGGGGGGGGGAGCTGCGCAAGGGTAGAGGGGGGTCTGAGCTCAGCTGGGAAACCAAGTGAACCATTTTCGATGGGCGTATATACTCTCTAAATCAATTTTTTTGCGAACGAGTTAGATTATACCGTAGAATTTACATGAAATCTTCCTCGTCCAGGATCTAATTCACTGTTAGTGCCTTGTTTTTTTTCAAATGGCTCCTCTTCTTTAAATTTTACATCTTTTAGAATAAATTATTCCTATTTTTTGAATTTCCACAACAAAAAACACCAAATAACGCATATGGGAGGGGGATCTGAGTAATTCGCAAAAATTTTGCTCCTGAAGGAGTGAGAGGTCCAAGTAAAATAGGCCTTTTCCACACCTCGTGCTGTACCCTGCTTACGAAGCAAAACTAAAACAGTTCGTGAGGGCTTTTTTTATTGAAAACTCAACGTTAGGAAAAACTTTTTCGATGAAAAGGTTCATATTACGCATCTTCGGCGGAGCTTCGACCCCCCTGCAGAAAGAAATTTTGGAAACTTTTGAAAGATTTTTACGATCCCCCTCTCGAGATGAAAATTTGCTTTAGCTTTTTTGAGCAGCTGATTTGAGAAAAAATCCAACATGCGGCTATAAAAGACAATTTTCTTGTTCCTACCTCATTTTACGTTACAGAATGGCTTAGAGAATTCCTTTTAAGAAATTACAAGTAAATCCCCCAGATTTTTTTTCGAAAAAAAAATCGAAAATTTTTTCGACCCTCCGTTGCGTTGAGTCGCAACCCTGCTGTGAACCGGCCGACAAAAACGTGGCCTGAGGAAATAATGTAACAGGTTTGAACGGGGTAATATCTTAGGACTGCTGATATGCGAGATATGTGGTCGATCCCTAGCGTAAATGAACTGTGAAAACCTCAGTGCAGCAATCATGAAGTCGTGAGCGATGTCGATATTCTACGAAGGCTAATGCCAAGGTCCAACAGGTCGTTGTCGGACCGACCACAGCGCCCTTGATGATCAGAATTTAAAAAGAAACGGAACCCTTCCCCATTTATTTTTGGGGCCAAACTCGTACGATCTCCACACCACAATTTCTTAATTGGGCCTAAATTTTACGATGCCCCTTACGATCCGTTATTTAGCGACGCAGCCCCGCTTGATCCTGACTAATGAAATTGGTGCCAAACCTCATTTTTGTAGATTCCGGGAATGAAGGACTGGCTCGCAACTGAGTTTTCGCTATACATTCGATTTCGAAAAAAAAACTATTGAAGTTTGAATGAGAGGCACGAGAACAGAGAAGGCCTATTTTAGGGTGTATCACCAAAAAATACCTGATTTTTTCTCATTTGTGGCACTGAAACGCTGGATACTGTTTTTTTTATCAAGGTCGAGCGGGTTGCGAAATTTCGCAGCGGGGATGGGGGGATCGCAGAAATTTTAACCTGAAAACGAAGGTTAGGGGGAAATCGCGATAATTTCGGTCCAAAAATAAAAATTTCGTGAGGATATCTCGAAAATTCTCGAAATTTTTGGTCACCAAAGGAAAGGATCGTAGCATTACTAAGGTTTTAGACGCTTAGCCCGACTACTGAACAAATTTTCTACGTCTAACCGTTTTAATGAACAAATACAATCTGCCTAGAAATCGCGCCTGGGGGGGATCGCAAAAATGTAGGATTTAAAGTTCGATGGTGGGTGTCGCTTCGATCTTGATAAATTACGCAACGCCCTACTTGACCCTGGTTTTATAGCAAGACAAGTTCAGTGGCAATCATGAATTCTGCACCGAATTCGTTCCAGACAGATACCGCAGATTAGGGGAATGAGTCTGAACTTTTGAGACGCACTTCACACTTTAACAGCACAGTCCAACTTTAGGGGTAATTTTCGATATTTCATCCAGGGCGCGGCCAGAAAAACCCTGCCAAACGAGGAATCTTAGTTAATTCGTACAAGGGAGAAACTACGGGGAGAAAACCGGCCCCACCTACAATACCCCGAAAGCCAAACCACGCACATCACCCCCGAAAGGAATCCAGGAGGTCTACTATTGCTCACGTTCCCGTGGAGCATCGCAGCACATACCATTTTTTTCTGTTTGCGAGGACAGATTTAAAGACACAGGTACACCCTCAGGCATGAATTTTGTGATTTTTATTTGTTTGTGTAGTAGACTCCTGTATAACAAGTGCCAAGTGCGAGATCCCAATCCCTCCCAATAAGCGAGATATAAGTCACCACCACAGGCCCGACCCCCTTCCTGATTTTCGACCTCGATATTGGAGGCATTGATGGATGAATCCCTACGAGCCCTCGGTCTTCGGTCTATTACCAATCTTTGCCCTTCTCCTGGCTTGCTCTCGTGCAGCGATTACGAATGAAAAGAAATACAAGCCTAAGACAACTCGTCCACCAATTTTCCGCTCTCAAATGGTAGGCTTTTTCTAGAAGCCATAACTCCTTTCGTAGGGGTTCTTGAACGATTTCAATGATACCACTGTTCTGGGCGTGTGATTTTCTCCAATATAGGCATAAAACAGAAAAATAGTGTCCTGGGTGTTCTGTACCTTCAAGGGGCGGAACGATTACAATTGTTTTGAGGTGTTGGGGACGGGGTCGACTTTTCCCCTGTAGTTTCTCACTTATGTGAGCGAACCGAGATTTCGCGCTTACAATTAGCAGGATTGCTAAACACTGCCGGTGGACAATACTACCAAAGTTTACCCCCGAGGTCGGACTATGACATTAAAGAGCGGCATGGTCGATATATTGATTTAGGATTTCTGGGAATTACACGCTCACATACTAGGGGCAAACAGGGATAAGCTGCAACACTATGGGTGGTGGGGAAGAATCCTGAGAAATAGGGCCGAAATGAAATTTCAGCAAATGATTTGTGAAAAATTTGTGTTTTCTTTCGCCGAGTAAAGGAGTAGTAGCTCCACCGGGGACCGACACAACGGCCCGCTTTATCCAGCTTCCGTACGCACACCAAAACTCAGAACCTTTGAGCAGCGACTTCCGGAGTACAGTTACGAAGCCTCAGGAGCGAAAATTATTTTGGCACTGGAGCGCGCTCTCCACCCGTCCCCTTAATCGTTGCAGGTTTTGTTATGCCAGCCGCGATCTGCACATGCATGAATAATGTTTTTGGGAGAGTGGCAAATCTTTAAATCAAAAAAAAATACCTCGATTTTGTACTAAGGATTGAAAATCCAGGTGGGCGAAATCTCGCATGCGTTCTTAATTTCTCACACTACGGGGTTCCAACCCCTGGCCCAAAATTCGGGAAACCTCCGCACAAATGTGAACTTAATACCAAGTCCAGCTCATCGCAAGCGCGACTGTGTATGCGACACTCAAAAGCCATTCTCGTTAACGCATACTGATACAACAAAATGACGTATGTAGAAGCTTCATAGAAATGCCTGGGGCTACTTCCCCGGAACGTTGGAGAGCAAAATGCATTTGGCCTAAATAAGCGTACATACTGGAGAGGTAAGCCAAAAACGAATTCGCATCGACATCAAAATTTTCCACTATTGGTAATTTTATAAAGTTTGATGCGTGTGCCAAACGTTTTACAAAGTGCTCCAAGGGGTTGAAACTCCGCGTGTAGCAAATTTTGACGTGCGTACGAAATTTTGTCTCCCCCCCTCTATTATGCGTATTTCAACGTACTTCAAACTGCCACACCAGAGAACTCACACTTGTCCCGCAATTATAACCCCTCAAAACTTCGCAACAAGCCGGGGTCCCCCTACCCTTTCCCAATCAAAAAAGCGAGTTGCCAGTAGGATTGACAATCCCCACAAAGTCGGATTTACAGCTCTCCTTATTTTGCATATTTTGAGTTACCCAATAACGCGGCGGGTGTGAGTTCTCATAGAATCCACCAAAGGGTGTGGCAGTACCAGCTCGTATATCTCACAACATACGATAACTATGACAATTTTGTAAATGAGAAGTGTTTATCAGTGTTGTATTCAGTGTTCTTGGTTGAACTGATTTTCCTCGGTAGCGTCGGAACTCGTCCACGCCATCATTTTCACACCCAACAAACTTTGCACCAACACGGGGTTTCCCTCCCCTTACGAAATCAGGAGAGCTATGGGCCCTAAGAAGTATATCCTACCCACAAAGTCACATTTCCAATTTGAGTTCAGCCCCAAGTTTCAGAGCTCAGAAAATGGCGGCCTCTTAGGAGCTCAAACGTAATTATTTCCTTCACGGCGTTTCCACAGACAATTCACATTTGGCAAAATAAATGGCCTTTGTCGTCCAGTAGACCTATTACCTCCGAACTGATCTTTCCTTCAACACGAGCATGCATTTTCTGGAGACTGCAATGCTTCTGTCGTCCATCTTCTAATTGATAAAAACGGCGCGATACTTATCGAGAAATTCACACGGGTAGAAAAACGCAATCCAATGCTGAAATATTTTTCGCTTCCGAAGCTCCGTAACTGTACTGCGCCCAGCGGTTATCCAATACCGAGCGACCAATCGCTGCCCGTCCGAAATGGTGAATCGGGTCGCGCCGAAAATTGCACATTATACACTAATCGTCCGTGGCTGCACATTCACGCGCAAATTTGCTGCAACGGAAAGGCAATTTTCGCCATCCGGGTGGCTGGTAACAATCGAGAGGTTTGCGGGTCGTCCGGAGCAGGATTTGGCCCCGATTTTTGAGTGTCCGGGTCACCCGAAACGAAGTTTCAGCACCGGAAAGGCCGAAACGAAGTTCTGAGTGATCCTCTGGAAACTAGAGCAGCGAATTTTGACATGCTAGGTTGAGATCAGGACAGAATCATTGCCGTAATGACCCCTTCGACCAGGAGTCTGCATAGTCTACCTATACGCGCGCCCTTAAAACCAATGACCACACCCATCCATCAAAGATCAACGGGCGATTCGCCCAAAAAGGTCAAGAAAACGAAGTAGCCCCTTGCTCCTACAAAAAAGGTGTCGGACCCTAGACAAGAAGGGGAAGTACACGCGAGGAAATGAATAAAATAGTAAAACGAAGATGAAATTGAAGAAATAACAATAATTTAAGACATACCTAAATAATCCTGAGAGGAATAACAAGCGAGCAGAGGCGTCCACAGCTGTAGATCCGCCATTGGCGAGCAACCTCTGGCCAACATGTAAGCTTCGGGAGCGCGTTTTTCGCCTTCTGCATAGTAGCAATAGGCAGGTACCTGTCTATTACCCAGCTAATCTCGATCTGCCTTTGGACAGCAACAGGGGACTTCACTGAAAATTCCGAAATTTCACTTCGAACATATATTCTCGAAAAACAACAGTAAATCATAAAGTTCTTCATCCGAACAAGAAAATAGGGGAAGTTGAATGAAAGACTATTTCAAGAAAAACGTTAATTTCGGGAGGTACATGTGATGTTTCTTTCTCAAGAGTACGATTTTAAACACATCCAAACACATAACGAGGTAGTCTATGAAAAAATCAAAAAAGAAATGTTTTGAGGGAACGATCTTTTTCGAATTTTCAATCCTGGGGTGTGGTGAGAAGAGGAGTCGCATATTCAAGATTTCGAGACAACGGCCCACTTGATCATGATTTTAGGGGTATGGCATACTTTTGCGACACACGGTCGCGTCGCTCTGCACAGCGACAGCGACCGCCTCCCACCCTTTAAATATGTCGCTGCCGCACGGCGCTGCACAGCGACAGTGGTAGCGGCAGGCTATGGCACATTTGCAGTATGTCAGCCCTCCGCGACACGTCGCTGCGACCCACACGCGACATCTGTTCCTACGAAGGCAATTGCCTTTGCTCCGATGCAGGTCCCGCAGCGATTTATGTTAGATTGCATGCCTGTCGCTCATTACAGCGACAAAGTATACCATTTCCCTTGGGCAACCGAATGCCTCCGTTTCACAGCGATGGACCTCACATTGAGGTCCAGAAGGCGCAAAGAGTCACCTAGACCCGAATGAATGAAATTTATATACAAAATCGAGCAGTAAGAGGCCCCAAAAGTAGGAAAAGCTGTGCTATCAGGAAAGAAACAAGAATGTATTAACTCGAGGTGTGGTTGGAAAGGAAAACAATTTAGCTTGAGAAGGTGTAAAACATACAACACCTTCTCTAACCTTTACTAGATGGAAAACTGCAACTAGGTGTTCCAAAGTCTCAAAATTCCCAAAAAAAACGATTCCCAGGAACTTAACCCAGGTTCAATCTTCAAGCCATACTTTAGAATTGGATTATTTACAAGTTTTGAACTCTCGCACATTCCTATATACATAAATTTCTAGAATAAAATTTCGGGGGAAAACGGCTGAATTAAAGGGACGGCGGAAAGTGCTTCGAAATTGTTGAAATTAGTGCAAACACGAAAAGAGGTACCTTTACCAGATGGAAAACTGCTACTAGGTGTTCCAAAGTCTCAAAATTCCCAAAAAAAACGATTCCCAGGAACTTAACCCAGGTTCAATCGTCAAGCCATACTTTAGAATTGGATTATTTACAAGTTTTGAACTCTCGCACATTCCTATATACATAAATTTCTAGAATAAAATTTCGGGGGAAAACGGCTGAATTAAAGGGACGGCGGAAAGTGCTTCGAAATTGTTGAAATTAGTGCAAACACGAAAAGAGGTACCTTTACCAGATGGAAAACTGCTACTAGGTGTTCCAAAGTCTCAAAATTCCCAAAAAAAACGATTCCCAGGAACTTAACCCAGGTTCAATCGTCAAGCCATACTTTAGAATTGGATTATTTACAAGTTTTGAACTCTCGCACATTTCTATATACATAAATTTCTAGAATACAATTTCGGGGGAAAACGGCCGAATTAAAGGGACGGCGGAAAGTGCTTCGAAATTGTTGAAATTAGTGCAAACACGAAAAGAGGGTTTTCAAACACTAGAAAGCCCTTCAACATCATAGAAACAGGGGTCAAGTTAGCTGAAAAGTGTACCAAAGTTTTAAGTCGGAAAAAAACGAGCAAGAGGAATTGCGGATGGATTCAACGTGGTACAAGTGTAAACGTTTTTATGCTAATAAGCCCCAAAACACGAAATTAAGATTCTGAACAAATTTCACATCAACATCATGAAAAACATATGACCCCACGAAAACATCAACAAAATCACTAATAAAGGATATTGAGATAAAAACCTCGGCGACCCCACAGCGAAAACTACAGTAATACCTGCGATTGGAGCACGGTACAGACAAATTGAATGAGGTGAGAGATACAAAGGAGTACATATTGTTTAGGGGAGTGGTCCTTTTCAGCAGTTTAAGCTTTAGAAAATATACCTCCGGTATGAGATCAGAATTGTGGACACGGAGCATATGCATTGCTCGATTCAGCTGTGATCAGTTGATTAGCTGCGTGGAGCAGTGAAAAAGTGCATATACCGTCCACTTCTTGGTTTGAAAGGTAGAAAAAAGTGTTTTTCGCCAATGGCTGAGGGGGAGGCTTCTGAACACGAGACTGAGCCCCGTTTCTTGGAGGAGCGGCCATTGCTCACCCGTGCGCGCTGTGTCGGGGTCAGAGACCGTCGCGCGCGGCGACGCGACATCCTCGCACTTGAATGAAATCAAATGAATTGTCTTTTCCTGGATAATTGTGTTCAATCCATGTCGCTAACGATAGGCGTTTTCTCATATGAAGTATTAAATACTCTTCCATGGATACTGTGTTTTCCGGGTTCACCGCGCGCGCGGCACTCACCAGACCGTGACGCGTACGCACACACATGAGCAATGTCATGGAGCCCTAATACGTCTCAATAACACTTTTCGCCGTTGCTCATCGATTGCACGTCTCCTTCAATAACTTGTGATTTCAATCGATGAACTAAGAACAATTCAAATTAAAATCAACAAGAGGCCTTCGATTTAAAAGCAGCAAGAGGTCTTCTACGCCTTCGGACCCTCGAGGATCAAAAAAGCAGTTCTTGAAATACTTTCGGCTCATCGCCGCCCTTGAGTGCAGTGTTCACGCTTCGAGTTTTCGTCAGAAATCGAATGCGCCGGAATCCATTGCGTCACTAGTAGCGCAAGAACGGCTAAAAACGAGCCATTAATAGATCCTCAAACCTGTATGACCTATGCCCTACCCGCCCCTTTCCTTGTCTGCCGTTGAGGGAGTGGGCGGAACGGACATAAAGTTCGGGAACTGTGTAGGTCCATCTATGACTTTCTAGCCGTTGTTCTTTATTGTTGTAATTGTAGAGATGGGGAAGTAGGCGACGTAGGCGGTGAATTCTTTTGCAAATCTTATCTTAGTAATGATCTTTTCAGTCGTCTTAATTTTGAGTTTCCCAGCGCCCCGCTCCCCCTTTTGTTTTCAGATGCCAGTCGTCGGGCCGTATATAAACTGGCATGGGGCCAGCGAGGACACACTCCCGCACGCCGGACCTGCCACCAGCTGGAGCAGCCGATGGTCAACTACCCGTCGACCGTACCTGATCCCTCGTCAGAGCCCAGGAGATGTCGCGTCTGAACCTGTGGGTGCACCTGATGATTTGAATCCGCCAATAAACGTATTTGTGATTACTGTGAGGCTAGCCAGAGGCACTTTCCCCGTCTAGAATACGGGTTATTACTCAATGGACCCCGGTACGATTTCCGGTGAAAACTCGAGGTCGGCGTCTATCGTGGATTTTGCCTTTAATGCAACAGAACACCCAGGAAATTCTTTTTCAGTTTTTATGCGAGTTTTGGAGAGAGTCACACGCTGATCACAGGGTTATCTCTGAAATCGTGCAAGACCCCTTATGGACAGAGTTATGGCTCCTTGAAGGCAGCATACACGCTCGCAAACATGGTCGAGATATCAGCATAAATGGGTTCGCACGGCTCCCACCATGTTGTAAACGGAGTTTGAAGCGCTGAAAACCATCCAGGATGACAACATTTGACCATCCCTGTCACGCACGCCCGTATTTTCACACCCCTTCGACTAACAGAATGAAAAGTTAAACTTGAGAAAACATGTGATAATTGAGAGTGATAGCACTATCAAAAGGGAGTGCACGAGAGAAACAGCTCGATTTACCTGGATATTACATGTTTGTGCACCGATAAAATCTTCCATTTTCAAAAGCCAGCCGGAGTAGAGCGGCATTCTCGAAAGTGGACGAGAGTTAATCGGTATGCAGACATGTTATATTCAGGTAAATGGAGCTGTTTCTTTCGTGCACTCCCTTTTGATAGTGCTATCACTCTCAATTATCACATGTTTTCTCAAGTTTAACTTTTCATTCTGTTACTCGAAGGGGTGTGGAAATACGGGCGTGCGAGACATGATTGCTAAAATATTGTCATCCTGGATGGTTATCAGCGCTTCAAACGTTGTTCACGACATGGTAGGGGCCGTGCGGGCCTACTTATGCTGGTATCTCTACCATGTTTGCGAGCGTGTGTGCTGCCTTGAAAGAAGTCTATATTTCGAGGGTGAAAAATTGGTGGACGAGTTGTCTCAGGCCTGTATTTCTCTTCATTCGCAATCGTTGCGCGAGAGAGAGCCAGGATATGGAGACAGTCCGACAATGGACTGAAGAACGACGACTTGTTGAGAATTCATCCATCCATCTAGCCGCTATCGAGTTCGGAAATATGGTAGAGGGTATGGTCCGTAGTGGTGAGCGAAGGGGGTCGGGCCTGTGGTGGTCGCTTATATCTCGCTTATTTGGAGGAACCAAGATCTCGCCCTTGGCACGTATTATATAGGTGGGGTCTATAGCGCAATGAAACAAAAATCACAAAATTCATGTTTGGGGGTGTACTGTGCCTTTAAAGGGCAGTGTGCGTGCAGAAAACCCTATCATAATTCCTATTGTTTTGAACAGGTGCATACGTCCACTCAGGAGAGGAGTATATATGGCATAAAAACACCACCATAACATTGTTTTAGAAACTATTTTAGCAACCATTAAAAAAAAATCTTCTATAGAGCGTTAAATTAGTGCCAAGTCTCTTTTCTGTCATAGTTTTTTATGGGAAGGGGCACAATTTAAAGGCCCCCAACTTCGGACGTCTTCATCAACCGTATTTTCTTCCGTTTTCGGGTTCGAAAACCCGGAAACGGAGCGGAACGGTCCTAAAAATACCGGAAATACGGTAACGGAACAGCTCCGCACAGCCCTGGCTCAATGTCCTCCACCTACAGTAACCTGCAGTTACCCTTCAGAGGTCTGAAGGTCCGCTCCGGGGTTGCGGACAACCGCTGATGCAAGCACGCAACCCGACGATAATCGTTCCAAGCCCTCATCGTCTCAGGTTGTCCGCAACTGTGGACCGTAATTTCACTACGGTATGGGCAGTTCAAGATTCACAACACGCCAAATAAGGTAAAGGCAAGTAAAAATCGACTTATGAAGGTTGAAAAATGAAGAGGCGTGATCCGAATATTGCACTTTTGGAGCCAACCAAATGGATGTATATATAATTCCAGCAATGGGCTTTCCGAATGAAGGACTCTCTCGAATCACGTGTTTTTAGCAGTCCAGATTCAAAAACGAGTTTTCGAACATTACTTTTTCAAAATCCTTAAAAGGCTTGCTCTTTTTCGCTTTTTCTTTTTTTTTGGCTAAGTTTAAATTTTTTGATCAGCTAATACAATTTAGAGGAAGCTTCTCTAATCGATTCCAATCAGTATTTGAGTGACTACTCGAAAAATTATTCTTCGATTAATTTTCCGATTATGATATCGAGTTTTCAGAAAAAAAGACTTGGGTTCCCGTTAAGTTTCGGAAAAAAGCTCTAGAAAGATTAAGAAAATTCATGATTTATAATATCAATATCTAAAATTGGCCAAACAATTGAGAAATTAAGTGTACTGTTTTCTTCTTGAATAAACCCTATTAATCGAAAAATCAAATAATCCAAATTCCAAATAAAGCAAATACCTCGAAAGCAGAGGAATTTTTTTACCCCAGATGTACCACATATACTCGAAAAAAATCGAGTAATGCGAAATCCTTATTGAGACGAAATGTACACAATCGCTCGTAAGATCTGGTAAAAAGGGGCGCGCAGCACGCGTTCTTGGGTCTTCAGTGTCCTTCCTCAATAACTTCCTTCAAATCGATTTGTTTTCAGATATAAAAAATGATTAAAGATCCTGGTGAGAAGATCTATCCAATTATTCATTGACTGTTTAGGTTTGGGTTCAGACAAAAAAGGTTGGGGTGAAGTTTTTGTACGCCAAACAGTATTCAAAGGAAATATGTATGCGGCTGCAGGCTTTGGGGACCATCTAACTATCAGAAAACACATTTCAAACATTTTTGTTCCAATCTGAACCCTAGCAGCATTATATTGTTAATTAGCCTCCATCACCCGGATTCTAAATTATTTCCCCAGATTTGAAAAAAAAAGTTGACATGTATGGGAGCTATCAGAAAAGGACGCTCCCTGACCAAATCTCCTGAACCGTAGTTTAATTTTCGAAAAAAAGTTAAAGTAAGAGTTCTTTAATAAATTGAAAAATTCGGATTTCTCAACACCATTCGAAAACTTATCAGACTCAGTTTGCAAGTCTGAAATACTACGCTTGTTTCGGTAAATATATGTCCGAACAATTCACAAGAAGCGATAAGCAATTGAACTTTATGGAACATCACATTTAGAGCAATCGATGTCACTGTTTATTGGCCTCACGTCCTCATCCAACCCCACCTGGAATGCTCGATCATTCTTCGCTCGGAAAAGTTGCGTAGTGTAAATATTTTTCCTCATTGCGCTTTTCACTCGAATAATCTGTTGGCTCAGCTGAATTCCTTGACACTTAACCTCATTCTTTGAAATTTATCGATACGTTTCAATCACGCTGAAGTCATGAAAAGCATAAAATATTCCTGAGTTCCCATTTTATCTGAAAGGCACACTACAACTTTAGATGTAAGTTTTGTTGTATTTGTAATGTAAGTACGTCAGAAAAGTGAACCTATCGCTCGCTATAGTCAGCGTGCATCGTTACTTGTTTATCCTGTTTGAGATTATGACCGTGAATTCTGTGCTAGAAATACTCAATCAAAGCGAAATATAAGCAACACTAGTCCGTCTTCTCTGTTTTTGGTGTATCCTAATTGCGCCTAAAATAAAAAAAGAGGATTGGGCTCTCATTTAGACCTTGTGCTAGGCCCACTTCATCGTCGAAAGCCTATCAATGGCGAGGCAGGCGTTTGCCAATGTTGGTGGGATACCAAATTGTTCAACAAGTTTTGTCGCTCGATAAGAAAAACACAGTTTAATGATTCAAAATACACTTTATTATTCAGTATAATCTCCCTGAACATTAATACACTTGCACCAACAATCCTCCAATCTGTGGATCCGATCCCTGAAGTGAGAATCCGGAAGATCTGCAAAATACGCTTCAACAGCCGTTGTGACCTCTTCATTTGATGAAAAACGCTTGCCACGCATAAATTTTTTGAGTTCTGGAAAGAAATGGTAGTTTTTGGGAGCCTAAAAAATCAATAAAAAAAAGAGCATTCACCGTATTCACCAAAAAAAAGTCTGGTGAATGCGGTGGATGCTCCAACAATTCGAACTTTAATTCATGCTGTCAACTTATAGATACCCTGAATGATTTTATAACAAGATCGACATACTAATTTTTGAAAAAAAATTCAATTTACTTATGGATTTTAGCCATTGTCAAAATGCTCTTGTGACACGGTGCATTTTCCTGATGAAAAAGGATTTTTTTCTCCTGCAAACCGGGTCTTTTTCACAATTTTTTTTCTTCAACTGGCCCAAAAAGTTGCAATAATATTCAGAAATAATTTTTTTACCAGTTTGCAGGTAATCCACAAACAAAATTCCCTTCGCGTCCCAAAAAACTAATGCCAGAACCTTCTTGGCCGATTTCCGGACACGAACTCGTCTCGATGCCGAACAACCAGGTTCTCACCATTCTTTAGCCTCTTGTTTTGATTCAGGATCATGGTGATAGACCCAACTCTCATCCATAGTGATGAGTCGAAGCACAAAATCCACTTTATTCCTTTTAAAACGCTCCAAATGATGCTGAGAAAGTCGCATTCGAATGTGTTTTTGTTCAATTGTTAGCGATTGAGTTATACACAAAAGTCGAAAAGGAGGCCTGTTTTCAAGGCTCAAATCACACCGTCACATCTACAGCCGTCAAACCGGCCGTAATGGGCTCAAAATAGTCGGATCGACCTAGGACTCGGCCGACAGCTTTTCTCGATGGTCCTTTTAAAAAAACACAGCAGCAGCTCGATTCAGGCAAATTATTTTTTCGACCTTTCCTGATGTTGAAGTACAGACAGCGGTTTTTTGATTTTTCAGCGCCCCGAAAGACACATTCATAGTCGACTGCTTCGCTTCTGGAAGGACTAACCGAGTAGTTTACTTACTTATCTACATGAAAAAGCTCAAAAAATTGATCTAGAGGCCTTTATCGCAAAAATCACACGGTGTGATGAGGCCTGTTTTCAAGGCTCAAATTACACCGTCACATCTACAACCGTCACACCGGCCGTAATCGGCTCAATTTGGTCGGATCGACCTGGGACTCGGGCGACAGCTTTTTTTGATGGCCCTCTTCAAAATAAACACCGCAACAGCCTAATCCAGAAGAAGATTATTTTTTCGGCTTCTCCAGACGTCCAAACAAGTCCCGACAGCCGTTTTCCGATCTCTGGTCAGTATCTCGGATTTGGCTGAAATCTTGACTAGGGGTGTAATTAAAGGCACAGTACACCCTCAAATATGAATTTTGAGATTTTCATGTGATTGTGTAGAAGACCCCTCCTGTATAACAAGTGCAAACTGCGAGAGCTCAATTCCTCCAAGTAAGCGAGATATAAGCGACCACCACAGGCCCGACCCCCTTCGCTCACCACCACAGGCCCGACCCCTTCCGGATTTTCGAACTCGATAGCGGCGCGATGGATGGATGAATTCCAACAAGTCGTCATTCTTCAGTCCATTACCGGACTGTCTCCCTATCCTGGCTTTATCTCACGCAACGATTGCGATTGAAGATAATTACATGCCTGAGACAACTCGTCCACCAATTTTTCACCCTCAGAAACTACGCATATTTGAAGAGCCATAACTCTGTTCAAAGGGGTCTTGGACGATTCCAGAGATACCGCTGTGATCAGCCTGTGACTCTCTCTAAGATAAGCATAAAATCTGAAGAATAATTTTTTGGGTGTCCTGTGCCTTTAAAGGCGCTGAAAACGAATCTGACTTCCGTTTCACAACTTTCGACCTGCTACCTCTGTTATACGATGGTTTGGGAAAGACGTAATTCATGCGATGATTTTACTGTTACTACTGATTCAATGGCGTGAATCTTCGCGCCATACCTTTTTAACTTACTACGGACAACAAAGTGGTGAAATGGGCCCCCGGAGTATAGCCTGCTCTCGAGAAATCAGGAAATCGAAGGGCTTCTAGATTCATGCAAAGCCGGTGAGGAGCTTCAACAACCACGCTCTGAGTTAATGTCTCGGCACTTAGAAACCCAGAGAAATCTCGAAATTCTGGATTATTTGTCGATTAACATATAGGGATCACTCAGAGAACTAACACATTGACGAACAAGGAAAGTGCTTCAGTTATCCACTAGGTTGCAAATTTGTGCGGAATATTTCGGGATGAGAATGCGGTCCTGTGTTTGGGATCGAGATTGCAACGCGTTGATGTTGCAGGACCTAAATCATTCAATGCTTCGATTGAGACAATGGTGTGAGATACAACACTAGGAAGAGAACACTCTCTACACTGAGTATCATAAAGATAGGACACCCCTGAATTTGTCGGTCTCGCGTTTGTTGAGCAAGATGGATCTTTTTCGTCGATACTGCTGTGATCAGAATGTAAAATGACCCCCCGTATACCTCTTTTGGGTTAAGTCGAATGTTTGTGCACTTTTCTAGAATAAATTTATGTTTTAAAGGCACTGTTCGCGATAAAAATCGCTTTTCTGTTTTTTTGCCCATCTTGAAACCGGTCCCATTCTGATTCCAATGATGCTTCTGGAATCGTACAAGACCTTCTGGGAATGGAGTTATGGTCCCTCAAAAATTGAGCTAGGGAAAATGGTGGACGAGTTGTCCGAGGCTTGTAACTTCCGTCTTTTACAGCCGATGTATGCGAGCTGACCTGAGTAAAGAGAGAAGTTGAGAATGAAGGGGAGAACGGGGCTTTTGATCGGAAACAATCGCTCTACTCACGATTTCGAGTGTTCCTTTGTTCACGTCGAGGGGCGGAAAGAGGCGGGGCTTGCCCACAATGGCGGGGTTTGCCCACTTTTCGAAGCCGTTTTGCGGCTCCTGGGTAGCATTTCTTGCCGTTTTTTCGACGCTGTTCTGCTTCTGAGAGCCACTAGAAGCGTTTGTCATGAAAAATTCGAGGATGAAGTTTATCGCGAACAGTGCCTTTAAATCGCGTATCAAAAAGATAGGACACCCCTGGGTTAAATCAGATTTCTCGTCCGATAAAATTGTTAGATCCCGAATCTAATGACCGATAGGCTTTCCTCCTACCTTTACTGCCACAAATACTCAATTTCGTGCACTTTCGACCAAACCGATCTGCCTTTGCGAGTCGATCTTGCTCCATTTTTCGATTATGGCCTGTTGGAGCGCAGAAATCGAGAGGTATCGCCGACTGTTGGCTCAGATCTGACGAACTAAGATATCCCACAGAATCTCCATTTTGTTGAGATCAGGACTGTAAAGTAGCCACTCTGGAAAAATAGTTATTGCTGAGCAAAGAAGCCGACCTCAGACCTGCTCACGTGAACTTTCTGGTTGTCAAAAAAAGAAACTGCTACTTTGTCGCGTGAAAACGTTGGGGAAATGAAAGTAGGTGTTACTCTGATATCCCCTGGTGCTCCTTGGAGATTATCCGACTGCTGGCGAACGCAAGCTGTAGACGTTCTCGACGAGCAAATGCTCTGACAGATTACGGAAGTTCTGCGACCGCAGTTCCGACGGCTAAAGTGAACAGCTACTTCGACTATTTGTGTATAGGCGATGGTTTCTGACGAGAAAAATTTAAATCTCGGTGAGACTGATGGTGGGAAGTGCTACTAAATGATTTTGAAGATGGGTGCTGTCCAATTTAGCCTTCAGAACTCCAAATGTAGATCTCCCATAATCCGTCAGAGCATTTGCCCGTCAAGGACGTCTACAGCTTGCGTTCGCCAGCAGTTGGATGATCTCTATTGAGTACCAGAGCATATTGGAGTGAGACCTATTTTCATTTTCCCACGTTTCCAGGCGACAAAATTGCAGTTTCTAGCAGGAAAACCTGAAAGTTCACGTAAGCAGGTCTGAGGTCGGCTTCTTTGTTCGGCAATAACTACCTTATTCAGAGTGGCTACTCTACAGTCCTGTTCTCAACAAAGTGGAGAATCCCTGGGATATTTTATTTCGTCTGATCTGAGCCAATAGTCGGCGATATCTCTCAATTTCTGCGCTCTAACAGGCCATAATCGAGAAATGGAGCAAGACCGATTTGCAAAGGCAGATCAGTTTAGTCGAAAATCCACGGTATCGAGTATTTGTGGCAGCAACGGTGCGAGGAAGGTTCATCGGTCATTAGATTTGGGATCGAACAGTTTTATCGGACAGAGAAATCTGATTTAATCCAGGGGTGTCCTATCTTTTTGATACGCGATTTAAAACATAAATTTATTCTGGAAAAGTGCACAAACATTCGATTTAGCCCAAAAGAGGTATACGGGGGTCATTTTACCCTCTGATCACAGCAGTATTGACGAAAAAGATCTGTCTTGCTCAACAAACACGAGACCGACAAATTCAGGGGGTGTCCTACCTTTATGATACGCAGTGTATTACTGTAAACTTTCCTGCAGCAAGCTTTGCGACAGCCGTCAGACTGGGAGGGTTGGCATCAGGAGTGTGCGGAAATTTTTCAAAAAATTTCAGAAAACAGAAATCAGAAAACAGAAAGGCCAAAACGGCCAGAAAACAGAAAATAGAAATCAGAAAACAGAAAATTTTCAGTAAAAATACTCATTGCATTTTAACTTTTTTTTCAAGAGAAAAGAGTAATTCTGAAGAGCTCTCCTTTACATGTAATACAATATCTACGAGACTGGACAAATAATTAATAAGACATTGATAGTAACGATGGCACGTCAATGACAGGTAGATCATCATTGAAGGCACTAACTCTGAGAGTTTTAGGCGAGAAATAGCCCACCAGGCTCCACAGCGGTTCTTGATGTGTTATTTCTCGGATGTTTCTTGATTGTTTCTCGATTATTAGGTTGCTAAGATCATGTTGTTTACGGAATAGTCTAGAAGTAGCCGAGCAATAACCGAGAAATAACCAAGACGTGACAGGCACACCAACATGCGACACGCTCTTTCCCGGCTCGCCGAGAAGCCGCCTTGGCCTCCTGCAGCTCGGCGGGGCCCAAGAACCGTAAACGTGAGTAGTTGAACCGACCGCGGTGTTGACATCCAAATCATGCCTCAGGAAAACCTCGTGCACAGTTCAATTCCGCATTGCCGTTCAGTCCGCAAAGTACACGCCGATTGCGGAAGCGTGCTGCGGCGCGGTTGCTAGTATCCTCAGACAGGGATTTAAGGTTCCCCGGGCGGTTTTTGCCTTTGGTGCCCATGTGATCCCACGCTTCTCTCTGAGGATACTCGCAACCGCGCCGCAGCACGCTTTCGCAATCAGCGTGCATTTTGCGGACTGAACGGCAATGCGGAGTTGAACTGTACATCCCTTGGATAGCATTATTTGACGTCCCTTTGGCGGGGAACATTTTTCGGCGGTTATTTCTGAGCTATAACGCGGCAACTAGCTACTTCCCGACCATTTTCTGGCTATCACGCAGAAAGCAGGCATTTCTTTGCTACTTATTGGCTATTGATCGGGTGAATTTCTCAGTGAACGCCAGTACGTCAGAACAATAGGGGTTGCATCCCTCGTTGTCAGCAGCTGCCGCTGACAGCTAACAGCAGTATTAGCCATTGATATCGAGGGGTTCAACCCCAGCAAGTGTTGGAATCATATACCGCTGTCAGCAGCAGCTGCTGCTGACAGCGAAGGTTTGCACTCGATCTTTAATCTGGGATGCAACCCCTATTGTGCCGAAGTACTGAGTAGGTGAGCAGGGTTTGCGATAAAATTAGTTGCCGAGTTCTCTCCATGAGAATGCAGGTTTCACCATCACAAAAGTGAGAGAAGTGAAAAGTTGCACTAGAAACGCACAAAAACAGCTTAGAACAGCTAATTGGTGGGGGTGCGCACGAACTAACACGATTCGTATGAGCGCTGGTTTTTTCGTTTAGCAACCTATTCATGCTCTTGCGGAAGCGGCGACTGCCGCGCAATATCAGTAGAAAAATGAGAAATCAGATGTTTGATACCGTTACCCAGCATCTGATTTCTCATTTTTCTATTGATAATCCGCGGCATTTGCCGTTCCGCAAAAGTATGAATACGGTGTAACAGCAAGGCGAAAGACGGCAAAACAAACATACATAGAAATTTAGTTAATTGTAGGCACGGTGACAACCAGCAATATTTTGTTCCTGAGCTGTCCAACAGACCTGGTTTTCGTTGATTTTTGCTGATTTTTTTTTCTGATTTTTGCAAGTTTTTGGCATCAGGGGTGTGCGGCAAAGGAATTTGAAATTTCGGCAAACGGCAAAGGCTAACCCCAAAAATGGTCGGCAATCGGCAAACGGCAAACGGCAAAACGGCAAACGGCAAAATCTGTTTTTTGATATAATACACCAACATTTGTTTAGTTGTGTGGTGTTCCATGCAATATGTACCAGTTACTATGTGCCTTGCGTTTCACTAGAATCACAGGAAGAAAAATCCCGTGAATTAAAAGCTGCTTGAAACCTTAGGTTATAAAAGAACGCCAGTAGCGCTATTCTATGCGATCTGTATAAGAGTCACTATCAAGATCAACAAGGCTGAATGATTAGTCGACATTTGTGGCGAAAGACAGCCTACACCTAGCTCATGACAAGGGCTACTCACAATTCTTTTTGTAAGTAGCAAGTAGTACACTCAGGATTCTCTTTGTCGCTCACTTGATATGGTTTTACATGTGAGGCTACAGGAGTGGAGTGAGATTAATCTAGTTGTGTGCAGTGCTCACAATAAAAGCAAATCGAATTTCCACGGGAAATCAAGAGCTCCGAAGGGCTCGTTGATCGATTGCACAGAATGAGAGAATCTGGTGACAATTGGATTGTTGCATGCGACGCGCTCGACGTAAAGCCGCTGCGCTCACGTCGCCGCTGGGGCGTCGCGTGCAGTGCGTTTAGCCAGGCGAACTGCTCTTAAGCGCTACCCTTTTTGTGTATTCGGTCTACAAGCCGGAACGAGGCTTATTACGACAACAAAAGCAAGCAAGAAGTCGCTCTAAACGGTCCCAAACTTAAATGTGGTGTGTTCGCACCACCTACTTGCCCAGTGGCTACAGAGGAAGTGGGTGGGGCGAGCACATCACGTTCATGTTTTGGGGCAGTATATGTAATGCGATTATTATCATTTTTTCCTCTTTACGCCGTTTCTTAAAGGCAGTGTTCACGATAATCTTCAATTATGAGATTAATCGCTATATTGATTAAGTGGCCCCTGGGTAGAACTAAAATGACGAAGGAATTGAGAAAAACGCACCAGAAGTACGCGAAATCGTAAAGGCACAGGACACACAAAAATATATTTTTGAGATTTCATGCTTATCTTGGAGAGAGCCAATCTCTGATCACAGTAGTATCTCTAAAAACGTCCAAGACCCCCCACGAACGGAGATATGGCTCCTTGAAAATGCCTGCATTTTGAGGGCCAAAATTTGCTGGACGAGTTGTCTCAGGCCTGTATTTCTATTGATTCGCAGTCGCGGCACGAGAGAAAAACAGGATGAGGAGTTAGATTGGAAAGGGAGTGAAGAACGATGACTCGGTTGAAAATCATCCATCCATCTAGCCGCTATTGAGATCGAAAATCAGGAAGGAGGCCGGGCCTGTGGTGGTGGCTGGAGGGGGTCGGGCCCGTGGTGGTCGCTTATATCTCGCTTATTTGGAGTACATGAGATCTCGCATTTGGCACGTGTTATACGGGAGGGGTCATCTACACAATTACACGAAAATCTCAAAATTCATATCTGAGGGTGTACTGTGCCTTTAAGTATCACCTCGCCTCTTAAAGGCAGGGTCCGGGCAGAATTTCGATCTTGAGATTTCCCGCTAAATCGGTGCTCTTGCTACAGGTAGTCCCAAGGAACATGCGAAAACTGCATAAAAACCGGTCTTGTTCAAGGTGTTCCAGCCACTTCCCTTAGCCGATGATCCAGAAAAGTCAGAAAAGTGTGGCCATCGTCCATATTTTAGCGGTTGTTCACGCATTCTTCAAAAGTGCTGTGTAATTATCGGTCATTCCAGCCATGATTATCATGCTGTGAATACCGTAATCCCTGACTTTGAGGCTGTTTTCTCCAGAACTAAGGACTCAGAGTTCGTGAAACGTTCAGACGATGTTCAGCTAGGCCAGCCCAATCTATTTAACCCAAATTTTGGTAGTGTCAAAATTTGACCGGACCTTGCCTTTAAAGGCAGCGTCCGCGCAGAAAACCATATTTGGGTTTTTCTTCTCAATCCAGTGTTTGAACAAAGTGAAGATAGTTGGCAAAGCTTGAGACCTCAATGTTGCGTATTCATAACGCTATAGGCTCGTGAAAACTGCTTCGTGGTCTGAATAGGCGTTTTCCCGGTCGATCATCTAACACGAGGAACAGAAGCGCCACGACAGGCCGCGGAAATCCAAAATTCTATTTTCTTTATTCCATGAGATCCTCGAGTTCAGACATGTGTATTGAAACCTTCCTGTTTTTAGAGAACTTTTGGCAGCAGAAAGGCGAAAAGAATTGTGGAATCTAAAAAGTTAAAGGGGCTAAACCAATTTAGCCGTTCAAATTTCCTACATTTGTGCATTACACAAGGCACACCGGACAGACGTGAACAAAAGGAAGCTGAATGCTTCTGGATTTTTGAGCGAGCTTTTCTCCAAAACTTGACTGTTTTGGGTGGCCTTTTTGCGATATATCACAACCTGGTGGGTCCACCTCTACAAAATTGTAAAAAAATTGTTCACGGTTTTTTGCGCGTACACTGCCTTTAAGTATCACAGCAAGTGTTTGTTGTTACAATGAAATCGTTTGTGGACCCGTCCTTTGCAATTCTCTACTCTCTAGTGCTCCGTTCTCTCCTTGGGGCCCTAACTAATCCTGTTTTGCATAAAATATTTTTCTATTATAGATTGACCCAATTTTTCACCGGTGACAACCACCATAAACATGTTCATCCAACCGGACAACTAGTCCATGTTATAGAATTATGTCACTAATATACGGCCTTTTAATGCGTTTTTCGCAGTTTCTTCGTATACAACTTGGTTTTGTAATCTTGGATCTTGCAGGAACTTGAATGCTTCTGGAAAAGGGTTTTCTGCAAATTCAGCTTTTCTAAGGGGTTAAGAGTTTGATAATAAAAAAAAAGACATTTGGAGGCTCGTAAACAACTTAGAACTTGAACGCTTCTCTGATCACATCGTCAAGAGTTTATAAGAGAGTTTATATTCTTATCAGTTACCAACTTAAAGACAGTGTTCACGATAATCTTCAAATTTGAGATTAATCGCGATATTGATTGAGTGGCCCCCGGGTATAACTAAAATGACGTAGAAATTGAGAAAAACGCATTAGAAGTACACGAAATCCTTAAGTATCACCCCGCCTCTTGAGTATCACAGGAAGTGTTTGTTGTGACAATGAAATCTTTTGTGGACCCGTCCTTTGCAATTCTCCACTCTCTATTGTTTTGTTCTTTCCTTAGTGCCCCAACTAATCATGCTTTGCATAAAATTATCTCCTATTTTCGATAGAACCAATTTTTCACCGATGGCAACTACCATGAACACGTTCATCCAACCGGACAAATAGTCCATGTTGTAGCATAATTTCACTGACATACGGCGTTTAAATGTGTTTCTCGCCGTTTCTTCGTAATTTCGGTAACACTTGGAGGCCAACGCATTGTTTTATGTCGAAAACTCGGGGACGAAAATTATCGCGAACACTGCCTTTAATGGGTACAATTACACATTATATCCGCTGGAGCTAGTCAAAATAATTATTTGTAGCAGTTTCGAATTGCTGACCAATACAGAAACTGCCATAAGGGCAAATCCTTCTGTTTTAACGTATTTTATCCGAAAATTTGCCGTTTTAAACGAAATATTCGGCAAACGGCAACGGCAACGGCAAACCCCAAAAATGGCCGGCAAACGGCAATCGAAAAAAACGGCAATCGGCAAACGGCAATCGCCGCACACCCCTGGTTGGCATACTAGATCTGTTAGATGAGGATTCAGGTCAGAATCGATCCCAGCAGAACGAAGAAAGCGACAAACTGGCCCTTAGTTTCGGAAAGTGCGTAGAATACAGAACCAACAGAGCACGTCAAGGTA
This sequence comes from Aplectana chamaeleonis, assembly GCA_029168955.1. NCBI lineage: Eukaryota > Metazoa > Nematoda > Chromadorea > Rhabditida > Cosmocercidae > Aplectana > Aplectana chamaeleonis. The sequence continues at coordinate 423,256 of JAPDOI010000321.1, forward strand.
CAGAGAGGCCCGGCTCCCACGGCGACAGCCAAGGGAGGGTGAATACGGTCTTCGACACAGCTCACTTTGACTACGACAAGGTGTGTCGCGAAGGCGAACTTCCGCTCCCAAGGTGGGTCTGCAGCGTGACCACCCCGTCGATCAGCGGCGACCACCCGGCCGGGTCGATGCTGTCGGGCGAGGGTACGGGGGTCATTCGCGTCTCCACTCCTCCGCCGTCGGCAGCCAGCCACCCTTTTGGCTGTTATCCTTATTCCTTCTTTCACGTCGCTGTTCGAGGGGCTACTCAGCCCTTAGAACTTTATACTACATTATACTACAGCAACCTTCTCGCCGGACATCGGTCCGGCCCTCCTTTCAGCCGTAGGCCCGTAGGTTTGTTTATTAACTAACTCTTTTAGTACAGGCATGACTCAGTCTGTACTCACCCTTTTTTCTCACCACTAATACCTCATCTATTAACCTCTCACATATTAGCATTTCCATAATAAACAGTAATCATTCTGGTGTCATGTTTGTGATTATCGGATCGCATCCGATCGTATATTATATTTTGTTATTCTTGTGTGTTGATGTTTCCCCTTTTGTGGTTCCCCGGACTTAGAGAGTGGGAGGGTTAGGTCTTAAGTCCCCTGGGTTAGAGAGTAGGTAATACATTATTAGTACAGTCATAATACAGTAGGGTGAGCGGGTAAACCCGTCCCTCACTGACCGGGGTCTAGCCGATTCGCGTCATGGTGCATCGGCCGTTGGCATTCGGACCCGCATCGATCATTATTGATCGAGTAAGGGTGCCCTGCCACTGGCACTTCGGTCGGCGGGGTACAAAGTTCCCCCAAACAACTTCACCCCCACTTGGGGGTACGATAATACAGGGGGGTCACCAGCGAGGATAGGCAGCGCGCGATAATACAGGCTTAATTAAAGCCTCAATACAGAAACTAGGGTGCTAAGCGGGGACCAAAGCCTGGGAAGGGAAGTTGACTGGGATTGTGGCTAACCAGTCGACCGACCTTCCACACAGATCTGAGGCGGAGGTCGCTGCAATACCTAGGCAAGTTGGCCGCTTTAGGCTAGTGGAGCTGGGTAGGGATAGAGCCGGCGCCTTAAATGGATACATTTGTCTACTAGTACCACCCCCCTGGTTGGGAGTGTGTTCCAGGGTGGGTGGATCGCCGTGCCAAATGAAGGCAGAGCAAGGTGGAGGCATTTGCCGTTGCGCTAAAAAACCCTACGGGGTCACCTAGGGAGTCCGGACTCATCCTCACTACCATGTGGCTTGGCCAGTCAATAAGGTAGGTGGAAGTACGGTGTTTGCGGGAGCAGCCCTGCTTGCTCGATGGTGGCTAACGCCATTGGGAAGTCACCCTTCCCCCCTATCCAGTGAAGCGGTACACTGAGCGGCTGACCCACCTTTGTGTTTTGCGCTTAATACAGCCTTACTACAATTTAATACAGCTGCCTAAATCTGCTGGCCCCTACGCGATGGATAATACAGCATGGTATGACCTGCGAGCGTTGAGGCAGACTCCCCTCCTCAGAACTACGAAAGGGGTGGACACAGGGGAAGAAACATCCCAAAATTTCAAAAAAATCACACGACACGTACGGAAACTTTACGCTAATCACATTTAGGACACCATTTCATCCATTTAGACTAAAATGAAATTCCTAAATAATATCAACACACAATTTTCACACTAATTTTACAATTTAACCTCCGTATCTAGCACATTTGATCATTTAATCCTTTCTCACACTCGTATGTATATAGGTAGCGTCGTGTCGAGTATCGTGCCGAAGTTTTCGTTGTACCCACGACCTTGTCGTGGGAAACCATTTAATTTCAGAATCGATCTCGACTTGGATAATATAGCGCAAGCTATCAACCCGACCTAGTATTCTAAAGCGATGTCTACATCCGGCCGCAGAAAGGGCGATTAGACAAAAGCGGTCAATTCGCTCAAAGAGCAGCTAGCCGCATTTGACCCAGCCTTGCTGGAGAAGAAGGAGGCTGACGGTAAGTTTAGTGATCTTACGGTGCTGGATGAAAATAAATATTCCTTGTTACATTTTGCTTGTGTGTTTAAGCGTTTGCTTACTACAGCCCGTAACAAGTGGGCTGACGCGGAGCGATTCGCTCTGGCGTCGAAGGAGAAGGACGGGACGTCCAGCTTGTTGGGACGCGGATAATGCAGACGTCATTCCGACGTCATTTAATACAGTACAGTGTACAGTCTCTAATGCAGCTTCTGGAGTTTCTGGAATTCAAGCCGGAACTCCTATAGTACAGCAGTTTCCTGGGCCCGTAGCAAACCCACCGAAAGGTGGGAGCTGATAGCTGCCTCCCCGGCGCGAGGTGGTGGCTCACATCGCAAGCGGAATAGGTGGTGGCCGCCCTATCCTAATGCACGTGTGCGTGCTGAGGTGGTGACTTCGCTCGCAGCCGAATGTCACCCACCTCGGTACGCAGCCATGGACCTGAGGTCTGAAAGGGAGCCACGAGCTGCGAGTGGAAAATGGAAATAGCGCACGTATTGCAGAGACACGAAGGGAAGGAGCCAAGTCATGGGTCGTGCATGACCGAGGTGGTGACGGCGCGGGTAGGAGAACACGATCATTTCACTTTTCTGACGACGATTGACCAACTCCGTTGAAGTTTAAGTGCAATTCCGAGTTTTGCGCTGATCATGCAAAAATTTCCCTCAATGGCTGTGGATTGTGCTTCAGACTGATAACCTCCCCTAACAATATCGGAGGAAAAATCATTGTGAAGCCTACAACAATGAAAAACTCTACAGTGAGTGCAGATCATTGCTGTAATGCTGTTGGCCGTCTTTCGAGACGGCATAATCAATTGCCCCTTATCAGCTGCTGATTTTTGTGGGCGCTAATTTCCCTACATTTTCTCCTCATTATTGCTGTTTCTGAGCCCTCGAGCTGGTTCCTTTTTTCATAAAAAAAGCTGTACGTGTAGTGTTTGTACTGCATGGTATATGCAGTGAGTTTTCTTCAGGAACCCACGAAAATAATTTGAAGGTAAATTCGACGAAGTATTTTTCCCTCAGAGCTGACCAATTTTTCGGAAGGTTTCATGGTTCGCTAATCTTTGGCTACCGCTGAGAGATATTGTGACAAATTCTTCGCAAGTCCGAGATCGTGTTCCACTTAACCTTAACTCTAACTGGCTATGTTCATTTCGATTGAAATGGTACTTTTGTACAACACCTTTTTTCACCACAGAAGCTGTCGGAAATGCACATTCGATAAAGTCTACCCCCCCCCCAAAAAAAAAAACACTCACACACATACTATGTAACATACCGTAAGACACAAAGCGTACAGTGCTTATGAAAAAGGTAAAGAAAAACATGAACAGCAGGGAAAGGAGAAAACGTCAGCAGCGGTCAAGAATAGCAGCAGATTTAAAGGTCATGATGAATATTCTGGAGAGAAAACAAGTACAAGGGATTAATGATTATGAGCTTCTATCAGATAAAAATCTGAACGATCGTCTCGAAAAAAAAATCTTAGAAGTCTGACAAACTCCGATAAATATCAAAAATTTCTTATCACTTCTCCGCCCTGGAAACTATCAAGAACAAGCCTACACCACGGGGTTTTCAAAGGTAGCCGAGTTATTATCAAAATTGTTGGATACAGGGGAAATTTCCGTGATAACTTGTGAACGGTTTCTCTGCCTCTGAAAAGGGCATCGTACAAGAAAACATGAAATATTTGCAAAAATCAAGATTTTCTTGTAATCTTAACTCCATTTTGTGTCGATGTTTGTTAAGCCAGTAGCAGCGTGATCATGTACAAACATGTTTTTTGAAAGAAAAATTCATAAGCCTTGTAAGAATAGGTATAATTCCAGAACCAAAACTTTACCTGCTTAGTTTGAAAGAAGAAGTTTCCTTCCGAAATGGTGGCTTTGGCTGGCAACGGGGCATGATGTATCTCAGGTTAGACAAAGAAGAGGAAAATCTTCAATGTCAAAAATCACTCTGATCAAGTTTCGAGTGATCTGCGGACTATTCCAAAAAAAAAACGGAAACCATGAATTTCTTCGCAAACTCGAAATCTTGTTCTTGTGCAACTGCTGAAAACGTGTAATCAGTAATAGTCGTGAATAGTTTGTAATGAACTTAGCAGCATAGAATGTACTGCACATGTTAAGAGAACGATTTGCATGGAATGGATTCCTGTCTATTGTTTCGTTCATCTCACACCCTTGCTAATGGCGAGAGTGCAATCTCCACTGTGACCGCGCGGTGCAGCTGTTGTGCGCGCTGTCGATGCCACCAGCGTGCGTGGTTCGACTCCATCATTTGGCCGATTTTCGCAAATAGAATTGTCTCGTTACGAAAGGTCGCTCCGAACTAGCGACAATAGGTGGCATCCGGGCACGATGTACCTCAGGTCAGCTGCCATCTTTATGTGGTGGCGGCGGGGGGTTTGCTACGGGCCCTGCTGTCGGTCAAGCCCCGCCCACTACGTTTGCGCCCGCTGGTGGATCATATACACCAAACATATGCCACGCAACAATTCAGCAGCCGCCTAACGACCTTTTCGGTCGTCCGATAGTACAGAGTGGGCATATGATCGACAGCCAGACGAATCCGAACTATAATACAGCAGCCTTCCGAGGCTATAATACAGCTCGTAGCACAACGCAGGGTATTAAGCTTCCTAAGGTAGATCTCCCGGAGTTTGACGGAGATAAGGCCGCATTCCCCGAGTTTTGGGAGCTGTTTTCGGCAGCCGTGCATAACAATGCATCGGTGCCAGCAGCTCTCAAGTTCCTTTATTTAAGGACAAAACTAAGGGGCATTGCTAAGGACCTTATCGGAACCGCCCAGCTCTCGGAGTACAACTACTATGAAGCTGTTAATACACTGCTCAAAACATTTCAGCGCCCAGAAATACTCCGGAACAGGGTTTGGGAACAGCTCGAGGCCCTCCCCCCGTGTGACGAGGCTCCGCTAGCACAGCGCACATGCGTGTGCAAAATCAGGAGCATCTGGTCGCAACTTAGGCACTTAGGGGAGCATCCCGGAGCGACTGGGAAAAAGTCAGAGAACTCCGACGAAGGGGTGATCGTTGGACGGTAGAAGAGTTACTTCACGGACTGGACCGAGTAATCGACCAGTTCGAGGTGATGGAGGATACCGACCCTCGATATACCCTTCAGTCCAATACTACAGAATACTACATATAATACAGATTGATACTACAACAGGAGTCGTGTGAGGGGTCGAACCTCTTCCCAGTCTCCGCAGCGGACCGATGGCAGGTCTCACACAACACGCTGTCCCTTCTGTCGCAGATCGGGACACGAAGCGTTGCGGTGTCGAAAGTTTTCATCGGTCAACGAACGGAGAGGTTTGGCTGCCGAGCGACAGCTTTGCTGGAGATGTGTGAAGGAAGGGCATCGTAGCGCACAGTGCAACGCACCTCCGTGCTACAAATGCGGACGTTATCATCACAGCGCTCTTTGTTATAAGGATCGCTCGTCCCGCAGCCCTGTTCGATCACCATCCCCCCCACAGCTGAGCCGCCACCAAGGACGAGATTATGACACTAGAAGAACACCTAGCCCGCGCTCTGGGGCTGGATCTAGGGTCAGATCTTCGTCTCCACGCAGTCCAAGTCGAAGACAGAGCAGGTCGCCGACCCCCCCAAGACACTCCAGAGACCGACGGGACTCTTCACCCCACTCTGGTAGGGTGGGATTCCAGAACTCCACAGCCGGACAGTCCCGTCGAAGTTCTCATGCTACATCAAATACTACATTAAGTGAGCACACCACTACACCGACTACTGTGCACACTTCTAATACATCACCTTATACAGTGCGAGATGACAGCACCACTCATGAGTCAGACATTGAGGCGTACGAATCGGACCCGGACGTGTTTGTCGTCAATTCCGTCCCGACAGAAGACCAATGCAGCAAAGTGGTGAAAGCTACCGTCTGTAAGTCTTTGTCGTCCGACACTGACCCTCAGCTCATGGTAATTAGAGCAGTCACTCGCAACTATAATACAGCTGCGGACGAGATGATCACTATTTCCTTAGATAGTGGCTCTCAGCACAGCTATATCCGCAAGGATACAGCAGCGGACCTGGGATTGAAATTCAAAAATCGCAGGGATATTACAGCCCTCACTTTCGGTGGCCATAGGCAAACCAAAAGGCCATATGAGGTGGATATTACAGTCCGGGACCAGGTTCATGGCAGACCTACGTGTCTAAAGCTATGGACCAGAAGGTTCCTTACTACAGTTAATACAGGCGGTGTTAAACGTCAGGACACTTCCATTAAGTCTATTCTCAAGAAGAAAGTCGATGTCGACATCCTGATCGGAATGAACTTCTACTGGAAGATTGTAGGCTTCAACACCAGCCACCAGCTTCCATCGGGACTGGTCCGATCTAATACAAGATTGGGTCCCGTTCTATCGGGAACCCATGAACCGACATCGAGTCGTGTGAACTCTACGTCGGTCTCTACTAGACCGCTGGAGGAACACAAGGCAGGGGATGACACGGACAAATTGATCCGGAAATTCCTCAGCTTAGACTCAGTTGGCGCTTCGGACAGTTCCGACGTCAAGGAAGCTGAGATAATACAGGAATACTACAATACAGTCAAAGTCGAGGACGGGTTAATACAGGTCAAGTTCCCCTGGAAGTCTGACCATCCTCACCTTCCCGACAACAAAGCTCTCGCGTTGCGCAGACTGGAGGGTCAATGTACCAAGCTCCGGGTCAATCTACAATTATGGAGCGACTACTGCAAAACCTTTGAGCAACAGCTACAAGCAGGGATCATAGAGGAGGTCAAAGACATTTACCCAGAGGGACGAGACGTATACTACATACCCCACCAGGCTGTCATCAAATCTGACAGCAAGACTACAAAACTGCGCATAGTATTTGATGCATCCAGACATAGACGAGGTGTACCTAGCCTCAATGACTGCATCCATCAGGGGCCCACAATGCTCCCTGACCTTTGTGGGACTTGACTTAATACAGTACTTATTACAGCAGACGTCGAGAAGGCGTGCCATCAGGTCCGTCTTCAAGACGACCAGAGGGATGTCACCAGGTTCCTCTGGCTCAAGGACACATCTAAGGGTCCTACCAGAGATAACCCTAGGATTCTGCGATTCACGCGGATTCCTTTTGGTGTAAACGCATCCCCATTCCTACTCAGCATGTCTATTGAGTACACTCTCGAGCGCAATCAAGGAAACCAACTTCGTAATGAGATTTTGGCTAATACCTATGTGGATAACGTTCTCATTGGCGCTAAAATTGCGAGCGAGGGAACTTTGAAGCAGAAGGAATGCAAGAGAATCTTTACAGCTATGGGCATGAATCTCAGGGAATTCGTGTCAAATAGCCAGGAGGTTATGGAATCCATTCCGCTCGAGGACCGTATGAAAAAGACGCCTAATACAGCCGATAGTACAGTAGCTAATACAGCTAATACAGTCAAGTTACTAGGTCTTAGATGGGATAACACAGAGGACACGTTAATCGTGCCCACTAAAAACCTACTGCAACAGGTGTTGACGAGGCGCAAGGCACTTAAGGCCTTCGCGTCCACCTTCGACCCTCTGGGCCTAGTAACACCACTATTTGTTAAGCCAAAGATCTTCATTCAAGATCTTGGCGCAACAAGTTGAATTGGGACAATACCCTGGACGCGGACACCACTGCAAGGTGGCAAAAGATCGTCCAGGACATCAGTGGCTTCCAAGGAAAAGTACCCAGATTCATCGGCTCGAACACTGAGTGCAAGTACGACTTAGTCGTATTCTCAGACGCCTCCATCAGGGCGTACGCTGCAGTCGCATACCTGGTGTGCAGACATAAACGCGGACGCCCCTACAGCCACTTGCTTACTTCTGAAAGCAAATTGGCACCTCTGGAAAAGGTTACTATGCCTAGACTGGAGTTGATGGGGTCTGTTTTGGCCGTTCAATTAGTGCGTTTCCTTAGGAAGCAACTTACAGTCCCTATTAATACAGTCCAGTTGCCATCGGATTCACAGATAGCACTATACTGGATAAACTCCAAGAAGCCGCTAAAGACCTTCGTCCAAAATTGCGTCAATCACATCAACAAAGTGCTTGACGAACTCAAGGAGGCGAAGATCCCAAGCCGCTTTTACTACACCACTACAGACGCCAATCCAGCGGACTGCGCCACTAGGGGTCTAACAGCTTCTGAGCTAACGGACCACATGTGGTGGCAAGGTCCAAAATTCATACTCGAACCTGCGTCTAAGTGGCCTAATACAGAGATGGATTTTGCGTCGGCGCCTCCTCCAATCAAGGAGTTACAAGTCGACTTTAAATTCATCGATACGCCAATCACGTCTAATACAGTAGTACAAGAATCATATGATTCTTTTTTTCCATTCAAAAGAACTAATTCATTCCCCAAGTTGGTTCGAGTCACAGCTTATGTGCTCAGATACCTTGGAAAATTACTTTCCTTGGCCAAAAGGAAGCACAAAAACCTTCGAACCAACACGCATCCTATTCTGGACAAGATGGATACGAGTGGGAAACTTAATACAGTCGATCTTAGTACAGCAGAACTCCTTCTCTACCGCGAACATCAGCGCGAAGGAGCTGCAATAAGACAGACACCCAAATTGCAGCGTTTGCGAAAGATCACGGATGACTATGGAATTTACCACGCGCAGTTGAGAATGGCTAACTCAGAGATGGAGTCTCGGGCAAAAATCCTATTATCCTGTTGCCCGGACATCCACTTCTGGGAAGGATAGTATCACACTATCATCAAAAGCTGTTTCACGCCGGGGCAACCCATGTCATCTCCGCTCTACGCAGACGCTACTTAATTCCTCAAGCAAGGAGGGTGGTTACTACAGTTACTACAAAGTGTACGATGTGTAAACGGCATCAAGGCCGCTTCTATTCGTACCCCAATATTTCGGAATTACCACAGGAAAGGGTTACTCGGAGTCATCCATTCCAAAACATTGGTCTGGATTACTTCGGACCTCTCTTGGTCAGATCAGAACGAGGTCAGGACCGGAAGGTGTGGGTATGCCTGTTTACATGCATGGCAACTCGCGCTATACACTTGGAGATGGAGGTCGATAACTCGGCTGCACAATTTCTCCTAGCATTCCGCAGGTTTATGGCACGTCGTGGAGCTCCAGACGCAGTTTGGAGTGACAACGCGCCCACATTCAAACTCGGAATGGAGGTTCTGACCAATGATTTGGAGACCCTGAGAGTGAGCCCTTTAGTACAGAAATTTTTTAAAGATGCAAGACTCAAGTGGAAGTTCATCACACCCCTATCCCCATGGAAGGGTGGGTTCTACGAGCGACTAGTGGGGTCGGTGAAATCAGCCTTCAAGAAGGTGGTTCACCGACGAACCCTAGACTTGTGAAGCTTGGAAACACGTCTACTTGAGATCGAGGCCACACTTAGTACACGTCCTATTACAGAAATTGTAACCATTTCGACGGAAGAGGCGTTAGCATTAAGGCCAATTGACCTTATCAACCCTCAATTCCGTCTTAGTAACCTCAATTTGCCTACTACAGACATAATTGCAGGCAGCAATTATGGTACTCCAGCAACTCATGAACAGCTCATGAGCTACTACGCACTTCTCCAGGATTCTCTAGAGAAATTCTGGAAAATTTGGTAACGGGACTACTTGCAAGCGCTAGCCGAGAGGAATCAGTTTGAGTCCCCAAGGAAGCAAGCGGCAAGAAGTAGGCCCGCACCTGGAGAAGTGGTGTTAATACAGCAAGATAATCCACCCCGTACAAATTGGCCTCTAGGCCTCATTGTACAGGCTAAAACATCCAGGGACGGAGAGCTCAGGTCCGTCAAGTTTCGGACGGGCCGTAATAAGATCCTCGACCGATCAATTAGTCAATTGATCCCTCTCGAGATCTCGGCAATGGATGTGGACGCCCTACAGAGGAAAAAGGTACCTGCAGCTATGCCTACGCGAGTCCAACCTACCAGGAAGGTCAAGCAGAGGCAAGCTGTAGAGGCTAGCCATTAACCAATCAGACCTCACACTAACAATACCTTCGTTTTTTTCCTGTTACTAAATTTAATATTAACATTCTTTACCCACATTTTAATTTTAAAACTACCTTAAACCCCCTAGCCTGACCCCTCTTGCGTCACATCTAACATCCCTGAGCCTCCCTACCTTAATACAGTTTAGTACAGCGATAGACTACACCCCAGTAGTCATCGCAAACATTTTTGACATAATACAGGCCCATTTCCGCATTTTGCTGCGCGACAATTAAATTCGGACAATATATGATTTTACAACGCGCGCGAAATTCTCACTGGCTATATAATACAGTGTTTATAATACAAGAAACAATTGTAATACTCAGAAGTGTCATGTTTATTTCCTACATGTGATTTCTGTAAGTTTCATCACATCATTTCTGTGTAAACTTGTATTATATGACGTTCATGAATAGTGCAAAGCATAATACAGGGCATAATTAGCCCCTCTACCCAAAATAAACGTGTAGGATACGCGTACCGACGACCACCATTCTGGTAAAGGGTAAAAAACATGTGACTCGAACAGCGTCAGCTGTTTCGAATGCGGTTCCATTGAAGGCGCGGCTCGCCAACGGTTGAAATGGTCCCGCCGCGATTTCGTCGGCGTGGCTGATTCATCCCAACGGCGGACGGGCCTTCATTCGAGCAGCATTCCCCCGCCGTTCTGGCGGTTTTTTCCACTTCTTTCAGTTTTTCATCGTTCTCCCTCTCATCAAATTTTGCAATTAATCATTACTAATTACCTTATTCCAAAAATCTTTCTTGGATTCGTGCTAACTGCCAATATTTGCTAAGCAATGGATCCTGGCCAGATCCAACGACAACGAACCAGACGAGAAGAGCAACCATCCAGAGGACGAGTTGGGAGGAACAGAGATGAAGATAGACGAACGCAAAGGGGAACCCAGAGCTGACCGCGAAGAGGAAGATCCAGACGAGAGGAGACAGAGACAGGTAACGGGAGTGAGCCTCGTGCTCCTCCCTTCGTTAGTCCTGTAGTTAGTGCTCCTCGTGGTGTTTATCGTTCACGTGTTCCGGGCGCGTCTAATATAGCGAACCGGCCCCCCTTTCAGGGGTATTATCGTTCTCGTGTTCCACCGGTTGTGTATAATACAGTGAACCGATCTTCCCCTCGAAGTCATCCTCCTGCGGTCGGACTCACCACGAGGCCGACCATGGGCGAAGGAGAGGCCGAGCCGACCGGTCTGCGTCGCAGACACAGTCGGGGCCAGTGGGTCAGTCCCGACCCCCCGTGACAATCCATGAACCTCCTAGTCCCGTTGGTTATTCAGACCTGAGGCACAGCCAAATCTCACCGGGCGTGGCCGAGGTGTCAACAGGCATCACCACGGACGAAGAGGCCATGGACACGGAACAGTGTCTCGTCGCACCAGCGAAGCAGTCTTCCCCCCATCAGGCACATGGCGACTCACAGTCGAGCAGTACGCATACGGCTCTAGAACCTGAATGGACCGCCACGAGTGACGGTCGCGAGGCAGAGTCGGGTGCGGAGGCAGACGAGCCGCTACGCCATATCAGCGACAGCGGTGACCGCGCAGCGGAAATCGTTGCCGCATTAACCATCCAGCCGATGGAGGGAGGACATAATACAGATTCTAATACACCGTTGCGTCCAGATCCAGCAGTCACCTCGTTTGGGCCGCTGCCACAGGTGATCGCAACGAGTACTACAGCAGTCGAACCCCGACTCCAGGAAGAACTCACCGCAGCTGAGTTCAGGGTCGTCTTTGACTATATTACAACCAATAATACATTAAGAGACCAGATCCGCGCCTTAGTGATCCCTCCGAGGGACTCTGTGCCCTCAACGCTGCAAGATTATGAGGCAGCAGCGGAGATGGTCCGTCTATTACAGACGTTACAGATGTTGAGTCAAAATACTACGAAGACCTTTCATAACCTTGCGGTCCTCCTAATACGGAGGCAACCGTTGGACTTCAGGTATGTCGATCTACAAGCTTGGAGCGATCAGTTGAACCATGCCATCACAGCTATTACCAACAATGGCAACCAGCTCCGTAGATTGTTCGTGCCCAGGTTTCTTGAACTAACAACTAATGTCGACTATTACAGAACGGCGCTAAATGCTTTCGGCGTCAATAGTACATTGGTCACAAAGACCTACAACCTGGCAGATGCAGTCGTTGCACACGCTATGCGCATGGTCCGCGTACTCGAAGCCCACCGGATGGCACACATGTTAAGTCGCCGCAGGCTACGTGTCACCGAGAGGGAAGCACAGTACAGAATCGACTCTGCGCCTAGCATGGTAGAAGTGTGGAACGATAGTCCAGAATCCTATCTGGAGACTTTGCGTTGGTGGAGAGACAATTATTCGAATGCGCTCAGGTTCGACGTCACAGCCGACCATCTGCGCAACAGCTCGGTCGACAGGCTACAGCAGCAAAATGCCCGAGCCACTACTACAGCTCCACCAACAGCATCTGCTAGGGATAATACAGCAGGAGCAGCCAATACTACAGCTACTCATGTAGCACCTACTACAGCCCCATCGCCTCCTATAGCCCACCCGCTACCGCGATTTCGAGAACCGTCTCGCCCCCGGGAGGCTGGCCGACCCGGCCCGTCCTGGCAGTACCAGGCGTCGGGGTCGTCCACTGCCGGGCACCAGTCGCGAGGGGCGCAGGCAGCTAAGAGGAGATACGATGGAGATAATACAGACCGCGGCGCTCCCCCACAGAAGACCGCGCATGCCGCTCGTTCCCAGTCCAGGTCTGGATCGATTCGTCGAGAGGATCCTGCACCGAGGGAGCGGGTGACTGCTGTGAGGAACCCAGAGATCCCCCCTCCAGGTCTGGACCCCTGTGTGTTCTGTGGGCAGCGTGATCATTATACGTCAGACTGTCCCCAGGTGAGATCATTGAGCGAATGGGCTCGGCTAGCAGACAAGTATGACGTTTGTTCCTATTGTGCTAAACGCCATCACAGTGCCTGCGCACGCCGAAACCCTTGTAGCCTCTGTCATATCTATACGCGCAGAATGCCCACCACAGGGCATTCTGCGCGTATAATCCTCGGGCGGTAAACGATACTAATACAGCGCCAGCCGCGTTCTATCAGAGACTGGCAGATATTACATTCCGCCCCACTCCCCAGGGCTCTGTCGCCCGTGTCCCCCATGAGAGGCCGGTGAGACCTGGGTCAACGATGAGGCCCTCGTCTTCGTCCAGAGGTAGTTCGGTCAGGGCCCCTAGTCAATCTCCGGCTCCACCCCATCAGAGGCGTGCCCGGGATGAGAGACCCTGGCCTCGTAACCCCCCTGACGATGAAGACGCGGACTCAGATGGCACGTGGTGAGGCGGATAATTTAATACATGATACTCAGCTGCATTCGCTATTCTTTGAAGCGCGTTTTTAATTTGCTTATGCGTATCGGACCTACCTTTTATATACCGCGCGCGAACACATGCGAGGTCCTAGTACAGTTATTACTACAGATGTAATACAGTCGGATGGGCCCGCCTTGTCCATCCTTACTACTGAGGCAGATCCTATCCTAAGTAATACAGTTGCCGCTGTCGTCACCTGTACGAGCGCACCGACGGATGGGTAAGTTTAGGTAACAAGGAGAGTTGTTAGACTATTGACGTCGGTGTGGTGTGTGTTGCGCTACTTGTGAACTCTTAACCACCTGTCTATTACAGACGTGTATGGTTGGGTGTGTGGGAGGCAAGTTGGCGACGATGACGATGATGATTGATGAGTGACGATGCGGCGTTCCAGTCTCTCATAGACTACTGTACATATGTTTTGTTCTGTGTTGTGTTCAGTTTTATGTTTACCGTTTTATTGATATACTAATGATGTACTCCTTACTCAGAAGAGACTGCAGAATGCAGAAGAAAAAATTTGGATGATTACTGTTGTACCAAATTGCCCCTTATTATAATCCCTAGTACAGAAGGGATCATGTCTGCTATCACCATCCTCCCCCTATCTATACATACTATACGGTTGCACGAAGGGTTGAACCTTCTATCTACTATAAGGGGGTAGCTGCAGTTAGGGGCACTAGGCCCAGTGGCGGTAGCAGCAGTGGTCACTACGCTCGTTAGGCTCCTCCCCGCCGCGAGCTTACGCTCTCCCGGGCCCACCATTCTTTTGGGCCGAGAGTGTCGCGAAGGCGAACTTCCGCTCCCAAGGTGGGTCTGCAGCGTGACCACCCCGTCGATCAGCGGCGACGACCCGGCCGGGTCGATGCTGTCGGGCGAGGGGGACGGGGGTCATTCGCGTCAGGAATAAGGAAAACAGCCAAAAGGGTGGCCATCGCTGTTCGAGGGGCTACTCAGCCCTTAGAACTTTATACTACATTATACTACAGCAACCTTCTCGCCGGACATCGGTCCGGCCCTCCTTTCAGCCGTAGGCCCGTAGGTTTGTTTATTAACTAACTCTTTTAGTACAGACATGACTCAGTCTGTACTCACCCTTTTTCTCACCATTAATACCTCATCTATTAACCTCTCACATATTAGCATTTCCATAAAAAACAGTAATCATTCTGGTGTCATGTTTGTGATTATCGGATCGCATCCGATCGTATATTATATTTTGTTATTCTTGTGTGTTGATGTTTTCCCTTTGTGGTTCCCCGGACTTAGAGAGTGGGAGGGTTAGGTCTTAAGTCCCCTGGGTTAGAGAGTAGGTAATACATTAATAGTACAGTCATAATACAGTAGGGTGAGCGGGTAAACCCGTCCCTCACTGACCGGGGTCTAGCCGATTCGCGTCAAGGTGTCCTGTCCTAGAAAAAACTATCTACAGATTTTTTGAACGTGCAGAAATGGGTTGAGATTACTTCGCCAGACGATGAGACGACACCACTATAACCCAACAGAGCACAACAAAACCTTGCGTCTTTCCTAGGCCATGAGAAGGAAGGCTTGAAGCGAGCCACCTGTGCTGCAATAATATCTACTGCCATAGCCTACACTACATCTAAAAAGGCATTTAATTTTGCCAAAGATTTTTTTCGTAATTGCTGAAGACAGGAACAGTTGCTTGTGGAGCTCACTACGAAGCGAGAAGAGCCTACAGGTGTGATTAAGCAGTTCGCTGTTAATATTAAACACGATCTGTTGAAGTAAGTCATCAACGAAAACCTCCCGATCTCACCTCTAACGGATGATCACGCCGGGAGCGGAATAGAATATATAGTCTTTTTATTGAGAACTGCATCTCCTGTCAATCGTTCATTAACTACTGTGGAAGTTCAGAATGAGTTCGCACGTGGCACCTTGCATGTTTGTCGGGAACGCTTAACTTCATTAGATTCCTAGACACAGCAACCTGGCCTCTGGATGAGTCTTTGAACATTCTTTATTAAACGCCTTAATTCTTTTTCTTGAAACGGTTGTGGTGGGGCTTCCGTTATGACCGGTAGGATGCACGGTATCTACGGATTATTGGAAGAACATATGTAACCAGCAACGAAATTTCGGGACCCGCAAGGAATGATTAGCTTTTGACTGCGGGGCTCACAAATTCACCCTTGTGATCACGACGCAGGAAGATATGCAATGAGCCTAACCCAAACACTTGTTATGAAGAAGTACTTCCTATTCGGTTCACCAACCAGGATTAATGGAAGATCTACCTAACGATTTGCAGCAGGGGAAATTAATTTTGGATTCCTACAAATGACGATGCTCCACAGTGTCTGATGGGCTGCAAGCTTTCAGTCATGAGTACACAACATTTTCGCCAGTTACCTGGTGCTGCTTGTAAGTCTCAGACGGCTGAAACAGAATTTAGATGTCACACCGCAGGGGCGAAAGCAAGAAAATGTCACATAAAGGTAATAAATGACGCCAGTACATCCATTATTGTGGAACAAGTGAACGCAAGCCTCGCAACATTTTTTGAAACTCTTCCAAACGAAGAGAGCTTTTCAGTAGATTTCACATTCAATTGCGAGGTCTGAAAACGAAGTACAGCACCGGGTAATTTTCTGCAAACGTTTTGTTGCATTTTTCTGCTATCACTGAGCGCCCCATCGTCACAACTCACTTCAAAATTGACGGAATGAATTTTCAGAGTTTTCATGTTCCTGTTAGTGAGGTGATCACAATGATATGTTAAAAGTCTTCCTGACTCCTGTGTTTCATCATAATACTTGTATTTCTTTCTGTTATTCCCAATGACATGACAAGGATTGACATGACAAGTCTCAGAGATGAAGAGTGCAGAAGGAATTTTCGACAACGCGTTTCTATTCACATCGGAGTACGGACTAAGAAGAAACTTTGCGACGCGGTTTCTTTTGTCAAGTGCATCCAGGAAGCTTCGAAAGAGGCAGTCCCGGGTGTACAGCCTAAGAAGAAGTTTGCCTACGTCTCAGAAGAAACAACATCTACCTACAACAGAGTATGTGCTCTCCGAACTGCAGGAAACTTCGTGGAGGAGAAGCGTCTGAGGAGGAAGTTGCGTCGGCAGCTTCAAAGTGACCGCGAGCGAGAGTGGACGTGTAGAGCTAAGGAGTTCGAGAAGGCTTGGGAGGAGAAGAATCCGAGGAAAGCCTACACGTCGCTGCGACAGTATAGCGGGAAGATGGAGAGATGTTCTCCTGTCTTGAACACTACCAATGGAGTTGCAGTTGGTGATGCGACGCTGCCAACATGGAAGGATTACTTCAGTTCACTACTGAATCGTCCATCGCCATCAGTACCTGAGCTCCCGCATGTTCAGAGAGCACATTACGATGTCAGTGAGGAACCGCCGAGTGAGTCTGAAGTTTTGGATTGTGTCCGGAAAATGAAGAATGGAAAGGCTGGTGGAGATGACAACATCACTGCTGAAATGCTGAAAGCTCTTCCTCCGTCTGGGATTCGTGAAATGACCAACACCATCCTTGCTATATGGATAAGCGAAAGGATACCCGATTCGTGGAGACATGCGATCATCGTACCTCTTCACAAGAAGCTATCCGTCACGGATCCTAAGAACTACAGAGGAATCTCTCTACTTCGTGTCATGTACAAGGTTTTGGAACGTATCATTCTCGAGCGACTCATCAAACATCGTGAAAGAACGACCAGAGATGAGCAAGCCGGTTTTCGACCTGCAAGATCGACCATCGACCAAGTGTTCGTCGTGAGAAGAGTAATTGAATCGTGGCAGCGGTATTCGAAGCCATTACAGCTTGCTTTTTTGGACTTTGAAGCCGCGTTTGACTCTCCTCATCGTGATCGATTGCTCAATGCTCTGCGAGCAGATGGAGTCCCCGAAAAGTATGTTCGGTTAATAGAGGACATGAACAAAGGAACAACAGCAGCAGTTCGTACACCTGTCGGATTTACGTCAGCTTTCGAGGTGAAAACAGGAGTAAGGCAAGGAGCCGTTGCAGGACCTTTTCTTTTCAACTTCGCCGTTGATGACATCATGCGTAGAGTTGCAGAACAGCTTCCTGCGGATGTGATCCTAACACCATCAGGACGCTCCCTTGTCGACCTGGAGTACGCCGACGACATCGTGTTATTCGCTGAAAACAACGCGAAACTGCAAAGGATTGTGAACCTCGCTTCGAAGTATGCCGCAGCCTATGGACTTCGTCTTCGTCCCGACAAATGCAAGCAGATGTGGGTCTCTCAGAGGCCTTCAACGGGAGTTTGTGTGGACGGACAACGTATCGAACTGGTGGACGATTTCTGTTATTTGGGCTGTTTGCTGAAGAACGATGGTAGTTATGCAGCGGATATACGACAACGATGTGCGAAAGCTACGTCTGCATTTAATTCTCTAACCAAGTGTTTGTGGTCTACCACCATCACGAAGGAGGTCAAGTTGCGCGTCTACCTATCCGCTGTTCGCCCTATAATGATGTACGGATCGGAGACGTGGGCAGCACCGAAGACGCAGATGGAAAGGTTGGATTGCACGGAAAGGAAGCTTTTTAGGCGTTTGCTTGGATATTTCTGGCCGCGTGTATGCCATAACGAAGCATCTCCTAACGCCATCTCAAGCAGGAATGGAAAGTCGACTTCGACTGCTCGGGCATATACTAAGAAGAACGCCGGATCGTCTCGTACAACACGATTTAAGAATGCTTCCAAACCCTGTCTGGAAACGGCCACCTGGGCGTAGGCGAAAGTTCTGGACGGATGTGGTTAAAGAGGATTCGAAGTCACTCGGCATCGAAAGACAGTTCAGGCGCGATGTTTCGTTTCGCAGGAAATGGAATAGTGACAGCTGGATGGAATGTGTTCAAATTGTGGCTGAAGACCGTGAAAAATGGACACGGCTGACTACTAGGACGGCACACCTCGGTGAAGATGCGGAATGACCGCGTCAGGCGAAAGCCAACCGATTAAGTCAAGTAAGTCAAGTATTCCCAATGACCACAGGTCGAAACGGGTCACATTTCTCCTATGGCGACTGTCTCATCAGTTGACAATGAGGGATTTTAATGTGGAAATATACAATTGTTGATTGATTTCAGGTATTAACTCAGTTATTTCGCATCGCTCGTATGGTACTCGTTGAAAGCTGACCAAAAATGGCATCGAAATTGAATTCGTAGGACTCTGAAACAAGTCATGGCTATGCGGCCCTTTCTGCACGCAAAATGGTCGCAAATCGCCGTTTTTTGCGAAAAAAAATCTGCTCGGTACGGCAGGAGGGAAATTTTTGGCATGATGATGGACCGGGGGCCTGCGACTCCCTCCCCTACGCGGCGTCCTGGGCTGCGCCCCTCTGTGATCGTTACACCGTACGGCAGAGCCTGGTTCATACTTCCATTGCGGCGCGACGCGATGACAGAACTTAAGGCCGGGATCATACTTACCGCAACCAGCGACAGTGCATAACGGCACCATCGATTTTCTTTTTTTTTCAATATTGATGGTAAACATGGCGTCGCTAGAAGTATGATCCCGGCCCAAGACGAAATCGACCGATATCGCGTCGATCCGTATTCGGAGCATGCCATCACGTCGCCCCGCGATGGAAGTGCCTGTCGCGGGGAATATCTTGCATATTTCCAAACACCTGTGCGGCATCGCTCAGAGCTGGAACCATCTGCTCGACCTATCAATCGTTCCCCGGAGCACCATCCCTGCAGAACAGCTTATTGTTGGCTCAGAATTCGCGTCAACGAATCCAAAGGCAGGCAAGAACCGAGAGTTATCGGTGTTGTTTGTCTTCACTTTAAACATCAATCGCTGGTCAGCCTGTTGTTGAGTTAGTGCTGGGTCTGGCCACCGGCGGTTGGACCACTACTGCCGTTCAGAGTATAGTTGTACACAAACGAAGTTATCGAAAAATTTTCGAAAGATTTTTCGACACTTTTTTCCTTCGCTTTCGTTCGTTCGAAAATTCGTCGAACAAAATTTTTCAGATTCCGTTCGTTCGAAAAATCGTCAAACGAATTTTTTGCAAATTTCGTTCTTTCAAAATTTCTTCGAACGAAATTTTTTCGAATTTTTTTCAATTTTCGTTCGTTCGACATTTTTTTTTCGAAATTGTTCAACTATAGTTCAGAGTGACGTTAAGTGCAATGTCTCATCAGTGAATTTGAGCTCATCAGCGGTCCTGTACCGAATTTGTCCAGAACAAATCTTTCTAGACAACACACCCCAAATATGCTGGATTGAATACGTGTCCGGACCATAAGTCCGGAAATAAAAAGTCAGAGGCTCATCGCAAAGGATGACGAAAAAAAAAAACGCGGAAAAAACAGAAGTAACTCTATGCGGCCTCAAACTCCATTACAGAGCACACACCACACCCACTTATCTCGAAGGCCAAAAAATTATTCCATTTGAGAAGGGGCGGGGCTTGCGCCTACACGCCTCGTTGAGGGCAAGGGGCGGGGCTTGCGCCCTACAACGGGTTAATAGAGCTACTTTGGTGCCCTTTTTTCGCGTTTCTTTTTCGAAATTGTTGTTGCGATGGACGTTCCAATTGCCGGTGAAAAGTCGGAGACGATTGTCATCGTAAACGCTGCCTTTAAGAAAATCGGATACACATGTGCATCAGAATTATTTTTCTGCCTCAGGGGCTCCAGAAATGAAGTTCAGCTCACTTTTCATGATATACTGATGGGTACGTAGTCTATCCGTCGAGTTCAACACAAAAGAATGCCAGATTTCACTGTGTAGGTTCAAACTGCAAAATGTGATAATTATTAGATGTCACTGGGCATCCAACAACAGTTCGATGAGAGACAGGAACGGCATTACTTCAAAATTGTTAAAAGCCATTGGAGACATCCGATTCGACGGAATAGATATTTTAAGGCCAAAAAGGGGTCGGCAAATAGAAAGGCGATGGATTGCTAGCGACGGATCGCCTGTCACGCTCCACCGCGCGATCCATTGCTAGTGATCCATCGCCTCTCCATTTGCCGACCCCTTTTTGGTGAACAGCTCTTTGATACATTTTGTATTGTGGCCCACGGCCCTGGTCACACCTCTTGGCGTTGCCCCCGGTGAGATATTACTCACAATGTCATGCTTTGCAACTTTACTTGAACTGAGTGTTTCTAATTGTGTCTTCCCCATTTCTGTTATAAATATTTATTGCATAAATCATGTGCTTCAACTCTTCCGCTCGCGGTGAATACCTATTCGAGTGTGTTAACGTACAATGACATGGTACAAAAATGTACAGAAGGCGCTTCGCCAAGTTTGGAAAGGGAGTTCAATCAATGCGCGAAACTCGTAAAAAGACGATCAACACCGCTAAAGTTGATTACTGCTTGTGGATACTGCAAATCATTCAACGACAATGTGCGGCGTCCACCCCCTGCAATTGCACCGAGATTCCGGAACGGAAATTCGCTTGATACAACTAGGAATTCCCACCAACCCAACACCCACAGCCCATTGATTGCTCAGAAAATAGTTTGCCAAACGTCGCTACGTTCGACAGTGAACTGTCTTCAGAACTGCAATGGCGCCAAAAATTATTACCTGTGACATCAGATTACAGAGAAGCTCCTCATCTTGGGAACAGAAATACCCTATACTGCTCTTGAAAGGCAGCTCTGCCCCACACATTGCGAAACGCGAGTGTTTGTGTTGTGTTGCACTCATGTTTTCACGTTCAACATGCTCGTAAGAGAACAAAGAAGCTCCGATCAGGAGAACTTTCCATGTTCTCCCACCCCCTTCCGATCGACTGCTTCAAACATTCTTCGCCATGAATTGTTTGCAGCAGGAACAATGTGACGCCCCTTCAAGGAAATTCCATTGTTCTCCTCTCACCTAGACATTTTCTATGTGGCACGGCTCTTGTTAGGATTTTTCGCTAGTTTCAGCACTACCGATTTTTTTCATTCCCGTATGGCCAATAATTGCTAATTTGTTTGTTATGGGCATTGATGTTGTTTTATGTTGGCTACAATAAATAAATAAATAAAAAATAAAACCGAGTGATAACGACGGAATTGTGTCTACCTCCCCCCCTCCATCGACGAGCATGTGATATATGCCTCTCAAATGCTTCCATCCGCTGTGTATCCTCCATTTCCCCCCTACTCGCAGGGTTGTGCTTCACTATCCTAGGAGTGGTGCAGCTTTGAGAATGATCTTGATTTTCATAGTTGCTTTCTCCAAAAAACAACCGCTTATCATCTACTCAGGCGAACCATCGCTCCGAGCGGAACCGGCTCCTCCCAATTATGACGTCATCGCCCGAACAGCGGCCGAGGGGCCAACTGGCACCGCGGTCCCTGTCCAGTGACTGTTCGCCCCTAGGTCGCTCTCCGGTCGCTCTCGGAGCCACAGCGGTGCCATCGTCATAGATAGAGAGACGAGGGATTGGTTGTTCTTTGAGTGATAACGTGCGAACCACGTTATCACTTAAAGAACAACCAATCCTGCGGGTATAAAAGGCGGCTCGCCTCGTGTAGACGGGTAGTTGGCCTTTCGAGGCCACTCTTCAGAGGTGACCTCGGATCACTCTCAGGATTACAATTTTTGGCGGCCGAGGGGATACCTCATGGCCCGCGGTTGGGAAGGCTTCCTCATTGCGGACCATGTTGGGATGGTATCCTTGTTGCGGCCTGTGGCAGGATTAATCTCCTGACCCGCAGGCTGTAACAGGTACCTTATCCTCCTAACAGGCTTAATCCTCTCAGAAGAGGCGGAAATAAAGAAAAAACAGCAATTAGGAAATTTTTGAATGTCGCCCGAACAGAGACCGCCGTGCCAGTTGGGACCGAAGCTCGCTCCGAGCGATACTGCTGTGGCCCGGAGAGCGGCTGCTGTGGCCCGAGTAGATGGCTAATTTTAGCTCGGAGCGGAGAGGCAGCGCCGCTCGAGTAGCTCTCCGGTACCGCTCGGAGCGATGGTTTGCCTGAGTACGATAGCGATAATACGACTGCGAGTAGCCCGTAAATGAAGCGTATGTGCAAACAACTCAGACAACCACCACGCTGAGCTTAACAAAGCAGTCTACGCTTAACAAGAGGATGTGCTCCTTCTAGAGCACATCCTCTAGTGGTCCACATATGTGAATTGACCTTTCAAGATATCATTTCCTGCTCAAAGAAATTGCCGAAAGCCTATCGGCATCAGATCAAGAGCTCACTGGAAAGACTCTTGATGAGGAAGGAATGATATGTATAGCCTTGTTCCCTCATTTTGAGCCGGTCGAGGTAAAGCTTATAGGGCTTATCACATCAAACTCTCGTTGTCATTATTATATTCTTCCATGATCGACCGCTCCGCTGCTTGCTCCGCCCGGACTCATCCGAGTAAGCTAGGTTTTAGATGCAATATTTGCATTAGCCCAGTATCCCATTCTTGAGATGATCATAATCACGCAGCGTCATTTCTGCCTCAAACAGCAGAGCTTCTTGTCGCTCTTGCGCTGCTCGCTCCGACTCCTCAACTTCTTCAAATGGACTCCTTGACGATGGAACCTATGAATGCACATGCCTCTGGTCTTCTGATGCTACGAGCAATAATATTGAATCTACATCTTTTTTGCCTAGTAGAAGATGCATATCAGTTGGGTCGAACTCTGGAAGGGAGATATTGGTAGTTGAAAACTCTGTATGTCGTTGCCTTGAAAGTTCGCGTAGTTCATCTGCGATTTCTCGCATTTGATTCGCCATATCTTCTATCATCTCGCTACTCGGCATCCTGAAATAAGGGAGTAAAGCCCTTCTAAATCATCAGCTCATTAGATCAACGACAAAATCACTGACCTCTCCAACGCCAGCACTGCTTTCTGCAACTTTCTCGTTGCATTCGCAACGCGTCTCTTACAGTCTCCGATAGATGGAGAGCTGCAGCAGGAACTTTTCCCATTTTCGTGATCATCACACTCGGGAACCTCCTTGCGTTCGCGATATTCGTGAGTAAATATTTCGAACTGGAAGATTGTCATTTTAATGCTAGGATATAACAGGCCGAGGAAGCTCGCAATGTTGATAAAACGATTACCAAACTGTGAAAAAAACATGTAAGTTTCAGCCAGTCGGCGCAGGTCCCACCAGTTCCAGAGGAAGACTGAGCCGCATGCAGCCACAGGAGCGGATAAGATGCGCGGACTAGTTGATCAAATACACAAAAGAAGGAGCAAAGGACATTCCTCCTCTGCGACGGCGGCGAGCGGTCGTTTCTCTCATCGCTCAGGCCATTTTGTATCGTCTCTGGCCTCTTCGTCTGATTACACCTGTTTCCCTCATCAATGTCTGATTCCGACTGTTTCCCTCATCAACAACTGGAATTCTTTCCCCACATCTGCCCTCCGACTGACTCCTTCCATCGGATTATCGGTTGCGTCAATTGATCTATCGACCAATAGTACGAACATGGACTCTGCCAACGCGTAGCTAAATGCCTCACACGGAAACCAGAGATGCCCAGGGTTTCGGAGGCATCTAGTCTAATTTTGACACGAGAATTTACGTAAATTACGGAAAGTTTAGCCTCAGTTGGTGAAATTTTAGCTACAGCGCCCGCATATCCTACGTAAATTCTTGCTACAGCACCCGCATATTCTACGCTTATTCTCGTTGCAGCACTGGGTCGATCGACCCACCCAGTCTTGATCTGTTTTAGAAAGGCGATCCCCGCTGCGATCGAGCTCATCGCCGTTTCTTCCCCACGGCCTGCAGCATACCAGCGGCCAAAATTATCCCTTGCAAGGTCTTGCAGAGAGCGACACGGGGTCACCCTCCACGACCACCAACAGAGTGTCAAGTTCTCCGTGGGTTGACTGTGCCGAAACTGTTCAAACCGCATCCCTGCGTTCCGCGTAGCCAACGCGGGTTTGAGATTGAATTCAACACAGGCTGTCGCGAAATCCGTAGATTCTCGCTACAAAATTATAGCGAGAATATACGGGTTTAGCGTCAGAGAGAACAGTGGTTCGAACGACACAAGAATATGCGAGTTTTAGCTATCGTAGCTAAAACCCTTAAATTCTCGCTACATGGAATGGGGCGGCGTTTCAGGCCGCGCCCTCGGAGGCATCTAGCTACGCGTTGGCAGAGGATTGTGAAACTGGAATAGTGGGTGGCGCTGATGTGAATGGTGAGGCGAGTGGCACTCGAATGGAAACGTTGTTGGTAAAGGAACTTCGATTGCAAGTCGATGGTATATCAAAGGCGAAGAATGTGCCTGCATGCATAAAAAAGGTGATATTCGTCATTACATCTGAGTTGATCTCCTCAAAATGAAGAGTTCAAAAAGGAAGTAGTAGATTTACGCAGTAAGATTTCTTCTGAAAGCGATCTGCGTAACTTCGTTGATGTCAGCAATCGATCATGTATTCCACCTTGTACTGCTTTGCCTGTTATACGCACCCCGCCTCATGAGGAGGGTGAAAGACTTAGGTCCATTGTGATTAGTGGCGTGCCAGAACATGATTCACCAAGTTCACGTGAAAGAATTTCGCACGATTTTGTTAATACATGTAATATCTTGGATTTCCTTAATGTAGAATGCAATCCTCTACCAATTTATCGTCTTGGGAAACCATCACGAGGCATGAATAGGTTGATTAAGGTTGTCTTGCCTACTAAGACATTTCAGCATATTGCTGTAACGCGGGCCCGTCGACTCCGTTTCTATTCGGGGTTAAGGCCTTTCCTGCGGGAATCGCTAACAAAAGAGGAGTTGGAATGCAGACGACAGGAACGCATGAGTCGCAGAGTTGATACTGTTGTCTCGCCTCCACTCTGAAGTTTTAGATAATGTTACGAGCAGGTTAGAATGCTAAAATTATGTTTCGATGGGCCTTATGAGCGTGGAGAAACTTGCAGTTCAGTTTCCGTTAGTTACAAGTAGCGCTATTCGGCAGGCAACCTATCAGACGTCGGAAGCGTGACAAACATTTGCAGGAACAACTAACTGAAAGGTTTTTGCAACCTCTTCTTTTATTGATCAGTTTCATCATTTTTCACCCATCACTTTGCTCGTGCGTTACACGTCCTTTCTCAAATCTTTTTTGCTTCGTTTACCAATCGGATGCTCTGTTAGAACCTGTTATTGCGTACATTAATTTCAAAACGAGGAAGCAAAAACGAGTAAAAAAATAAAACAGCGTGTTCAGAAGTCAGGTTTTGGCCACTTTGTGGCATTTGAATGACAGGAATCTTAAATACTTCAAAACTATTAGCAATACAGTCTTATTGGACTGCCTCGTTGGACTTGTGGCCAAATTATGTATGCAATATCCAGTCTATGCTTCTTCCGTTCAGGTGAACGTGAAAAAGTGAAAGAAACCCAGGACAAAAAAAAAGATAGCAAAATAAGAATCCCTCCTGGAACCCTGGAAAGTACTTAAGTAACACCAATTCGTTAAATTTCTTCTTTTTAAGCACTAACTTCATATGTAGCCGAGTAATACAAGCAATTGTGGTGCGCCCGAAACGCGCACCAGATATGGTTTTGAATCGGCCCCACGCGCAACCCCGTTTTTGAAATCTCAGTTCAGAGTGAAAGAAGAAAATGGAGCTGAATTGCATTGAAAAGAGCGCAAAAAGATGGTTTTAACACCCAAAAATGGTTTGGAATGGTCTGCTGGTTTTCTAGAAAATTAAAAAAAACCGCTCGATTTGGCTGTTAAAGACATCGTACGCGCAGAAAACCGTGATTGTTGATGGCTCTAAGTCACTTGTTTGGGAAATTCTTCTCATCATGCTAGATCAAATATTAATGATCAATAATATCGAGTTCTCACATGTTGCACAAACTGCGGCAATGAGTGGTATTTTTATGGTTTTGGGTTATAAGTTTCAAAAATTGTACTCATACGACAATATCGTCTGTTAGATGTTTCATCATTCCGAAATGGAAGTCTTTGAGCAAAACTGAAGTCAGAAAGGTAACCTTCGTGAAAAATATGTGAATTTAGCTTCCTGGCAAAAGTAACGATTTGGTAATGATAAAAAAAAGTTTCAAAAATGTCTTGAAATAACAAGCACGCTCATGCCGATCAGTGGACGAAGGGCTACAGTAGCCCTCCTTTAAAAGTTTTTCAAATGTCAGCTTGGATATGAGAACATCGTAATAGCCATCAAACATGTTTGCACAATTTCGACCTCCTCAGCCGCTGCCAGTGGCTTCTCGAAAAGAGCGGTGTGTGAATGAATGCATACCACTCCTCTGCCCTTTTATACCCCGCGTGTTATGAACGTGTGTTATCGTTCGTTATCATGTTTTGTTCAAGAATGGTTACGGTAGCCCTACGGAAAAAAATGATTGGCATGGGCGTCTTGAAATATCTTAAAAATGATTTGGCGTAAAATAGCCTGGAGTAATAAAAAAGCTAGGAAGTGAAGTGAAATACCCAAAAATCATTTGATGGACGATCATTTCACAAGCTTCTCCGTTAAACTTATCAAAACGAAATCAAGCGCGCAACGAAAACCTTAAGCCATTTTGGAAAGCTGTAATAAGGGAATCAGCATAGGTCAAGGTAGGTGAACGCAACGCTTCATTCCATATAGTGCTTGATTTCATTTCGATGAGTTTCACGGAAAAGCTTGTGAAACGATCGACCACCAAATCGCATTTTAGGTTATTTCACTTCATTTCCGAGCTTTTATATTACTCCAGCCTTTTTACGCTAAATCGTTTTTGAAGATATTTCAAGACATTTTTGAAACTTTTTTTTTACCATTACCAAATCGTTACTTTTGCCAGGAAGCTAAATTTTCTGAAATTCCCTATTCAAACCTGTTTATATCTCTAATTTCTTATTACTTTATCAAACAACCGATCCTAGTTTTTTTTCCAGTTTTTGAAAACAAAATCAATACTTTGCAAAATAAATATTGCTGATTAGTGGTTTGTTTTAAGTTTTCAACTAGCAAAATCGGCGTCTCAAATTTATGGCACAAAGCAAAAATTTTAAGAACCAAAGTTTGTGAAAAAAATGGCTATATTCGCTCTATTGAAGGAATCCCGTGAGCCCTTGTGGGTGTCATCATCTAATGCTAATAGAAGCCGAAAGTTCTTTCATTAGAGGTAGATTAGGCGATTCTAAAGGAGATTAGTATCGACAGATATAATTATTCACTACTGCTCTTGCACTATTTATTCAAATGCAAACTTCTAAAAATAAAAAGTTTTACGGTAAGCGATAAAGAGCCTGGGTCAGTAGGAGAGACCGAATATTATATTACGCCTAGCCAAAACAGCGTGAACAGAGAAGAAAAAACTTTTTTTTATCAGAAACCGCAGTTATTTCTGCATTAAGTGCTCACTGTGCTCACCTTGGGTGGTGATTCAGTCAGGTTATAACTTTTTTATGCTCCTATGATCGGTTTCAACCGCTACCAATACATAGATGCACATGCAAGTAACTAACACGCGGGTGTAACCCCGCGCCCCGATCGCCCGTTGTCGCCACGCGAATTTCCGCGGCGCCGCGACCTAATGGCCGCGGCGGAGGGTTCGCGTCGCGATCAGTCGATCGCGGCGAGACACTAATAGTTGGAATCAACATTTTAGAGAGTTACAGAACAGTTTTGAAAATGTTGCGAACACATTAGGGCATGAGGCTGCGCAACTTACGATCACGATTTCAACAACTTACGGAAGACTTCGGTAAGTTGCTGAAATTGGTGTTCGCAACATTTCTGAAATCTTCAGAGCAGGCATATGCATACACTGGCGAATCAAAAACGCAAGCTGACTCTTCTCTCGATGTGAATCAGGAAAACTATGTACGCTTCCTCGGTATTTTTATAGTTATTTGCAATGTTTCTACTGTAATGTAAGGTCCATCTCAAAAAACTCGGATTATGTCTCGCTCGTTCTTTCGGAAAATTATGATATTTTGGCTTTCTCTAAAACTTGGCTCAGGCCTAGTCACTCCAATTCTTCCGTTTTTGGCAATATGATGTTGGACTATGATTTCTTGAGGTGCGATAGGCCTAGCAAATCTGGGGGTGGGGTTATGCTCCTTGTAAATCGCAGACTATCTTTTTCAACTGTTTTTGTGGAATCAGTTGAGAACTCTTACGAAATACTATGCGTCGATATTCTTAGCGAAGGTTACAAATTCAGATTTATAGTGGTATATAGAGCTGCCTTCTGTCTGTCCGTAAAAACTGAGCAGCTTGTAAAAGTTTTGAGCGATTTAATAGCTTGCGACGTATATGCAGTAGTGGTAGGGGACTTCAACATGCCTAATTTTGATGCTCGCGTCGCAAATTCTGAAAATTCGTCTCCACTAAGCGGGCTGGAAGAATCGGTTTCTTGCCACAACCTTTCTCAACATGTAACAGAACCGAATCGAGAAGAAAGTATTCTTGATCTAGTGTTTTCTACCAGTGACAGCTTAATAAAAGATATAAAAGTTTTGCCTCCTGTGGGAATGAGTGATCACAATAGCATTTTGTTTAGAATTCATAGTTGGGAAACTCCAGCCACATCAGTTTATCGTAGGGTCTACTCCAAGTGCAATTTTGATGTGATTCGAGCAAGTTTGGCAGGAATCCGATGGGTTCATTTGTTCGAAACAAAAAATAATGTGAATGAAAAATATGAACTCTTCTTATCGGTTTTGCATGAAGCCATAGAGCTTTATGTTCCATTGGAAAAATGCGCATCACTAAAGTCTGTAAAGCTGCCGCAGTATTTACAGAATATACTCGAGCATCGGGATTGTCTCTTTCATGACGCCAGACGAACCAATGACTGGTCTAAATTTAGAGACTTCTCCTTGAAGTTTGAAAGTAGCCTCAAGAAGTACAACAGCTCCTTAGAAAAAAAGATGGTTGAATCTAGAAACAAGCAGCGTTTTTATAAATACCTGAATGGGAAAATCAGGGAGAAAAGACTTCTAGGTTGCCTGAGTCATAATGGAACGATCGTAACTACTGCATATGAAAAGGCCAATTTACTAGCGGATCGATTTGTCAATTCTTTCCAAGAAGACGATGGATCCTGCCCATCCTTCACGGGATCTAACGTAGAAAGAATGGGAGATTTCCCATGGTTTGAAGCCACGAAGCTTTATCAGCTTATCATGAAATGGCCCCAATCCTCATCTGTAACACCTGACTTTTTACCACTTTTCTTCACCCAGCGGTTAGGTTATCTACCTATTATGTTGTCCTCTTGCATACCTTTTCAATCAATCACTTATGCATGGCGAGGTCTGTCTACGATGGAAACTTTCTTTTGTCGCGCCCATTTTGAAAAAGGAGCCGGCCCCTAATCCCGATAAATATCGTCCTGTGAGTATAACTTCCCTCTTGTGCAGGCTTTTCGAGAAAGTTTTGAAACATCATATAATGGAATATCTATTAGATCGGAAAATTATAACAGCGCATCAGCATGGGTTCATTAGTGACAGATCAGTAGAAACGAACCTGCTCTAGTGTTTGGACGATTGGACGGCTGCACTAGACAACAAACTCGGCTGTGATGTAGTTTTCTTCGATTTTGCAGAAGCTTTTGATCGTGTATCACACAAAAAGTTGTTACTTAAATTAGAAAAACTGCAGTTCCACCCCGTTGTCATCAAGCGGATAGCTGAGTATCTCAGCGACAGAACTTTTCAAGTAATGCTAGGAGAGTTCTATTCTGATACGAAGGCCATTGTAAGAGGGGTACCTCAGGGAGGTATCCTGTCACCAATTCTTTTCATCATTTTTACAGCTGGCTTACCCGAAACCGTTTAATGTCCAGGGGTCAAAGTCAAAATGTAGGCAGATGATGTCAGAATGTATAACGTCATCTCTGGTCCAGAGGATTCCGACAACCTTCAGAACTCCATAGATTCGTTAGTGAGTTGGACTTAAGAATGGCAGTTGCCTTTGTTTCCGCAGAAAACTACTTTTATGCGGCTGAAATCTCACCCACGCTCAGCTGTTAGTTGGTACTCGGTGGATGGCGTAACCGTTTCTGCTGTGAATTCCGTCAAAGACCTTGGTTTTCATTAAAATGACGAACTGGACTTCGCTGAGCATATCAAAGTTCGGTGTAAGCAAGCTAAACTGAGAACTTTTCACATTTTCAAAGGTCTTTGCAGCAGGAATAAGTCCGTTCTCCTTCGGGCATACAAAACGTATGTTCGCCCGCTTCTAGAAAGCAGTGTTACTGTATTCAATCCTTCTTTGAAAAAAGACATTCATGCTATTGAAAAAGTACAAAACAATTTTACACGTGAGCTTCTTGCACGATTAGGGGGATTTTTGTACAAAAAACAAGAGCCTCCATAAGAAACAGATACTCGAATCTGCCTTCGCTTAGGTCCTGGCGTAGAGTATTTGACATATGCAAGGTTCATAACTGGATTTACAACCATTAAATGCTAAACATGAAACGTCTGTTTATTTTAAAGTACTCTTGCACGCGAGGAAACTCGTTAAAAATTGATTTACCAGGACCAAGTACCAGCTTGTACACCAACTCTTTCAAATACAGAGCTGGAGGGTCATACTCCAACATCACGAAAGATATGCTTCCAGAGCTGACATTGAATCCTAGTTTTTGAGATGAATCGATTCTTCTGCCTCCACGGTTATGGATATATGTTGGAGCATCTATTTTCACAGTTGATTCTCTTTATAATGGTTTTTTTTCTCACATTTGCCTTTCGCGAATGCGATAAACTTATAACTCAAAGGACGGGTTCGGCTGGCTGGCCGGACGCGACGCGTGCAGCGCCCCGATAGAGACGTTAACGCAGCGGCTATCTACCGCTTGCGTCGTGTATACCAGCCGAGCTCGACCTAAACTACCCCTTTGGCGGCGTTCAGAGTTTATTCGTGGGGCGACGCAACGTTGTACTTAGCTTATGTATCGATCAAGCGACGTCGCTTGTCCGCTAGTTGTTTACAGCGAAGATGCATTCGGAATGACGCTTGACGTCCTTCGCGTCGCCTTGCAAAGCAGTGTAACGCGATGGTTTTCATTAACACACGCAAATCTTTGAATGAAAGCAATAAATTGAACATAGTGTGACCACTGCTACTCCTAGTTACGAGAAATTGCGCACGTACGCCTTCGCGCGTAGTCGCGCAGTGTTCGCACAATGTCCACACCTGAATTCGTGCGCGACACTCGCACTGGCATGTGCCATCGCGTCACGCTGCAAACTCTGAATGCCCCTTTTCGTGTATTCGATCTAAAAGCCTAAGTCGTGATTTTCAGGCAGCGAAGCATTTATGGCCGTGGATGAGCAGAATCGAAATACGAAATTTGGCAAACTGAGCTTCCACATTGATTTTTTCTTCGGTCTCGGGAAGAACGCCCAAAAATGGGCAGAAACGCGGTTTCGGAAAGTAAAACACGGAAATTTTTTCGAAGTCACCGTTTATCTGCTTCTGCCTCACGAAGTACGATATTTCCGCATTCCGCGGACTGTTTTACGATTACCAGTTTTCGGTTAGCGCAACACTGTATTCTGCTCGCCTCTGTTGAAACGTGTCTCATTGAGTCGTGCGGCTTAGATCCTCGACAAGGTCGAACATAACGAGTCGCGCCGCATTGCTAGAGAATCATGGGCGCCCAGAAAGCTAGGTAGGGTCCTCTATCATCAATTTTGGCAAAACAACTCGCCCTGCCCCAAATTTTTTAGGCCTGTACTTCCATACATGAGCAAACAATACCTGCAGATATTTCCATACAGGCGGCGGCTTCTTTTCGGAGCTGGCAGGGTCAGGCAGACCGTTGTACAGGACCTCGACGAAGATACGCCCCCCCTTGATTATCAAAATTTTTGAAGAAATTTCAAAACTTTTACGTCCCCTCGGGTCCCGAAAAACGTTCAAAAGATTTTGTGATCTAAAATTTAGAAAAAAAGTATTTCGATCTGGATTTTCAAAAGAATAGTTAATGTACTTCCTATCCTACTGATTAGCCTTGGGAAGTATAGTTCTGAATTGCCCTTGAGCAACAACATCTGTATTGAGAAAGAAATTATTAAAATGTGACGCAGATCGCCTCACAATCTCATGCAAATTGAAGCAGAAATAAAAAACGCTGGATACTTGTTCCTTGCTTGCATTAGGTTTTGTTCTAATCTTGATCATGCAGTAAGCTAACAAAAAGTCAGGAATGATTTAAAAGTGACGCAATAGGCGACCTTGAGCTGAGCATGCCGAGCATTATTCGGGGACGTTTTGGACAGTTCACTGATCATAAGGCTTAACGACAACTGGGTGCAAACCTAGTTGGATGGGGTCACTCAAGATGCGAGGGAAGAATGAATGATACACAATCAAAACTCTGACCATTTTGATGGAGTTTCTGGTAGAGCAATGACTGATAGCACTATCAACAAGCAGATAACAGCAGAAGTCTACATTTTGACGGATAAGAAACTTCCAACTAGGTTTGCATCGAGAATTCCGGGTGAGTGGAACCGCTTTGTGAGTGCGTAAACCTTCTCAGGTTCCAAAAAGTTCGATTCCCAACCAGTATTGTTAAAACAGAAGAGGTGCGAGCGCGAGTGGGAGAGGGGTGTCCTGCGGTGGTATTGCGGACACTGTACTGTACAACAGTGCCCGCACAACCACCGCAGGTGGCAGACGCAGCTTGGCATTGGAGCGCGATATTCTTCGACGGCTCGCCGCAGTGATAAGTAAAACCACTTGCTGCAGAATGTTCTAAATTGAAGAGTTTGCGAGCGAAATCGTGGTAGTGAGTAGGAGGTAGGCCAAGAATGGGAGTTTGACTTTCAATATATTAAATTGCTTTTTTGAAAAAAAAACGTTGGCCAATTCCGGCCGAAGGCGCGGTTTTGGACAACGGTTCTGGACAATGGTAAGATGTATTTCAGGCCATTTTCTTCGTGATTTTGAGGTCGTAGAAGGGGTATCAGGTATCAGTTTGTGGGAAATTTCATGGAGAATCTTTTTTTTTCAGAATTTTGAAAACTTGAAATTTTATGGGGGGGACGTACGTTGTCCAATTTTCGAAGTGAAGAATTTAACCGGTAATTGGCCCTATTAATGAATGTAACTCGTCTAAACGTTTGTTTTATGTGCTGAAATTTTAGTACTGCCTAAAATATGTCTATTATATCGTTACATAAAGATACATTCTTCAAATGTACTGTTGCGGTGCTGTACCATTGTTCTCTTCGATCTTTTTGTAGCTATTACAATATGTGAGACAAACACGTCTTAACCCCTCGTTCCAAGGTTTTCTTCACAGAAAGAGAAACACAACTGAAAACACCCCCCATTTTTCGAACTTTTATCCTAAAGTTTTCAAGTCCCCCTTGAGAAAGTCTGAATTTCGAGAGTTTTTACGTCCCCCCTGAGAAAATCTAAATTTTGAAAGTTTGTACGTCCCCCTGTTCCCCAGCTGGACAACGCCCGCATGACCCTGGGGGCTGGTAAAATGAACACCTCAGACCTCCTTCCCTTGAAAAGTGCCGATGTGCTGCCAATATGGTCCAATCCTGTGGAAAACCTCAGAGATAACACACTTGTGAGCATGCGAAACTCTGCTTATCAAGATATCGGTCATGTTACGCAGAAAGCATACATTTTAATAACATATTTATCGACAATACATCAATCTTCTAGGTCGGCTTTAGAAATTAATGTGTATTCCATTAGACTGCTACATCCACTTTCGTGTGGTACTCGTAATGTTTTCGAATAGCGAAAAATCTGGATAAACGGGGGAGCAGCGATGAATGCTCTTTCTTCTCTGATATCAACTGAGCCCTGGAAGATACAGGTTTTGTGCAGAAGTGCGTCATCGCAGCACTGTTTGGCTGCGTCAGGGGAAAGAGACAACCGCCAGCGATGTAGGGAAAGAGCCATTGTCAGTCGCTGGTGCTTCCTACAGTTCAGGCTCCTAATAGCAATGCCCATCACATGGTGAAATGGATCGAAACTGGTTACGGGGCATCTCACAAGTGAACACGGCTGTCCCCTCAGTCTCTGCCCGCCGCGAGACGAGTAGGGTATTCCACCACTAGGCCCTACATCCGATGGCTTTGCGGGCATAGTGGAGCTTCACCTGCAGTGTTCTAGCTCTCTTGCACAGAGATCTTGCTGGTGGTCTTCGTGAATGGTTTGGAATTTCAGTCTGTTTCCCTTGACTTCATAGCATCGACTAAAGAACTGAAGGTTCCCAATTGCACAAACGATGGAACTTACGTAACAATAAAAACTTCTGTTTTCGCGGACAAATTGCCAGAAAGAACAGAATAATGTAGAACATCAACGAATGAATTCATTTTGAGGTGCTCCACAATCTTGAACTCCTTGTTGTCACTGCTAATACTTCAACAGTTGAAAAATACAGAATTGTTCTGTTTAGCAAGCCAAAACTTCAACCATTGATCTCATTGTCATCGATTCTAATTTGTGATTTGAACCGTGCGCTGCTGTAATAATTTTTGAATAGTGTTTCGCTCATATAATGCGTGAAAATGAGTAAATTCCCTTTTTCACCAACCGTAAAAAAAGAATCGATGCTAAGAACTCACTTCAGAAAGCATCGCATAAAAGTTCTTATAATCAGTTTTTTTGAACGATATATTGTTAACAATCATTTTTTTATGAATAACTTTGTCAACCTCAATGAATTCAGTTCTGATCAGTTAGATTTAGAGTCTGTATGTAAGCCGCTGTGCACACTTTCATTCAATAGCTTTTCGTTGATGAACGATTCAATTATTGGTTGAAGTCCATAGTTTCTCTAACTGTTTGGAAAAATTTTAGCTTATCCATTTAACTGATTGAATTTAATTTTTCTAGTTTTTGATTTGCTTTCGTTTTGGTTGTTTGTTTGTTAATTTTTAATGATATATACATGCATTTTATTGAAGACCAACTTTTCACGTTGTTCGAAACCAGTTTAGCTTTTGGTGTTACAATTAATTACTTGAAGGAATTGAGCCAGTTACGACTTACAAATTGACGATAGTAGTTCTTGCAACCTGAAACACGTTAAATGTGGTCGCCAAGTACCGACCTCACGCTAGTTCGAGAGCTGTGACCGAATTCTCCTCTAGATTTGCTAGTGTGCTTCCTTTTCCTAGGACGCAGGGCGAGAGGCATGCGCCGATGAGAGTGCGCGACGACGGAGGAAAAACGCCGATACGCGCATGCTCACTTGTGACTTGCCCCTAGACCGGGCGAAACTCACTTGCCGGCCGCCCGATTCCCTAAGCTACTCGGACCCGTGGTGGATCCTTCGTTGAAGTTTCATAAGAACACTGAGCAGAAGCAAGCCACAGTGAGAACTAGACCCAACGTCCTACGTACTCTCGGTGGAACTTCTTGGGGGTGCAGTAAAGAAACGATCCAGACCACGTACAAGGCCATCGTACAGCCCGCCCTGGAGTATGCTGCACCAGTCTGGCAGCACATCGTATCGGACACATCTTGGTTCACAAGCTGTAGCGCATCCAAAGTGGAGGACCGCGAATTGCAACAGGCTGTTCTAAAACCTCTCCAGTACAATACCGGCCACAACTTCTGTCCCAAAGCGCGTCGGCGACGCGAAATCGCGTCGAAAACGCCGTTTTCGTTCGGAGTGGACATTTTGAGAACTCTGAAACCATCTCGATTCCTCCTCGATGAGGAGATTGCGATTATATGTTCAGACTTGAGAAAAACTCAAGTCTTCACATAGTTATGGCCTATTTTTTCCCTAAAAAGAGTCAAAATCTTTGTGAGGTTACTTTCTGATTCTGAAAACACTAATCGCTTCCTCTCGTCGTCCTGATTCCAAAAATTTTTCAAGTTTAGAAAATTGTTACTTCTTGACATAGTTATGGCATATTTGCTCACCCAAAGAGTAAGAATGCTCTATCAACGGCGAAACGCGAACGTGAGCATCCCCAGTATATTGTGTCGTAATTCCTGACTTCAAAGCTGTCTCTGTACCTGGAAAAGTGTGAGATTGACTCTTAATCTTCTTGGTTCTATATGAATTCCGTTTTGACGATGGTCTCCCTTCAATTTCTCAGTTATCCGCGCTCTCCTATCTGCTCTCTCTCTACGCACTCTTCGATGCCTGTAACTGCCTCGCTCGAGACCAGTCCTCAAAACCGAATGGAATTCGAGGAGCGGGGACGGACTGCAGAGTCAGTGTTATGAAATCCCGGTATCTGAAAGACCAAATGTCGAAATGGGAGAGGAGTAAACATCATGGGTGTTCTCTGAGATATTGCTATAGCGAGACGGAACGCTGGCCGACTCAGAAACGAAAGCAGTTATCTGAACAGGTGGTCCGTATTGAATCAGCATCAAGAGACAATCCGAACAGGAGTTAGCGTTATGGGTGGTTTGTCCCTGGTTTACTAAATTCTATTCTAACACTACGCCATCGGTGAGTGATTTTGCGGATGCAGGCCACCCAGTCAGCGCGCGCGGTCGCAGCGCGCACAGCATTTATTCGTTTCCCTGCGAAGAGTGTGACTCACCATTGAGCAATCTTCCGGAATGTACACAAGGAAAGAATCGAATCCTCGTTTTAGGAGAAAAATGCATTTTCACCTGGTTGAGAAAAATCCTACGTATAAGCTCATCTTAAAATGAAAAATCCAACAGAACCATTCTGAAAATTCTCTGTTGTCGGTGAGTGATTCTGCGGATGCAGACCACCCAGTCGGCGCGCGCGGATGCATTTTTCTCCTAAAACGAGGATTCGATTCTTTCTTTGTGTACATTCCCGGAAGATTGCTCAATGATGAGTCACACTCTTCGCAGGGAAACGAATAAATGCTGTGCGCGCCGCGACCGCGCGCGCTGACTGGGTGGTCTGCATCCGCAAATTCACTCACCGATGGCGTAGTGTTAGAATAGAATTTAGTAAACCAGGGACAAACCACCCATAACGCTAACTCCTGTTCGGATTGTCTCTTGATGCTGATTCAATACGGACCACCTGTTCAGATAACTGCTTTCGTTTCTGAGTCGGCCAGCGTTCCGTCTCGCTATAGCAATATCTCAGAGAACACCCACGATGTTTACTCCTCTCCCATTTCGACCTTTGGTCTCTCAGATACCGGGATTTCATAACACTGACTCTGCAGTCCGTCTCCGCTCCTCGAATTCCATTCGGTTTTGGGGGACTGTCTTCGAGCGAGGCAGTACAGGCATCGAGGAGTGCGTCAGAGAGAGGAGAGCAATAGCGTGGAGAGCGCGGACAACCGAGAAATTGAAGGGAGACCATCGTCAAAACGGAATTCACATAGAACTAAGAAAGATTATAAGTCAAATCTCACCCTTTTACAGGTACAGAGACAGCTTTGAAGTCAGAATTACGACACAAATATACTGGGGATGCTCACGTTCACGTTTCGCCGTTGATAGAGCATTCTTACTCTTTGGGTGAGCAAAATATGCCATAACTATGTCAAGAAGTAACAATTTTCTAAACTTGAAAAGATTTTTTGGAATCAGGACGATGAGGGAAGCGATTAGTGTTTTCAGAATCAGAAAGTAACCCCTCACAAAGATTTTGACTCTTTAGGGAAAATAGGCCATAACTATGTGAGAGACTTGAGTTTTCTCAAGTCTGAACATATAATCGCAATCTCCTCATCGAGAGGAATCGAATGGTTTTTTCAGGTTCTCAAAATGTCCACTCCGAACGAAAACGGCGTTTTCGACGCGATTTCGCGTCGCCGACGCGCTTTGGGACAGAAGTTGTGGCCGGTATTGTAGAGCACTTACAGTTGACCGCAATGTTAATAGGACATGGTGCGATTGCGGACTCGCACTAAATTACGGTAGAATCTGGCACTTTGCCAGATTTCGTCATCGATCGGCGCCAATCGTCGTCTCTCTGCTCACGAGAATATCAGGGGCGGAAGTAATCTGGGTTAATATGCAACTTTAATCGTTAATTTGAGTTGCATCTGAGCGATATCTGTGTAATAGCTCAAAAACTTTGTTTGATGCATAAGGATGCCCTAGGTAAAGTCTTGACTCTTAATGAGCAAGTCAGCTTCAACTCAAATCCATCTTTATCTCAAATTTGTCGGTGTCGCTGATTGCGAACATCAGCGACAGATGGCTGTCCCTGATTGTGTGGTGGTTAGAGCGCATGGGGAAGTGCGGCAAAAGAGAGGGCACAGCGCTTTCAGATCGATCTTCGCTAAATGTCCTCTCGAGTACATCAACCTCGGGATCCGCACAGGAAAAGCATCCCTTTGATCAATTTTGAAATCCTAGATGACTTTAAGGTCTATTACGTAATACTATGCTTGTCTTTACCCTTCGTACCAATTTTCACCATTTCCGCATATGATTTGCTGATTTTCCATAATAATAATCTACTTATTCCAGCAACAATTCATTAATCATGCAGTACAAGAAATATCCTCCCTTTCTAACCAACGAGTTCTACAAAAAAAATCTCAAATCAATATAACAAACTACACTGAACACACGGTACTCAGGAAAAACACCGAAATAGTGTCTTCGCCACCAAAACTGAAGTTCTAGGACTCAAACAAAAAGGGGGGGGGAGCCGTTCAAAAAACATCTCGTCAGGAGGAACCTCAAAAATAACAGCAAACTGTTAACCTAACAAGACTTTCAAGGCGAAAATCATGGAAGCCCACCAGAAAATCTTATTTGTGATAAAACAGCGACCTAGAAGAATCAGCGACAGCAACTGTCATCAAATACCACTAGAAGGAAACCCTGACGAAAAATCATCATATTCAAAGAGTGTACCGGTAACCGGAAAGCTATTTTGTCCGAAAAAAGACAAACTCACATAGTATGGAGAAAGACTGAGAATTATCGCGAACACTGCCTTAAAGGTGTAAGACACCCGAAAAATTCAAATTTATGCTAAGCGTGAAGAGAATCACTCGCTAATCATATTTCCCCTCCCCTCACCTAACTGGTTTCTCTCCTATTTCTTCAGGGAATCAGAATAAAGAGACAAGCTGGCAAAGGAATGGAAACCAAAGTCGTTGATGAAATCCATCCATATATGTAGCCGATATTGAGCTCGAAGACTAAGAAAAGGGTTTTCCTGTGGTGGCCGTTTTTATCTCGCCTTTCAGAGGGAACTGAGATCTCGCACTTGACAAGAGTTATAGAGGAGTAGTCTACTACACAATTAGATGAAAATCGAAAAAAAATCCATGTCTGAAATTGTATTGTGCTTTTGAGTACATTATGTGATGCCTGATCGCTGCATTTTGCTTTCCCCAATGCACTGCACCACTACCTGAAGTGCCTGGTCTAGCGAACAGGTAGCTCGCGCAGTGGTGCAGTGCAATGTCTCGCTGCTCTCGTTCCACTCGTGTTAGCCTGGTTCGCTACCCGCAGGCGTGGTGAATTTTGTTTAAAGGGTTTTAGTTCCTCATCCAACATAGGTCTGGCTCCTCATTATCATTGTTGTCTACTCGACATCAGCGGAAGATGTTCATCATCACTAATTCGCACCTAGGGCCAGATTACTACCGCCCCAGCTGTGGCGCTGATCGATGACGAAATGTGGCAAAGTGCCAGATTCTACCGTAGTTTTAGTGCGAGTCCGCAACCGCACCATGTCCTATTAACATTGCGGTCAACTGTACACGCCAAAGCTCGCATCCTGCCAGTTACGGACCACTGCCAACTCCACGCATAACAGCTGTACATAAACATTCGGAAGCAGCCGAATCATCCGTCGCGAAGAATAACAGTATGTAACAAAATTTCACTCTTTTCTGTTCCTGGGCTGAAATTGTGTTTTCCTAACCCGTTAGGTCTAGAGCAGATAGGACATCGCTGTTATCCCAGGAGAACTTCGCTTTTGCGACTGGGACAACGAATTTGAAAAATTGCATGTCTGTGGTAGACAATTTTTGTTCCTGGATTCTGAGTGTTAAATCTCGATTGCTTATGTCTATTGCCTGCGAAAAATGACTTCATTAAGCACAAACTTTGCTTACACGACGACAGCATGAAGAAAACTCGTTTTTTTTTGTGAAAATTGAAAGATTTTCATTCATTTTCGACACTATGATCAGGTCAAAACAAAAAAAAATGCACAAGGAATAGACAAACACAGTCGGAAACCACTCAACAAGGTTCAGAAATGTGTAGATTTTTCAGATTCACAATTGTAGTGTGAATCACTGTTTCGAAGTTGCTCCTAAATTTAGTCCCTTCTCATGGTCTCGTTATACTGACGTTCAAACGTTCAAAGTCCAATATATCTTGACGAAAGTGCTCGCCTTGCTCGTTGAATTTGTCAAGCTACGAATCAATGATATGGACTTTCAGAGACGTTCTGCATCCCATTTTGGCGTAATTCTTTATGAGAGTGCACCAACTTCACATAGTTTTCAGCTTCGTGATCACCTAGGA
Source organism: Aplectana chamaeleonis (assembly GCA_029168955.1). NCBI lineage: Eukaryota > Metazoa > Nematoda > Chromadorea > Rhabditida > Cosmocercidae > Aplectana > Aplectana chamaeleonis. The sequence goes on from JAPDOI010000321.1 coordinate 464,104, forward strand.
AGCCGTGATCAGGTGGAGCGAAACTGCTCCAAGCCGCTCTCTCCGTCCTGTTCAACAGCTTTGCGAAATCTGCATATTTTAAGATCCTCTTAATCTGTAGTCCGTCGAATATACCAAACCTGACCTTAGCCTCGGACACAGTTGTTACCAAGGAGAGTATATCGAAACATGATGAGGGACTACATTTGCGTGCAACTTCGACAGAGTGATTCACAATACAATCGTTAATGTAGAAAATCTACACATTTTTGAACCCTGCTGAGTAATTTTCGACAGTGTTTGTCTATTCCTTGTGCACTTTTTGTTTTTACGCGTTCATAGTGCCGAAAATGAATAAAAATTTTTCTATTTTCACAAAAACGGGGCTTCTTCGTGCTGCTGCAGTGCAAGCGAAGTTTGTTCTCATTGAAGTCATTTTTTTCACATACTTCGGACATAAGCAATTGATATATAACACGTAGAAGTCAGGAACAAAAATCGTGTTACATAGTGTAATAGACCCCGTGAGAGAGGTATAAGAAAGCCATTTGCTGATGCTCCCACGAAAATCAATATACAGAGATGGACCAACGCACAACAAGAACGCCTCCGTCTCTTACGGGCGGAGCATACCCAATTCGTCAAAGATCACTTGTGCAAGGCCTCCGTAAACTCCATTATGGGAGTCGTGCCGCCTGAGGTCAGCAAAACCGAGATGGAACTCGGTAGGCGTGCCAGATGCACCCTTGCCTCGTTGCGCTGTGGGCTTTCCCCCATTCGTATGTCTTATTTACATAAGAGCGATAGCAGCAGACCTTACGAGTGCCCGGATTGTGGTATTAAAAGGCATACGAGTGCGCACCTTTTCAACTGCCCGAAGAGACCGACATCGTTAGCGACAATCGATCTTTGGACGAATCCTACGCTGGTGGCCCAGTTCCTCAATCTATGAGAGGACCCTCTCTGTTGCTGCAGAAGAAGAAAAAGAAGGCTCCTACCGCCTTTTCGCGGTTTAAGACATAACGACCATCACCACTATCGATCTTTGGTCTTCTTAGACTACATGATCAAGTGCTCCGTAGGAAAGACGAGTGTTCTTTCTGGATACATTATTCCCATTAACAGGTAAAGATTCACGATTGCAGCCGGAGTGTCATCCGCAGGACAAGGTAATTTGCTGTTTTCAGACTGCACCCATTACAAATTTGTCGCCTTTATTTTGTACAAACCTCGTCCAAGAGCTATTGTAGCATAGTCTGCCGCACACCTGCGAAAAATAAGGATACCCATTCAATATAGAAAGAGCACACCCCTTGGTCAACGTTCGCTAGAGAAAGTTCCTGGATTTGAATGGAAAAAATCGTGTCATCACAAAAAAACAGATCCGCGATGCCGAACCTGTTCAAATAGCATCTTGTACTTGAGAGCATTGTTTAAGGCACTCTGTACAAACTCAGACACAAAGTCCACTTTCGTATAATCTCTGAAGCTGATGAATCGCAAGAATTCCATAACGAAGTCGAAACCATTCCACTCCAAGGCGTCGTAGAGCTAAAATGTACAAATATAACCCAATCGGGATGTGTCGAATTTCATACCAAGACCGGAGCAAAGCCGGGATCATACTTCCAGTGACGCGACGCAATGTTCACCACCCATATTGATTGAAAATCGATATGCTTGAGATGCACTGTCCTTGCCGCTGGTCACTGCGAGTATGATCCCGCCCCCAAGCTCTTTCGCCACTAAGTTTTTGGTAAGACGGCGCTTACAGCTGGGTAAAGAAGGTCATGCATCCCCAACAGGGTTCGGCGTAAGGTGTGATGTATCACAGAAGGGTGTCGGACCCGTCGATATCCGGAGGGATGAGGGGTCGGACCTTCGGTCAACCAAGAACCAAAATGGGCTTCTATCAGGGAAGGGGGGTGGGGGTTGAGAGCCATACCGTTAGTATAAAAAATGACGGCAAGCAAAGACGGCAAAATGAGATCACAATAAGAGGTCAAAATTAAACCGGAGTTCATACTGAGAGAGCAGCATGAGACAGGAGATCAAGAAAGAAACTAAAATAGTGAGAAACAACTGTGAAAAAAGAATTGAGGCAAGATATGAAATGGAGATGTAAAAATAAGGCAGGAACATACAAGAAGAGCTTATAATTCACTGGTGATGGAGCATGCAAGACATTAGATGACAGTAGCATGGCCATCGTTAATGACTCTAACATGGAGTAGTGGCCACGTAAAGTGTGTCACCAAAGCTCTCCTGGATATGTCAGCAGCAGTGGTGTTGAGTATTCGCTGTCATCGAGGTCATTACAAGCGGACTATCCTGTCAACGAAATGACACGGATGTTCTGAAATTTCGTACTCTAAGATGCATTTTTAGGCGATTTAGGATTCACAGGTTCGATTCCGCTAAAGGTGAAAAATTTCACAATTCTGAGAAATAATGGATTGTTGACTGTTTGAGAAGAGGATTGTTCACTGTTATATCTCTTGTGACTTACTCCGAAACTGACTCGTGTCCAAGATGCGATATCGCTGAAGCATAGTTTTTATGTCCTGAGGGCACATAGGTGCGGTTGCGGGCGCGGAACCCACATCTTGAATACGAATGTCCGCATGTGAAAACGCACCCGAAATTTCATGAACGCAACTTCAAGCACAAGAGCGCTACATAAGATGGGAGGAGCCTGTTTTTCAGCCCCGAGAGCACATGAGTGCGGTTTCGGGCAAGAAAACCACGTATAATAATTGGCTATCCGGATTTGAAAACGCACCGAAAATTTCATGGACGCAGCTTTGAGCCGAACAGCGCTACATAGGGAGGGGTCCATGAAAAAAATCGATAGCTGTGAAATAATTACAGGTATTTAACGAAATTTGAATTAGGGAGTTTCGAGTTGCTACAACGTACGGAAAACCTAGTCACGGACCCAAGTAAGTGATACAATCGATTGTATCGCACCTACATAAAAATGGGTATTCAAAGACAGTTTTCAACCGGGTGAATGAAAGAAATTGTTTGCTTGGGTCCGTGACTAGGTTTTTCGCACGTTGTAGCAAAGCGAAACTTTTTAATTCAAATTTCGTTAAATACTTGTAATCATTAGACAGCTATCGATTTTTTCATGGACCCCACGCTATGTAGCGCTGTTCGCCTAAAAGCTGCGTTCATAAAACTTTGGGTGCGTTTTCACATATGAATAGCCAATTACTAAATGTGGTTTTTATGCCTGAAACCGCACCTATGTGCCCTGAGGGCATGAGAACAGGCTCCGCCCACCCTACGAAGCGCTGTTCGGCTTAGAGCTTCGTCCATGAAATTTGGGGTGCGTTTTCACATCTGAACAGCCAATTACTGAATGTGGTTTTCATGCCCGAAACCGCACCTATTGTCCTCGGGGCTTTAATCAATGTTCAGCCATTGAACAAATATTTGGTGTCATTGTCGCAGGAAAGCGGTTTTTGTTTGCTTTCGTGGAAAACAATCAATTATTGCATTATTAGGATTATTTGATACAATCGATGCATCAATGTTAGTCTTGATCCAGAAATTCGTTCACGATGAAAAATTGCGAAGTGAGCCCCCCCCCCGCCCGGTCGTTGCCTTCACTTTTTCCCGGAGGGGGGGGGGCTGGGCAAATCGCTTGACTTGGGTGGGGCTCGGACCAATGTTGGGTTGCATCACACCTCGCGCCTTAGTCAAATAGAAAAGGATTCGAAAGATCACCTTTCCATCGAATCGTTTCTCTTGAAGCCTAATGAAAGATGAGATCATCTCGTCGATTCTGAACCTGATAAGTGAAGATGGCAAAGAAAGCGTTAAATGCATTCGAGATGCTCAAAGCAACCTGTCACATCTCTCATTGAACCGGCAAACAACAATGGATTTATCCCAGCCGCTTGGTTCTGATGATATGCCGTTGGTCCAGTATGAATGCACAACGGACAGCGAATCCGAGACGCCTATGTGGAGATCATCGCCCTAATCATACCTCAAGACATCAAGGGAAACAATCTATAATTTACCGCAACGTTCACAGGCTACAGAGCGGTCGACACACGAAAACTACGATGGGAAACCTGGCACTTTGCCAGATTTCGTCATCGATCGACAGGAAAACTGATTTTCCGGGTTAGTTATGGTATTTCTTATTTTTCTTGTTTGTTTCCGCTTTATCTTGTTTCTGACTCTTTAAATATTGCAAACAGCTTTTCTTAGTGCATGAGAGGAATTTGTCGTTTGTCCGGGTTGGTACTTTTTTTCAGAACTCTGCTTTGAAACTGGAAAAAAAACGGCAAACTCCCCTCACACATTACCAAAAGGCCTCTATTTGCAGTATTTAAAGAGTCAGAAACAAACAAGAAAAAATAACAAAACCGTAACTCACCCACAATATCAGCTCTGGTGTCGGTCGATAACGAAATCTGGCAAAACGCCAGGTTTTCCACCGTAGTTTTAGTGTGTCGACCGCAACCGCACCATAGCCTTTTAACATTGCGGTAAACTGAACATCACTACTTGAACAGAATAATATGGGACCAAGCAAGGTGGATGTCGCTCACCGAAAAAAGTCTCCTCGAGTAGGTTTGATGATTACAGCACAACCAAAACTATGCTGGTCCACAAAAAGAGGAGGAAAGGCCTCGCAATCCCAACTGGAAGGCTGAGACAACATTTGCACAGCAAAGGAATATCTGAACGAGCCAATTTTGTAAACCTTTTCCATGTACCTTCGCACCCCAACTTGATTCTATGACAATTCGTGCCCATCGCAACTTCATAATTCCGATCAGGGATGTGAGGCAAACGATTTTGAAATTTCGGCAAACGGCAATCGGCAAGAAAATCCCAAAAACGGCCGGAAAACGGCGAAGGGCCGACAACCTCATCCCTTAGATTGGCCCAAAAGTTATTCACATGTGCCACTCTATTTTTCCTTTTTTTCAAATACCTATGTCAACATTCTCATAATTCTAATTCAGAGAAGAAGTTTCATTTCAAGACATTAGATGAACAAAAACAAGAAATAGAAGGACCTCATGGAAATCAAAGAGATCGCCGCTGCGGCTTCGGCTCCTACAGGCACCGAAGCGGTACTATCGCGGAGTCACAGAGGCAATGTCTTGGCTGACCGCGATAGTGCCGCTGCGGCCCCAAGGAAGTGCCGCTGCGGTTCCGCGATTGGTAGCCGCGCTCTGACAAAACTAGAACCGACTGCGATTAACTCATATGAAATGAGTCATAATACAACTGAGTGGTGATCTCGCGTTAAAGGCAGTGTTCACGATGATTCTCGTTTTCAAGTTTTCCACTCAAAACAATGCGTTGGCTACCAATTGTCACCAAACTCACGAAGAAACGGCGAGAAACGCTCTATTTCGTCTTATTTCAGTGTCATTATTCTATGGCCTGGACTAGTTGTCCGACTAGATGAACATGTTCACGGTGGTTGTCACCGGTAAAAAATGGGACCAATCGAAAATGGAAGAATATTTTGGGCAAAACAATTTTAGTTAGGGTCCGATGGAAAGGACGGAGCAACACTGAATAGAGAATTGCAAAATACGGGTCCACAAAAGATTTCATTGTCACAACGAACAGTTCCATTGATACTTAAGAGGCGGGCTGATACTTGAGGATTTCGTGCCCTTCTGGTGCGTTTTCCTCGGTTTCATCGTCATTTCAGTTCTACTCGGGGGCCAAACAATCGATTTAGCGATTAATCTCAAAATCGAAGATTGTCGTGAACCCTGCCTTTAAGTTCGCGCAGAAATGCAACATAACGAGAGCTGACCGAGAAAATGGAAATAGATTATGAATGAAGAAAAATATGGATAGCTGCAGAAAAGTTCTCCGAAGGACTTTTTCGAAACCTATCCATCTTTCTCCTCATTCACACTAATTCCAATTTCTCTGTCAGCTCGCGTTAAGTTGAAGTTTTGCGCGAACTTACTGCGAGCTGAAAAAAAAGTTCGAAAAAACTTCAAAAATTTTTTTCTAAATCAATATTTTTCCAGAAAAGACAGACTGAACCATTTTTTTTGGGGTAATTTTTTTTCACTAAGCGTTTCTAGTGTTTCATTACGTGGCATGCGAGTGCGTAGTGTCAGCAATGTCCAGACCCTTTCCTGGAAATCTTCAAATAAGAAGCTCGCGTTTAGCTGCAGTTTTCAGCGAACTTACCGCGAATTCACCGCGAGCTAACTCGCGTTTTCAGACAGAACTACTACCACACCAAATAACTCAAAACCACGGACAACGGTTGAGCAAACAACGGATTATCGGATTACCCCTAATGCCCACATAGCCGCGAGCATAGGCGGCGTTTCCTTCTAATGTTTTGCCGGGTGTTGCCGGAAAAATAACGTTCAAACGACCAACGGCAAAAAAGTTCCGAAAATGGCCGGCAAACGACAAACGGCAAACGGCAATTGCCGCACATCCCTGATTCCGATACCGCTTTTCGAAGTACCACTTCCTGTGGTACTTCGAAAATTTTTGAAGTACCACTTCCTGTGGTACGGCTCCGCCAGCACAACCGCGCTAGTTTTGGCGCGCGCTACCGGGTTTCTTAATGCCGCCCCAGGGGTGCGAAAAGTTTCAAACGATAGAGTATAAAATCTAGTTTCTAAAGCTAGGATTTTTAAATATCACTCGTTCAGCACTTAACTTATAACGTTCTAAAAACGTAAATTTTAAGGACTTGGCTGATTGTTTTTCTCCCACTGTTTATGTAGCTGTCTTCGGCGTTCATCTGAGATAGTCAGAGCAAGTAATAAAGGTAAATCGACCACGCCAAACTCAAATATCCTACTCACATGACTCCTAGATTTCAAATGTGTCAACTTCCGGCTGGACCACACCTGAGAAATGTGTGGGCCCATACAGTGCAGCGTCCTCCAGCGTCCATCTTAGACCGTCAAAGTTGGTATACTAAATAAATAAATCACGCTTGGCTCGAATATGCTGCTCTCGTTACTCGTAAAAGAATATAGACTTCCGGCAGGATCGAACCCTCTCTCAAACGTCCGCATTTTATTACACAGCACAATCTGTTGCCAGTTACATATACTTTTGCACGTTCAGCTCCTCTCTATCTACAGGCTATAAAACGGCGAAATTCGATGGTTCCTACGCATGCTGGTGCGGAGGGGAGGTTAGAGACAGTGAGAGAGGGGAGCGCAGGCAGAGGCTCAGGCATCGCGCGCACCGCTCGCGCCTCGAATGACGTGAATTATGACGCTTTATAAAGGGTACCTAAATGCAATAAGCGCTGTTCTGTGCTCTCGTCCTCTCAGCATCCGAATTTTTTTTACAGAGCATTGGCTTAAAGCTTTCAACTTTGGTTTTTTTAACCGTTCGACAATTTTGTACGTACCATTTGAATAGACAAGAGAAATTTCACTGCAATGAAACGTTAGTGGTAAACCTGCTGGATAAAATTGAACACATCACATCTTGGTGGGGGTGGGGGAAAGCAGTCAAAAGTCGACCTACTAACGTTCCTGGAGAGGTCTGTGCAGAATTGTCTCTGGAGAGTGGGGGGTCTGAGCAAAACCGGCCGGCCCACACCTCGTGCAATACCCTGTGGCGGGATCACAGGTCAACGGGGTTTCGCGCGCAGCGATTCACCGTCGCAGCCCCGCCCATTCACTAGACTAAATTGAACTTGGGGACTCTAAATGAGATTTCAAACTCAGTGCAGGTCGGACTCTTAATGGATTTCCGGAAACTTTCACAGCCGGCATGCGAACCTTAGCTTTCGATGTTGTGCTACAAGACTCCTACGAATAAAGCATGTCTAGTAAAGTCACCACGAATCTTCCATGCCTGAAATGTGGAGAATTTTTGACCGGTTTTTTTGGAGGGTTCAAGAGAGTCTTGATGCACCTTTATGATCATTACGGGGATTCTGCTGCGCTGAGAGATTTCTGGGCGAATTTCGGGCAGCTACCCAATGATGGGCCGCTAATTGCATCTGGCACGCGGTGTGGGCCATCTCTAACGTCATACGCAGTGCGATCGAGCTTTACCTGAAGCTATTTTCGGTCGCGCTAACCTTTAACCAGCTATGGCGCCCGTCACAGCCGATGAAGCCTAATCGCCACGGGTCCGGAGGTGGGAGGAGAACAATATGGCACCAATAAATCTCATGCACTACCAGCGTCACCGGCGTCACCACCAACCACACTCCACGGCCACCTCTGGACTTCTAGGATTTCTATGACAACGACCGAGTTCTCGAAATCTTGCTGTCCTCCCCTTGCCCCCCCCCCCCCCCCCTCAGACACACACATGTCATTGGCAATTGAAGGGCCATTTATTCACCATGGACACACGCTGCGCATATGCCCTCTTGCCCTTTCTAAGCCGGCAGGTAACTGCTGCAGATTGCTTTCCACCTGCCGGCTAGGGTCATTTTTGGTTGATTTTTCGCCATGTTATCGAATATTTTCCGTCTGGAACTGCTGACACTGCTTTCTCTTGCTACTGTCCTAAAACAATTGTGATATAACACAAATCTTCAGCTAATGAGGAGTCCTTTATTGCAACATACTGGGAAAAAATTCGTTTTCGTTTCATATTTGGGTTTTCTAGGGCACAGTATTTCGTCTAGAAAAACCATTTTAGTTTGTGTGCCGAGCCTGGAAAGTGTTGTTTAAAGGCAGTGGTCACGTTGAAAAACGTTATCGAAAAAACTACAAAAATCAGCTTAGATCAAAAACAGCTGAAAAACTATGAAGTTAGCGCGGTGTAAAACGGGCTAGAATTAGAGTTTCTAGGGCCCAAAGAAGCCAGTTTGTGCACACGTGCACAGCGATGACGAAAAAGATCGCAGTCTCATGCTGAGCAGTCAAAAATCATCGACATTCAGAGGACCATATACATGAAAATTTAACGAATAAAAACAGCTGAACAGTGAAAGCATGATTTCAGTCAACGTTTTTGACTAGATGTGTACATAAATTCGAAGGTTCATTTATTGAAATTCAATTTCAAGCCAGCTGATGTTCTTGATATAAGAGGTCATCGATGCCGATGATGTGGAGTGGGCTCGTCCACCATCAAAAGACAAGAAAGTTCAGGTTTCAAATTTGGCCCAAAACAGTGGTTTTTCGCGCTTTTTTCTTATAGGTCCTACTACTCGAGACCCAGAAAAGGGTTTAGAGAGAAAAAGATGACAAGCATATTTGATCGCGACCACTGCCTTTAACTGACGGCCATTGCGCGTCTCACCTTGAAGACAGTGGTTGCGATTGAATATGCTTGTCTTCTTTTCCTCTCTAAACTTTTTTCTGGGTTTGGAGTAGTAGGACCTATGAGTAATAATCGCGAAAAAACCCCTGTTTAGGGCCAAATTTGGAGCTTGAACTTTCTTGTCTTCTGATGGCGGACGAGCCCACTCCACATCATCGCCATCGATGATCTCTGATATCAAGAACATCAGCTGGCTTGAAATTGGATTTCAATATATTTATGTACTCATCTAGTCAAAAAAATTGACTGAATTGCTTGCTTTCATTGTTCAATTGTTTTTATTAGGTAAATTTGCATTTATTTCTTCCTCTGAATGTCGATGATTTTTGACTGCTCGGCAGATCTTTTTGAGCTGCTCTGTGCACGAACGGACATATTTCCCTAGAAACTCAATTTCTAGCCCGTTTTTCACCGCGCCGCCTTCATCCGCGCCGCCTTCATAGTTTTTCATCTGTTTTAGATCTAAGCTGAATTTTGCAGTTTTTTTCGATAACGTTTTCGATCGTGACCTGCCTTTAAAGGCACAGGACACCCCGAAAATTATTTTTCAGACTTTATGCTGATGCTGGAGAGTCTCACGCTGATCACAGCGGTACCTCTAAAATCGTCCTAGACCCCCTATGGACAGAGTTATGGCTCCCTAAAGATGCCTATTTTTTGAGGGTGGGAAATTGGTGGACGAGTTGTCCCAGGTCTGTATTTCTCTTCATTTGTAAGCGCTGAGCGAGAGCGAGCTAGGACAAGGAGACAGTCAGGCATTTTACTCAAGAACGTAGACTTGGTTGAAATTCATCCATCTATACAGCCGAAACGGAGGTCGAAAAACAGGAAGGGGTTCGTGCCTGTGGTGGTCGCTTATATCTCGCTTATTTGGAGGAATTGAGATCTCGCACTTGGCAAGTGTTATATAGGAGGGATCTACTACACAATCAAATGAAAATCACAAAATTCATGTCTGAGGGTGTACTGTGCCTTTAAAGGCAGCATACACGCTCGTAAACGTGGTCGAGATAACGACGGAAATAGAATGGTCTGGCTCAGAACCCAACGCCTACGCATTTGGAAGCTTCAAAAACGACCCGCAATGACACTACACGAGTGAGAAGTTGGCCCCGCCCCTGCATTTCTCCGCCTCCGGTATTTGTCGTGTACTGTGTTTGTAGTGTAGTGCGGATCAGGGATGAGCAGAGTTCCGCGTTTCGCGTTCCGAAACCCCCAGTTTCGCGCATTTTTGGCATTCCGCGTTCCGCATTCCGAAAACCGCAGAAGACGCCGCGGAATGCGAAAATATCGGGTCGTCTGAGATGTAAGAGAACACTAGATGATTTCTGAATTTTTCCGCGTTTCGCGTTCCGAAGACCGCATTTCCGTGCATTTTCAGGCGTTTCGCGCCCGATTTTCGAAACCCGAGAAAAAATTTTTTGTTCCGAAACCCGAAAACCGATTTCCGAAATTTCATATTTTTATTCCGCTCATCCCTGGTGCGGATACTCATGATCCGCAACTGCTCCTCTACTGGCCCTCTGCTGCGGTAATCGACGCGTTCTCGGCTGACCCTGGCATGCATAAGTACCTAACTGCTGCCACTCAAAAGCTCTCAGATAGACGGCGAAGTCGCGTAGTGGATGGGTGAGTGACGGCAGTGACGAGTCTTTCGCTTGCGAGGTCGCCGATGCACATCGCGGTTGCCCGAGAACGCGTCGATTACCGTAGTAGAGGGCCAGAAGAGGACCGCTTGCGGACCATGAGTTTGTGCATACCGTTATAAGCAGAGTATAGAAGAATCATCTGATGCAAGGCCTATGGCATACTGCGTCGCAGAACCTGTAGTTACCCTATACGAATTTGGACTAGTCGCACACCGCCTCTGCGATGCCGTACACCACAGACCTAAAGCCGGAATCATTCTACCAACGATGGGCGACACCGACCATACATGTCATGAATATCGATTTTTGATGAAGATGGATGAGAGACACTGTGTCGCGTCGCCCGTCTTGAAGAGTGTGATCCTGATCTAAAAACTTGCCTCATCGATCCTCCACCTCGAGGTGCCGTCAAAACGCGCTCTCTCTCTCTCTCTCTCTCTCTCTCTCTCTCTCTCTCCTAATTTGATTCGTTCGGATCTCATCGGTCATTTTTCGCCAGTTTTTCACATTTATATGGGGATCGCGAATTTTTTTGAAGGGTTAAATTTACGATGCCTACCCCCACACTCCGGAAAAATATCGTTCTAAGCTTTCATGTCAGTCATGAACAGTATCGCAAAATTGGTTGAGATAAGGACCCTGATAGACTCATACAGCTAATAGCCAAAACGTTTATGTCTTCGGAAAAATTACTTTTTGACTAGTTTTTGACGCTTTAAACGGCGTAAGTGGATTCCATACGAGTCTATTCGCTTCGCTATCTCAATCACTTCTGCAAGCGTGCATTCTGCCGGTAAGCTTATTCAAGATCACTTGAGGGAGCGAAGTCCTGGCCCCAAGAAAAATCATTTAGGCCTGGAAGGCGATGGTCCATTGGGTTTGACTAGTTGTCTCAGGCTCTTCAATTTGGCCTCTTAATCTGTTCTGATGTTGACGTTGGCAACTTGCTTGACTGTGTGAAAAGGAAGCGATTTGGGTAGAGTTTAGGCACTCCCAATTTGTTGATGATGAAATTCCGATTGTACCCTCTATGAATTCCGAATTTGAAATCGACAAGAGTGCGGCAAGTACTTCCTCCGCACTCTGAATTCCAGAGATCCCATGAGTTTTTTTTTCGATTCTTGCACATCCAATGGCTCATGAGGAAGCAGAGAACCATACCTGCAGAAAACCTCTAACGATTTACCCTGTTAGGCGCTCAGCAAGCTTGGGAGCTCTTGACTAATCAACTTTCTGGGACACTCAATACACAAGAGGTATAGTAGCCTCATAGTTCCAAGTCCAGACTAAGGAATGCGTGAGAATGCTCTTTTCAGTCTCAGCGACCTCGAGACCACACATGTCCCGACTCCGCAGACAGCTCTGATAAAATTTGCTCCAGCGGCAAACCAACCCCGCCTTGAAGGCTTCTATTCTGTGCTTTCAGGGCAGGGTCTATCCAGGGTCCCGGCACCAGCCATGGCTAATCAAGCTCTCCGCGACCTGAAAGCAATGCGCCTTGAAGGTGCCTGAACTCAGCTGCGATGAAGACTGTCCCGGCTGCGATTAAGCATTTTCACGGCGACATTGCTACCAGGTCCCGGTGAGCTTGACTAGCCATGAGTGGCGCCGGGGCTCTGGATAGGCCCTGCTCTTAAGGTCCCGAATAGGAGTCTTCAAGAATTAATTGGTCTGCCGCTGGGGCTCATTTCATCAGAGAAAAGCCCTATCAATGCCGCGCGGGTCTGCTCCGCTCTTAAAGGCAGTGGTCGCGATGAAAAACGTTATCTAAAAAACTATAAAAATCAGCTTAGATGGAAAACAGCTGAAAAACTATGAAGGTGGAGCGGTGAGAAACTGGCTAGAATTACAGTTTCTAGGGCCCAAAGATGCCAGTTCGTGCACACGTGCACAGCGCAGCAAAAAAAGATTGCCTCCTCATGCCGAGCAGTCAAAAATCGTCGACATTCAGACGAAGAAATAAATGCAAATTTACGTAATGAAAAGAGTTTACCAATGAAAGCAAGCACTTCAGTCAATGTTTGTGACTAGATGAGTCCGAAGGATAATGTTCATTGATTGAAATGCAATTTCAAGCCAGCTGATGTTCTTGATATAAGAGGTCATCGATGCTGATGGTGTGGAGTGGGCTCGTCCACCATCAAATGACAAGAAAGTTTAGGCTTCAAATTTGGCCCGAAACAGCGGTTTTTTCGCAATTTTTTCTCATTGGTCCTACTACTCTAAACCCAGAAAAGGGTTTATAGAGGAAAAGAAGACAAACATATTTTATCGCGACTACTGCCTTTAAGGTGCATACTCCATCCACGCCTCAAATTTCAGTCATGCACAGAGGTCGAATGCCAGAAAAGATTGAGTATCATTCACATAAATATTTAAGACCTAAAGGCAGTGTTCACCATTGAAACTGTCTTTGGGTTTCCACCGGAAGTCGAATGTACCGGGGTCCATTGCAACAATTTTGACAAAAGAAAGGCTAAAAACGAGCCAAAGATAGCCCTTTACAGCTCCATTGTCCTATGCCCACCCCGCCCTCTTCCTCAATGGCCAGGAAGGAAAAAGGGTGGGTAGGGCATAGCAAATACAAGCTTGAGGGCCATATTCGGCTATATGTGGCTTCAGCCGTTATTCCGCTATAATTGTTGCAATGGAGTGCAGTGAATTCGAGTCCCGATGAAAGCTGGAAAACCGTTTTCATCGTGAGCACTGTTTCTAAAGGCAAAGTCCAACCTCAGATTCGTTCTTCTGATTTCCTGCCTATCTTGAAAACACGCTGATTCCAATGATGAGTCTGTAACAAAGCAAGACCCCGTGGGAACGGAGGTATGGCCCCTCGAACATTGAGCTGCTGAAGCATGGCAGACGAGTTGTGCGAGGCTTGTAACTTCCGTCATTTGCAACCGATGTATGCGAGCTGACCTGAATAAAGAGAGAGACTGAGAATGAAGGGAAGAACGGGGCTACTGGGCGGAAAACATCGCTCATCCACTGTCATCTTAAAAAGTTCCAATTTTGAGCTCGGAAAATCGTAAAAAGGGCGTACCAAAGCGGCTTCCTGATGTGGGCGCCGCAGGGTGGCTTCCTTTTATATCTCGCTTATTCGGAGGAAACAAGAGCTCGCACTTGGTAGGTGTTATATGGAGTGGGTTCACTTCACAATTATGTGGAAGCCTCAGATTCCGTCACTGAGCTTGGACTGCGCCTTTAAAGGCGAGAAGTAGGCGGACGAGTTGCCTCGAGCATGTTTTTTTCTCGTTATTCGCAGCCATCGTTCTGAAGCACGCCAAAATATAAAGCCAAACTAAAAACAAAGGTAGAACATAGATTTTGAACTAAATCAATCGCGGTTCTCTTCCTTATTGAGATCGGAAACTTGTCGGTGGGCGTCATCCATTTCTTCTTATGACTTGCGTGGTCGACTTTTCCCTTGCTTTTTCTCGCTCATTTGAACCAATTGAGATTTGGCGTTTGGCGTACTTGCTATACACGGCGAACGGACTACGATTTAAAAGTTACCTCTGAGCTTGGACTGTGCCTTAAAGGCAAAGTCCAAGCTCAGGGACGAAATCTGAGATTTCCACATCATTGTGAAGTAGACCCAACCTATATAGACCCTGCCAAATGCGAGCTCTCAATTCCTCCAAATAAGCGAGATATAGGAGGAAGCCACCCTGGGGCGCCCACCTCGGGAAGCCACTTCGGCACGCCCCTTTTACAATCTTCCGGGCTCCACAGCGGCGATATGAGAGATGGTTTCCGACCAGTAGCCACGTTCTTCCCTTCATTCTCAGTCTCTCTCTTTATTCAGGTCGGTTCGCTTACATCGGTTGCAAACGGCGGAAGTTACGAGCCTCGGACAACTCGTCCACAATGCTTCCGTAACACAATTTTTGAGGGACCATAACTCCTTTTCCAAGAGGTCTTGTGCGATTCCAGGGACATCATTGGGATCAGCGTGGGACCGTTTTCAAGAAAGGCATAGAAACAGAAAAACAATTCTAAGGTTGGACTGTGCCTTTAAAGACGCTATTCTTATCTATTCATGGGCGTGGCGTTTGAGTATGAATGACCCTGACCTTGTAATTATTTCTAGTACTATCCTATGCTATCATGATGGTGAACGCTTGTGCAGATTTTGTTGGGTCGGTTAGGTTAAAGGCGGTGTTCACGATAATCTTCGGTTAAGAGATTATTCGCTAAATCGATTGATTGGCCCTCGGATAGAACAGAAACGACGAAGAAATCAAGAAAACTGCACCAGAAGGGCCCCAAATTCTCTACTCTCACCCCGCCTCTTTACTCTCACAGGAACTGTTCGTTGTGACAGTAAAATCTTTTGTGGGCCCGTTCTTTGAAATTCTCTACTCTCTGTTGCTTCGTACTTTCTTTCAGACCCAAACTATGTAGTACTGATTTGCCTAAAATATTCTTCTATTCTCGACTGACCCAATTTTCCACCGGTGACAATCACCATGAACATGTTCATCCAACCGGACAGCTAGTCCACGTTAAAGAAAAACGTTACTGAAATGAGGCGTTTTAGTGCGTTTCTCGCCGTTTCTTCGTAATTTTACTAACACTTGGTGGCCAACGCATTGTTTTGAGTGGAAAACTCGGGAACGAAAATCATCGTGAACACTGCCTTTAAGGCTCACTTTAGTCCGCTCAGCCATAGTGTCTCCGCTGGAGTATTCATAACCACCGAAACCGCTTGACGTGCGTAACGCGGTACTCCAACGCCACGCCCGCGCGTGTGTTGCTGTGGCGTAGAGGAGTATGAGCAGCGTAAAAGATAATCAGGTCTGAAAAAATCATTTGTATGAATAATGCACTGGGTATTTATAACATGTACTTTAATTTGTGCAATTCGCGGACGCAAGTTTTGAGTGCGCGACACACCCGAGCGAATGTGCTACGTACATACTTTCTGGCCCCAGCTGATTAGGTCAGCTTTCTTTAGATATCATGATTTTTTCTCTTCTGTTTTCACACACATCTGAATGTTCATACTTACGGTCAGTAGATATGCTTAGTTGGAGAAAGGGTTTCGCTCCGGGAATGGCTGAAAACGTTGGGAATGCAGACTTCTTCAAAGATCTCCCAATTTCGTTTTTTTAAAATTTTTCTCTCATAGAATGGTTTCTGTAGGGCACGCTTTACTTATTCACTCCGTTTTTTTTAATAGACTTTGTGCAATTCCTTTGGGAATGGCGGCAGAGTGTTTTCGTAGTTTAGCTCTCCTCAAGCAAGACAACTGAGGCAGTTCCTATGCTAAGAACAGTGGTACTAAAGCTACCAAAGAAGATAAGGCTAAACAATAGAATTTATAAGGTTGGAATCGATCGAAGCAAATCTGAGGCAGAGAAACTAAACGGAATTTAGCAACTCTTGACGATTTGTCATTCATGAAGCAATAGCGTTTGGAAACAAGCAGACCTATGGGGTGTGAAAAAATCCATTATTCCGTGGTTCAACTGCAAGCTGCTGCGGATGGGAAGTTAGAGACAGCGAGAGAGCGGAGGGCAGACAGAGCCTGCAGCATCGCGCACGCCGCGCGCGCCATGAGTGATGAGCGTTTCGATTTTTTCGTACAGGATACTAGCCATCCCAAACAATACTCAAGCATAGTGGCAATAAAATAAAAACACGAGAAAATAATGAAAAGCGACAAAACGCTAGCCTGAACAGCTGATTTGGCGCGGGACGAGGTACCCTCTATTTTGGAGTGGAATTCAATCGGGTCGACATCGAGAGTGTGCGCGCTCATGCTGCGTCTCCTTTTCTCCCACACTTTCTTGCTGGCTTTCCCTCGCTCCGCACACGCACGCAAAGCAGCAAAGTAAATTTCACCACCAAATAGAGGATAGCTCGGCCAATGGTTCGCACCATGTGCTGCGATCGAGCGCCCGCAAATGTGTCATTTTAAACTTGGCTTCAGAAATGAGAATTCACTCCTCATCGCTACAGGCTTATGTGGAGAATGGCGGACTCGAGAGAAAGAAAATTTTTTGTTCCGCCGCCTAGCGCCCTGGCAACTTGCAATCCTATAATATCGATCGGGCCGCTCTGCTTGATCAGTATTACGAAAAAGGACTGTGCGGTGCCACTCGGCCGCGGGAGTATAAACGAGCCCAGAGACAGAGAGAAGAGGGGGAGAAGCAGAGAGCAGCGTTCACACCCCCAATTACCGATTAACCTAAAGTTTTGAGAAGGAAGGTAAACGAGCCTTGTCGTCATTGATTCAATAGTGGATCCTAGAGTAAATATTTCAAAAAAAAAATTCTCAGTTGGCCATTTACTAAACCCAAAGGTCCGTGGTGAAGTTGCGCGTAGTCAAAGTATTCCTATGGCATTTTCATCTCATAAATGCTTGTTTTATAGAAGAAGTGGAAGTGCATATGTAGGTGGAAGCTCAATGAATTCAATTATGTTTCTCATTATGAATTGTAAACCGCGTCATTAATTCCACATGACTAATCTCTGATCGAGAAAAATATGTAGGGCGTGTTTGGTTGCCATGACGTTAGCATAGCATCTATAGCATTGATTCAGTCATTTTTACCACTTTCACATTTACACAATCTGTTTCATTAATTGCTGCAATAATTCACCTATAAGGATTGAAATAGTGTACAATTTGGTCGTATGTTATGATTATTCGACAGGTAAAATGCGTGAAATCGTTCACATTCAAGCTGGACAATGCGGTAATCAGATCGGAGCCAAGGTTTTATATTGACTTACTTCATGGGTGAAGTCTCTAATAAGAATACCAGCTTTTTGTTCTTGATTATAGTTCTGGGAGGTCATCTCCGACGAGCATGGAATTGAGCCAACTGGCGTTTACAACGGTGATTCCGATCTTCAGCTAGAGAGAATCAACGTCTACTACAATGAAGCCAGTGGTGGGATTCGAAAAAGTATTTTGACTTATGGTTATATTCTACTGTATATCTGTTTTTATTGTAGGAGGTAAATATGTGCCTCGCGCTTGCCTCGTGGATTTGGAGCCAGGCACAATGGACTCCGTTCGCGCGGGACCCTTCGGTCAGCTATTTCGTCCAGACAACTTTGTCTTCGGTAAGTCATAAGATATCGTCCGTGCAGGGTTCGGGGCGGATGTGGGCCCCCACAGGGTGGTCTGAGCTCCGGAGGGGTGAGTGCGGGGGGTCTGACCTTTGAACGAAGACCAGTTGAACCAATGTGTTTGTGAGCAAAAATCAACAGGAGCAGTTTGTCACGCAGATTTCAAATATAGATTGCGATTAAACTAAAAGGCTGATTCAACTGATTTACGAGTCGCGGAGTTCAATTAGGAAGCTTAGGGTGAAGAAAAGGTCCTCTCAAAATAATACTCAATACATATGGATCCTCCATATAAAAAGTCCGAAGCAGTTTGATTACAAATGATTTCTGCATGATAATATGCATAAATGCTAATGATAATATGATAAATGATTTCTGCAAATGATATCTATCAGGCACGAGAGTTGATATTTGAGTTGAGCGGGGTCGATTCACCCTATTCACTCACTTTCACCATCTCAGATGAACGCTGAAGACCGCTACACTATACGGGATCACGCCTTTCTCAGGTGTGGTCCCGCCGGAAGTCGTCAATTTTGAGACTTAGAAGTCATGAGAGTAGGACATTTGAGTCCAACGTAATCGATTTACTTTGGTTACAAACTTTCGTCATCTAGGAGTAACGCCGAAGCCCGCTACATAGATTCGATGAAAAAAATGGCACAAAAAAAAGCCCAAGAACATAAAACTGGGTTTGAAAAGTGCAGCAACTTGAGTTCCAAATAAGATACCCGGAAAAGACCTAGCTTTAAGAAACGACGCTCTGAACCCTACCGTTCAAGACCACCCGCACCCCTGGAGAGGGCCTTTGAAGAAAAATTTCTTGGTGTGGGTTCTGCAACATTTTTTCGCGTTTTCTCGGTACTTAGGTGTGGACCCAGCTGTGGGCCCTCTGTGCATTCTCAAGAAGAACCTACGCGTAGTAAATCTTCTTCATAGACTTTCTCCAGGAGTGCGGGAAGCTCCATACGATAGAGTATGAAGTCTAGTTTTCTAAAACCAGGATTTCTCCATATAACTCGTTCAGCACTTAACTTATAAGGTTCCAAAAAACCTACTT
Source organism: Aplectana chamaeleonis (assembly GCA_029168955.1). NCBI lineage: Eukaryota > Metazoa > Nematoda > Chromadorea > Rhabditida > Cosmocercidae > Aplectana > Aplectana chamaeleonis. The sequence continues at coordinate 483,145 of JAPDOI010000321.1, forward strand.
TTTAAGGACGGCCGATTTTTTCATCGTCTCCCGCTCTCTATGTAGCGGTCTTCGGCGTTCATCTGAGATGGTCAAAGCAAGTAGTAGGGGTAAAGTTCGCGCAATAATTTTAGTCTGATGAATGGACGGGACTGCGACGGTAGATCACCCCGCGCGAATCGAAACCTCATTCTCCATTGAAGCCGCCAACCCCGCATGGCCAGCCACCTCGTCCATGCGTCAGACTAGAACGAAAACGGAAACCATAAATCGACCACGCTGGACTCAAATATCCCACTTACATGGCTCCTAACTTTCAAAATTGTCGACTTCCGGCAGTAACACACCTGAAAAAGGTGGGGGCTCAGACAGTGCAGCGCCTTTCAGCGTCCATCTCAGACCGTCAAAGTTGGTTCCTTGTGTAAATAAATCACGCTTAAATCGAATATCCTACTCTCGTCACTCGCAAAAGAATATGGACTTCCGGCGGGATCGAACCCTCTCTCAAACATCCGCATTTCATTACACAGCACAAGCTGTTACCAGTTACATATACTTTTGCACGTTCAGCTCCTCTCTACATAAATGCAATAAGCGCTGTTTGTGCTCTCGTCCTCTCAATTATCCTATTTTTTTGCAAAGCATTGGCTTCGAGCTCTGAATTTTGGTTTTTCAAAGCATTTGGCATTTTCGTTGGAATACGACAAAAGAATTTTTACTGCAGTGAAACATTAGAGGTATGTAAACCTGTTGAATAAACCGCTTGAACACATCAGTTCTTGGTATAGTTGGGAGAAAACGGTCAAAAATTTACCTAGTAACCTTTCCGGGGGGGTGATGGGGTCTGAGCGAAATTGCCAATAGAGGGGGGGGGGGTGAGCAAAACTCGCCGGTCCACACCTCGTGTCGTACTCTGCGTCCGTGTCATTTAGTAGTTAGGCGGCGACGCGGTTATTACGCCTGAAATCTGTCGATCGATAGTCATGACTTCAAGCTTCCTTCTCCGCTTCGCTCGCGGCTTGCTGGTTGAATGGGAAGGAACGTTTAGTTAGGTCCGTGGCTTGTTCCTCAAGAAAGAATATTCAAATCTCACTCGCGGCTGGCGACGGCGGCAGCATGCGCCGGCCCGCTAATTGATTCAGGCTGAGAGAAAAGCGCAGCTGGTTAGCTTACCATAGCACCAGCCACCAGCGAGATTTAAACCGCCTGCGTCGGCCGCGGGTGAGATTCAAATGTTTTTTCTCGAGGAGGCATTCCACGGACCTAACTGTATGAGCGACGCCGAGTGGTTCGTCGGGCCGGTGCTTCAAGCCGAACCTATAGAGGCTACGCACCGCATGCATAGACACATAGAGATGAGGACTGCTCGGGTATATTCCGATCTGACGAAAGAATCTGTGTCGACTAAACTTTATACACCGAATTTATCCAAGCAGGCTTCCTCACCAAATCCTACTTTCAATAAATCCTACTTTCTGAAGCAGAGCGATTCGAGGAATATAATTGGTCTCAAAGATGTGACAAAGGCTGTTGAAGCAATGCCTGTAATTCCGTAAGAAGCGTAACTGTCGAAAGCTGTTGCACGTAATCTCGAACGAGATGAAACAAAACCACTGGCTCTGTAGTATTCTTGGTAAAATGTCGTAATTCGAGCGGCGCGCGCCACTCTGCTCCCTCCATCTGTCGTGCGCTCTCTCACTGGCTCTAACCCCCCCTCCCCTACGCACCAGCACGCGTAGAGACCATAAGAATTTCTCGGTTTTATAGCCTTCAAATCCAACCTCTTGTCTCCAAAATGGTTTCCTCTCCCTGATCACTTAAGATATGAACTAGAGTCAACTAAGAAATGTTCGTCGGTTCGGTTAATTATATTCAAGATAGAAATGCAGGCTATGGAAGAATACTCCGAACCGACAAACATTTCTGGTGCATGTGCCAGCGAGGCGTCCACTCGCGAGCGCGCACGCTTTTTTCGGGAATGCATTAGCAAACTTATCGATGTCGACTGATCATATTCATTCACTGTCCTTGTCGTTCAATGAGCAAGCTTTACCTGCAATGGGGTACGGAATCATTTGATCGATAGTCCACGCTTCCACGGACGAAGCGTGCCTAGGTCGCGGCTAAGTATACTAAAGAAGCGGATCGTATGTGGATTTTGTGATGAAGTCTTATGTCAATGTCGATATTTCTATAAAAAGCGTGCGGCTTAAATTAAGCGACCGGTTACATGATTCATGTGGTCTATGAAACTTATTTCGGTGTTCCTTTGCCTACATTTAAGATTGGATACAATCTCGAATGTGGGCAATGCGTCTGTCACGCTGCCTGATCGATCGCATACAGGCACGCTTCTGCAGGGAAGCCATGTTTTGTAGAGCCGGGTCGGGTCGTACAGCCAAAGGCGGTTGTTGTATGTGGTCAACATTGGAAATCATTAATATGAGTATTTTATAGCCACATATGCTGATTGGTGATTGAATTATAGGTCAATCTGGAGCCGGAAATAACTGGGCCAAAGGTCATTACACAGAAGGAGCCGAGCTTGTGGACAATGTTCTCGATGTTGTCAGAAAAGAAGCTGAGAGCTGCGATTGTCTTCAGGTATGTACACAGTGAATTCGCACAAGAATTTTTTTCTGTTTCAATGTGTTCAGTAACATACATAGTTTCCTTTGAATGTCAACTGACAAGGACTTTCATGCTAAGTATCGGGCAATATTTCCCGTGTGCAGGAACTTCGTGTTCCGGATTTCATTAGATCAACGAGGCGTAGTTCCGGGCTTCAGTAGCAACATTCGCTTGAGGGTGGGGAGGGCGGAGTGGTTGGCAGGGCTGAGCTTTTTCTTTCTCACGAAGAGAGAGATAGCGTACACTTGAATGACAAGATATATATGCAGATAATAACGATTTGTTTATTGATGGCCTGATTGGAGGATTTTAACTCGGTTTTCTTAATTATTTTACTTTGAGGCGAAATCCACAGATTCCCCGGAGGAATGTTGTCGGCACCACAGAAGCTTTCAATGATTCTGAAGAAATTAATTATTCGGAAAACCTGCTCACTGGGAGATTTAAATGAAATTTCGAAAACGTAGCGGGATACCAGAAGGTCATTTTGAAGTATCGGGTAAATCTGATTAGTACACAAACGAACAATTTCTTTTGTCAGGTGTTTGATTATTTGAGTATTTTCCTGTGAAGTTGACCGAATATTAGAAAATCTTTCAACACGGAGTTTCCGTCTGGACCGGGCGTCTTGATTTTTTCGCGAATAAACATGTTTTTATAAACCACATAAGTCGGTAATTTATTCGATTTTCTTTTAATAATTTCTCAGATAAATCAAATCCTAGTATGAGCGAAACACTTGAAAGCTCAGACAAATCATTCCCCAAGTGGAAAAAAATTATGGAGTACTCAAACATTCTAGTCATTTTGATGAAATGATAAAGTTCTCGGTGTGTCAGTCTCTCTGGGGGTGCGACACACATTCCACTCCCATTCAGAATCGTAGAGGCTTTCAATGTGTGTTGAGTATCCAATAGCTGGAGGGGGTCAGCTAATGTTAAAGTCAGTGTCTTTATCCTCCCAGGCAAGTCTGGTACCAATCTATCGACCCCGAAGTAATGGAGGGCTTGGTTGGCCTTGGGCGAGGATCGATCACTCAACCGTGTGCGTGACAGTGGCGCCTCTTGCCACTGCCCTACACGCGTCCTCATTTGGATAATAAACTACTAATAACTTTTTTCGTCCCAGTGTTTTCTGGTAGTACCACAATGTGTTTGTTAGTTCACTCCTCACTTATTCAATCTTTTTTTCCATCAGACAAAAAATTTCTGTTTTTCTTGTGAACTCAGTTACTTTTGTTTCAAATTTAACTTATTTGCAACTAAAAAGGTTTTTAAACTGATCATTTTATACCTCCTCGTCTATTGTTTTAGCAATTGGGCTTTGATCTGTTGATTACCTCTTCAGTTGTTTAAAGTCAGTGTCCACGATAAAAACCATGTTTGATTTTTGGTGGAGATAGGCAGCTGCGGGGCCTAGCGCAACCCTAACGTTGAAAAAACTAAGAAAAACAAGCTTGGAACGGTCTCCTACGGCCCCAAAGTTGGACACCCGTCAGCTCGTCACACCCCAGATGCACTTTCCTCGCCCACCGACGTGAACAAATTAATGCTCGAGATTGTGAGATGAGCGATGGTTTCCGATCAATAGCCCCGTTCTTCCCTCCATTCTCAACTTCTCTCTTTACTCAGGTCAGCCCGCATACATCGGCTGCAAAAGACGGAAGTTACAAGCCTCGGACAACTCGTCCACCATGCTTCCCTAGCTTAATTTTTGAGAGATCATAACTCCGTTCCTAGAAGGTCTTGTACAATTCCAAAAACATCATTGGAATCAGCACGGGACCGTCTTCAAGATTGGTGAAGAAGCAGAAAAACGATTCTTATCGTGAACACTGCCTTTATTGACTTTCGGGTTGGATCTTTCCTTGTGTATTCATTTCTTTTATTATTACCTGAATTTGAATGCCGCTGTCGAATTGGCCAAATGAGCCGTTGTCCAATAGTATTCCTACAATGAAAATCCTTGTGCTGGAGATTTTTAGGCAGCGAGTGACGAAACTTGCGATTATGGGGCTGATGTAACGCGTCGTTCGTACTACATACTTCCGCCGCGGAGCGTCCTTTCCAAATGCCATCTTATGATATTGATCTCGTGGCGCGGCACGATCAGTGTTATGGAAATGCACTTCGCCGCTCCGCTCGGCGGAGGTAGTATAAACGAACCTAATGCGTTCAGATGTTATACTGAACAAAAAAAGTGGAATGTGGTCTTCATCACGTGTAATGCCTTTGAACGAAACACAGCTCTGCCGAAAGAACACTACTGGCTTCACAATTGGCCGTGTAGCACTATTATCTTCCGTTTCTGGGTCCGAGAACTCGGAAACAGAAAAGGAGTAGAGTATCCTAAAAAACGAAAGCTGGAACGGAAAAGGACCGCACAGTCCTGCTCGCGACCCTGCTGCGACTCCATAGCAACTGCCGTATGTGTCGCTGTATCGTTAGGGAGAGTCGAGGCAAAAGCTCTGAGTAGAGATATTGAACAAATCAATAAATAAGCTTTTTCGTCTACATAGTTTTACCCAAACATTCAGGGTTTTCAAATGACACACTCACTTGGAGGCGGCACCGGTTCCGGTATGGGAACGTTGTTGATCTCGAAAATTCGCGAAGAATATCCTGATAGAATAATGAACACATTTTCTGTGGTGCCGAGTCCGAAAGTATCCGATACTGTGAGTTGATCACCGTACTCATATTTTTTATGGCTTCTGTGTGGAAGAACCAGTTTTCTCTGTGCAGGTAGTTGAGCCATACAACGCAACTTTATCAGTTCATCAACTGGTTGAGAACACTGACGAGACCTTCTGCATTGATAATGAGGTAAGGCAGTAGTAATTTGAAGCATCAGTCTGCAGTTGTTGAAGGTCTGAACTTTCTTCTTCAATAGGCTCTATATGATATCTGCTTCCGCACTTTGAAACTCACTACGCCAACTTACGGAGATCTAAATCATCTGGTTTCGATGACGATGAGCGGTGTCACTACTTGCCTTCGATTCCCTGGACAGGTATGAACTATTCTCACTAGTGAGCCCTAGGCTACCAGTAGTGCAAAGGGCACAACCATCATGGTTCCTGCTTTGGTGATGCCCACGAGAAATCAAAGGGAAAAATTCGGTTATTTCGAAAGCTTATACATTATTCATCTCTCTGAAAATTGTAATTGGAAGGTATAAAATACAGTGATGGTGTAGCAAAAACGCAGATAGCATCATCTTGAGCAAACTCTTGTCTATAGCTGGCTGATAAGATGGATCACTAAAAAGCGCCCCTGATGGCAGCCAAACCCAAGCTCTATGTGGCGAAAAACCCGCTCGATTCTCACTACGTAATACCTGCCTGGTAGCGCGAGAGCCTGTTGTTCACCTGAGAGTAATCCGCAACCACGTATGAAACTGTCCTACCTGCGTTTTCGTTCTCTTCTCTTTGCCACTTATCTCACGAATCTTAACCGCAGCAACGTGACGGGATGACACTGAGAAAGTGCATTGCATGCTGCGCAAGCTCACTGATATGATTTAACGTGGGGCCGAAATTTTGTCGGAAGGCCACCTATCGCTCTCCAATAGCCAAGTTAAGGTGGAAAGGCGAGAAAAAAAGCTAAGTCATGGACAGGTGTCTTTGTATTTGCTGAGTACCTACAATATGCACAATCTACAATCTCTTTAAAGGCAGTGTCCACGATAAATTTCGTTCGCGGGTCTTGGCCGGAAATCGAAAGTTCAGGGTCTCATTGGAGCACTGGAGTCGAAAGAACGATTGAAAACGAGCCCGAAAGAGCTTCATACGACTCCGAAATCCGCTCGCGCTAGCCCTTGCGCTCGCGGTCGAGTTTTCCGAGGAACAGTTTGGTCCGCTTCTACATTAGCATTGGAGCACGGGCGCGGCTGAGTTTTAGCATTGAGGCGCATTTTCGCACGCTGTCTACTTCAGGCCTTGCCCGCACAAGTCATCCACCGTTGAAATGTGGCTTTCAAGAAGAAGAGCTGATTTTGGATGTTTCGCAGGGTTTTTCATGATTCTTTCTTTACTAATGAAACAGTCAGACTTTAAGTCTTCGTTTTCTGGTGGAAACTCGAAAAGATTTTTATCGTGGACACTGCCTTTAAAGGCAGCATACACGCTCAAAAATGATATCAATTTTATGGAATGAATCGAAGGTTTCAAGCTGCTAATATTCAGAGATAACGAAAAAACCGGTGAAAAATCAACTGAAATGAAGATATAACGGTTCGTTCTATATTGGCCCAGAAGCGGACGAGTTGTACCGCATTGGCTGACACAGCGGAGCTAGCGACAAATTTGTTGGGATAACGATGCTAATGAGCTCGTACGGCCCTTTCTGGAACGCTTACGACGTTAGAAGCGTGAAAACTGAGCCAAAATGACCGTAATCGAGCATTGAACTTTTGTATTGAGGGGCGGAGCCCGTATCGGTGGGCGGAGAAAGGATGATTTTGTGACTCAATACGGCCCAAATGCTGTCATTTAAACTCGTTTTCAACTCTTCCAACTTCGTGAAGGCTCTTCTAGGGCCCGTACGACCCCACTAATGTAGTTATCTCAACAACTTTTGCGAGCGTGTATGCTGCCTTTAAGAGCCACATTTTGACATTCCCAGAATTTGTGCTAGACAGTATAGTTGAACAGTCTCGAAAAAAATGTCGAACGAACGAAAATCGAAATTTTTTCGTTCGACAAAATTTCGAACGAACGAAATTTGAAAAAAAATTCGTTCGACGAATTTTCGAACGAACGAAAACGAACGAAAAAAATTTCGAAAAATCTTTCGAAAATTTCGTTCATGTATAACTATACTAGACAGGTCAACCTACCTGTAAGTAGAGAGTCACGGTATTCACAGCACTATCAGGCCGTCAAAACATCGATATTTTAGCGTGTGGGTGGTCGTCTCGCCGCCACGCGGCGGCTTCATCGCAATGGCGGCATTCATGGCGCTGCTGGGGGACGATTTTTTACCACTCGCGGTGAAGAAAGTGCGGACTAGGGCTGAAAACTTGGACCAAGGGCACACTTTCGTGACACAGTGGTGAAGTGAAAGGGCTGAAACAATTTGAAGAAGTCTGTATTATCAGAGATTTTCGCACGTCTCCTGGAATAACCTCTGAGTAGGCTAGAAATCTCGGAACTAAAATTCTGCTCATACCCTGGCTTCAAGGCGCCTAAATCGAAACTTTCCGAAACTTTACATAAAAGCAAGATTCGTCAAATTTTGAGTTTTCCGAAAATTTGGTCACATCGGTCGAGCTGGACTACAGTGCACCTGCGCACACACGCTTAGTCCGCAACGCGCACGCTGATTGCGCGAGCGTGTCGCGGCACGGTTTTCAGGATCTGTTTTCATCCCAGGCGAGGAGAGGCTGGCAATTTGCCAACCGGTGCTGCCCCGCCCCTGATCGATACGCCGCGACCGTCCAGCGCCGCCGACCATCTGTTCAGATGGGTTTTTCTAATTATTTTTTTGTTTCTCGTTAAGTTAGTGGTTTTGTTGATGATTTTTGATGTTTCCATGCGTGCTAAGATTAGGAAAACTAGTTTTTCGTTTCAGGTTTCTTTTTTTTTGTTACAATTCCCTCGTAACCTTCTGCCCAAATTTCCGGGCGATTGTGACATTTCGCAGCTCCCCTGGCCATTCCTGGAACGAAAAACTATTTTTCCTCATCTAAGCACGCACGGAAACATCAAAAATCATCAACAAAACCACTAACTTAACAAGAAACGAATATAAATTACAGCTGTTCAGCTGGGTTTTTATAATTTATATTTGTTTCTTGTTAAGTTAGTGGTTTAGTTGATGATTTTTGATGATTCCGTGCGTGCTTAGATCAGGGAAACTAGTTCTTTGTTTCAGGAATGGCCAGCGGAGCTGCGAAATGCCACAGTCGCCCGGAAAATTGGGCAGAAGGTTACGAGGGAATTGTAACGAAAAAAAAACGAAACCTGAAAAGAAAAACCAGTTTTCCTCATCTTAGCACGCATGGAAACATCGAAAATCATCAACAAAACCACTCAACAAAACCACTAACTTTACGAAAAACAAAAAAATAAATTAGAAAAAACCCATCTGAACAGATGGTCAGCGGCGCTGGACGGTGGCAGCGTATCCATCAGGGTGGACGGTGGCGGCGTAAACGGAAGAGGGTCTCTCTACACACGGAGGGAGGAGCACGGACGAGATTCAGTACTGACGCGACGCGCGCGGCGGAACTTTTTATCCTATTACCCCATCACTGGAGCGCGCTTGCCACAAGCTCACGAGATTTCCCGGGGTTTTTTATGTTTTTATTCATTCTCACATGACTTTTCTTAATGTTCGTGGGTTGTTCCTTTCATCATCTTATCCTTGACACTCATTTCAATAACTCTTGTATGTTCTCGTGCCGTTGTACCGCTTGATATTTATAGAAAATGTAATATGGTATTAAAGATCGAGCACCATTTTAGATGTAGTGATGGGATCGTTGCCGCCGTTAACCAGTTTGGCTCTGGATTATGAAATATAAAGAAATAGTCATATGAGAATCAACAAACACATGAAATGCCATGAAATCTTGCGAGATTGTGGCAAGCGCGCTCCAGTGATGGGGTAATCAGATATAAAATTTTCGCCGCGCGCGTCGCGTCAGCATGAAATTTCGTTCGTGCTCCTCCCTCCGTGTGTAGAGAGACCCTGTCCCGGTGATCGTTGCGGACTGAACGCTTTTGCGGAGGTGCACTGTAGGTGAAAGCTGTTTAGAAGTTTCGTAAGCTATGAGTTCTTTTTTTTCAAAGAAAACAGTCTCGGAGAACCGCAGTAGCGACACGCGCGCCATTCTAAATGGCGCTGGAACCACTGGTGATCGAGCTGGGTTCACGTAATCCCGGCACGATCATCTTCTAGATGCGTGCAGCAACATAACCTATGGGATTTAGTAGCTCAACGGAAGCGTTTTTTTCTGCGGATTTGTTATGTTTCCTGTGGCTAACTAGTATACTTCGGCGACTCGACAAAAGTTTCGAATAATCGAGTATTCGACTAAGTCGATTTTTCAAAATTTTAAATAATAGAGCTTTCGACTAAGTCGATTTTTCAAAATTTCGAAAAATCGAGTAGTCGAATGACTCGATGTCGACTGTTTCAGTCGATACCAAGACTCGATGACTCGACTCGACATAAGTATACTAACTAGTGTAGCTAAGATCCGACCATCGATTCAACAAGTAATCTCGGAAACGAAACACCGCACAACCCCTGTCTTTAGAGGCAGCATGAACGCTCGAAAATTTCATAGGTTTTTTAAAAATAAATAAATCAAAGGTTTGGAGATGATAGTGTTGGAAAGTGACTTTAAAATTGACCAAACGCGATGCAAATGAAGAAATAAAGGTATTCGTGTATTGGAGTAGAAATGGCTGAGTTACAAAGCAGCATACATGCTCGATGAAGATAGCGAAGCTAGCGACTTAATAGTTGAGATAGCGAAGCCGGTAGTGTCTTACGGCCTCTACTAGAACGCTTATGTGGTTGATAGAATCAAAAACTGGCATAAATCACCGTCTGCGAGGATTCGATTTGGATGAGCTTGCATTGAGAGCTGGGCTGTGTAGAAAGTATGTGCAGACGTCATGTTTCGCTGACTCAAGGCTCAAATGCGGTAGTTTTTACTCGGTTCTGACGCTACCAACAAGGTGAACGTTCTGTAAAGAGTCGGACGACCCAGGTGGGATCTCTGTCTCAACCACTTCTGCGAACGTGTGTGCTGCTTTCAAAGCATAAGTATATGACTACCTATGTTAGTGCTAACTAGGGACCTTGCAGGGCAATCCCCACCATTTAAAAGATTATGAGGGTTTTTTGGTCAACTCTGGCTCGCTGCGCGCGAATCTGACATCGGATTTTGCTGCGGACACCGCTGAACGAAAATATAGGCGTTGTTGAAGCTATGCGAAAAGGTACCCATCAGCCAGCGCTGAACGCGAATCTGGAGTGTGTTTGTCGCTAGACGTAGGGTTACTGTAGGTTACGATAGGCAAAATGCCTTTTAACTGATGTTACCTACCTTAATATTTCGAAAATCAAAAAATTGACCTCAAATTCGTGTTCGGCGTTCCAATTAACTCCGACAGAGAGATTGAGCCAAATCCGAGACTTTGACCGACCCACCGTAACGTACCGTAATCTATTGAAAATCAATAAACGGGTTGCAGATTCGTGCTCAACACTCCAGAAAACCCATACAGAAACATTTTGGGCCTTACCTATCAACCCTTTCCGGAAATCGTCAAAAGTCGCGATTTGCCATCAGAGTTTCCACCCGATGGGAAGCTTCGAACGAATCAAGTCGAAAACTTCGCAAATTTGACAATTAAACCCCACATTCGTGATCAGAGCCCCAAATAACCCTCCTGGAAAGATTTTGAGGAAAATCTGGGACATTTTTGGAAACGTTTTCAGAGCCCTCTAGTTACAAACACGCCCAACCGCAAATCCGTACAAGTCCAAAAGCTGTTGGTCTGCGCCAAGTTCGGAAATGTGCCTTCACCCAGACTTTGCTTAGGGTAGTTTTGGGCGCTGAATACAGCTATGAGGTCCGTTTTCGGACTTTTCGTAGAATTCCGAAGAATAATGCGTGTTTTTGATAGAAAAAAGCGCTTAAAAAGCAATTAGAGGCTTCTAGCCTTCTAGGAAATCTGGAACTCAGGGATCTCCAGCTTATTCTTCTGAAAATTAATTAACCCACTTAGAATTCAAGCTCAGTACGTCAAATAACCCTTCATTAAACTTTTTAACCAAATTTGTCCGAGAACTACAAACTACAACTACAAACGTAAATAGAACTACAAACATTCAGCTCAGCTGCAGGAAATACGAAAAAAATATTTTCGCAGATGTCCATTGCAAAATCCGAGTTCAGATTCGAAGAGAGCGTGCCAGAGTTGACTAGAAATCATTCATCAGTTTTCTGATCCGGAGGAACACCATGCGTGTTTCCCTAGTAAGGTCTTACATGCGTGTTTTGAAAGGGCGAAGTCTCTCGGTCGGACATCTAGAGCAAGTGAGAGATGCTCTATAAAAGGCGCGAGAGTTCCAGTGCTAAATACTCTTCAGCTTGAGGTACCCTAGCATTTGAGCATGCATATCAGATTGCTCTCATTTCGGCCTTCTGAGTCGTTTTAGTTACGTTCCTCTAATCGTGGGCCACACTCTAGTTTGGATAGCAGTTAAGTAACTCAGTTCTTTTGCGTGTATGTGCGGATCAAGGGGAAGCAACATCAAGAGAGTAGGAAGAAGCAGAGCAGCGTATGCGCGCACAAAGGGGATGAACCAAGTACATTTCGCTCCGAAATAGAGTGCAGGAACCTTCACAGGAGCTTCACCTCACAAGTAACTTGAGGTTTCTCTCGTGTGTGCTGCCTCCAAGAAATATATCTGTTGTACTTGTTGGATAAACGGTCTTCGGATTTTTGTGTCTATTGATTTACCGATCTCAGGGATTGAACTTTTCCAGCTGAACGCCGATCTACGTAAACTGGCTGTAAATATGGTGCCATTTCCACGTCTTCACTTCTTCATGCCTGGTTTCGCTCCCCTCACCTCGAGAGGCTCCCAACAATATCGGTGAGTCTACTGTCGAGAGCAATTTTCTCCTCTCAACCTTTTAACGGTCTTTGAAGTTGAAGGGTGAGAGAGAAAAAAAACTGATCGTCATCGGCCTATTCAACAATCGGAAGGCCAAGCTACTTGCCCAGTCATAATCTAAATGCCTTCAATACAGAAACCGAAACTTCTGTAATTGTGAGAAATGGAAACATCCGAGTCATGTGGGAATGTGAAGGTCAATAGCACTAAAGTCCAGTTCAGAATAAAGTGTCCGTGTCAATTGCTAACATAGAAATCTCAACGATGGCGACCTTGCAGATCTCTAACCGTGCCCGAACTCACTCAGCAAATGTTTGATGCGAAAAATATGATGGCCGCATGTGATCCACGCCATGGAAGGTACCTTACGGTAGCCGCAATGTTCAGAGGTCGCATGAGTATGAAGGTAATGTACTTCGCAGTATTGTAACCGCTATGGTTCAGTTTATTTTTAAAAATTTTTTTAAATCTCTCCACCTTAGACAAATTCAATACTAATGAAAATTACTCACATCGGAGACTTCCCTGCACGCACCAAATCCTATTTTGTGTGGGTTGCTGTACCCGAGTACATCACTCTACATCTCACAACAATCGGGAGCCGTTATTCACCACCACCATCCCTTAATATTTTCCGTATTTTCCCAAAACGCCAGGAATAGATAAGAAAAAAATCCCTGTGAGTGTAGAACGGATATTACCGCTTACACCTACCACTGAACCTCGGTGCGGACCGCGCGCCCACACTGCCCAACCACGGCTGTTTTGTTCTTTGGGCCACGTGTCCATTGTGCTCACCCATGCAATGAGCTCGATTTTGTGTCGTTTCTTCAAAAAAAAATCATAATCATTGTGGCTAGAAGACTCGTACTAGAAAGAACTCATATTACTGGTGAGCAGACATGACGCACCTTGAAAATTTCCAATTCCTCCAGGTTAGGTTTATTCCTAGCAATGATCCCGGTTCGAAAATCCATTGAATTCATTGGCCGGGGAGCGCGCAGTCGTCTTCGCAGATTAGCCGTGGGACGGGCGGTCTTTCAAAGGCAGTGTCCATGATGAAACTAGTCTTCCAGCTTTCACTGGAAATCATGAGGTCCGAGACGAATTCTAAGTGAAATGTTGAAAAAACGGCTAAAAAAGAGAACAAAAGAGCCCTAAACGGCTGTAAACTTCAGTGTTCCGCTCACGCCGCGCCAACTCCTTTGAAGGCAGCAGACACGCTCAAAAAGGTATCGATTTCTTGTCATAAATCGAAGGTTTGTGGCTAGTAGTATGGAAAACTAACGAAAAAACCGACGTTGACTGCATGAAAATTCGGGAATAATGGCTGTCTTTCATGGGGTAAAAATTGGACGAGTTATTCCCGAACGTTTGAAATAGCTAATATTAACGATAAAACGCCTGAGATAGCGAATCCGATGAACTCTAACAGCCTGTAGTAGAACGCTCAGCTCGTTGGAAGCTTCAAAAAGCGGCCGAAGTGACCGTATTCGTATATTGAGTAGGCGGGGTTGAAAGCTTATGGGCGTGGTTGACGAAAAATTTCGACTCAAATTTAGTAGTTTTCACTCGTTTTTGACCCTTCCATCGGCGTGAGCGTTCTACTAGGGGCCATACGACCCAGGTAGCGTAGTTATCTCAACAACTTTTTCGGGTGTGTCTGCTGCCTTCAAACCGCTACCGATCCGTAAACTAGAAGAACTTGGAGAACATGAAAAACCGACTTTAAAGCCACAGTCCAAGCTCAGAATCGACTTCTCGTATTCCAACCTATCTTGGAGAAAATTTTACGCTGATCACAATGGTGTTTCTAGAATCGCTCAGAACTCACTACGAACTGAGTTACGGCTCCTCAAAAATTTTGAGTTTGAACTGGTAGAACTTCGCGGACGAGTTGTCTCGAGCATGTATTTTCTCGTTATTCGCAGCCATCATTCTGAATAAGGTCACAATATGAAGCCAGACCAAAAACAAAAGGAAGAACATAGATTTTAGACAAAATCATTTGCGTGTCTCTTCCCTATAGAGATAGGAAACCTGCCAGTAGGCGTTGCCCATTTTTTATTTTAAGGGGGCGTGGCCGACTTTTTCCTAGCTAATTCTCGCTTATTTGAGCGAACTGAGATTTCGCGCTCGGCAGGGTTGCTATAGACGGCGACCGGACCAAAATGTCAAAAATTACCTCTGAGGTTGGACCGTGCCTTCAAAGGCACAGTACACCCTCAGATATGAATTTCGAGATTTTTATGTGATTGTGTAGAAGACCCCTCCTGTATAACACGTGCCAAATGCCACATCTCATTTTCTCCAAATAAGCGAGATATAAGCGACCACCACAGGCCCGACCCCCTTCGTTCACCACCACAGGCCCGACCCCCTAACATTCTTTCGAACTCAATAGCGGCTCGATGGATGGATGAATTCAAAGAAGTCGTCGTTTTCAGTCCATTACCGGTCTGTCTCCTTATCCTGACTTTCTCTCACGCAACGATTGCGAATGAAGAGAAATACAGGCCTGAGACAACTCGTCCACCAATTTTTCACCCTCAAAATGTAGGCAACTTTGAAGAGCCATCACTCTGTTCAAAGGGGGTTCTGGACGATTTCAGAGATACCATTGTGATCAGAGTGTGAGCCTCTCCAAGATAATGATAAAACCTAAAAATAAATTTTTTGAATGTCCTGTGCCTTTAAAGGCACAGTCGAACCTCAAGGGTATTTTTTGATATTATGGTCCGAGCGCCGTGTATAGCAAGTCTGCCAAGCGCAAAATCTCAATTTGCTCGTGTAAGAGAAAAAACGAGGAAAAAACCGGCCACGCTCCATGAAAGAAAAAATCAGTCACGCCCAATAACATGTTTGCGATCTCAATAGGGAAGAGAAGCATGATTGATCATAATCAAAATCTATGTTCTTCCATTTGTTTTTGGTCTAGCTTATTATGGCGGCCTGCTTCACGACCATGGCTGCGAATGACGGGAAAAAACCGTGCCGTCTGACTTACGTTGAAAATCCGAGGACTTTTTCGATCGTGGGCACTGTCTTTGAAGGCAGTGTTCACGATAGAAATCGTCTTCTGTTTTTAAGCCTATCTTGAAAACGGTCCCATACTGATTTCAATAATGCCCCTGAAATCGTACAAGACCTTCTAGGAACGCAGTTATGGTCCCTCAAAAATTGAGCTAGGGAAGCATGGTGACGAGTTGTCCGAGGCTCGTAACTTCCGTCTTTTGCAGCAGATATATGCGAGCTGACCTGAGTAAAGAAAGAAGAAGGGAATAAATAGAAGAACGGGGCTATTGATCGGAAACCATCGCTCATCTCATAATCTCGAGCATTCATTTGTTCACGTCGGTGGGCGTGGAAACTGCATCTGGGTGTGACGAGCTGACGAGTGTCCAACTTTGGGGCCGTAGGGAACCGTTCCAAGCTCATTTTTCTTAGTTTTTTCAACGTTAGGGTGGCCCTAGGCCCCGCAGCTGCCGATCTCCACCAAAAAATCAGACATGGTTTTTATCGTAGACACTGCCTTTGAGACATGACTTGACTTACTTGACTTAATCGGCTGGCTTTCACCTGACGCGGTCATTCCGCATCTTCACCGAGGTATGCCGTCCTAGTAGTCAGCCGTGTCCATTTTTCACGGTCTTCAGCCACAATTTGAACACATTCCATCCAGTTGTCACTATTCCATTTCCTGCGAAACGAAGCATCGCGCCTGAACTGTCTTTCGATGCCGAGTGACATCAAATCCTCTTTACCCACATCCGTCCAGAACTTTCGCCTACGCCCGGGTGGCCGTTTCCAGACAGGAGTTGGAAGTATTCTTGAAGCGTGTTGTACGAGACGATCCGGCGTTCATCTTAGTATATGCCCGAGCAGTCGAAGTCGACTTTCCATTGCTGCTTGAGATGGCGTTAGGAGATGCTGGCACCTCCCTCGTGTCAAGCGTTTATGTACTGCGTCGATTTCCTTGTAAAAGTCTTCGTTATGGCATACACGCGGCCAGAAATATCCAAGCAAACGCCTAAAAAGCTTCCTCTCCGTGCAATCCAACCTTTCCATCTGCGTCTCCGGTGCTGCCCACGTCTCCGATCCGTACATCATGATAGGGCGAATAGCGGATAGGTAGACGCGCAACTTGACTTCCTTCGCGATGGTGGTAGACCACAAACACCTGGTTAGAGACTTGAATGCAGACGTAGCTTTTGCACATCCTTGTCGAATATCCGCTGCATAACTACCATCGTTCTTCAGCAAACAGCCCAAATAACAGAAATCGTCCACCAGTTCGATACGTTGTCCGTCCACACAAACTCCCGTTGAAGGCCTTTGAGAGACCTACATCTGCTTGCATTTGTCGGGACGAAGACGAAGTCCATAGGCTGCGGCATACTTCGAAACGAGGTTCACAATCCTTTGCAGTTTTGCGTTGTTTTCAGCGAATAACACGATGTCTTCGGCGTACTCCAGGTCGACAAGGGAGTGTCCTGATGGTGTTAGGATCACATCCGCAGGAAACTGTTCTGCAACTCTACGCATGATGTCATCAACGGCGAAGTTGAAAAGAAAAGGTCCTGCAACGGCTCCTTGCCTTACTCCTGTTTTCACCTCGAAAGCTGACGTAAATCCGACAGGCGTACGAACTGCTGCTGTTGTTCCTTTGTTCATGTCCTCTATTAACCGAACATACTTTTCGGGGATTCCATCTGCTCGCAGAGCATTGAGCAATCGATCACGATGAGGAGAGTCGAACGCGGATTCAAAGTCCAAAAAAGCAAGCTGTATTGGCTTCGAATACCGCTGCCACGATTCAATTACTCTTCTCACGACGAACACTTGGTCGATGGTCGATCTTCCAGGTCGAAAACCGGCTTGCTCATCTCTGGTAGTTCTTTCACGATGTTTGATAAGTCGCTCCAGAATGATACGTTCTAAAACCTTGTACATGACACGAAGTAGAGAGATTCCTCTGTAGCTCTTAGGATCCGTGACGGATAGCTTCTTGTGAAGAGGTACGATGATCGCATGTCTCCACGAATCGGGTATCCTTTCGCTCATCCATATGGCACGGATGGTGTTGGTCATTTCACGAATCCCAGACGGAGGAAGAGCTTTCAGCATTTCAGCAGTGATGTTGTCATCCCCACCTGCCTTTCCATTCTTCATTTTCCGTACACAATCCAAAACTTCAGACTCAGTCGGCGGTTCCTCAATGACATCGTAATGTGCTCTCTGAACATGCGGGAGCTCAGGTACTGATGGCGCTGGACGATTCAGTAGTGAACTGAAGTAATCCTTCCATATTGGCAGCGTCGCATCACCAACTGCAACTCCATTGGTAGTGTTCAAGACAGGAGAACATTTCTTCATCTTCCCGCTATACTGTCGCAGACATAGGGGCATAGAGAGTAAAATATGTATTAAACTCTCAGACATCACCCCTCTAAAATGAGTCGCAGGCCTAGTTCTAGTCCATATGCCAAAATAAAGATTATTTGCTCAGGAAGTCGACGAGCAAATGCTAAATGTCCAGAACAAAAACTCGTCGTATTTCGTAGAATGGATTCCGAACAACGTCAAAACAGCAGTTTGCGATATTCCACCCAGAGGCGTAAAGGTTAGTGCACAATCTCATTTGTCTCATTTGCCTTCATGTCTGATTTAATGGTTCTTCTACAGATGGCCGCCACATTTGTTGGTAACTCAACCGCAATTCAAGAGCTTTTCAAGAGAATATCCGAACAATTCACTGGTAAACTAATTCTGCTTCGCCGGAAATCTAATCCAGAAAATGTAACAGTTTGATTCAGCAATGTTCCGTCGTAAGGCGTTCCTGCATTGGTATACTGGTGAGGGTATGGACGAGATGGAATTCACTGAGGCCGAATCAAATATGAACGATTTAGTTTCCGAGTATCAGCAATACCAGGTTGTTTTTGTTGTTGTTATAGCTCGTTATACTCAGATGAGTGTAAAACTTGTCGCGAGGGTACTGCCGCAGATTGCCGTATGTTTTCAGTGCAACGCCGCAGTACTAAAGAAAGTGGGGCGTCTTCGAAACGCCATTTTACCTATAACTTCGCCTTCTCAAACTATTCTGCAGTAGGCTTATTTGATTCTCTCCCTCCTTTTGCCTCATAATGTTTAGTTATCCTTCTTCTTGTGGTATTTTGACATTTTCTGCGTTTATGTATGAAGTGCTTCACAATCCGAGCATCAGCATCCGTTTCTTTGGAAATGCGCCAGTGTTTTGTGCTGTGATGATCTGTCGCTCGTCAGCGTTGCATCTGTAGGCTTTACGGTTCTGAATTCTAAATCCGATAGAGCTTCATTCCGCGCATCTGCCTTAAGACTTAGGGTTTCGTAGGCTACACTACTATTTCTATTAGGGTGTAACAATATGATTGCGGGCTCGATGATCACGCTCATAGCGAGAATATTCGAGAACGCGGAGCAGCCATCTTTTGCACAGGTTTAGCTTGTTTGATTGTTTCACTTTTGCTATTCATGTGATTTTGCTTGCTTTCATAATTAATTTTTTAGAAATGATCGTCTAAAAGTATATATTCCGGGTAGCTTGCTCTATAATTACAAGGAGAACAAAACTGCTTATGTTTCGCATCAACACTGACTTTCCGAACGATTATCTTCTACAAAAGCTTCGCAGCGCTTTTCTGCAGTTTGCGCACATCCTTTCTGGCTACCTGTAGCATACGCTCCGATTCAGTGGGAAATCTCGAAATCGACATTCTGCCCGGACCCTGCCTTTAAGTTTTGAGCTCACAAGGAAAGTATACAAAGTGTAGGTCGGATCTGCCAAAACGACTAATATCGTTAGTATCTCTTCTAGCTCAATAGTTTTCAAGCCTCGCGAAAAGGCAGGGGCACCACCCATCAGGCATTTTTTGGAGTTTCAAAAAATTTTCTCGGATTTAGATCAAAAGTTGTATGTAGAGATAATCTAGGGTGGTGAACACGAATCTGGAGGCCATTTGTCAAAATTTTGAGGTTTGCAGTAGGTTACGGTAGGTCAAATGTCATTGAGGGGTTAAAACCCATCTTAGTATTTCGAAAATCGACAAACGAACATTGGATTCGTATTCTCCACCCCGAATAACCCCCGTATGCAAATTTTGATTTAAATCTGAGATTTTGACCGAAGTACCGTATACCCACCGTAGTCTACCGTAATCTGCGAAAATTCGATAAACGGACTTCAGATTCGTGTTTAGCACTCCAAATAACCCTCAGAGAATGATTAAGAGACAAATCTATCGTAGAATCCCGGAAATCTCGAAAGTGGCGTTTTTCCCTCGAAGTTTTCCCCGCTTGAGAAGCTTTGAACGAAATTAGCCGAAAACTTTGGAAAATCGACTAATAAACCTCATATTCGTGTTCAGCACCCTGACCCCCTCCCCCCGGGAGAAATTTAAGTCAAATGTGGAACATTTTTCCAAAACGCTTCCAAAGCCCTCTAATCGGTATAAATAAGCGCCTACCTGAGAATCCGTCAAGTCCAAGTATGAATCAGTCTGGATTCACCCAAACTTTGCTCAGGGGGTAGTTTGGTCGCTGAACACATTCATGAGGTCCATTTTTTCATTTTTTTTCGAAGACATGCGGTTTTTCCTTTTTTAAGCTTTTAACTTCTCGGAACCTGCAGCTCGGGAGCTGCAGATACTGCGCTTTTTTACTATTGAGCCTGAAGTGGTACTAACGATACTAGTCGTTTTGGCATATCCGACCTACGCTTTGTATACTTCCCTTGTCAGACCTCCCAATAACCCTAGTTAAAGGACGAGCTGTGAAAAAGGAACTCAGTATTGGAGAGACTTTAGATATGCAAAGCTTGAACTTGGTTCGAAGAATTTCCAGAATTCGATTAAATCAAATAGTTGTATTCCAGGAAGCGA
The DNA here is from genome assembly GCA_029168955.1 of Aplectana chamaeleonis. Lineage (NCBI taxonomy): Eukaryota > Metazoa > Nematoda > Chromadorea > Rhabditida > Cosmocercidae > Aplectana > Aplectana chamaeleonis. The sequence continues at coordinate 503,318 of JAPDOI010000321.1, forward strand.
CCGCTGACGACGAAGGCGATTTCGATGACCACGACCACGACGTCGAAGAATAACCAAATCTTCCGAAGGATCTCGTGCATGTTACCTGTACTGAGCTTTTGTCATGTGTAATCACTGCCTATAAACTGTATATGCAGTTGAATGCAAAAGGATAGCAACATTGGGGGTGGAGCCCCAACAGAGCGCGCGTGTGCGTAGCGTCGCTACTGTTGGGCAAACACCGCCCCGAAAATTCCTATTCTTATGTTACGGTAGCGTGAAACGTCCAATATATCTATGTCAACACTTCAATAAACAGATTAAATGAATCGAAATTTTATCTTAGAAAAATCTGCGAAAGGAGAAAAAACATAAAATACAAACATATGTTGGTCTTGTCGACAAGAGGAGATAAAAAAACGAAAACATGCTCTACTAAAACTTCGTATGACACTGCGACAACACTATCCAATCTACTTCTTCGAGACTTCACTACAAACGAAAAATACGAAATAAATAGCAAAATAAAGTGATAAACCAAAGAAAAAAGCTAAAGGCAAAAGCTGAAAGACGGTCGTACACTAGCATTTCTCACAAATCGAGTCATCACCATCGTGTAATAATTACACTACACTACACAAAAAATCAATGCATCAAACAATAAACAACACTATGAAGGTGGCCAAAATCACAAAGAAAAAAAAACATTGCGGATAAGGAAAACACAGGTGAATCGAAACACGTTAAACGCATGGTGAGAGTGAGGGCTTCCACGTAGGTGGGCGACGCGAGTTACGTCTCACAATCAGTGATAGAGGATAAGGGGCAACTACGATGCCTGCCTCTTATCCCCATTACGGCGGCGCCTATCGCCGAGCTCTACTATGTGGAAGTCTTAAAAGGTTAAATTGCTACTAGATATGTAAAATGTATATAACATAGTGCAACATCGCTTCACGAATGAAGCGAGGCTAGAATGCGTTCCGTATCAGTCTCACCCGCATTAGAAAGGATGTCTGGTAAATGACGTATTCTGTCCAAAAGGAAGAATTGATGCAAATGAGGGCTAGGGTCAGTAATAGTCTTGAGGCGCCGAATTCGGAAGAGATGAGGTAAAACGATAGGGAGGACTGAGCAATCGCCATGGACGACATCACAGTGCGTCGCGTGTCTCTATAGTCTCCTTATGAGATTTAGTCTAGTGAATGTAGCAGGCGCGATCATTGCGACCGGCCGTTCCTTCGCGCGTGGCGGTCTACCTCCGCAAACTTCTCCACTCACAAGTCTAAAATCCACAAGGAGACACTACGTCTCTGACATGGCCAACCCCTGCCACGATGACGCACGAGACTTTTCGATTAATCGATCGCGGCAAAACACGACATTCACCAGCATAGGTGCCGTAAGGCGTCGTATGTACTTCCGCCGCTTAGCGGCACAGCAAAAAGCAATCCTAATATCAATCTTGCCGCTCCGCGTTATTAATATTACAAAAATGCACTGTGCCGCGCCGTTTGGCGGCGGGGAATAATCGACCCACAAATTGGTGGATGCACAGCGATCGTTCTCCTAAACTCAAAATTTTTCTTTCGTGTTTTCTGCTTCTGCCGAAACTCAGTTAAAATGTTTTTGTAGCGTTTACAAGCGACGTGTTTTCAGGCTTATTTTGACAAGTCGCTAAATTTGGAATTCAGGAGAAGAAGCACTGCACACTCTCCCCATAGCAGCTCTTCGCTCCACTATGCTTTCACCTTTCTCTTCGCGCTTTGGTGTCTGAAGGCTATCACCCGCCTGTGCCAAGACGCGATGTATATACTCAGCTAGGCCTCTGTCATGCGTCACTTACGAGACACCCACGGTTACGTAGAAGGCAGCGGCGAGTGATGTCGTGCCCTCATGGTGGTTGCAATGTTTTCGGAAAAGTTTTGTGTCCAGCTCCTCTTTTGTTCTCGTGAAGCGTGATAAACGTGAACAGAAGAAGACGAAGGCATTAGCGACAACCACGTCACTGACACTACTAGCAGCACTACAACAAGTGAGACGGAGTCGGTGTCGCATGTCTTCGTCATGCAAACTATGGCGAATCGTTCTCGCAATCTTCGACGTCGCCTCTCTAAGCAAGTGCACGTCGATTCCGTGATGATATCGCTGCCAAATCTGGAAATAGCTGCGCGACAGCTTCGTCGATATGCGCACAGAAGCCTCGCAAAGAGAAATCTCGATCGAAACGGGCACGCTGAAACGGACACTTTTTACTAAGACTCGAAGAATGAAGCTGTTGAAGAAAAAAAAAACGGAGATGCAAAAAGGATACAAGTTGATGTTCCAGCTAATGCAGAAATTGTAGTACTCCAAGCGGAGCAAGATCTGGAGCATTTATTGAGAACCCCCGATATCAATTACAACGAGCAGCGAGCGATGACTTTTTTGTCGAGGCGTGCTTCATCAATTGTATTTCACCATGGCCCGCCGCTCAGCTGCCGGTGATGATCGAAATCGACACCTCACCAGAAATGACACAGACATCAAATCACAAAATATTGTTGGTCATTCAAAACAAATGCTGCAATAGGAGGGTCGTTAGAAGCTCTGTAGTCTATCATGGTCAGAGTTCTATGAAACAATGTTCACAGTAATCTTCAATTTGGTGATTGTTTGGTAAAACGAACACTTGCTACCCGCATAGAGTGAAAGTGACGGAGAATTTAAATGCGCGCCTGAAGTATGGCCTTTCAATTAAAGGCATCGTTCGCGCTGAACACCAATTTCCATTTTTTAGGCTTAATTTCATGAATGAGCCCGGTAGACCACACTGGTGAGCTTTGGTGCTTCAAAAGCGTAGGGTTCTGAGGTGGGAAGAGGTTGAAGATGAGAATCAGCCACCAGTTCTCACCAGTCATCTAGCACTTTTTCATAGAATGTACATCCGACCGGCAAACAACACGAAAAGTAGTTACGGCACAAACTCCAAACGCAGAAAAACTTCGAAAATAGCAGTGACGAGGCCCCCAAAAGGCAGAAAAACCTCAAAAACGATTTTGGCGCGAAATTCAAATTCGTATTTACAATGTGTTCCAAATGAATTTTCTTTACAGATGGAGGTTTTTCATGGGCGCTTCCGACATTTTCGTTCACTAGAGAGGCCAAGCTACACAAAAACATGAAAAATATTATATACGGTTTTCTGCGCGTACGATGCCTTTAAGCTTAGTCTAGTGAATTGACTCGACGCGACCATTGCCGCGAGCCGTGTGGCGTTCGCGACCGCACGGGCCAGCAGGGATTGGAAAGCGCGCGAAGATCTACATCCGAAACCATTTCTAATCACTAGACTAGATTGTACACGGGAAATTTATCCGAAAAGCTGTACTTTCACTGCGCTGCAGTACTCTCAGTGAATTTTTTTGTTGGGAAGATCGAATCCTTTGTCCACAAGTCCTTCTCAGTTCTCTATTGATCCCTCTTCCCTTCGGACCCCTAGTAATACTCATTTGCATGAAACATTCTTTTGATTTTTGACTGACGCTATTATTCACCCACCGATCCCAACCACCGAGAACTCGTTCATCCTACCGGACAACTAGCCCAATCCAGAAACTTATTTCACTGAAATGAAGCGTTTGAGCACAGTTTTCTTCGCTTTTTAGTGATTTTGGCAACACATTGTGGCCAATACATTGTTTTTAGTGGAGAATTCGGTAGCTTGAAACATCTTTCAGTTTCTTTATGCACAGATAGTCCTTCTTTAGTTTTGTGGATCGACTCGGATTTCTAATGGGAACATTTGACCAGCATGAGGGTCTATCCGAGAGTTTCACACACAGAGGGACCACAGACGTTCACCACGGTGAGCCGGGCATGGGGTTGCTGATCTTTGTCGCAGCGATAGCGTAAGTAATTTCTCCCTAGTACTGTAGACCCATGGTAATGTAGCCACCCACCATTTCGAAGCGAAATCTGCTTTGCTCTTTCGGATGTTAGGATCTTTTGCGACAAACAGTTTTCAAAAATTCTGTCTCGGTCCCCCTGTTGAAAGGAACGCAGGACAACTGTTACATGACGCGAGCGGGGTAACCAACGGGTTGGCCGGACCACGAGATTTTCACCCTCTTCCTGGCCGTTTTCCGTCGTATTTCCGCACTTACTATTTTTTAAGGGACTCAAAGATTACGTTGCCACCGAAAAACGGGCAACTTTTCATCGTAAACACTGCCTTCAAGAGCATCGTACGCGCAGAAAACCATATTCAATTTTTTTTCACATTTTAGAGTGGGTGTATCCCCCTCTGGTTAACAAAATTGACAAAAAAAGCCTCTTGAAAACAGCGATTGGGGTAGAAATCAAGGTTGAATGTAGTCGACAGTACTGTCTGGATGCGCGCAACCCATACCAGTTTTTTGAACAGTTGCGCTGAATCGCAAGTAAATGCTTCTTTATATGATGGCTGGCAGCAAATTGTGCTGGATGCCTGACGGAGGGCCGGCCTCTTCTGGTGAGATTTGAGACATTTGACATCCCATTTCTTCAAAACCGTACGTTGTTAATCCAATAAAGCCTTTCTGCGTTCTCAGACGGGCCCAACCAAATAAGTAAACACGAAAGGGGTATGTGGCTCTCAGCTGGGACGATGACTTTAAAACCTAGTTTTGACTGCAGGTGGTCGCTGCGGCCATGCGAGGGACAACTGTTTCTTTTTCATCGCGCGTAATGGAAAGTCGCTCCAATTGTGATCGCTTCGAGGCAAACGTCCTACATCGCTGGGTCGCGGCGCAAAATTCTATGTTTTACTGCTTTGCTGCTGGAGGAGCGATTCTCGGTGGTCGCTGCTCATCGCTCCATCGCTGCCATTATGGCAGCGATGAAGCGATTGCCAGCGAATGACACGTTTCGTCTAGTGAATATTGACCCTTTCACATGACAAGATCAGTGTTTACGGGTCGAAACGTGTTATTGATAACTACCAGTCATTGATTTCACTGATTGATTGAATTTCTTCGATCATCCGTGAGGCTATGCACTATGAACAGAATCGCTGCCGCTGCTACATCGTTGCAGCAGCGGGTGTGAAATCGCTGCGATGAAAAGCAGAAGCGATGCAGTCAAAACTAGGCTTAAGACTACATATTTCTCGGGTTGTTCACTTCGGGCCCAACTTAGAACGCACAACAATGTCGCTAAGTGATGGAAGAAGGACAGAGGTATGATCACTTCTCATAGAGTTAGAGGAAACAAGAAGAGCCCAAAAGCGAAACACGAAGTTGAGGTCGAGAAATACCAGGCTCTGCGGAGAACACGCATAAAATTTTGACCGGGAGCAAGCTGATTTTCTTGACCAAACCGCTCTCGTCGACCATTCTTTTTGATTTTAGGAAATTTCATGAAACTGGAAGCTTAAATTCAGTGGTCACGATTAAAAACGTTACCGAAAAAACAAAAAAGGAAGGTAGCGTGAAGAAAAACGGGGCTAGAATTAGAGTTTCTAAGGCCCAAAGATCCCACTTCGTGCACACGTGCACAGCGCCGCTCAAAAAGATCGCAGTCTCATGCCGAGCAGTCAAAAATCGTCGACATTCAAAGGAAGAAATACATGCAAATTTACCAAATAAAAAAAGTTGAGCAATGAATGAAAGCACTGGAGGCTAAGTTTTTGACTAGATGTCTACATAAATTCGAAGGTCCATTGATTGAAATTCAATTTCAAGCCAGCTGATGTTTTTGATACTAGAGATCATCGATGTCGATGATGTGGAGTGGGCTCGTCCACCATCAAAAGACAAAAAAGTTCAGGCTTCAAATTTGACCCAAAACAGTGGTTTTTTCGCGATTTTTTCTTCTAGGTCCTACTAATCGAGACCCAGAAAAGGGTTGAGAAAGAAAAAGACGACAAGCATATTTGATCGCGACCACTGCCTTTAAGTGTAACACTGAAGTGACCATTACTGTGATCCCGGCAACAAAGATGGCATCTAGAGGGAGGAGGTGAGGAGGAGAATCAAGTATATTGCAATCTTGTTGCGTTTGTAGGTTTGCGATTCCTTAACTTGAAAAAAGGTTTACCTGTTTCTCGTAAGTCTCGTCGCAGTCGAGAGCTGGCCACTCCTGCTTCTTGATGTGATGCATCATCGCCTCGGCCAACAATTCCCCCGTCGGCTTCAGGATCTGGGAATATACACTGTCCATGCATATGTTTATCAGGTTAACGGCACTACATCAACAGGAGGTCCGCATAGGTTTGAGTACACGCTGAGCCTGATTCCGGCTTGACTATCGTACAGAAAGGAAGGGTTTGAAAGTAAGTAAAAGATTCGCCGCTTCATTGCTAATAGCAAAGTGAAAAACAGTCGAGAAAAAGTTTCAACTAAAATTTCGCTGCACGTCCAACATGCTACCCAGAATGAATTTCCAAGTTTTGGGTTCTGAAATCTATGGATTCATTGAGAACACGTCAAGTTAGGATCTTCTAAACTCTTGAGGGGTGTTGAACCTTCAGAGTACTTTCAAGCGAGTTCGAGTGTAGAGTAAGCAAGGTTCACACTTTGCTGCCTGTGACGTCTTCTATAACGGTTTCGGCTGGACCACCACTGTCGCAGACGATCACCGGCCGACGTTGGTCCAACGCCTGTAATGAAACAGAATATTGAATTTGAGTGAAACCGAGGTTTAAACATATAAATTTCTCCTGAGATGCTCAATGAAGTACCTCGATTGGAACAATGCCGAAATGCTCGTTTGGCGGCGTATAGAGTGCTGAGTCGCACTGCCGATATAATTCGAATTTTTGACACTCAGATGGTGAGGGTATGAAGTGCACCACGTCTCTGACATCGAGATCCTTCAAAATATATGTTTTAAACGAAAACATTCAGTGCTTGGAAATGAGTTGTGGTGCGACCGGAAAAGGGTGAGTTTTCAAGAAGCGGGAGGTAGGACAAAGAGGGTGAAAGTTTGTCACTTTTGGAGAAAGCCATATCGTAAAAAAAGGCATGGGAATGAAGCTAACGTTCCAACAGAACCGGTTTGCAGAGATTAAGAGCAGGAGAGTGAAACTATTTAATTTGCAAGGTTCGGAGGACTGCGCGTTTCCTTTTTTTTGACAAAAGAAGTAAAGTTTCAAATACATACACTTCTAGTATATTTCCTGAGGCACCATCTACGTATGAAAAATACTTGATCGTTCTACGCAATTGGCGAAACTAGCAAAGGAGTTTTTAGAGCATTGAACGCATCTGCGAAAACCTTCGTATTGTTAGTCTCTCTTGGGCAACCATAGTATAACTGCGCAGTATCCCGCCCCGAGTTGCTGGTTCAAATAAGTTATGAGCTCAAGACGGTCGTTTTTTTTTGTACTTTTGTACCTTCCGAGACGCTAAGTAGTCTTTCCCAACTTTGGAATTGGGCTTCATAATCGCTTTCAGTCCTCAATGTACAAAGTTCGGGTGAAATCACATTTCTCGAACTTTGAATAGCGTGATAGCATTTCCAACGTGTACGGATTTTTGATTGAGGGTTTACTTCTACCAAATCGGAGGTTCTGAAAGCGTTAAAGACAGTGTTCACGATAAATTCCACTTCCGATATCTCCACGGTTTCCGGAAGGTTTTGTGCCCTATATAGCGAAGCATGCTCCAAAAGAACGCGAAAGCCGCGTTTTCGAGCCAAAATAGGCCCTCTCTTGTTTACGTCGATTTTTGAGCGTGGAGGAATGGACCGCTATGAAGAACAATACCTATCAATGGAATGAAGCGATCAGCTCACTTATCAGCACTTCCTTCACTTGATCATTCCTGTAATCTGAATCTTCATTTGTTCATTCCGAGGGGGCGGATCTGGGGCGCCAGGCGTGTCTGGGGCACCAAAACGCTTCAGCCGTTACTTTGTCGCTCCTGGCTCGTTTTCTACCGTTCTTTCGTTACTGGGAGCCTAGGATCCTATTCGCCTATCATTTCACAGTGGAAAGTCAACGAGAATGATCATCGTGAACGCTGCCCTTGAGAAAACTGTTTCAGGTTTGACTTAAAATATCCCTATGGGAGTTACTTGATGTGTCGATCTCGAATCCTATGTTTATTTGACCATTTGCCTAAGTTTCCGACTAAATTTGCTTAATGCTTACAATCTGGGAAAAAGTTGAAAAAAATGCGACTTTTAACGCTCTCTGGAATGCTACGACATTTATGGCTCAGAGTTTTTCTCCAAAAGGTTATTCGGAGTGCTTAACACGAATCTGTTGCCTGCTCATCCATTTTTAGCAGCTTAGTGTAGATCACGGTGAGAATACCGTAGTAAAGTCAAAATCTTAGATTTGGCTCAAAATTTCTATACGAGGTTTATTCAGGGTGCTGAATACGGATTTAACGCCTATTTGTCGATTTTCAAAAGCCCAAGGGAACGTCAACCGAATAAATCTACTAACATCTCACTCAAGGAAACCTTCAGCTCCCAAAATGACATGGTACCTACCGTAACCTACAGTAAACCTCAGAATTATGACAAACTCCGAGAAAATTTTTTGAAACACTAAACAAATTGCCTGATGGGTACCCTTTCCATTTCGCGAAGCCGAAGCTTGAAAAACGCTTTTAGCCTCTTGGAGCCAGCTGACTCATGATGTTTTCAAACAAAAAGATATATCATCAAAAGATTTATATCAACTTAGAACTCCGCCTATGAAGACCCTAAAGTCAAAAGTCACGCTTTTCATGTACTATGCCAAACGCTCCAAAGTGGAGGGTGAGTAGTATTCTTTACTCTCTCATGCATCAATACCTAAGAACATTTGCTTTGAAGAAGGAAAAGAAATACTTCAAGTGCATGAGATCGTGTCCGCGAGTACCCTTCTATGTAGGTCGGATTATTAAAGCTTCCACGAGTTTAGGTTGGGAACTCTGAATGACCCAAAGGTTTTTAAATCAGCAGTTGCTGGTAAGGAAATGTCGACAGCGGTAGAAAGGTGACAATTTTCAAAGTGATTGTTTGGCTGCCAACTGTCTGTCTTTTGAACCCATAATTAAGAGCATTAACGTCATCAAAAGTGGCGTACCTGTGTCATTTTCTGCAATAACTCGTAGTATATCCGACTTTCCGGGATGTGTGGCATTACTGAACCGGCTAATTGCACCAGGAATCTGTACCCGCGTTTTTTGAGTAAGGCTGAAAAATGCTTTTCAATGGTCTAAGCAAATTGTCTTACCTATTGTATGATAGTCACTTACAGGCAGCCTCGAGTATAATGTCAAGCCGTTTTTCAGGCCAGAATCTGTTCATTGACATGAATATATAGACATCATTCTGTGGTCGATCTCGACGACTGACAGGTTTTTCCGCCTGAGAAAAGAAATGGTCTACTAAAGGGCGAAATTGGGAAAGGCTACTAGAGTGACTCTTACCGATATAACGATCGAGTCAACATCGCATGGCGGATAAACGACCCGAATTTTGTTTTTCTCGATTTGCGGCATTACGCGACTAAACTGCGAGGCTGAAAAAAGGACAGGTGAATTCTTCTAATTATTGAGGTGATTGCGGCCTGCTTTAGAACTGGAAACGCACCTGTAAAATGGCTATTCACCATGATGACATCAGCTGATTGGAAGAGTTGCTCTTCGATGAGGCCGATCAGATTGGAATACCACCTAAAACCGGATTTTTTCGCACTGTGGACACGGAACGACTGCCTTGGATAATCCACGATAAATTCACCTGTACAGGAAGAATCTGGACGGTGTGACGAGTTGTTGTGGAAAATGGCAGTAGAATAACACCTTGCAAGCCGGATAGCGCCATTTAATCAGAGGCACACAGCTGAAAAACACTTCTTAGGATAGAAGATTTGAACGGAAGCTGTTTTGTTCTCAGACTGGATGGTCCGCTACCTTGCTGAATGATCGATGACAACCAGATCAGGCTTGATATTGTTGAGGACTAGATACCAACCGATTGCCACATTCTGACTCCACCAATCACCGGGATGTAGTCTCAGTCCGACCTCGTGAATCTCTAAAGAATTCCGAAGCGGTCTTTCTCAATTTTCATGTGAATAACCCACAATTTTACACTAACCGACACCTTCAAATTTGTGGTCCTTCCAGTATTCATCAATCATTGTGGTGAGCCATGTCACCTGAAAACAACTTTATCTTGTCAGGCCGGGTCTGTCAAAGAAAACTTGGAAAAATTAGATTTTTTCTGCATTAGCAACTCACCTTATAACCTTTTGACACAAAGTGATTTATGAGCGCTACCGTACACCGATCCGACCCACCATTCCACAGTTCAGGATGGATAATTACCACGTGCATCTGAATTTAGTGAATTTTCAGCATTCGAAGCACTTTTATGTATGTTGCCGTCCACTAGTTTTGAGGACCTACTATGTCGTCGCGCATACCCAGGAGATGCCAGAGCTCGGCGCGAGCTATTCAAGGCTCAGGGACGAAATCTGAGACCACCTAGTTGTGAAGTAGACGCACCCTATACATATAACACCCACCAAGTGCGAGCTCTCAATTCTTCCGAATAGGCTAGAAAAGCGAAAAAGCTACTCTAGCGCGCCCACAACAAGAAGCCGCTTTGCTACGTCTCCTGAGGCAACCTTCCGAGGCTCAATGGTGACAAGATTAGCGATGGTTTTCGATCAAAAACCCTATTCTTACCTTCGTTCTCAGCCTCTCTCTTCATTCAGGTCCACTCTCACACATCGGTTGCAAATTAGAGAACTTACATACAAGTCTCGAACAACTCTTCCACCACGCTCCACCTCGCTCAGTCTGAAGCCATGTTTTGACTGCATCGCTGTTGTTCTTCATCGTAGCGTTTTTGCACCCACTGCTGCAGCGATCTGGCAGCGGCAGCGATTTCGTTCATAGTGCACAGCCTCACGAATTATCGAAGACATTCAATCAATCAGTAAAATTAATGGCTGGTAGTCATCAAAAACACGGTTCGACTCGTAAACACTGATCTTGTCATGTGAAAGGGCTCCATCGCTGCCATAATGGCAGCGATGGAGTGATGACGAGCTACCATCGAGAATCGCTCCTTCAGCAGCGAAGCAGTAAAACATAGAATTTCGTCGCCGCGACCCAGCGATGTAGGACGTTTGCCACGAAGCGATCACAATTGGAGCGCCCTTCCATTACGCGCGATGAAAAAGGAACAGTTGCCCCTCGCATGGCCGCAGCGACCACCTGCAGTCAAAACATGGCTCAAGAAAATCGTTGGACTTTTCCGTTCTCAGGGCTTCTGTACGTTCCCAGAGGTATCATTGGAATCACCGTGGGACCATCATTAGAAAGAACAAAAAAAAACAGAGAAACGATTTTGAGGTTGGACTGTGCTTTGGAAGTGGTCACTTGCAACGTCGCATCATCTGTCACAATACGTTTCTTGACTAGGCCCCTGTTCATACTCCCCGTCGCCGCGATCCGTCGCTTCAGAACTATGTGAGTCGAGAGCGCCGTTCCTAATGATTGAGTGGTCAAGCGCAACGATATCGGGGCGGTTTCTGAAAGGTACACCGTCATCTCTGGCGTGCCATGCTTGGCGTCACCACGCTTGTCGTTTAGCTTCGCTATGGATCAACATACTGCCCTACATATACCTAGCGAAGCGTCACAGTTACGCGGTGGAGACTTTGGGATCGAATCGTTGTGCATTCCTAATTGGTGAGCCCACCTTCCTCGCAATTTTTGTAGTATGCTGCGACGCAGTAGCGTAGCATGATACCGTTCGATCGATAGTCATTACTTTCATTACCGAATCGCCACGTGTATGCGTCGAAGTTTCTTGAAAGAATGCAGTGACTACTCCTATCTGAGCTTCATTGTAAATAACGAATTAACATGAAATCAGACTCGAAATAGCTTCACTATGGGTCCTCTCTGCTCGAGAATGCGTAAGCTCGTGATGAACTCCTGAATGGAAACGGAATGAGCACATATTAATGCTGCTCCTTGACACTAACAGCAGTAGGTGGAGGGAGAACGACGTTTCGAGCGCGCATTACCCAAAGGGGAGAATAACGTCTATCCGATTGAGACAGTCGGCCCACGCGGTCGGCGTGCGTGTTGAACGGAAAACGCGACACCTTTTTTCGGGCCTGTGAATCAATGAGCAGGAATATTAGGCGAACAGTGACTAATGTTCTAGTCAGCAGCTTGCAGCCGTGGTGAGTGTCGTCCAAAAAATGCTTCCGGGATGGCAAATGGGCACGCACGGCGACCGCGTGGGCGCACCGTATCGTTCGGACAGACTTCCATTCTTCCCAATACAGTTTTTTGAAGAAAAATAGTCGGGCAGTTCAGAAAAATCACGACAACTTATGCGGATTTTCATGGGAGCTTCATTAAAACTTGATCACACGTCTAGAGTATGTGCGCTTCACAAGCGATGGGTCCTTTCCCTCATGGAGAAACCTTTCATAGATCGTAAAACCTCGAAACGTTGCGATGCGCTTAGCCATGTTGCAAGGCGGTTCAATGATAAGGGAACTCTACCGAGAATCTTACTAAACACTAAGCGATTTTAAGAACATTGCATTCGAAGGTTGTCCTCCCGAAATTTAGAAGCGCGGTATACGTTGGGGACGGGGGAGGTGAAGGAGCAGGAGGCGTGGAAGATCTTCGTTGAGGCCATTGGAGTGAAACTGCTCGTAGAAACGCTCGAAAGCCTCAAAACACCCTCTGATAATGTCCAGTGCCATAAGAAATCGTAATGCACTCTTGAACATATAAGGGAAGTTCTACTGCACTATTCCGTCGTGAGGGAGTAGATACCGTACTTCCTTTACTTGATCCTCTTCTCGCGATTATGCTCCCTTTCTACACTCTTCACTAAAAACAATCCACTCTTAAACCTTGTGGTGCGTGATACTTGAGAAGAGACCTCTTCCATTTTAGTTTGACCCCAAAAAGAGGTTAGGGTACAGAGTAATTTTTTTTTGCAAAAACAGTGCTTATGTTAGCGGTGTTTTTCGAAAGCGCAACGCGCTGCATGGCCATGATTCACTCTTAATTTTTAATTGAATTCTCATGCTCCCCTCAGTGAGGCGAATGCTTCCTATGTGAATAAAGTCTTCTCGACTACAGAATTTCGTCGAAAAAGGTGTATTTCCCTCTGGAGTTCCCATCGACCACAGGTCAAACATGACAAATTTCCGCTATCATGGCGGTCTGATTAGCTCATCATGAGGGCTTTTGAGGCGAAAATCAGCAATTTTTAATTATTCTGTGACGCTGGATCGATTGTATTGTAACACTATAGTATATGACCCTTGAGAGCAACCCGAAAATGACCCGAAAGTTGAAAATGGACCGCTCTGAAGCGAGTTATGGCGATGCTGAGCTTTGTGAAAATACGCCTCAATACGCGGTTTTTGCAAAAAGTTTGCTCGGTATTGTAGGATGAAAGAAATCATAGGCGGCTCAATATTGGGGAATACGGTAGTCAAAAGATCATCAATAAATCGCAAAAGTGATAAACAGTGAGGTCGGATTTTATGAGTTAACGGCTTCAAAACAAATTTAAACATCTTGAGTAAAACTTGAGACCCCTTATGGCCACTTTTAAGAGAATTGTGAGAATTCCAGCGCAGCAACCTAAACGAGGATCTCTACTCTAGAATTGTAAACAAGATGAGAGTCGTATATGTGGCCGGGAATCAATAGAGAAACTGGTTTTCAAATTTGTTCTCCAAATGAACTGGGCGATTACCTTGAGTGAGCTGTGGTGGTGGAGTTTGAAAGGTGCTACAAAAAACATTATGGGCAAGTTTTCAGACCATCTCGCTTAATGTGCCATGTGGGTATTGAATGCGCCTTCACCTAACCCCCCGCAAATGGGAAAATCACAGAAAATCTTCAGAACTGTGGTTTGCTGGAGAGGGAAACTCGCAAGCAAATACCCAGAAGCATCTCATTCCACATGATCACGCTGATCTGTGATCCTATATTCTATCAGCAGACGATTTTGTTAATTGTCTTGTGCTGATGCATCCTATTCACGGATACGACAACGATGATTGAGGCCAGCCCCAGGTCCGTCCTCCTCCAAGAAAGCGCGACTGAAGGAGTGCAGATCGTAATCAGCTGAAGCACCGATACGTAGCGCGAACAATTTGGAACATAGGTAGATTTGAGCGGATGATACTCTGCGAAATCTAGTCGCCACCAGCTACGTCTTTTGTTTAGACGCGTTTATCGCAACGTTGAATCATCGATGAAGAAGAACACGAACATGCGGATGAGGTTGGATTGGAAAATGGAATGCAGGTGTATTCAGAGAAGCACCGATACAATCCATTCAGGGGGGGGGGGAGTTGAATCACGTCTTATGATGCAAAAGCTGATGAGGATGACGATGAAGCCGAGAAATAGCAGAGGGATAGGAACTGGATACCAGCAGCTCCATGCAATGCGGAACGGCCGGCCGGCGATGCGCGAGAAGTCGCCAAGCGGCGATCAAGATCAAGAAGAAGCAAGTTAGTAAGCTGGTGAAGATGAGCATAGCGCTTGAAGCTTAAAGTCTGACCGTCATGGCAATGGCGGAAGTAGCGACGGCCGTGGCTGTATGGGGGGAGAAAGTATGTCATAATTGGTTGAACGCGACGATGCCGCGATACGTTCCGGTGCGCGTCCTACGGTCTCGTAGATTTTCCGAAAAGATAGTACACAACTGGACACACACCCTTCACAAAACCCCTTCCACAACAGCCGGATATAGGAGTTTTCGGAACAGGATCGGCACGAATTGAGGACAGTCGAAAGGTGCTTGACCACCACGTGTATTGGCGCTAGTCGACGTTGTCACTGCACGGGTGCGGGGTTGAGAGGGCACGTCTGGGCATTAGCGGCGAGTCATCCGCAAAGTGCACAGACGGATCAGACATAGTGATCAGTTCATAAAGTTCAAGAAGAGCGCAACCAGGCGGTTTGCACTGAAGCGAATTTGGAGAAATCTCGGAATCGCGCACCTAGTGCAGATTAAGTGCATGCACGTCCTGTACGCTGATCATGCGCAGATCCGCACCATATCATCCCAAGCCTTCCAAGCTTCTGAACGAAAAAAAGGTCTAGTATGGGCAGATTTCAGCATGATTTTGGTCAAAGGCGCAGCCGGAAAAATCACTGGAGACATTAATGTGGTCCGATTGTGGTCCGCATTTGCGGACAACCGCTGTTGCAGCGCAATGGTGATCGTGCTGACACAACGTGGTTTCCGCACGATTGACCTTTGTCCCACCTAGATCATCATCGTTTTGTGTGATGCAATAGCGGTTGTCCGCAAACGCGGACCGGAAAGCGACAGTACACGCTGAGGAACGGAGCCACTTATGAGTTTCCTGTGACGGTCAGGAAGGATAAAATGGTATGGAGATCTCCAAAGGGGATTCGCTTCCGATTACATTGCTGACTGAACCAAGGATATGATTAAAGGCAGTGTTCACGATAAAAACCGTTTTTCTGCTTTTCCGCCCCCGCCGAAGACGGTCCCATGCTGATTCCAATGATGTTTTTGAAACCGTACAAGACCTTCTATGAACGGAGTTTTGGTCCCTCAAGAATTGAGCTAGGGAAGCATGGTGGACGAGTTGTCCGAGGATTGTAACTTCCGTCTTTCAAGGCCGATGTATGCGAGCTGACCTGAGTAAAGAGAGAAGTTGGAAATAAAGGGAAGAACGGGGCTATTGATCGGAAACCATCGCTCGTATCACAATTTCGAGCATTCATTTGTTCACGTCGGTGGGCGTGGAAAGTGCATCTGGGTGTGACGAGCTGACGAGTGTCCAACTTTGGGGCCGTAGGGAACCGTTCCAAGCTCATTTTTCTTAGTTTTTTCTACGTTGGGCTTGCGCTAGGCCCCTCAGCTGCCAATCTCCTCCGAAAAATCAGACATAGTTTTTATCGTGGACACTGCCTTTAAAGGCAGTGGTCGCGATCAAATATGCTTGTCGTCTTTTTCTCTCTAAACCCTTTTCTGGGTCTCGAGTAGTAGGACCTATAAGAAAAAATTGCGAAAAGACCACTGTTTTGGGCCAAAATTGAAACCTGAACTTTCTTGTCTTTTGATGGTGGACGAGTCCACTCCACATCATCGGCATCGTTGACCTATTATATCAAGAACATCAGCTGGCTTGAAATTGAATTTCAATCAATGAAGCTTTGGATTTATGTACACGTCTAGTCAAAAACATTGACTGAAGTGATGCTTTCATTGTTCAACAGTTTTTATTCGTTAAATTTGCATTTATTTCTTCCACTGAATGTCGATGATTTTTGACTGCTCGGCATGAGACTGCGATCTTTTTCGTCATCGCTGTGCACGTGTGCACGAAACAGCTTCTTTGGGCCCTAGAAACTTTAATTCTAGCCCGTTTTTCACCGCTCTACCTTCATAGTTTTTCATCTGTTTTTTATCTAAGCTGATTTTTGCAATTTTTTCTATAACGGTTTTCATCGTGACCACAGCCTTTAAGGAACTGGCAGAGAGGTATTGCTCTGAAATAAACAGTATCCTAGATACAAATACTAGCTACAAAAAACAGATCGAAAAAGGTAATCTCGAGAGCGAAAAGCGCGGACAAATCAAGGAAGCTTTCCCCGTACTGTCCTCAGTGTTCGCTGTCAAGTTTTCAAGGACATAGTGAAAATTTGGGTTGTTTCCATAGCATATAAGTATAGAAAAGTGGAGAAAAAATGTTTGAATATACAATAATAGCCACTAATACGAAATCACTATCGACTCTGGAAGTGATCGAGCTCGCAGCTTCGTCAAAACTTGACGCGCCTTATCCACTGCTATCCTCATCCATCTATCATTCTCCTAGCTGGTTAACGCTGGCGAAAGATGTCAAGCTAGTCTAGGTGAACCCT
Organism: Aplectana chamaeleonis; assembly: GCA_029168955.1. Lineage (NCBI taxonomy): Eukaryota > Metazoa > Nematoda > Chromadorea > Rhabditida > Cosmocercidae > Aplectana > Aplectana chamaeleonis. Next base: position 520,165 of record JAPDOI010000321.1, read on the forward strand.
GAGGTCGCAATCATTCAGGAAAGAAAGTAGAGAAAGGATTCCCAAATAGATGAAAAACTTTCTTCAATTTCTACTTGTGGATTACAGCACGAGGTTGGCAAAAAGGAGCTCGGGGTGGCTACCAGGTAGATGAAGAAGAATGCGCCGGAAACTTCGAATACCGTCGTTATTGCATACCCTTCAATTTATCCAGAGTTCCACAAGTTTACCCAAACTTCAGCGAAAGTTTGGAATTTACTGATTCCAAATATCTACCCCAAGGTGCGGAGAAAAGTTAGAAATTCATTGAAGCGCTCAGCTTCACGGAACTATCGAGAGAGCCTTTGCATACATAGGTCTTTGAGACTCCCCCTTTACCTCAGTACATCCCCAATTGGGCTGCCTTAGGTGCCCGTTGAACCTTGGTGTTCGTAAGCACAAAACTTTCTTCGGTACAATTCTGGTTGCCAGTCGGGCATCAACCTGGCCCTTGTAACACTTTGGAAAATTAAACAATAGGGTAGAAGACCTTTCAAAGGGCTAACGAAAAACATGTTCATTCAGATTCTCGGCTACCATGGCTCAGATGTGGTAAACTTCAGAATTCCAAACTTCTTATTATCCAGTTCTTCCTGCCAAAAACTATTCAAAAACTCGTTTTTTGGTGTTTCTGCAGTGTTTTCTGACGACGTGTACAGGCAAGATTTGGAGAGTCACTAGGCGAGGGGCTCTCCACACACCGAGGGAGGAGTTGTCGCGCTTTTCGCGGCTCTAATTCCACTCAGGACCACACCATTTGAGTTGAGTAGCGTGCCGTGTCAAACTGCAAAACCGGCACAACACCTCCATATGTGCGTAGAGAGCCCCTGTCCAAAAGTAATTGAGCTGCGGATTCAAAATACGATGCAGCTCCAGATTATGTCGAGACTTCAAAACTTGACAGAAACAAAAACCGTATTGAGAAAGGACAGGATATGACTTCGGGAGTATTTTTATGTTTTCCCGAATAATGTAGCGAATTTTGGTCAAATTGCAAGAGAAAAATGAAAGAAATTCAAAGACTGTTGCACCACAGAGGATTCCTAAAGTCGGAAATAAGCTACTTTTTGAGAACCGAGATATACCCTAGAACGATCACAGCACATCCTTTTGGCATGTGTGCGAGGGATACACTCGCGATAAATGAAAGCAGTCGAATACAAACGAATGTTTTCAATCTCGTTAGCGTCTGATCTGATCCGAAGAGTGAAGTCATAAATAAGTCAAGCGGACGTGGAGACATTGATCGTACAAGGATCTAACGAAAAAAAAAATGACTGATGGATTCGTTCGATGATGATTCAATAGAGAGCTAGCAGCCTCACGCTGAAGTGCAAGCACAACTCGTGGTCAAAGAAGGAAAGGGAGAAGAAGGCGAGATATGGGAGGGGGATGGAGCGATCCGAAAGATTGCATTGAAACACCATCAAGCACTGATCAAGAAATGGATAATGCAAAAAAGAATCAATGGGGGCAATCAATACGGAAAACATTTCACTTTAAATTATGATCTCGTAAAATTGGTATTTACACGAATTAGTAAGAAGAAGGTAATTCTGTGAAGATTGGCAAACCTTAGTGATCAACGCGGATTTCAAAATCGCGTTTGGCGGCGGTGGGGTCGGCAGGTTCAGTGTTCTTGGAATTAATGGAGAGGCCACCGAGCTAAAACAGGAGAAATTTCACGGTGGGACACATGAAGCCCAGCGGATTGTTAGACGGAGTTAATGAAAACGGAGGTTTTTGAGAAGCCTGGTGAGGGCGAAGGGGCGCTACCTGATGGTCGCCGGCGACGGTCGTCTCCTGAATGAGTTCTCTTCTGATGTACCAAACGGCTATTGACAGAGGTACGGAGAAAAAGAGTGCAGCGGTGTATAGGCAGGAAAGCACCCACGGACGAGGATCGAACATGTGCGAATGCGATGCGCCACGGATAAGGTGCAGGAGGCCAGAACGCCCAGTTGTGGGCGGGCCACTTCTTCCCGACGTCAACTCCGGGCTGAAATGGAGTCCATGCTTCTCCGACGGCCTTCATGACTCAAACTCCCCCCCCCCCGCACGGTGGTTTCTCTCATCTGGATAGGATGTTTGTGTATGGGAGACCGTTCTTGAACTTTGCATAGCGCAACGATCAAAGAGAGACTAATGGGGCTGAAATGGGTCGGACATACTGTACCATCTCGAAGACCCTCCATGCAATTGGACCCATAGAGACTTTGCCATTCTCACATAACACAAGCCACTGAGAATGTCTTTCCATGGAAAAAAGAGATTCTGACAGCGAATGGTAGAAATAACAGTGCCACAGAGATATAAACTAACTTATATTAACAAGGGATAAAGATCATATTTGAAAGAATAGACACAAAATTATGGGCAATGAAACTAATGTCACGCAATAATGATACTAGACCCTGTAATCAGATTACTAATAACAACCAAATCACAAGGGACAAAGAATTGGTTTAAAGAGAAGTTGACATAATTCATTTCACCCTTAGTCTCACAAGGGAATGAGCAGACTACCGTCTGGGTAGTCGCAAAAACACCATGCTGTGTATTTGCTCGAGTCATAGTGGGAAAAAAGTTATGAGTCATTTTTAAATGAGGTCGAGACGATGAAAATGGCGAGCGCTGTCCTTTCAACAGCACCGTCGAGCAGAGTTGGCTGAGTGAGCCAGGGCGGTCACTCACCAACCGGAGACTCACGCGATGTATCCCTCCAGGCGGTGAAATTTCCACCACGATGTTTTTTGAGTCCAACAGCTGTACGTGACTTTTCAGTGACAGTTTATCGACACCAGCCGTCATAGGGAAGAAGAACAAGCGTACAGAAGAGCAAAACAAGGAAAAACAAAATCCCTGATAAAAAATCACACGTTATCGATTCTACAGCCCTCCAAGCGGAAAAATGGCCTACAAAGGCTGCTGAAATCTAAGGGGCAGTATTATTGAAAAGGGTAGCTTACTCTACCATCAATCGCGTCACCCAAGTTTCGTAAACTTTGTAAACTATATACGCCTGGCGTTGAGAAGGGTACTTCGGTGACCAGTACGGTCAATGCGACAGCCCGATGTTGATGTTTTTGCTTTCAATGTTTTTGACTAGATGTGTACATAAATCAGAAGGCTCATTGATTTAAATTCAATTTCAAGCCAGCTGATGTTCTTGATACTAGAGATCATCGATGCCGATGATGTGGAGTGGGCTCGTCCACCATCAAAAGACAAGAGAGTTCAGGCTTCAAATTCGACCCAAAACAGCGCTTTTTTCGCGAGTTTTTCCTATACGCCCTACTACTCGAAACCCAGAAAAGGGTTTAGAGAAGAAAAGAAGACAAGCACATTTTATCGCGACCACTGCCTTTAAAGGCACAGTTCACCCTCAGGTATGAATTTTGAGATTTTCATGTAATTGTGTAAAAGACTCCTCCTGTTTAACACGTGCCAAATGCCAAATCTCATTCCTCCAAATAAGCGAGATATAAGCGACCACCACAGGCCCGACCCCCTAACAGATTTTCGAACTCGATAGCGGCTCGATGAATGGATGAAATCCAACAAGTCGTCGTTCTTCAGTCCATTACCGGACTGTCTTGTTATCCTGGCTTTCCCTCACGCGACAATTGCGAATGAAGAGAAATACAGGCCTGAGACAACTCTTCCACCTATTTTTTACCCTAAAAATGTAAGCATTTATTGAAGAGCCATAACTCTGTCTAAAGGGGGTCTTGGACGATGTCAGAGATACCACTGTGAACAGCGTGTGATTCTCTCCAAGATGAGCATGAAATCTGGAAATTAATTTTTTGTGTCCTGTGCCTTTAACGCTTTTCCCTTGCGAAATCGGCAATCGCGAGAAAGTTGGATGTTGTAATAATAATAGTTTCGTGTTTTGCTGCTAATGTAAGAGATATTTCTGTTTAGCTCACTTCCTTAAAAATTGTCATTGGTTCTGATTTTTCTTGCCGTGTATTCCTTTTCGAAGTACTTGCTGTTTAATTTTCATACAAAGATTTTTCAACAAACTTCTATATGAATACCACCGTTGACGTTCGTCTCAAACAATAATCGTGATTTTTTCGCAGCAAAGGGGGGGGGGCGGTACCACAGGATTCGTTCGGTGGAAATCAACGGGGCTCGGTAGGTAAATGATAGTATACCTGCCGTAACCTATCGTAGTCGTTCGAAAAGCGCTGTAAGAACCTCATGTTCGTGTTGACTCTGAAAAGAAAAAGGATGAAAACTCTCCTAAGCGTAGTTTGAAGAAATTTTTTTATCTCTTGGGCCCAATGGGTATGCACGTAACCCAAACCTGCTTTTTAAGAACGCGTGACTTATAGAAAAATTTTCAGCCCAAACTATGTCCGGAGGATTGTTTTCGGCGAAGAACGCAAATCTGATAGCCCTTTGTTGTCTTTCCCAAGATTATGACAGATTACGGTAGCTCAAAGACAGCATACACGCTCGTTAACGCGGTGGAGATAACTACGGAAATAGAATTGTGGTGCGCGCGAAGCGCGCACCAGGATTTGGCTTTGATCTCTTCCCGCGCGGATGCCCTACAATGAGATCACCTATTCATACCGTCACCAGAGGTATGAGCTATACACCATTCGATGCGCTGCAAGAAACTACATATGTGTTCAACTTTTCATCCCAACTGGTCCCCGCTTTCTAAAGTTATGACCTCTCAAAGTACGCAAAAACGTTCTCCGCCTCCGCCTCCGCCTCCGCCTCCGCCTCCGCCTCCGCCTCCGCCTCCGCCTCCGCCTCCGCCTCCGCCTCCGCCTCCGCCTCCGCCTCCGCCTCCGCCTCCGCCTCCGCCTCCGCCTCCGCCTCCGCCTCCGCCTCCGCCTCCGCCTCCGCCTCCGCCTCCGCCTCCGCCTCCGCCTCCGCCTCCGCCTCCGCCTCCGCCTCCGCTTCCGCCTCCGCCTCCGCCTCCGCCTCCGCCTCCGCCTCCGCTCTCCGCCTCCGCCTCCGCTCTCCGCCTCCGCCTCCGCCTCCGCCTCCGCCTCCGCCTCCGCTCTCCGCCCCCGCCTCCGCCCCCGCCTCCGCCCCCGCCTCCCCCTCCGCCTCCGCCTCCGCCTCCGCCTCCGCCTCCGCCTCCGCCTCCGCCTCCGCCTCCGCCTCCGCCACCGCCTCCGCCTCCGCCTCCGCCTCCGCCTCCGCCTCACTGCTCTCCGCCTCCGCCTCCGCCTCCGCCTCCGCCTCTGCCTCCGCCTCCGCCTCCGCCTCCGCCTCCGCCTCCGCCTCCGCCTCCGCCTCCGCCTCCGCCTCCGCCTTCTCCTTCGCCTTCGCCTCCGCCTTTGCCTCCGCCTCCGCCTCCGCCTCCGCCTCCGCCTTCGCCTTCGCCTCCGCCTCTGCCTCTGCCTCTGCCTCTGCCTCTGCCTCTGCCTCCGCCTCCGCCTCCGCCTCCGCCTCCGCCTCCGCCTCCGCCTCCGCCTCCGCCTCCGCCTCCGCCTCCGCCTCCGCCTCCGTCTCCGCCTCCGCCTCCACCTCGATAAGAAGGCGTCGCAGGGTGTGCTGAAGTGTCGGTTGACTATGTGAGACCTCAGTAGGGGTGTGCAGGACGCCGTAGAATGTATGCAGGGCCTCAGTAGGAGTATGCAGGACATCATCGAACGTGTGCAGGACCTTAGTAGAAGTGTGCAGGACATCATGGTACCTGTGCAGGACCTCAGTAAGAGTGTGCAGGGCATCATAGAACGTGTGAAGGACCGTAGTAGGAGTGGGCAGGACATCATGGGACGTGTGAAGGACCTTAGTAGGGGTGTGCAGGACGCCGTAGAATGTATGCAGGGCCTCAGTAGGAGTATGCAGGACATCATCGAACGTGTGCAGGGCCTTAGTAGAAGTGTGCAGGACATCACGGGACCTGTGCAGGACCTCAGTAGGAGTGTGCAGGACATCATGGAAGGTGTGCAGGACCGTAGTAGGAGTGGGCAGGACATCATGGAACGTGTGCAAGACCTCAGTAGGAGTGTGCGGGACATCATGGGACCTGTGCAGGACCTCAGTAGTAGTGTGCAGGACATCATGGAACGTGTGCATGACCGTAGTAGGAGTGTGCAGGATCCCAGTAGGGGTGTCCAGGATGTGGTAGAATGTGTGCAGGACCTCAGTAGGAGTGTGCAGGACAATATGGGACCTGTGCAGCATCCCAGTAGGGGTGTGCAGGACGTCGTATAATGTGTGCAGGACCTAAGTAGGAGTGTGCAGGACATCAAGGAACTTGTGAAGGACCCCAAAAGGGGTGTGCAGGACGTCGTAGAATGTGTGCAGGATCTTAGTAGGATAGTGCAGGACATCATGCAACGTGTGCAGGACCTTAGTAGGAGTGTGCAGAACATCAAAGGACGTGCGCAGGACCTCAGTTTAATGTCTAGGACACCGTATGCAAGTCATGCCTCCGAATCAACAAGAGCGATAGGTAAGTGCGCCAGAACAAGGCTATCGTAATCTCACTCGAGTTGGCTCTAAAATTTTCTAAGTTCTGACTCCGAATTCGCTACATCTTCACTACCGGTGGTGTTGTTTTTCTGCTTTGTAGTCCATGCAGATCCTCAACTGCTGAACTCTGGAGAAGGACTGTGTGTGTATCAAGACACACTGCTCTTCACATCTTTTATACTTTATCATTGGTCAATTGGGTATCATCAAATTTGTTTACGAGAGCCGAATAACATCATTCCTAAGATTACGGTAGTCCTCTTCTGGCGCACTTAACTATCGTTCGCGCTGGAAATCAATTTCCATTTTCAGGCTCAATTTCATGATTGAGCCCGGTAGAGCACACTGGTAAAATTTGGCGCGTCAAAAACGTTGGACGATGAGGTTGGAAGGCGTCAAAGATTAATATCCGCCACCAATTGTCACCAGTCATCTAGCACTTTTTCCTAGAATGTTGGTGCGACCGTAAGACAACAGGAAAAATAGTTACGGCACGAACTCCACATGCAGAAAAACTCCGAAAATGATTTTGGCGCGAAATTCAAATTCGTATTTACAATGTGTTCCGATTGACTTTTCTTTACAAATGAAGGTTTTTCATGGGCCCCTTCAACATTTTCGTTCACTAGAGGGGCCAAGCTACGCAAAAACATGAAAAAAATAATATACGGTTTTCTGCGCGTACGATGCCTTTAACTATCGTTCTTGTTACGAATCAGACATATGGGCCGGCGCAGACGAGCCACATCAGCATGAACCGGTGAAGTGTGGCTAGAGCCGCTGTCCCTGGGTCTATCCTAGACGTGGTGGGGCCACCCAAGATTTACTGGGACATGTGCAGGACCTCAGTAGAGATTTGCGGAGCGTCGTATAATTTGTGCAGAACCTCGCAGTCAAAACACGTCACAAATTGTCTCCGGCATGAAAATGATAAGAAACTAATTATCAACCTACACTGTTGAATTGTTGGTTGCCTCATAGGATAGAAATAAGGTGAACAAATGTTGTCCTCTCTATCTCAGTGAAGCTTTCATTAAGGGTACTAGACCTTCCGTTATTTAATGAACATCACGAAAACAAAGTGTTACAGATGGTTTAATGGCTATTCTCAGAAAAATTGTGGTGCGCGCGAAGCGCGCACCAGGATTTGGCTTTGATCTCTTCCCGCGCGGATGCCCTACAATGAGATCACCTATTCATACCGTCACCAGAGGTATGAGCTGTACACCATTCGATGCGCTGCAAGAAGTTACATATGTGTGCAACTTTTCATCCTAACTGGTCCCCGCTTTCTAAAGTTATGACCTCTCAAAGTACGCAAAAACGTTCTCCACCACCGCCTCCGCCTCCGTCCGTCGAAAACCATTTTTTTGGAAGGCGTGGACCAAATCGCTTGAAAATTTGTGACTAGAGGTAATCGGCCACGGGAATGCCGAAAATAATTAGCAGAACTCACCATAATGACTTCTGGGCCCCTAACGGGCGATTCAAACTCGGAAACCGGCCTCTCAAGATTAGTTTATGAAAATGATGGGGTTTTTCGTTATCAGTCATTGTTTTCTTAGACTCCATATAAACACCTTGCTCTCTAGGGTGGTGTATTTTAAACGTCCGGCTCGGAAGAGGACGCTGTGCGGGAGGGATGTTCTTGAGCGCAGCGCGTAATCGTTACATGCGCACCATCAATAAGAAGGCATCGTAGGGTGTGCTGAAGTTTCGGTTGACCATGCGAGACCGCAGTAGGAGTATGAGGGACGTCATTGAACTACAGCAGGACCTCAGTAGAGGTGTGCACGACCTCATGGAACGTGTGCAGGACCTTAGTAGGGGTGTGCAGGACGCCGTAGAATGTGTGCAGGACCTCAGTAGGAGTTTGCAGGACATCGTGGAACGTGTGCAGGACCTTAGTATGAGTGTGCGGGACATCATGGGACCTGTGCAGGACCCCAGTTGGGGTGTGCAGGACGTAGTGGAGTGTGTGCAGGACATCAAAAACTTAAGCCGGACCCCAGTAAGGATGTGCAGCAGGTTGTAGAATGTGTGCAGGACCTCAGTAAGAGTGTGCAGGACATTAAGGAACTTGTGCAGGATCCCAGTAGGGGCGTGCAGGACGTCGCAGAATGTGTGCACAACCTCAGAAGGAGTGTGCAGGACATCAAGGAACTTGTGCAGGACCCCAGTAGGGGTGTGCAGAACGTCGTAGAATCCGTGCAGGACCCCAGTAGGAAAGTGCAGAAAATCATGGAACGTGTGCAGGACCTCAATAAAAGTGTGCAGGACATCATGAAACGTGTGCAGGATCCTAGTAGAAGTGTGCAGGACGTCATGGAATGTGTGCAGGACCTTAGTAGGAGTGTGCAGGACATCATAAAACGTGTGCAGGACCCCAGTAGGGATGAGCAGGACGTCATGGAATGTGTGCAGGGCCTTAGTAGGAAAGTGCAGGACATCGAGGGACTGCGAATGACCTCAGTTTAATGTTCAGGACACCGTATGCAAGCCATGCCTCCGAATCAACAAGAACGGTAGTTAAGCGCGCCAGAACATAGCTACCTTAATATCACTCGAGTTGGCTCTAAAAGCTCTGACTCCGAATTCGCTACATCTTCCCCACCGGTAGTGCTGTTTTCCTGCTTTGTAGTCAGGTTCAGGGAGATTTTCAACTGCTGACCTCTGGAGAAGGACTGTGTGTGAATCAAGACACACCGCTTTTCTTTTCTTTTATACTTTACCCTTGATCACTTGGATATCATCAAATTTGTTTACGAGAGCCGAATAACATCATTCCTAAGATTACGGTAGTCATCTTCTAGCGCACTTAACTATCGTTCTTGTCCCGAATCAGACATGCGGGCCGGCGCAGACGAGCCACATCAGCATTAGCGGCTGATCCTGGGGCTATCCTACTCTGCCAATTCGAGACTTGATGCTTCTGGGAAAGCGGCCTTTATCACGCTCTGTTATCATTATTCATCAAATTCACCTTTAGTGCCTTCATCAAAGCTTAGCCACGCAAAGGGTGAATTTGCTGAGCGGTCGGATATCACTCAGAGCAAAGAGTGAAAATACCGCCAGCTCTAACATGTTAATGCATATCAGTTGTTGAGCGGCTGGATATCAATCAGCGCAAAGGGTGAAATTTCCGCCGTTGCTGGCATCTGAGAAATTTCTACACAAGTGAAAACATCTTAGCGAAAACATGATAAAACGATTGATAACGTCTCGATGTGTTTACCATGAGCACAGCCGGTATAAAAGTCGCCTCATCTCACTAGAGTCATCATTCGGCATTCTGATGCCGGCCCTGAAAGGTGACTTCGGGTCACTCTCCGGAGGCCAGCATAATTTTGGCTGCTGGGAGTATAGAGTGGGTATCCTCACGGCGGGGAGGGGGGCAAGTTACGCCGCAGCTCGCAGAGGGTGGCTCCTCACCGCAGACCTCGGTGAAGATTACGCCCATGTTGCGGACAAGGCGGGGCTTCTTGCGCTGTGGACCTTCAAGTTCGTGAAATTTTCGAGGTGAACTCACCCATTTTTCGAGGTAATTTCACCTCATTTTCAAGGTAATTTGGACCCTCTCTCGCTGCCAGTTCGCACCATTCTCACGGGATATTCACCCCATTCTCACCTATCCTACCGGCAAATCCACCCATAAAGTGAATTTAACGCCGCAAATTAAGACTTCATGCCGACTTGTACATGAGCATCAAGTCTGTTTTGCTTAGGCATGAAGTCTCGAATTGGCAGAGCTAGACGGAATGGGGCCACCCAAGATTTACTCATAGAAATGCTGAAAAACTCTGATTAAAGATGCCTGATACTGCGCTAACAATCATTGATTTTATAAGAGCTCAATAGAAATGCTTCGACTGTTAGCCTTACCAATCGATGGCTCATTTCATTTCTGTCTTGAATGGTGGGTGCCCCTCCCCCCCCCCCACCCCCCCGTCTAGGATAGTGCCTAGACCCTGTACAATTGGGTCATCTAGAACTCATTCCTTCATTTTTTCGACTTTGAAATTCAAAAAGTATATGCCTTGTATCTTATTTGTAGGAAGCACCGTTGCAACAATTATCTTGCAGTCTTAGCAGCGCAGCGGTTGTTTCTTCATTTCTACCACTATGTTTTTGAAAAAAAAACAACTTGACTTTTGGAGCTCAACGATATTGTAGAAGGGAAACCCTTGGAAAAAGTTGTGAAATTTCTGAAATTTGGGCTCCGCAGAAAAGGTCAAGGATTTGGCTTTGCTCTAAAATGTCGTGAAATTGTTCCATTAGATTTGGCTATCAAACTGATTTCCTGAATGTAGTGAAATTGTTGAATCGAATTGGCTGTTGTTGGTATATGCAGATTACATAATCATTAAATGTAGTGAAATTGTTGCAAACAGATTTGGCAGGAGCTCTATGAATTATCAGAGTCAAATCACGCGTCAGAAGGGGTTTTTCTTGGAGCGCATATTGAATCAAATAAGAACAAGAATAAGTCTAGCAGCAAAAACGTTTCCATGCAATGTGAATCGTGAAAGCGTTTAGGACACGATGACATAGTGTAAGTAGGTAATAAACTGCGTTAGATTTTATTTTCGTGATTTTTATCTAATCGGTGAGGAATGAGGTAAGGTCTACTACCTCAGTGAGAGCTACACTGAAAAGGCAGAATAACATTCGAAAACCTATTTTCTAGTCCATAAGGCCACGTTTCGTTCAGCATTGTTGGCTGAAAATTATTTTTTTCTTTTTGTCTTCATTCGCTTGCCAGAGGCCCTTATGACGCGTGATTTGACTGTGATAATTCATGGAGCTCCTGCCAAATCTGTTTGCAACAATTTCACTACATTTAATGATTATGTAATCTGCATATACCAACAACAGCCAAATCGATTCAACAATTTCACTACATTTAGGAAATCAGTTTGATAGCCAAATCTAATGGAACAATTTCACGACATTTTAGAGCAAAGCCTAATCCTTGACCTTTTATGCGTAGCCCAACTTTCAGAAATGGTATGGCTCAGAACACAACGTCTACGCATTTTGAAGCGTCAAAAACGACCAACAATGCCGTTACAGGAGTAAGAATTTGGCCACGCCCCTGTATCTGCCCGCCAACTGTATTTGCTTCCTCCTCCAAAACAGAGGTGCTGGGCATTTCCACCGTCGTTGACCTTTGTGGGTGGTATATAGTAAGTACAATAAGTAAATCAGGTACATCGAAGACGGTAGAAATGGCCCAGCATCCCTGTTTTGGAGGAAGACGGCAAATACAGGGGCGGAGAATCTCAGGGGCGGAGCCAACTTCTTACTCGTTTAGCGGCATTGTGGGTCGTTTTTGACGCTTCAAAATGTGTAGGCGTTGTGTTTCGAGCCATACCATTCTATTTCGGTAGTTATCTCGACCGCGTTAACAAGCGTGTATGCTGCCTTTAACCCATTCACGGCCACGCCAAATTTTGTGTGACTGCACGTTCGGACGGCGTGCAGAATTGCGTCGCCGTATAATGTGTCCCACCGATAGGAAACTTTAGCTTGATTAGCGTCCCACGGGTATTCGCTTCCAGTTTTTTGTATCTGTATTGTAGCTAGTAACGATGACCGAACAGTGTCGGACTTCGAGCTTTCGACTCGCTTTCTTTATCGAGAAACAATTACCCAAAACCAAAACGGGGTCTACTGAGCTGGAATGCTTTCAGAAAAGCAAACGAGTTTCAAACGATAGGTTTCTACTAAGCAACCTAAAAGCTAGCAATAGTAAGAAAAATAAATCATAAGATGCTTCCAAAATTACTTTACAGCCGTTCCTCTACGCCTACCTGATTTTAGAAAACTCCAAATATGTTGTTGCACTCCACCTAGTGATGGACCACAAGGTTTTTATTCAAGTCTTGGGTAGGTCAATACATTGATCATATGTAGCTCAGATAGAGACATCACACTTCCGGGCAATCGGCAGCGCTCTTTCCTTGACTGCCCGTACACGGTGAACACGCACTCTGCGGCCTTTCTGCCACCACCTTTAAAGGTCTTTCGAGACAAAATTTGAAAAATCCGCTCCTGGGGATTTCACCTTGAACTGCTCTTGACAAGTAAGGAGTGAGCTTCCACGGGGAACCTTCCCACACTCACTGCTTCTTGCAGTCTTCCTATTCGCAGATGCATTTAACGGACAGTGGTTCACCCGCCCAAGGCCAGCGTCGCACCTAGCGCGGGTTTGGAAATAGTCTCAACACAGCGTTCTCTGCTCAGCAATTGTTCATTGGCTCCACTCTAGTGGGTGGTGCAATGATGAGTGGGAATCGATGAGTGAATGTTCGATGACCCCCAGGAATAGCCGACTGCCCGCCGACACTCCGCGGAAAGACGGGAAAGCCTCTCTCTCCGCGGGAAGTGGGGCGCTGGGCCACGCCCACAAAATTGGGGCCGCGCGAAGTCGACTAGCCCGACTTTGCCGGCGGGAAGTGAGCTGTTTTTATCTGAGAGGTTCGAAAGTAGTTTCTTGTGGCGGAGATATCGATTTTAGAAAAGGGTGTCCCACAGGTGGAAAACGCGGTCCGAAGTGGTAGACAACGCGTGTCCCACCGGTGGGACAAGTGGTCGTGAATGGGTTAATGTTAAGATATGTACAGGACTCTTCACTTTTTTGGTTCATAACTTTTTTCCACTGCTACTAGGGCAGCTACCTAGAATGGGGTATTTATGACTACCCGGGAGGTAGTCGCTCAGCAAACATGGCTTTATGGGTGGTTCTGGTATCCCGGTCTGGTCATTCCCTTTGTCATACAAAGTTCATCATGCAGCTGGACCGGGCTCCTCAGTGGGGAACAGAACAGTCGGCGAGAAGGAAAGATGGAAATATGAGCCAAGCAGAGCGTAGTGGTGTCAAAGAACGGTACAATAAGGTATGAGGGCTAGACACTATCGGCACAAAGGGAGCCCATGGCAGAAAGTGTGTATCCCGAACGAAATGCAACTGTTTAGGATCAAAATTAGACGAAAAACTCGAATTTAAAGGGCGGGTCTGGGCAGAAATTCGATTTTGAGCCTTCCCGCTGAATCGGACCGGATGCTAGAGGAAGTTCCAAGAAGCGTGAGAAAACTGCTGGGGAAACGTTCCTTTTCGAGTTATTCCAGCCGTTTCAACCACGCGTTTCTCTCAAAGAAGCTTCAGATCAGACGGTCCTTAGGGTGTTCCAGAGAATCGTCCCGCATTTGACCCAAAACTTGGCTGCAGGGGTTACTCAAGATTCCCCACACAAATACGGATGCTTTTTGTTTGAATTTTGATGTCCACCATGAGAGATACAATGCGGAAAACGATGAGTTGATCATCGAAATCGTATTCACCCCGCAAGCGATTTCGCCGAAAAAATGAGCCAAAACTTTAGTTTGGTTAAAAACTCGAACAAGCGTTAGTCACCGTAATCTACCTGAAATTAGGAAACGAATCTCAGACTCGCGTCGAACAGTCCAACTAACACTCATAAATTTTCCGACCTGAATCCGTCCAAAACTGAAAAACTTCGTGTTCATTTTTCCAAGCTTCATTCACAGTTGACGCGGGATTGTCTGGAGGGCATAATTGAATTCTCCTTCTGTGAACGGTTACGGAAATGCTTATTTCATTTGAAATGACAGAACTTTCTAGATAACCTCTATTTAACCCCTAAATCAGCACCAAATTTCGTTTCGAGCACCGCACACTTGGATTCTTCTCAAACATTAAGTCAAGAATAAAGAATTTCAGATAGAAACAATATCCTTTGAAGAAATCGCCGGCAATTACCGAGATTTCACAGCGAACCAGGATTTCATCGGTAGTTTGACGCGAAAATACGCTATAATACCGTGGAAGCGACGCGAATTCACCGCAAAAATACCGCGATAATACAGATATTATCGCATTGAGAGCGCCCTTGGGCAGCAGCGAAAATGGCTCAGTCAATTTCGCGGTGGAACATAAAACACCGAGGAATCACGTTCCTAACAGTTATTCGGTAGCATCCAGCCGATTTCTTCCAGAGCCAGTGGTAAGGAGAGTTCAATATATTGAGCGAAAAGGCACGTTCCCCCTACGGCATAGGATAAAAGGGATTAGTGGTGACGTCACAAACTCTTTAGGACAAATAAAGTGTTCAGTGCTAATTTGAATTCCGGGCAAAGGAACACGGATGATGAAGAAAAGATCTAGAAGGTATTTTTTCCAACTGATGCATGGGACTTGCCAGAATGTTTCTCAACGGTTTCTCACAAATGATTCAAAAAATTCGAATTGTACGGCGCGCTCTTAAAAGCACAGTCCGGCCCCGAAATCGTTTTCAGTTGTTCTGCCAGTCTTGAAAAGGGTCTTAAGCTGATTCCAGTGATGTCCCTTGAATCGTACAAGACCTCCTAGAACGGAGTTGTGGCGCTTCAAAGATTGAGTGCGGAAGCATGGCGGACGAGTTGTCCGGAGTATATCACTTCCTTCATTTCCAATCGATGTATGCGAGCCGACCTGAAGGAAGATAGAGTCCTAGAATGAAGAGAAGAACGGTATCAATAGAGAATTATTGCTAATCTTGTCTTTGATGAGCTCGAAAGATCGTAAAAGGGGCGTGCCAAAGTGGCTCCCTGATGTGGGCGCCCCAAGGTGGCTTTCTCCAACATCTCGCTTATTCGGCGCAATTGAGAGCTCGCACTTGGTATGCGTTATATAGGGTGGGTCCACTTCACAATTATGTGCAAATTCCAGATTTCGTTCCTGAGCTTGGTCCGCGGCTTTCAAAACACGTGGTGAGGGCAGTGTGAAGAGTGCTACGCGGTTTCCTGTTGTTGAGGAACTCAAGCCTAGTTTTGACTGCAGGTGGTCGCTGCGGCCATGCGAGGGACAACTGTTCCCTTTTCATCGCGAGTAATGGAAAGCCGCTCCAATTGTGATCGCTTCGTGGCAAACGTCCTACATCGCTGGGTCGCGGCGACGAAATCCTATGTTTTACTGCATCGCTGCTTGAAGTGCGATTCAAAATGGTCGCTGATCATCGCTCCATCGCTGCCATTATGGCAGCGATGGAGCGATTGCTAGCGAATGACACGTTTCGTTCAGTGAATATTGACCCTTTCACATGACAAGATCATTGTTTACGAGTCGAAACGTGCTATTGATAACTACCAGCCCTTACTTTCACTGATTGATTGAATTCCTTCAATCATCCGTGAGGCTATGCACTATGAACAGAATCGCTGCCGCTGCAACATTGCTGCAGCAGCGGGTGTGAATCCGCTACGATGAAAAACAGCAGCGATGCAGTCAAAACTAGGCTTCAGGAACAGGGGCTCTCTACACACCGAGGGAGGAGTTGTCCCGTTTTTGCAGTTCGAAACGTCACGCAACTCAATGCAGGCGAAGTGGTCCCGAGTGGAATTAGAGCCGCTAAACAACTCCTCCTCGGTGTGTAGAGAGCCCCTGTCTCAGAAACTCAGATTACCCATGGGAGCAAAATTACGACAACAGACAATTTCATAAGGTAGCCTAACAACCATACCATATAAAACTGTCCGCTGTCGCATGAGACGATTCTCAGTCGCGAGCCGCACCGAAGTGTTGGGTACCCGCCGCGAAAGATAGATCTGAAAGAGTTATAAGCTCCGAAAGTTTGCCGACCATCGACCTCCTCCTAGTCTTTGAATTGTTAAGCGGTCGAGTCAACAGCATCGACGGCGCAAAGGGAGGGAGGGGCAGTGCTGGGCATGTGACCAGGGTTTGAATCTCCCCCAGAGCTGTTTTTTTTTGCAAATTCATGGAACTTTCATATTTTGATCAAAAATTATATCAGAAATATCATCTTATCCTTTTGCTGCGCGATATAGCCATATCGACAGTGAAATGGACTCGGGCACAAAGGATTTAAGGTTTTGTTCCCCATCAAGGATTTCCATTGTTTTGGAGAACTTATATGATTCGGAAGTATTAACATCACATATTTTTAACAACCTTATCACTTTATGGGACGCAAAATACATAGCCACTTTTTTCACCAATGGTAAATAGGCACATAATGCATCAAACATAAGCACATTCCGCAATAGGGACAGCGAATGAACGCGATAGGCCCCTGGCAACCTATCTCTTCACAGCGGCGGAGCGCTACTGGAAATTCGAGATCAGTTGGAGTTTCGAAAGGACCCGGACCGATAAGAACGTAGCCGGCCTTAAAGGCATCGTCCACGCCGGAAACCATATAATATTTTAAACGACCTAGAAATTCAAAATTCAAGGTTTTGTCTCCCATCAAAGCTTCCCATTGTTTTGGGGAACTTATATATTGGGAAGTATTACCTCACATATTTTGAACAAGTTACGATAACCAATAAGTAACAGAAGACGGTGCACTTGGTGCAGTCGGCTTCTGCGACCATCCATAGTCTGACCGTCATGCCCCTCATTTTCTCATCAGGCAAGGTCGGAGAAATGCTCTTTGTTCAATTACCAGAGCCGGGTGGTCGCTTCCCACTGAAGGGTGTATTCAAGACGAAGAAACATTACGTCCTCAGCGGAAAATCCCATATCATGACGACGTTAACAACACTTGCATTTTTCGAGAATGTTTTCATCCAGCAAATGTCATTGTGTTCTCTTTTTCGACTCAAGGAGTGATTTTTTCAATCAAAGCGCGATATAAGCTCTTGTGCCGGCGGGGAAAAACTTGCCGATTTTGATGAAAAACCGATTGGCGCAACAAGTTTGGTTCAGCTGGCAGACATCGGGTTTTTCAGCTATTCGAAAGCACTGCTCAAGCAATTTCACTCTACTATTGCTCTTCAAAAGTTTGCATTTTTATGTCGTTTAAAATAATATATATTATCCGGCGTGGACGATGCCTTCAAGGCCGGCTACGTTCTTACCGGTTCGGGTCCTTTCGAAACTCCAACTGATCTCGAATTTCCAGCAGCGCTCCGCCCCTATGAAGAGATAGGTTGCCAGGGGCCTATCGCGTTCACTCGCTGTCCCTATTGCGGAATGTGCTTATGCTTGATGCATTATGTGCCTATTTACCATTGGTGAAAAAAGTGGTTATGTATTTTGCGTCCCATAAAGTGATAAGGTTGTTAAAAATATGTGATGTTAATACTTCCGAATCATATAGGTTCTCCAAAACAATGGAAATCCTTGATGGGGAACAAAACCTTAAATCCTTTGTACCCGAGTCCATTTCACTGTCGATATGGCTATATCGCGCAGCCAAAGAATAAGATGACATTTGTGATATAATTTTTGATCAAAATATGAAAGCTCCGTGAATTTGCAAAAATCCAGCTCTGGAGGAGATTCGAACCATGGTCACATACATGCCCACAACTGCCCCTTCCTCCCTTTGCGCCGTCGATGCTGTTGGGTTGACCGCTTCACAATTCATAGACTAGGAGGAGGTCGATGACTGGCAAACTTTCGTAGCTTATAACTGCTTCAGATCTATCTTTCGCGGCGGTTACCCAACACTATTTCATCATGTAATTCGTGAACATGCCCTTATGACATTAGATTTCTACCGTTCAGACCTGCGCTTCTTATACTTCCCTTGTTAGTCTCAGAGGTCGCTTCAAATCCATCTTAAGCCACAACCCAAGCACAGGAACGAAATCTGAAATTTCCACATAATTGTGAAGCAGACCTACCCCATATAACACCTGCCAAGTGCGAGCTCCCTATCCCTCCGAATAAGCGAGATATGAGAGGAAGCCACCCTGGGGCGCTCACATCAGGAAGCCACTTTGGCACACCCCTTTTACGATCTTTCGAGCTCAACAAAGACAATATGAGCAATGATTTTCTATAAGTAGCCCCGTTAATCCCTTCACTCTCGACCTCTCTCTTTGTGCACGTCGGCTCGCGTACCTTGATTGCAAATGAAGGAAGTTGCAAGCCTCGAACAACTCGTCCACCATGCTTCTGCATCTCAAATTTCGAGGGGCCATAACTCTTTCCTATGAGTCTTTTACGATTCCGGAGACATCATTGGAATTAGCGTGGGACCGTTTTCAAGATAAGCAGAAAAATAGAAGAAGGATTACCAGCTTAGACTGTGCCTTCAGAGCTGTTTAAAAGTGGGATACGAATATTTGCGCCAGTTTCAGGAGGACGAGTCAAGAACTGTGGGGAAGGGGTTACGAAGTAAAAGCATCATACACGCCATAAGCCATGTTTTTAATGTTCGGGAACAAGACAGCAGCGGGTGGCGGCCATCGTGTATTAAAACTCGTGAAGAGGCGGGAGAAATGGGAAAGACGCTGCGACCCCATGTTGCGTCCAATCAGGGACCTCGCCCCTCCCAAGCTTCTACCCCGTTTCTCCCGCCTCTTCAGGGGTTGGAATACACGACGGCCACCACCTGACAGCAGCGTAAGGTAAATGGTATGTTTTTGCGACGCGAGGTCGCTTCGCTCTGCAAGGCGACAGCGACAGTGGCATCGGCACATTTGCAGTATGTCATCGTTCCGCGACACGTCGTTACGACTTCCAGTGCCGTTGCTCCGATGCTGGTCCCGCAACGATTTCTGCTAAATGTCGTGACTGTCGCTCATGACAGCGACAAAGTATACCATTGACCAAAGGCCGAGTCATCCTCCCAGTTACGAGCGACGCAATGTTTACCATGTCGACCAAAAATCGATATGCCTGATGTGCACTGTCGCTGGGGTTGGTCGCGGGAAGTATGATCCAGGTCTAAAAGATTATACTGTAACCGCTGCAAAATACATTTTGGATTTCTTCCTTTTAAAATCAAATATCGTCGGAATGAAAAAAATGCAGCGGATTTGCACGGAATCTATCAGAGTGTTGCATAGCATAAATTCCGATTAATTTATATTCCCCCAGAGCGGAAATGGTTTTGACTGTCCTTGGTATAAGTATTACGTGAGGGGAGAGGTTACCATGATTGGTCAAAAAGTTAATTTCTTTCCAATCACATAATTGCTATTACCATTTATTCGATTATTCGAATATTTGAATAAAAAACTCAATTGATTGATTTTGTCGTTTCAATCAATAAGCGGAATCGTACTTCATTATCAGATATGGGAACCTTCCACTTACCGTAATGTATAGAAAGCAAGCGGTGATAAAACCATTTCGTTCATGAAGAGAAAAATTGATTTATTTGAAAAAATCGATATTATTCGAAGCAACACTCCGCAGGTGAACAATTGTGGTCAAAACCAAAGCTGGTGTGCGCGAAACGATCTTGTTGGTACACTTAAAATTGAGCTAGGGAGCTCATTTCTGGACAGGAAGCCTAAAGTGGATGCAGGTCGCTCCTATTCCGATATAAACTCGATAACTTAACTTTGAAGGGTACTTCAAATTCTAGGGATTAGATACTAAATTAGCCGTGGAATACGAAAACTGCTTGGGCATGCTACGGCTGTGGAGACCTGGGTGTGTGGGTGGATCTGCAGCCATTTAACACAGGTCGTCGGAGGTAAGTACTGAATTTTTCAGAATTTGTACTCATGGCACGTCATCGACCGATAATCAATTTTCTCGAATTTCGCGGTTTTTTCCTCACAAAATGCGGCAAGGAGTGGCGATAGCTGATGGGATTGGGTTTTTTGGTTGGGGAATTTCGCCCATCACCCATTATCGATAAATACGATCAATAGTATCGAGTTTTCAAATGTTGTACAAAATGCGGCAATGGTTGTGGGTCATGGGCTTCAGAATTCGTACTAATACGACAATACCGTCTGTTTCATCTTTCACCCTTCCGAAATGGAAATCGTGGAGCGAAATTGAAGTCAGAAAAGAAACCTTCGGGAAAATTATATGAGATTTCTGAAAATTTAGCTTCCTGGCAAAAGTAACGACTTGGAAATGTCATTTAGAAGTCAAAAAAATGGTTCAAGAATATCTTGAAATATCCTAAAAACGACTTAGCGAAAAAATGGCTTGGAGTAATAAAAAAAGCTAGGAAATGAAGTGAATCACCAAAATTACTATTTGCTGGTGGATCATTCTACAAGCTTCTCCGTTAAACTTATCAAAACAAAATCAAACGCGCAACGGGAACATTAAACCATTTTTGAGAGCTGTAATAAGGGAATCAGCATAGGTCAAGCTAGGTGAACGCGAAGCTCCATTCCATGTCGTGCTTGAATTCGCTTTGATAAGTTTAATGGAGAAGCTTGTGAAACGATCAACCACCAAATTGTATTTTTGGTTGATATAATAGCAATTAGTCTTCTGTAGCTTGCCAACCGAGATAGTACAGATTTAGTCGGCTAACGTTTCGGCGTTATCGCCTTCCTCGGAACCTTTACATAACTGTGAGCCGAGACGCTCAACTAGCCACCGTCAGATCGACACAGACGGAGAGGAATAAGCCAAACAGTTGTGATGCCGAGATTTATCGAAAGTCGGGCATGGATATTGGTCGTATTTTTGGAGATTTCACTTAATTTTCTAGTTTTTTTGGTTGCGGATTATGAGGCTCTGTTCTACGGATACTGCGCATTCATTCAAGCGTTAAACATGTTTTTGCTCCTTTGAAAAGGATCATTACGCAGCAGTTGAGAAAGGATCCATTAAGAAAGAGTGCAAAGAACGTATTTTCGTTCTCTTCTCGATTTACAAGAGCACTGTTTAACGATGCAATCGAGTAAACTGAGAAAGAAATTGGAGTACAGGTTTTGATTCATAGACGGTTTTTTTCAGAAAGTGGAAATGTGGTGATAATCAATCAATCCAAGGGGATCTCCAGTATCCAGTGAATAATGTTCAGAACAGATTTTGAAGATTCGTCTAAATTAAACCGCGTACTGTCATCCTGAAAGCAAGATTCGCGACAACAATGGCATTAGATACTTCTGTGAGAAAAAAATACAAAAGTTCATACCCAGTGTGAAGAACCCAGAAGAAAAAATGCAAAACAAATGGGGAAATTTCGTCGAAATGAGGCTACATGCTTGAATAGGGACCCGATCAAAATTATCAATAAGACACCGACTATTGGTCAGTGACCTCTTATGTTGAAGACAGTCTTCACGAAAAAAAGTCGTTTTTCTGTTTTCCCGCCAATCTTGAGAACGGTCCCATGCTCATTTCAATGATGTCCCTGAACCCTTGACTCGATGTGTCGCGTTTAGAGACCTATTTAGCAGCAGTTCAGATCCTGCAGGACTGTTTCTTTTGATCTAGCTTAGGGGCTACTTCAGACCAACACGCGTCGCGGCTGGGTCGCCCAGCCTCCATTGGAGTCACCACCGGACGGGCAGGACCTCCAGATGCTGCTCGGCGGGGCCAATATACCCCAAACTTGGGTAATTGAACCGACTGCACTCTTATATTCGAAACATGCAAGGAAATTCCCTCGTATACTCCCCTTTTATCCTGAGCGCTACCTGTGCAGCAGCTCGACGTCGACCAGATCATAACTCGCAGCCACGGCCCCGCCGAAAATCGGCGCGTTGGCCATCTTTGATTCATGGTGGGCGGATCAACCTGTTGTCGACGCCCCCAGTTTGTCTGAGAGTATTTCCGGGAATCAAAGGCAGCATGCACGTAAGAAATGGTATTGGTTTTCTTACATACCAGGTTGTTCAATTAGTTTTATCGTTCGATAAGAGAGGGCGTTGCTACTGTGCTTATCTGGGTCAAATTCCGGTCCGCAATTGCGTCTCGACACGCTTTGCGGCCGCACGCGCTCGAGTCAATCGGGTTTCCAGCTCCAAAGCCGACTCGATATGGCTTTTTTATACAGTTTTCTTGAATTTTGTTTAGTTTCCGGTTTCTAAAACCCACCTAGAGTCAACAGATCGGCAGCTGCGGCGCTGGAAACTCTTCCGACTTGGAAGCGCGCGCCCGCAAAGCGTGTCGAGACGCGATTGCGGACCGGAATTGGACCCAGATAAGCACAGTACTAGCCCAATTTTTTTTTGTTTTGTTGGTACACTCTTCATATGAACGTATGTGAAGTTTCATTTCAATCTGTCAATTCAATGTTCGCTTACAAACCATTTAGTGTCGCCATGTTACAGCATTGGAAAAAAATTAAATACCGTGCAGTGATAAAATTCTTATTTTTGGAAGGCGTAGAACCAGAATAAGTTCAGGAACGAATGTTAAAAGTGTATAATGATTGTTCACCTACAATTAGAACAGTAGAAAGAGGGGTTGGTGAATTCAAACGTGGTCGTACAAGCCTCGAAGACGATCCACGTGAAGGACGTCCAATAAGCGCATCAACACCAGAAATCATAGCCAAAATACAGGATATGGTTTTGCATGGTCGTCGATTGACAGAGAGAAAATTAGTAAACAATGGAACAAAAACGCATTCAAATGCGACTTTCTCAGCAATATTTGGAGCGTTTTAAAAAGGATAAAGTGGATTTAGTGCGTCGATTTATCACTATGAATGAGACTTGGGTCTATCACCATGATCCTGAATCAAAACAAGAGGCTAAAGAATGGTGTGAACCTGGTTGTTCGGCTTCGAAACGGGTTCATGCCCGGAAATAAGCCAAGAAGGTTATGGCATCAGTTTTTTTGAGATGAGAAAAGAATTTTGTTTAGGGAATACTTGCAAACTGGTATAACAATCAATTCTGAATATTATTGCAACATTTTGGACCAGTTGAACGAAAAAAATCCGTGGAAAAAACCCAGTTTGCAGAAGATTTTATCAGGACAATGCACCGTGTCACAAGAGCATTTTGACAATGGCTAAAATTCATGAATTAAAGTTTGAATTGATGGAGCATCCACCGTATTCACCAGATTTGGCCCCCAGCGACTTCCATTTGTGTCCAGAACTCAAAACATTTATGCGTGGCAAGCGTTTTTCATCAAATGAAGAGGTCATAACGGCTGTTGAAGCGTATTTTGCAGACCTTCCAGATTCTCACTTCAGGGATGGGATCCACAGATTGGAGGATCGTTGGAGTAAGTGTATTAATGTTTAGGGAGATTATACTAGATAATAAAGTGTATTTTAAACAATAAAATTGTGTTTTTCTTATCGAACTACAAAACTTATTGAACAACTTGGTAAATCGAAGGTTTGGAGCTGGATATATGTGGGACTAATAAAAAAAGTTGACGAAAACTGAATGCCAATGGAGAGATAACGGGCTATTTTTGTTGTGGATTGAAACCAGACGAGTTACACCACAGCATGCCTGCGCGGTTGGAATAGCAGTGCTAGCGGTAAAGTGATTGTGAAAGAGAGGCTAATAGCTTTTTGCAGCGCATGTACTAGAACGCTTACCTTGTTGGAAGCTTCAAAAGCTAGCCAAAGTGACAATAATCGTACAATAAATCTATGCGAGTTTGTGTTGGGATGGCGGAGTCTGCGAAAGTTTCCGACTTGATGTTGCTCAAATTTTGTAGTTTTGACTCGCTTTTGACGCTTCCAATGGCGTGAGCGTTCTAATTGGAACGACCCCAGAAACGTATTGTCGCTGTCGGAGCCTAATTCAGGTCCGCATTAGCGGACAACGGGTGTTGCATCACGCAGGAAGATAATCGTGTTGGGACCATTTGATCCACGCACGATTCACCTTCCTTCCGGCACGATTGTCACGTGATGCAATAGCCGTAGTCAGCAACTGCGGGTCGATCAAATGATCTTCATATTATAACGTAGTTCATTTCATGGATTCTTGCTGAATTGTGGCAAGAGACTAGGAGAAAGAACTCAGACATTCCCCGGGTCCGACCCCAGCTCGGGCGGGGTCCATCTCCAGATTTCTGTCGGATCGGACCCTTTAGGATTGTTCCTCCACGTAGTCCCAAGTGAGACGACATGGGGGGGGGGGAATAAATTTCACTTCTCTCCCACGTCGAATCAGTTGGAAGAAGTGAGGGGCGAAAACGGAAATGGGTTCGACCCAATAGAAATCTGCGGTCGGACCCGTTGAGTTTCTGAGAAATAGCAGATAGTTACAGCTGCAATCAGCCATTTGCTGCCGGGTAAAATTTCTCTGGGAAAGCCCCACACAAGGACAGTTCAATAATCACCCAAATCGCGTGTTCTGAGAGTTTAAGCCGAGAAATAGCCGAGACATTGCCCACCAGGCTCCCCAACGGCTCCCGGTCGGCTATTCTTTTTTGGCTTCTCATCAAATAGCTGAGAATTAGCCCGAAATTGACGAGAAGTAACTGAAAATAACCGGGAATGCATCGTATACTTCTATGGAGAGAATCATTTCTCGAATCGTTCTCGACTGTTTCGCGGCGAGCATTATTTGGCGGCTACGCGGAAAGCAGGCATCGCGCGGCTATTTCTCGGCTGAAACTCTTAGATTGGGCGGATATTCGCATTCGGACGCACCTCGTTCTACGGAAGAACTCCTTATTCATCAATTGTTATGCAACTCTTTTGTCTTAAATGCAGTGTTCACAAAATTCTTCAACTTTGAAACTACTCGCAATATTGATTAAGTGGCCATCCGGGGTATAACTAAAATGACGTAGAAATTGAGAAAAACGCATCAGAAGTACACGAAATCCTTAAATCTCACCTCGACTCTTAAGTATCATAGGAAGTGTTTGTTGTGACAATGAAATCTTTTGTGGACCCGTCCTTTGCAAATATCTACTCTCTATTGCTTCTCTACTCTCTAGGGTCCTAACTATTCATGCTTTGCATTAAGTATTCTTCTATTTTCTATTCTTACAATTTTCCACCGGTGACAACCAACATGAACACGTTCATCCAATGGGACAACTAGCCCATGCCGGAACTTACTCTGAGAGAAATTGCCGTTGCGGCTCCTCTTCGGAGCCTACAGGCACCGAAGCGGCACTACAGCAAAAGCCGCGGCAGCACTACAGTGGAGCCGCGGAGGCACTACCGCGGAGCCGTAGCGGCGACGCGGCAATATTGCCGCCGCGGCTCTGGGAGAGTATATCAAACGAAAACGTAATACACTTAAGGGGGCCTAAGGTCAAAAATACGTACCTGCGGTTGGCACGTCTTCCGTCTGATAAGGACAGAGGTTACTGCTGTTTTCGCGCCCAAGGTTTACCGGAATGCACCTCAATATTTTGCAATTGAACCGTCTGCAATTTTGTTTGACCGCATAGGGCAGTACATCGTACTCCACGCGGGTTCGCTGCTGCGTTCTCTCGGAGCCGGCGCGATTCTAACGTGGAGCCGGCGCGGTTGTAACGCGTAGCCGCTGCGGTACTATCGCAGCGATGTCGAGGGTCGCGGTACTTTCCCGGCACTGACGCGGCAAATTTTCTTGGAGTAGTGTGACTGAAATACGATGTTTGTATGCGTTTCTCGCCGTTTCTTCGTAGTTTTGGTAACACTTGGAGGTCAAAAACTCGGGTACGAAAATCATCGTGAACACTGCCTTCAAAATCCATTCGGTTGAGAGACTCTCTCACTCTCTCTTTCTCTCTCTCTGTCTCTCTCTCTGTCTCTCTGTCTGTCTCTCTCTCTCTCTCTCTGAGATATATTCGAGCATTCCGATGGGCTTAATTTTTCAGTTGGAAGAGCCTTCCTGATCACCATTTCGTCAGTGGGGGGGGGAGGAGGACGGGAAGCATGCGGCAACCATCTGCGACTCGATCCACCTCGCCCCTGGGCATTTTCCCTCCAACCTCCGTTTTCATAAGAGCTAGATCCCCTCTTCTATAAAAGAGAGTCCTCAACTTTCTAATTGGGGAACCCGGGAGATCAGCAGTTCTACCGATAAGGACCAGGCACGTCGCGCTGCGGCGATATTCGCGCAAGTTTTCCGTATCGTAATGGTTGCAATTGGAGCACGTTAATGCGCACTGCACTGTTTATTCAATTCCCGACCGTAGATACCAAATGCTGTATTTGTGATGTCTTTCAATCCCTGCATTGTTTACCCATAGCACATACAAACTTGCGGGAATAATTATCTTAGCCGGAAAAGTCATTAGATGAAACCAGCTTTTTCTCGGATCGATAAAGAAAAAATCGTTGGGATTCATGAAAAAAAAACTAGACGAACTTTTAGGAACTTTTTTAGAAGATCAGCAGTTCTCCCGATAATGCTCTCGTATTTGTCAAAATCATCAGGTGCACGCTAACGTGCTCCGATTCTAACGCCCTGAGTACTGTGGAACATTTCTTTCCGCGCCCAGCCTTCGCTTTCGACGGACTCGCCGCGTTGCGATGGGAGAACTGCAGTACACCCGATGAACCATATCTTTCCAAAATCGCGAAGAGAGCTGAGGCTATATATTTGGGGAACCGAAAACAATGTCATTTTCTTACGCTAAATACAAACACATACTGGTCTGCTAACTTTCCGAATCTGCTTCAAATGTGCTTGGTTGGTCGACCGAGGTTGGTTGAGACTATTTGAAAATTCCTCGATCGTCTAACACGGATTTGCTTCCAATTTCGCCTTTATCACCTTCTTGTTTAACGTTGATGGTCCTCCTGGTCGATACGAGTCGGAAAGATCAATATTACCCAACATCGCAGAGGTTTTTGGTAGTAACTCCTGCCTTACTTCCCCTGCGAAGCTCAAAAAGCATGGAATGGCGAATGTGTACCTCTTCTGGTATTTTTCACCCAAAACTATAGAAAAAATTGTTAATCATTTGTCTAGAAGTTTAGAAGTCACTATGTCCTTACAGTGTCTTTGACACGCCCCTGAACCAAACAATGAGCTGATACATGACAACCAAGTACATATTGATATGCGCAGAAACGACATTACTTTCCGGTCCCCCTAATATTTGCTATGACGAAAACGCCATCATCATTCCGATTCTCGAAGAATTGTGGAAAGCCGAAAGTAAGTTTTCGACATTATGCATTGGCAAACTACAATATCGGCCACAACTTCTGTCCCAAAGCGCGTCGGCGACGCGAAATCGCTTCGAAAATGCCGTTTTCGTTCGGAGTGGACTTTTTGAGAACCTGAAAAAACCATTCGATTCCTCTCGATGAGGAGATTCCGATTGTAAATTCAGACTTGAGAAAAACTCAAGTCTTCAACTAGTTACGACCTATTTTCCCTAAAAGGAGTCAAAATCTTTGTGAATGGTTACTTTTTGGATCTGAAGACACTAATCGCTTCCTCTCATCGTCCTGATTCCAAAAATCTTTTCAAGTTTAGGAAATTGTTACTTCTTGACGTAGTTGTGGCATATTTTGCCCACCCAAAGAGTAGAAATGTTCTATCAACGGCGAAACTTGAACGTGAGCATCACCAGTGTATTTGTGTCGTAATTCTGACTTCGAAGCTGTCTCTGTACCTGGAAAAGTGTGAGATTTGACTCTTGATCTTTCTTAGTTCTATATGAATTCCGTTTTGGCGATGGTCTCCCTTCAATTTCTCGGTTCTCAGCGCTCTCCACGCTATTGCTCTCCTCTCTCTGACGCACTCCTCGCTGCCTGTACTGCCTCGCTCGAAGACAGTCCCCCAAACCGAATAGAATTCGAGGAGTAGAGACGTACTGGAGAGTCAGCGTTATGAAAGCCCGGTATCTGAAAGATCAAAGGTCGATATGGGAGAGGAGTAAACATCATGGTTGAAAAGATTTGTGGAATCAGGACGATGAGAGGAAGCGATTAGTGTTTTCAGATTGAAAAAGTGACCATTCACGAGGATTTTGACTCCTTTTAGGGAAAATAGGCAATAACTAGGTGAAGACTTTTTTTTAATGAGTTTTTTTTATGAGTTTTTCTTAAGACTGAACATATAATCGGAATCTCCTTATCGAGAGGAATCGAACGCTTTTTTCAGGTTCTCAAAAAGTCCACTCCGAACGGAAACGGCGTTTTCGACGCGATTTGGGACAGAAGTTGTGGCCGGTATTGTAACGTCGGCGTGGATCCGGAAGAGACTTTGCGTTCACTGTTGAAGGTTGGCGCAAACTCGGTGCACCTATGTTATAGCATGTGGCACCGAGTTTGCGCCAACCTTCGATGGGGAACCCAAGGTCTCTTCCGGATCCACGCCGATGTTATTTGTACTTCCTTATGATTGAAATCTAACGACGCGCAGGTGGGGACTCAACGCCCCCCCCCCGTCCCCAATTCCAGAAGCAATTTTCCGGCAGAAAAGATTGTAAACAAGGGTTTTGCATACGCAGGAAATCACTTTAAATTTTTTCGCATTGAATCCCACCCTCGGCCCCAAATAAGAACACTCCCCAAAAATGAAAACTATTCCGGTTCGGAGTTGGAAAAGGTCAAAGCTCTAAAAAGCGGAGAAACAAAAAAGTCAGGGTACATTGTTGCACTAACAATAAGGTTTAGCTTTGCTATAAAGTGATTTCTAGAGGTCAAATTCAAGAAGGACTCTAAACTTTGTGAGAAATTCGAGTGGTTATGAGCGCGGGAAAATTAACACATTTCCTAGCCGGCAAGATTCCTTTAGAGCAAGTTTTCGAGAATCCTTTTAAAACCTATAATCATAGACGATTTTTTCTCCTCCGCTAAAGTACGTTTTGCCGGTTTCTAGGTTTATTCTTATTTAATTAATTTATTTCATGGACGCGGACTATCGTCACGCGTAATTAAAACAGTGAAAGTATAATGGCCATGGAATACAAAAATCCAGCACCCTAACAAGCAAAAAAAGCAGTTGTAAATCAATAATGATAAAAATAGGATCTAAGCAAGATTAGAGTATAACGAGTCGAAAGCATATGTACAAAGGCTTCAATTCATTTACTACCCTTCGGCAGCTGATGAAAGTTCTGAAGGAACCTTGGCTCATTGCTAAAATGTTCTGATTGATCAATTTTCGAAACTTGTTGAGAACCCTGTTGCAAAAAAAGTTTCTTCTGACTAGGCTTGTAGCCACAGAGCCTCGAATACTAAAACCACCACTCCTACTTCTACTCGACTCAAAAGTAAGATCATTAAATCATTACGATCATCATCAAAAATCATTACGATTTCTCCCACTTTTCAACGAACGCAAGCCAAAATGTTTGCTTCGGGCGGCGCCGTTTGGGAATACAGCTGTTAGAAGGTCCGCTGCATCACAACACAAGTTTACGCGTAAAGTTATTCTGAACTCGTTCTAGCAACTCGAGGTCTTTCAATTATAAGGATTGAATACAGTGGTTCCGCTCTCTATGTACTATTGGACGTACATAGATTTTGTACGATTTGAAAGAAACCTGGCATCTCTGCTTTTGAAGGTCTTGAACAAATTGTAGGTCCAATAAGTTTGAACCACCATAGATAACAACTATCAACTATGGAAGGGTGATACTTGCTAAACGAAACAAGACTCACCACTGGCAATATTTCTAAATTTATCCCAGCGTTTCCTGTAAGAAAAGTGCTTTTGATAATTGGAATCGGAAACATGCTACCGAAAAATTCTCAAAACTCCGTTACCACTTCACCGCTAATCCGTGGATCATGCTGGATTTTCTACGTTCTTACGGATGACCTTCGGCGAACTGGACCGTAACCACTACATATTGCAGAGACATAAATCGCCTTTTCACTCTTAAACATACCCAGTTGTGTCCTCATGTTAGGGACAACACAATATAACCAAGGGAACACGATGAGTCCGACATCGAATTTCAATCTTGTACGAAGACTACGCGTTAGCATCTTTAGAAAACGAAAGTGTATCCCTGATGGTCAACCACTGAATAATTAGCGTGTTATGCAACAATGCGAGGATGCCACATCCATTCAGAGAACCTTGGATCATTGAAAATGTTAATGAGAACAGCGCTAAACTATGTCCGCTCACGCGGTCGGCGAGCGTGTTCAGCGGCTGTCGGGGAAGCACTTTTCGGGCGACCCTTCCACGTCTGCAGACTGCTTACAGGGATTATATTCATCATTCGTCCAACTTTCGTACTAACCGATTTACAAATTTAAAAAAGGCTTTGCGAGGGCCAATCGACACGCACGCTGTCCGCGTGGGTGGGCCTTTACGGACTCAAGATTTCTGAGGCAAACTCGTTGTTATAAATGTCCTAAAGATTGTTGTGGAAGAAGAAGATCTAACGAAAGCTCTGGAGCAATCAAAAACGTGAGGCTGTGCAACCGAAAACAAGACAATAGTTTAGAGAGGCTCAAGGCAGTCGGTCGAACGGCTTGCCATCTTCTGCTGTTAATTAACAGAGTATTTTTTGGGATGTTTTGGGATTCACAGTGCGAGCGCGCTTAGGGAGCAGTCCGGCTGGCACTCGTGACGCGCGCAACGGGAAAGGCTGCGTTCACGTCGTCGTTTGGGCGCCTTAACCGAGGGTCCTTAAAAATTACTTTCAGTGGCCCTCGGTCAAGCCTAATGAATCCTCCCCGCAACGGGCGACGCCGCTTCGTGTATGGGATAGATATCGACAGAATATCGGTGTGGTTTAAATGCATTGTCGCTGACGCGCTTCGCGGCTGGTATGATCTAGGCCTCGACGCGCCCTAACGACAACTCAAACGCAGAGATTTTCCGTCACGAGCATCACGTGTGACAACCGAACTGCTCCTTTGGCCCGCCCGCGCTGTGAATTCTACCAACAAGCCGGTTTTTTGCGGATACGGATGATGGATCATTCGGTCGAGTTTCCAGCTAGAATTGACCAGCCAATCACTAAACTGCTATTGTCTTCTGGTTTGTTGTATCAACATACAGTCCACGGCAATGGAAAAAGGCGGTGGTGAGTTTGTGTATTTTCACTATGCAGGCCAAGGCTGGCTCGGGTCCAAGTTCGTTATTAATCGTTGAGTAAACAGCCGATATTTTTTCTGGTTTGTGAATTTCTACGCGTTTTTTCACTTCATCGTGTTTTACTTGTGTATATGTAATAAAGACCTTAGATTTGTTAGTATTGTGTGCGTGGGAGGAACACTTACCGTTTTAACCGTTTCCAGTGCCTTTTTTCTCCAAATCTGTGGAGAAAAATAATAGAGTTTGGCGGTCGACTTAAGTGCTCTGAAGACGTCCCGTCATTATTGACGTTTGCGTTAGTTTTTGGAAGTGACCGCTATGAAAGATTATGCGCATGGCGCGCGCACCTTCTCGAATCATATTTCAGCGTCATCGTGATGCGTTTTCTTGGATATTCCTTGAATTATTAGCTACCCTCTACTGCCTCGACTTCATCTCTACTGCCGCCCAGACGATCGCCATTTCTACGATTCGTTTCTCTGATCCACAAGAAAGGTGTGCACGCGAAGGTGCGCGCGCCATGCGCTCTAAGGCCACGCCCACATCGGAGTGCCTCTTTTCTCTCCCCCGCGGCAAGCCACGGGACGGCCTCGAAGTGCATGGCGTATATTGGTGTGTCGCGGAAGTAAATGCACCTTTTACGGCGAACTCTCCGCCAAACGTAAATTTGTTGCCATTCCAGCTGCTTTCTGGCGTTTTTTATAACCCCGGCATCTCAATAATTGGAAGCAAACACGACTGGGATGACAGTAATTTCGCGCGTAGAGTTTGCTGTGGAATGGACATTTACGTCCGCGATACACTAAAATACGCCAAGTTATTCGGGGTCGACCCGTGGCTCGACGCTGCGCGCATAGGACGCGAAGCGGCTCCCTGACCTTCTTCGCAGCGTTCATGCATGCCGACCCTGGCTAGTTTTCTACCGTTCTTTCGGCACTGAGAACCTAGGACCCTTTTCGCCTATCATTTCACTGTGGAGAGCGAACGAGGGTGATCTTCGTAAACGCTGCCTTTAATGAAAAAATTTTAAAAAATAGAGTGGGGGTAACTTTTTGGCCATGATAAGGTTCAATAAGGAAATCTCAAGAAAATCGAAAAAAATTAATTAAAAAATGATTTATTTTACTCAAAATCGAATCCCGAAGTTTGGAGAAGTGAGCACTAGGTAAGTTTTAAAACATTTCAACACAAAGGACAACATATTTCCATGCTTGTTTCTTTGCACGAAGTCTTGTCATCGTGACGCTGTTGTCATACATTTGCAAAGACCTAGCATTCAATTTAGTCTCACGAATGGACGGAGCAGCGTGCGATCGAAACCGGTGATGCCGCATGCACTTGTTGCTCTATTTAAGCACCCAAAAATTTCACAACACCCCCTCCCCTCCACATTTTCGCTAGCTAGGAAACTGCTGCTTCCCGAGGCACTGAGGGATTTTTGAGCAGGAATGAGTTATGTTCTATCACACATCTGAAACTGCCTAAACACGATTTTTAGACCTCCCCTCCCGTGAAAGGAAAAGGGAGCTCTAGTAAGTTACAGACGCTAATGCACACTTAACGCTACCATGAAATTAGCCACTAGTACCTCTGCCTTGGGCAACTTGACCGTCAAAAAACAACTTTAAAGGACACAGCGAAAGTGAAAATCCGTTCCGCAGCTGGAGCGATACGGTAGTGCACCGTAATCGCAGCGGATCGGTCGAACAGCTACTGCTCAAATTTCGTTGCGCGTCGGCTACTAATTTATGACTGAATTTATGGCTATTTTTTTTTCTTATTCTCCTTCAACGATGGATGCTGCTGCACTATTCTGCTGCCATATTCTGTTGCTTGAACTGCTTTTTCTGCTATTGTTTTTATACATTAATTCTGTAAATTCTTCGCACTAACATATTTTACTTTGACTTACTTGACTTGATCGATTGGCTTTCGCCTGACGCGGTCATTCCGCATCTTCACCGAGGTGTGCCGCCCTAGTAGTCAGCCGTGTCCATTTTTCACGGTCTTCAGCCACAATTTGAACACATTCCATCTAGCTGTCACAATTCCATTTTCTGCGAAACGAAACATCGCGCCTGAACTGTCTTTCGATGCCGAATGACTTCAAATCCTCTTTAACCACATCCGTCCAGAACTTTCGCCTACGCCCAGGTGGCCGTTTCCAGACAGGATTTGGAAGCATTCTTGAAGCGTGTTGTACGAGGCGATCCGGCGTTTTTCTTAGTATATGCCCGAGCAGTCGAAGTCGACTTTCCATTGCTGCTTGAGATGGCGTTAGGAGATGCTGGCACCTCCCTCGTGTCAAGCGTTGATGTACTGCGTCGATTTTTTTGTAAAGGTCTTCGTTTGGCATACACGCGGCCAGAAATATCCAAGCAAACGCCTAAAAAGCTCCCTCTCCGTGCAATCCAACCTTTCCATCCGCGTCTTCGGTGCTGCCCACGTCTCCGATCCGTACATCATGATAGGGCGAATAGCGGATAGGTAGACGCGCAACTTGACTTCCTTCACGATGGTGGTAGACCACAAACACTTGGTTAGAGAATTAAATGCAGACGTAGCTTTCGCACATCGTTGTCGGATATCCGCTGCATAACTACCATCGTTCTTCAGCAAACAGCCCAAATAACAGAAATCGTCCACCAGTTCGATACGTTGTCCGTCCACACAAACTTCCGTTGAAGGCCTTTGAGAGACCTACATCTGCTTGCATTTGTCGGGGCGAAGACGAAGTCCATAGGCTGCGGCATACTTCGAAACGAGGTTCACAATCCTTTGCAGTTTTGCGTTGTTTTCAGCGAATAACACGATGTCGTTGGCGTACTCCAGGTCGACAAGGGAGTGTCCTGATGGTGTTAGGATCACATCCGCAGGAAACTGTTCTGCAACTCTAAGCATGATGTCAGCAACGGCGAAGTTGAAAAGAAAAGGTCCTGCAACGGCTCCTTGCCTTACTCCTGTTTTCACCTCGAAAGCTGACGTAAATCCGACAGGTGTACGAACTGCTGCTGTTGTTCCTTTGTTCATGTCCTCGATTAACCGAACATACTTTTCCGGGACTCCATCTGCTCGCAGAGCATTGAGGAATCGATCACGATGAGGAGAGTCGAACGCGGCTTCAAAGTCCAAAAAAGCAATCTGAAATGGCTTCGAATACCGCTGCCACGATTCAATTACTCTTCTCACGACGAACACTTGGTCGATGATCGATCTTCCAGGTCGAAAACCGGCTTGCTCATCTCTGGTAGTTCTTTCACGATGTTTGATAAGTCGCTCGAGAATGATACGTTCTAAAACCTTGTACATGACACGAAGTAGAGAGATTCCTCTGTAGTTCTTAGGATCCGTGACGGATAGCTTCTTGTGAAGAGGTACGATGATCGCATGTCTCCACGAATCGGGTATCCTTTCGCTCATCCATATAGCACGGATGGTGTTGATCATTTCACGAATCCCAGACGGACGAAGAGCTTTCAGCATTTCAGCAGTGATGTTGTCATCTCCACCTGCCTTTCCATTCTTCATTTTCCGGACACAATCCAAAACTTCAGACTCAGTCGGCGGTTCCTCACTGACATCGTAATGTGCTCTCTGAACATGCGGGAGCTCAGGTACTGATGGCGCTGGACGATTCAGTAGTGAACTGAAGTAATCCTTCCATATTGGCAGCGTCGCATCACCAACTGCAACTCCATTGGTAGTGTTCAAGACAGGAGAACATCTCTTCATCTTCCCGCTATACTGTCGCAGCAACGTGTAGGCTTTCCTCGGATTCTTCTCCTCCCAAGCCTTCTCGAACTCCTTAGCTCTACACGCCCACTCTCATTCGCGGTCACTTTGAAGCTGCCGACGCAACTTCCTCCTCAGACGCTTCTCCTCCACAAAGTTTCCTGCAGTTTGGAGAGCACATACTCTGTTGTAGGTAGATGTTGTTTCTTCTGAGACGTAGGCGAACTTCTTCTTAGGCTGTACAAACGGGAGTGCCTCTTTTGAAGCGCCCTGGATGCACTTGACAAAAGAATCCGCGTCGCAAAGTTTCTTCTTAGTCCGTACTCCGATGTGAATAGAAACGCGTTGTCGAAAATTCCTTCTGCACTCTTCATCTCTGAGACTTGTCATGTCAATCCTCTGGAGAGGCTGAGCCCCTCGCTTCCTCTTATGAATCCTCGCAGTGAAGTTCAACAGAACAAGACGGTGATCCGAATCGAATGCGACATCCCGCACAGCTCTAGATCTTCGAATGTCCGATACTGGAATATCCCTCGTCAGAACATGGTCGAGCTGTAGTTTCAAAGTTGTCATCTTCCGCTTCCGCTGCTCTTCTGGAGATAGCTGGGTTGGTCCCTGCCACGTAAGCTGAGGGTGGCGATGATTCCTCTAGAATGTCAATGCAATAATCAGACCACTGCGTTCACAAAAGTCGACAAGGCGGTAGCCATTGTCCGATGTTTGCTCCACTGGGTAGAAGCATTTACTGAGTACTTCGGATTCCTGATCAAGTCCCACTCCGCATTTGCGTCAATCCCCACGACAACAGCATGTTGACAAAGTATCCTGACCAGCAACGTATTGAGTGCCTCATAAAACGCATCCTTCGAATTGTCTTCGGCGGTTTCAGTGGGCGCATGCGCACTCACTATCCACAAATTGAATCCTCTGTGATCTCGCAGTCGTACGAATGCATTCCGGCACGACGTTGAGCTGAACTCCTTGACCATACCATTGAAATCCTTCTTTACAGCTATTGCACAGCCTCCCACTCTCCTATCGTCAGCGTTACCGCAGTAGATGGTGTACTCTCCGACGCTGATGTGGTGTACTCTCCGACGCTGATGACGGGTCTATCCTTGAGGCGGGTTTCCTGCAAAGCAGCAAACGGTGCATGGAAATAGCTCAGAAGTCTGGATAGCGCAGTTTTTTGGATATCACTCGACAGGGATCGACAGTTTAGGGTGGCGAAATTGTGGCTTGTGGCCAAAGACTCCATGAACTCCCTAGGTACGGATCCTAAGGTGTTATGGACCAGAGGCCCTGGTGTGCCAGATGGCGACACCTTTATGCAATGTGCGGGATACTTTTGCGATATACTTGTGCACGCTATATCGCTCGAACGTTCCCTGTGTACACTCAAACGTCTGCTGGGTTCAGTAGAAGCAGGGGCACCAACGAGCAGGTACCAACAGACTTGTATACACACCCCCTACTTTACTTATAATCTCATATAACCATACTTCATCATTAGTCTTCTACCTTTGTTTCTTATTTAAATCACTCTTTGTGTCTAACATTTTTGAGTGACTAACCAATTTAGACTTAATTAGGTTTTCCATTTTGGAACTAAAAATAATCTTTCATGCATTATAGAGCTACCCTCCTTATCGATGAGTTCCGGGGTAGCTCTATATTTAACTCACTCTAGACAAAATTTATAATTCTTATAATACTAACAGTGATTTTGAACACAGTCTAAGGGCAGGAATGAAACTGTGGTGATTCTATAACACTCAACTTACACTTTTTGCCCTGTACTAATACTTAACAATCATATTCTTTTCTTTTTTTGATTGATTTTCTTGCTGCCTTGTGGCCAATCATGGTTTACTGTTGCACTGTTTTTTTTTTCAACAATTTTATTTGTCATTGGTTATAATAATTAAATAAATAGACCGCATAAAGTTTCGACTTGAGTAACGGGATTGTTCCGGTATTTCCACAGAAAGATGTTTGCATGTCGTTTTGAAAGACGGATTTCAAGTATGATCCACGCTTTCAGTCAGGTATGAAGCATGGACAGAGGTGTGACGGTGGATCACCGCGCGCGATCGAAATCCCGATGGTTGGTGATGTCGCCAATGCCGCACGGCCAGGCGCAATCATCGAACCTGGTGCATTCACCAGACTGATTTCGGTACGCTAACCATAGACTGCAGGATACTAACTTTAGTTAACGATTTGCAAAGTCGCATTGGGTTGTTAGCACCCATTGAGTGGTCGTTATCATGCTAGAAACTCGAAAAGAGTAGTTATGAGCCGAATACATCGCCATGTTGCACAGCCTAGCGAGTTTCTCAACTGAGTCCTGATCCATTCAGTCTAAGTATTTCCTGATATTGTAAGTATCTATTCAAATCCACTTTTCCGCAATCGGAGTTGTGTCTTGTTTCGAAAACCGCGCAATAGTGGGGTTGTTTTTTCGATGTGCGAAATTTCAAAAGAAGACGGACATCTCACATCAGATAGAAGGATTGAGGGTTGAGTCAGCGCGTTATCTTCTAAGCCAACATAAAAATCATATTCGAATTCGTGTATTGTTTAGATTAGATGCATCTAATCTGCAGAGAACAATTCATTAAGTGAGACAACACGTCTCGAACCGAAATATCGGTCAGTGCAATTTTCGGGTGGCAAAAAAGCTGGTTTTCATTTGCATGCGTTATGGACGGACGGCATGTAGCCCTGATGAGCATCGGTCGGATTTCCATATCCAGACTAGTATTGAGGTGCGAGTGGTGTCCGCTTTCACTTCTTAGACCATCGACGCTCCCACCGATAGCGATCGTCATCTTTTCGCCTGCCGAGAATAAAGACCACCCACAAAGGTTGTTAGATGAGCTGTGGCAGATAGCACCAACAGAAATGCGGAACACGGCGCAAACCGAAACCAGCAGCAGAACACTCTGGCTGGCTGATCAGCGGAGATTTCTGTATGTGTGTGTGTACGCGTGCGAGCGAGTCAGACTACACTGTACTAGAGATCAGTGCGGTAGATGCGTACATCAAGAGTGCATAATAACAAAGTATCTATGTACGCGCAACATCTCAGCTCACACTGGTTCTGTATAATCTGTGTTATCGATCCATATGTACGTCAAAAAGTCAGAGATCCTAGTTATACACGCTGCAGAAATGGTAAGACAGCTGTCAGTAACGGACACCTACTCAGAAAAATGAAAACACGTTGCATGTCCAGGGTGTCCCGTAAATACGGGCGCGCAGATATTTTAGCGTTTTACGAACACAAACTTACATTTCAGTCATCACACACGCAGCCAGGTTACTTGAACAATGAATTTCAAGCGAAGCGTTTATGGCGGTAAACGCATCTGCGAAAATGACTTGAACTGTTAGTATCTCTCAGGCCTCTATAGTTAACTTGCGCAGTATCCCGCCCCGAGCTGCAAGTTCCAAGAAGTTACAAGCCTAAAACGATCGTTCTTTTGTCTTTCCTGTACCTTCAAAAACCAGCAGTGCTTTTTCGAACATCTCAAAATAGACCTCATAATCGTGTTTGGCGCCCAAAATAGCCTTCTGGACAAAGCTTGGCTGAAAGCTTCTAACTTTGTGCAGGAGATGGCGTTTTGGACCTACATGATTTGCTTGTTGACCGTTTCTTCTAGCAATTTGGGGGTTCTGCAAGCGTTCACAATTTTTATTTCCAGATTTGACTTGAAAACTCCTCATGGAGGTTATTTAGTGTGCTTATCACGGGTTTGAGGTTCATCTGACGTTTCTCACAAGTTTTCGGCTAAATTCGTTTAAAACATCCAATAGGGGGCAAATTTATGGGCAAAATGCAACCTTCGACGATTTCCGGAGCGCTACATTAGAAATGCCTCAAGATGTTCCTCTAGGGTCATTCGGAGTGCTTAACTCGAATCTAGAGTGCGTTTATAGACTTTGAACAGCTCACGGTGGATTACAGTGGCTATACGGCAGTTCGGTCAGAGATCCAGAATTGACTGAAAATTTCTGTGAGGTGTTTCTCCGGTGTGTTGAAGAGGAATTTAATATCCATTTGTCAATTCTCGAAATGCTATTTTGCCCCTTTAAGAACATTGTAGCTACCGTAGCCTACAGTAAACCAAAGGATTTTTGAAACTAGACCCATAATTCGTTTCCAGCACCCTAATTAAACCCTATATAGAGTTCGCGTAATAGTTTTAGTCTGATGAATGGACGGGGTTGAGCCGGTAGATCACCCCGCGCGAATCGAAACTCCATTCTCCAGTGAGGCCGCCAATCTCGCAGGGCCAGGTCCATGCGTCAGACTAAATCGAAAATGGAAACCATTCAAGTTCTGAGCCAAATCAGAAAATTTTGTTTGGAAACCTCCCAGGAAAAAATCTCTTGATGCCTTTTCGCAAAATCTGAAAACGCTATAACTTCTTGGTATCTGCAGCTAGGGGCGGGATATTGCGCAATTTTTCTATTGAGGCACAAGAGAAACTAATAATACCAGTCGTTTTCGCAGATGCGTTTACCACTAGAACACTTCCTTTGTAAGACTAAAAAACCTTGGAAACACACACCATCCTCACGAGTACAGGCTCGGAGTCGACTCTTGGGCTGGTAGTAAACCCCCCGTTGTCGTGACGACAATTGTCATGACATGTCACGACATGTCGCGACCAAAAGACGCGAGCTATAGGTTCGTTTCGTATCCTACAACACATGGCTCGTGACTGTCACGAGCTTGTTGTCACGACAATTACGGTCACGAGCTGTCACAAGTGTCGCGTGGTCATAACATCACGACAGCGCGACAGACAGCGTGACACAAAATAGTGCGCGGTTGAGGGAGTGCGCAGATTGCTGCGAGTGTCGTGCGCTCGTGTACAACAATGTCGTGACGACATTTAGGCGTGTGATTGAGAGCGGGGTGTGCGGCGCCTGTCAATACAATGCAAATTACGCACCTTTCGCTATGTTTTTTGCCCTTTGTGTGGCAATGATAACAATGCAAAACATTGCATTGTTCGGTATCGATCAAATTTCTCGGAAATCACATGGCATCCCGTCGCCTTCCGCTGACGGATGTGAGGTGAGAAGCTTTTTTATTTTGGTTTTCTTGACTATATTTTTGTAGGTGAATGTTCTAATGTAGCGACTTATGAAGGGTTTAAATAATACAGCATTTAAATGCTTTTAGAACATTTTGATTTCAGTTGAACATTTTTGCTGTTGATTTCTAATCTCCGTTCTTCCATATGACTTTTTTTGGAGAAAAAAATTGATAGTTTATTTTTTGATTTCAGTTTGTGAGATTGATTGTTATGAGACTGTGCGCATTTTTCTCAGTTCCATAATTTTTATATGGCAAAAACAGCTGACTGCAGCGGTATTCCTCCGCTGTATTTATTTATTACTCCCTTTGACATTACCAATAAGGGTTCTTTCAATAAAAATGGTGTCAATACTCATTTGTAAGAATTCCGAAAGGGGGTTTTTTTAATTGATTCATATATTTTTTCGTTTGCAAGTTTTTTGCTCTACATATCTTTTGCGTTCTGGGATTAAAGTCTTTTCAAGCTACCCGTCCGGCAGTTCAAAAACCAAAAAACTTCAAAACGATAACGAAAATAAAACCTTTTTCCAAACCTGGTTTATCCCTTCCCATAGCCAGCAAACTCTCACAATTATTATTAGAAGCATTTCTCATGAAAAGGGAATTTTTCATGCACGACGGCGGGAATAATTTAGATTTTTATAGCGAATAAATACAGCTGCAGTCAGCAGTCTCCGTCTTCCGAAAAGGTTAAAACTGAAAACAAGGCCTTCGAAGTTTTGTGAGAAAATCTGTCTCAGAAAGTGAATCCAAAATCAAACTAGGAAAAATAATTTCACGAAGAAAAGAAAAAATTTCATATTGAAAACTCCTATTCATGACTAGGAGTCAAATTCTGAGGCGACATCAAGATGTAATTAACCTGCATGAATTGACTGTAATCTTTAAAACCACAATAAGTGAGAACATCAGAACATTTACCAATGAGAATATGGAAAAGACAACCAAAATAAACAAGCCACTCGAATGAGCGGAATAGTGATTTGATAGAAGTAAAAAAAGCTGTAGAAATGCATTCATGGTAAAGTACAAAATCTATCGAAAGTATGGGGGTTAAATAACAGGAAAAGTTCTCAAAGCAGTGCATAATAATAGGGGAAACTGCTTCAAATGTTGATACCACCACTTTGTGGATTGATCAATGGTCTCCAATCATTGGGTTTTATGGTAGGTATAACGCAGTGATCGACGTGGCCAACCATCATAGCACCCGATTAGGTGGTCGGCGCAGTGCACTATTGGAGCAGTTGGTGTGCGCGCCGCTATGAGACGTGTGTCCGGGGTACCGTTCTCGCGCAAGAATGTGGTTTTTGCAAGCAACTGCTCGTGTTCCATCACTTGATGCTGTCGAGTGGCGGAGCTGCCAAGACCAAGATGGTGCAGTAGGTGTGCGCGCCGTGTTTGGACGAGTGTCCCGAGTTCATACCCTGTATTAGATCGTGGTTTTTGCGCCAAAGGATGCGACACTTCGTGACAAACACGAGACAAACACATGACATCGGTGTTCGTTGCCATTTCTTGTCACGAAATATTTCTCGTATTGTTGTGACAACGCGAGAGGGTTTACTACCAGCCTTGGAGGAGTAGCAGCATTTGCGCAGGTATAGGTCATCATTTGATCGAACAAGGGAATGACCAGAACGGGTTGCCAGAACTACTCATGTTATTCTTATCGAATGTCTCCGGAGTAATCATTCATAAAAGCCTCATCCTAGCTGCCCGAGTAGTACCAAAAATGAGAAACCTATGTAAGCATATTACCATTAAGCCCCATGGGGCTCGAGAGGTCAAAAATTTTTCGTCAAAACTACACCTTGGGAGGGGGTTGGGGCACTGAACACAAATATAAGGTTCACTCAGAGTTTTTCGGACGACTACGGCTGGTTACGGTAAGCTCTATGTTATTTAGCTAGTGTAGCCCATAGGCTTCCGTCTAGGAAACCCTGTGGTACAGTCCTCTTTGCTGCGAAAACTTTGACACGGGGTTTTTTGAGACTCATAGTTGTCAGCGGTTTCCTAATAAGAGTTTATCTAGACTCTCGTCCTTCATTTTATTGAGTACGCTGACTCTAAATTTTGGAAGGATTAGGCCGAATCGCAGGCTAGCTTTGATTCGTCTCGTGACGGTGTTCCGTCCACAGGCGCTTCGCATCTCTCAACAGGAAGGCGTAATACGACTTTTAGGTTGTGAGAGGGTAGGAGAGTTTAGAGACATCCCCAGGCTTTTTATTTTATGTAAATGGTTCAGCATTCAATAGCGTTTTTGAATCCAAGAGTGCGCTTATACTTGAATGCGCAGTGCTTCTGGCTCAGATTCCATTATCAAGGTGGAGGTAATCATGAAGAGCAGAGAAAATATCGATTTCCAACAATATTGCAGCTATTGCAGCGATCGCGCGTTGATTTTCCCGCTTGATGGACTGTGGGGTCGATAGAGTCTCATACAGAGTGGTATTCATCAGAAATTTGGTTTTCGTGTTTTGCTCTTATTGTCGTACTTCTTGCCCATGACGATTGGTGTCGATAACCTGTCATTAAAATGCCGCGCACAGTTATAGCACTAAAAAAACAGAGAATTCGTGGCAAAATTTATTTGCCGCTCGAGATTTTCGCATTTCGACCTCATTTCAAAAATCGCTCATAACTTTTTTCCACTACTACTCGGACAGCTCGTAGGGTGTTTTTACGACTACACTGAAGGTGACCTACCAGGAAAACATGGGTGTACGGGCAGTACTCGCAACCCGGTCTGGTCATTCCCTTATTAGACTTTCTTCAATTCAACCTTCAGTAAGTCCAACTCGGTATGTGGGCCTTCGTGGACCTTGGAATCATTCACATATCACAAGCAAAATCCAATAGGACTGAAGCGGGAGTGCAATTCTTCTTGCCTAGCGTAGTAGGAGGGGTCGCTTTTGCACTAGCCTCCAACGAAATTCGCCGTGAGCAGAAGTTCAGCACATGTATATAGCAGAAAGACTTGCTGCCGAAATAGGAGGTGGGCTAAAACTTCTAATCGACTTCCTAGATCGCCTCCTCACACACATCCTTTGTAATTCTGAGGTCATAACCAATAAAAACAGTTGGAATTCGCTGTGACTTCCGTTTCCTCTCCATAATGTCGCAGAAACCCGACGAGCCATCACTCCAGCATATTTCCTTGGAGTTTGAAGGCATAGCACACCCAGAGAAAGATCTTTTCAGTGTTTCAGCTGATGTTGGAGAGAGTCATAAGCTGATCACAATGGTGTCTTTGCAATCGTTGAAGACCTCCTACGAACAGAGGTATGGTTCTTTACAGATGCCTTTATTTTGAGGGTAAAACATTTGTGGACGAGTTGTCTCAGGCCTGTGTTTCTCTTCGTTCGCAAACGTTGCGCGAGAGCAAGCCAGTATAGGAAGACACTCCGGAAATGGACGGAAAAATGAGGATTTGTTGAGAATTCATCCATGCAAGCCGATATTCACTTCGGAAGTCTGGTAAGGGGTGTGGCCCGTGGTGTTGAGTGAAGGAGGTCGGGCCTGTGGTGGTTGCTTATATCTCGTTTATTTGGAGGAACTGAGATCTCGCACTTGGCACGGGTTACACAGGAGGCGTCTACTACACAACCAAACAGAAATCTCAAAATTCACGTCTAAGGATGCACTGTGCCTTCGAAGGCAGTGCCCAAGATAAATCTTGTTCTCGAGGTTTTAGTTTGAAACACTAAGCTGGCGGACGCTAGAGAGGATAGGGTCGAAAAAAGCAGCGAAAAAGGGTCAGAAGTCGATGAAAACGGCTTTAAAAGGTATCCCAATACGTCTGTCTATCCCGGTT
Organism: Aplectana chamaeleonis; assembly: GCA_029168955.1. Lineage (NCBI taxonomy): Eukaryota > Metazoa > Nematoda > Chromadorea > Rhabditida > Cosmocercidae > Aplectana > Aplectana chamaeleonis. Next base: position 563,916 of record JAPDOI010000321.1, read on the forward strand.
CGCCCCCATTCAGACGAGCTTGTGGTGCCAAGGAGTTCTCTGATGGCAAATTGCCAATGAGTCCCGCTGTGATATGGTAATCAAGGCCGCGCGCGACGGAGGAATTTCGGCTGCGAAGCAGCTAGTCCCCCTTTGGCGCTAATTTTTCAGAAAAAGTGGCGGGGACTGAATACTACAGAATGTAGGTAATCAAGTGAAACATGAGGATGCTCTAGCGATCCTTTAAACTACTGGAGGCAGAATGGAATTTCACATTTAGTCGAATTTAAACTGGCGTGAAATGGATGCAGAACGAGTTGTCCTTCATCATAGAGCGCACCCTTTCAGACGGGGTTCCTTCTCTTTTTTTCACCATTTAGGTTCTTTATTTGCATGTTTTCCGATTTGGGTGTTTGAAGTGACTTTTTATTGAGTTTCCTCAGAAAATTCCAACTTTTGATGGCTTTCTTCTGAAGAATTAACTAACAGAAACAGTTGGAACTCCATTTCTATCAACTCTTTTTTCGCGAATAGCTGTTTCTTTCTCCCGGTTACTTCCGAACAGAATTGCAGTTAAAGTTAAAGGCAGCGTACACGCTCGTATGCATAGTCGAGATAACAGCATAGATCGGTCCGCACGGCCCGTACTATGTCGTCAACGACGTTTGAAGCGCTGAAAACTGTCCAGGATGACAGAATTTGACAATGTTTGAGCAATCTTGCCTTCCACGCCCGTATTTTCACACCCCTTTGAGTAACAGAATGAGAATCGATACTTGTGAAAACGTGTGATAATTGAGAGTGATAGCACAATCAAATGGGAGTGCACGAGAGAAATAGCTCGGTTTACTTGAGTATAACATGTTTGTGCACTGATAAAATCCTCCATTTCAAGAGGTCAGCCAAAGTAGAGCGGCATTCTCGAAAGTGGACGAGAGTCATTAGGTATGCAGACATGTTATACTCAAGTAAACCAAGCTATTTCTCTCGTGCACTCCCATTTATTAGTGCTATCACTCTCAATTATCACACGTTTTGACAAGTATCGATTCTCATTCTGTTACTCAAAGGGGTGTGAAAATACGGGCGTGGAAGGCAAGATTGCTAAAACATTGTCAAATACTGTCATCCTGGACAGTTTTCAGCGCTTCAAACGTCGCTGGCGACGTAGTACGGGCCGTGCGGACCTATCTATGCTGTTATCTCGACTATGCTTACGAGCGTGTATGCTGCCTTTAAGTTCACTAGTCTTTTGAATGCGGGGTAAAACGCATTCCGTTGAGGCCGTCAACTGATTTGAAAACTCTTCCAAATGCGACTCCTTGTCCCACAACTCGTCCTCCTTTGAATTCCCTTACGAAGATTGAAGCCTTCATTTTGGCTGTTGTTGGATGTTTTTCTGCCGTTTTTCTTCAATCACTTGTACGAACATACCCACCTCACTCTATTTTCACAAAACAAAAACTGATATGGGTTTTATCGTGAACGTCGCCTTTAAGTTTTCCCCGTACTTCAGAGTACATTCTGATCGTTTCGCGACCTGTTCTAATTGAAGAAAGCCTGGAATGAAAGGATAACCACGTCCTCTAGAATGGAGTGATACAACCACGAATCGACTTCGAGCCCGTACTCGTGAGGCTGGTTTATATTTCAGAATCTAAGTATTGTTCAGCTTTCGCCATAATCCAAACAAACCTATGTATGTGTTTGATTCTCGAAATACAACTGTGTTCGTGGAACGCCTAAATATCTGCGCGCTCATAATTATGGAACACCCTGTAATATAAAGTGTACTTTACTCAACTCAAGACCTTCAAGTATCTTAACTTTGTATGGCATGCAACCTACACTTATATCACATGTAACATACATTTATATGACACGTAACATACACTTACAATACTGGTCATATCTTTTGCGTTTTGCACGAAAAAGACGCAAAAATTCGTTTTTTGTGACCTTCTCTCATAACTCTAATCGAAATGGTCCATCTTGGAATCAAAGGAGGTAATTGACATCAGCATTGAGAGCTCCTTCTTTTTAGCTCTCACATGTCTTACTCTGCAACAAGGCATACAGGCGTGACACAATCAATCGAGCGCGCTAACCGCGAAGGCGGAGCTGGGGTCGGAAGATTGAATGTGTTCATAAAATCATTGCGTATATTCTGATGGAACATTCTGAAGGGGTTCTGACTATTCTTCAGCAACGAATAATTTCGAGTCATCCTATAAATGGATTTTTCTTTCGATGTACGAAATGGTTCAAGCTGTCTTCGGTTTTCAGACAACAAGTAAGAGGCAAGCTTCTCATAAGTCATGTCATGGCAGAATTCTTTGCCCTCACAAAATCATAATTATCAATTAATCAAAAAATAGTCGACTTCGAGTCATAATCGACTATTTCTTCGAATAATTGATGATCATTATTTGGGGAAGGCGGAGAACTCTGCCATGACATGACTTATGAGAAGCTTGCCTCTCACTTGTTAACTGAAAACCGAAGACAGCTTGAACCATTTTGACAATCGAAAGAAAAATCCATTTGTGGAATGGCTCGAAATTATTCGATGCCTAAGAATTGTTTTGACTGAATTAACGAAGAAGCTTAGTTGTGACCGGGAATTGGGAGAGTCGGGAATTAAATCTAATTAATCCAATCAAAACCTCTTCAGAATGTTCCACCAGAATATAAGCAATGATGTTATGAACACATTCAATCCTCCGACCCCAGCTCCGCCTTCGCGATTCGCGCACTCGATTGATTGTGTCACGCCTATAAGCCTTGTTGCAGAGTAAGACATGTGAGGGCTCAAAAGAAAGAGCTCTCATTGCTGATTCCTAATGATATCTCCTTTGATTCCAAAATGAACCACTTTACACAGAGTTATGAGAAAAGGGCACAAAAAACGCGTTTTTGCGTCTTTTTCGCCCAAAACGCAAAAGATATGACCAGTATTGTGTATTTCATGTGACGTAACTAGTACTGCAAGTTGTAGGTCGATGCTTCAAGATTAGAGCAGCATGGTTCAAGTTGCTGCTCAGATGCAGAACAGCAGCTTTTAAACTCCTTGGGACATCACAGGAGCTTAAAGGCATGGTACGCGCAGAAAACCGTATGTTTTTGTGTAGCTTGGCCTCTCTAGTGAACGAAAATGTCGAAGGGGCCAATGAAAAACATTCATTCGTAAAGAAAATTCAATCGGAACACATTGTAAATACGAATTTGAATTTCGCGCCAAAATCGTTTTTGAAGTTTTTTTTGCTTTTGGAGGCCTCGCCACTGTCATTTTCGGAGTTTCTGTGCATGTGCCATAACGTGCCATAACTATTTTTCATGTTATCTTACGGTCGCACCAACATTCTAGGAAAAAGTGCTAGATGACTGGTGAGAATTGGTGGCGGATCCTAATCTTTGACGCCTTCCAACCTCATTGCCCAACGTTTTTGACGCGCCAAAGTTTCCCAGTGTGGTCTACCGGGCTCAATCATAAAATTGAGCCTAAAAAATGAAAATTGATTCCCAGCGCGAACGATGCCTTCAAAGCTTGCTGCTTCACAAGTGAGGCAGCAAGCATGCAACTCACTGCTTGGTACACGAAGCAGCGGGCCTAAGCCTGCATTGCATAAAGAAATAATGCATGCCGATCCATCTAATAATCCCCACGGTTATCAGAAACCTTGAGGGGTGAGGGATCAACTACTTGGCCAGGACGACTGACAACCCGGTCAAATGTCAATCGAATGAATTCGATGGTCGGGGTCAGGGTTTTCGACGGCCCGTGTTCTGTGCAGGTTCGAAAGAGTGTTGAATAGGGGCCCTCCGTTGCTGGGTAGATTTGAACTATGTTACTACGTTAAACGACAGGTAACGTGCTTGGATAGATGGGACTCACATGTAACTTACATTGACCGAGATATGCCAGATGCATATTGTCTTGGCCTGTTATGTTTCTAGTACCATATTTTCAGCAACTGGAAAAGTTCACATGTGAAATGTCTTTAGGAATATATGTTACTTACGAGATTTGGCGTGCTAGCGTGTGACGGAGAGGTTGCAAGTAACATCCTTCGGTCGAGATGATTCACAAATAACATACATTGACCTATGTATTTACAATTACATTGTATCAGGCCCTTTACATTACATGCTACATGTTTTCACTTTTCTAAGCGGTTCTTCCGAAGAAGGGTCCCACCTGAGGTCAAGCAGCCCGTTGGACAAATTGCGATCTTTGTTGCGACCCCTTCAACCAGTGGCGGAGTACCGCAACCCCCTGAACAGTGGCCGCGTTAAATTCAAGTTAGGCCGCCCCCTTTACTGTAGACTCGAAGACAGTGATCGAGATGAAAAATAAACGTCATCGTTTTTTCGGGAAATTCTACTCTGGATTCAGAGTATAAGGATCAATACGGAACAACGATGAAAAAAAAACCTACTTTGGGTCAAATCAACGGAATCCATAATCTGCCGATTTTCTAAGGTGAACGGCTTCACCAGACATAACCGCCCTGGATAACACGCATGTCAAGGGTCATCAGCTGCCCGGGAACCGAGGCAGAATTGGCGAAAATTGGCCTACGACCCGGCTAGTATGGATTTTATCACCCAAATAGAGTCAACCGTTCTGAATCTGATCTTGGCTAATCAATACATTCTCTTTAAAACTGCCTGCCGGTTTTATCTGTAGCTGTGCACATCTACGAAAATTCGCTTTTCACAGCTAGAAAATGAACTTTTTTAAAAGTTGTGCACCTGTGCAATGTTCGGCGATTCGGGGTCTCAATATCTCTAGTTCTAGCGCGTTTTTCGCTGCTCAACCTTCAAAGCTTTTCAGCTGTATCTGAACCAAGCTATTATCCGTTGATTTTTAGGCAATGCTTCTCATCGTGTTCTCTGCCTTTAGATACTCGTTGAAAATGCAGTTGTCTTAACACAAACTAATTCTTTTTCCGGGCCCTCATGTGCCATTTGCGTTGTCCTGAGGGGGCAGAACTCAGCGGTTTGGTGACGTAGGCGCACAAAAGAAACAGAAGAAAGGAAAGTCGCTCAATTAGAGTGAGAAATAGAAAAATGTAAAAGGGTAAGTGTTTTTCACGTGGCCTTTGCAGCCTTACATAGTTTTAACTTCAGAAAGGCGGCAGTCGCGCAGAAGGTGCATCTGCTGAATATTCATCCGATACTACTCCGGATTTTTCGAGATCTTTCGCAGAAGGAGAGAATTAGCGAATCTCGGAAACTAAGGTTTAGGAAAAAATTAACCTAATGCAGTTTTCGATGTCCATTCAAAAGGTGTGCCTTCTGGAAGACAGCCGCCTCCAAGAGTGGAAAACTAAGGTTGCCACGGCCATTTGATGAAAAAGGCCCTTTCATACTACTTATTCTTAAGGGCAATTTTTCCGAATTGTCACTCTAAATGAGTGAATTAGCCTTTTTTTCCATTTCCATAGTGGGTCTATCTCACCGAACCGCTGAGTAGCGGTTGGATTCAGACAGACTTTACATCCAGACGAACTGCGACTGCTAAGGTAGATAATATCCCACGGGAGATCAAGCCAGTAGTTTTCGAAGCCCTCTGTACCACCAAGAAATAGCTTCTATCAATAAGAAAGACGGCTCAGAAGGATCCAAGGACAACCGGCGCGAAGGACACCGTCTTGTTCAGCAGTCACAGTTTTTGCTGACAAAACGCAATTATGTGGGGCGCCCTTCTACATAACCTATATGAAGGTGAACTCCTCTGGCGACCAAGAAATTCTACTGTTGCACCAACTACCACTCATGACGTTTTCCGATTGAGAGATCCTTGCTCTTCAGCAAGGAAGTGCCACTTGCTCTTTAGCAAGGAAAAGCCAGTGACTACGAAAAGAATTGTGAAAAATCAGCGCAGTTTTGAGTTTCAGCTTTGTCGTCTTTTTTTTGAATAGAAACTAATTTCGTGAGCGTTTTTACGGTCTCAGCATGGCCCGAAACCAGATACAAGTCATACTGCGGAGGTAGATCGTCGCGCACGATCCTAACAACGTTAGCCGGTGGTGTCGCGAACGCCACACGACCGGCTACAATGATCGCGCCTGGTCCATCCACCAGACTAAACCTGATAAGGAGATCTTAAATAAATGGAGCAGCATCGATTCGCAAACACTGATCAACTTGGTTGAACCTACATACGCCTTTTCGATAAATTGATGCGAAGCGAGGAGGGTCGATCGACTATTAGGCTCCTTTCGGAAGGCGATCGCACTGCGATTCTATCGGATGGAAAACTCTCACATCGATCTGGTCGCGCCGTACGATCAGGTAGCAGCACGTTTAGGCACAATCGCCTGAAAATATCCTGGAATCGCGCAGTACTGTGATATCCCATTTAAATAGCTGTATTAACACTCATTTTTTTGGGGGGGGGGATGGCTTCACGTCTGTAATGAAATGAAGCGGAGCGATCTCTGTTCCAACACGATTGCATCAACGACGGCTCGAACTCGATATACGAGTCCGAACTTGATAGCACTGATCCCACGAGTCATGCGCGTAGGTGCAGTTTTATAGGAGAAGATATGTAGTTATGTTGTAGTGGAGCGGAGAAGCTTAGTTGTTACGGACAAGCACAGTTTATTCATCGGAGGATATGAGCTTCCGAAGGCCACTGATAAGTTGGACAAATCCACTTATCCTCTTAGAATTGCTAGAAATGATTTCAATCACTAGGGCATCACGGCGGCAAAACTGAAGCTCAAAACTTCTCAAAATTTCTTTCCGTGCTCGAAGTGTCATGGAGTCCTATCCCTACGCGGTGGCACAGTATTTACGGCCAAATCTTGCGCCAGTCTTCCTCGATAACCATGTACAGCTGAACGGTCGAAGTAATGTGCCGGTTATTAGAGTAAGCTTTGGTTACCGTAAGTCCTCACATCTTTTTAGAGCACTCGGGTAAGGACAGCAAGCTGGCCACCTCAGGGAATCGATATTATGCGATCTCAGCCACTCTGCGTTAAAGCAGCAGACACACGCAAAAATTCCAACAATTGAATGCATAAATCGAAGGTTCGAAGCTGGCAGTATGGGGAAATAACGAAAAAAATACGAAAATAACTGCATGCAAGTACAAGAATAACAGTTGTTTTTGTTATGGGGTAAAAGTGGACGAGTTATGCCTGCGCGGTTGGTATAGCGAATATTAACAACAAAACGGCTGAGATAGCGAAGCCGATAGACACTTACAGCCTGTACTAGAAAGCTCACCTCGTTGGAAGCCTCAAGAACCAGGCAAAGTGACCGTGTTCGTGTATTGGAGGGGCGGAGCTGCCGAAGTTCATGGGCGGGGTTGTCAAATTTTTTAGACTTGCATTGCTCAAATTCAGTATTTTCAACTCGTTTTCGACGCTTCCAACGTTGTGGGCGTTCTACTAGGGGCCATAAGACCCAACTAACGTAGATATCTCAACAACTTTTTCGAACTCGTCTGCTGCCTCCAACCAGTCTATGTAGACACTGGCACTATTCTGATGAAGGACAATGATCTCTTAATTTGAAAACGTCATGAGGGGTTGTGGTCTCAATATCATTGCGTCAGGTCCCCGAGAGCAGTGACTGCTCATCAAGACGGAGTCCTTCGAGCCGGTAGTCCTCGGAACCTTGTGAACAGTCTACCTCATGGATAGAAGTTATTTCTTGGTGGTACAGTGGCTACTAGAGATTGTTTTGAGTGCTGCTCACAATTAAGGGATTCGTTTGTCGATTTTGTCAAGAGTTCGGCTGACTCGGTCCACAGCTTCTTGCTGAGGGAAACTATGCGAGCCAAACGCGACTCTTGGCGATTCCCAGGGGCAGCATGCATGAACGCTGCGAAGAGGGTCAGGGAGCCGCTACTCGTCCTCGGTGCGAAGCGTCGAGCCAGAGGTGACCCAAAAAACATGCCGTCCGCTTAATGTTGGGACGCAAACTCACTACGCACATCAAACCCCACGCCTAACAGCTGTTTTTTGTTTTGATCTTTATCTACAACGGCTTTGTTTCTGTGAAACTTCAGAGACAAACGGGAAAATTATTTCAAAGATGATTAACTTTGAACAAGAAATCAAAAAAGTTCGATGTTGAGCGCTATTAAAATTTAAAACAAAGCCAGTAAGGCGGGGAGGTCACCGTGCGTGATGAGATTGCGTCCTCACACAAAGGGGACAACATGTTTTTCGGGTCACCTCTGGCTCGACGCTTCGCACGGAAGACGCGGAGCGGATCCCTGACCTCCTTCGCAGCGTTCATGCATGCCGCCCCAGAATGCTATACGAAATTACTCTAAAACTTCTCCATAGTGGTTATCTGGACTGCTTTACACAAGTGTGCAGTCCGTTCATCGATTCTTCGTGGATTACGGTTTGCTACGGCGCGTATACGGTAGTTCGGCCGAAGTCTTAGACTTTGCTCAAAATTATGTAAAGGTATCATGCCAGTAAAAGACATCATGCCCACCTTCATCTCTGGTAGACCTCAGAATAACGAGAGACGGATACGAATTTCATGCTTAGCGCCCTAAATAACCACCAGCTAAACGCTTTGAGCAGAATCCGGAAAAGAATTGCCTGAACACCCTAATTTACAAGAATCATAACCTTTTTGCGAAGCAAGCAGAACGCCCTTTTCCGGATTTTTCCGGGACATTTAGGAAATTTCGAGCACGGATTATTAAAGTAGTGTCACACTCCTATAATCCACGGCAACGGAAAAGAGGCGATGGTGCGGTTGCAGACTTCTATCGGTATATGTACTATAGTAGTAGCAATATTTTTTCGGTAGCAATAATTTTTCGGAAGCAGCTGGGATTGGTCGGTGAGTCATTATTTTCATTCTCAAATTTGCGCTTGTTTCCATTGCTTCCACAGCTGTACTCGTATCAAAGGGAACAGAAACTCACAGATCAGTCACGGCTGTTCCGGTAATTGACTGATACTACAGTATATTAGGAGAAGTCCGCAACAGCACCACCACCTTTTTAAATTGCCGTGGAGTATACAATACCGAAAGCATCGTTTTCCATACATTCGAAAGCATGAGTGAAACATTTCCAAGTCAGTAATCCGCTTTACTCTAGTACCAAATCAAATTTAGACTCCAGAGATATATTCTGAATCAATATTTGATAACAAAAACAACAATCTGTGTTCAGATTTCTTCTATCTGCTCGTTTACAACAGAGTCGCGTACTTGGAACCAGAAGCAGGGCGCATTTGAAATGAAACACGCAAATTTCTAAACACTATTGTGAATAGTGCGTATGTATATGATAAAACACGACTGATGAGTGAAGCTATACCATTTGTTCGAAGCAATTAAAAACACTTCAGTGTTCGGACTATTCAGGAAATTATATGGCCGGCTCGCAATTAGCGATACGCCAGTTCCAGTAATCTCTTCTACTCAGGTGTGATGTGTTGGGAGAGATTACCACTCAACTAAGCCCTCACCCTACTCGAGTAGTATCGTCGTCGTCGTTTTGTGAACCACATCTGTTGGAATGTCAGGCAACAATAAGGTCTGTTGGAGATGTGGAGAGGAGGCGTTGAGAGGGAGATGCGCTCAATACCTCACTAATGGCGCATACTCGCTCATTACCTGTTAACAGATATCATTTGCCACCTCGTCCACTATCGATTGTTTTTATCCAATTCTGAATTTTCTCACATACACCCACAACTTGGTTTCTGCTTCCAACTTTTCATCTAGTGCTCCTCCTTTTTGAAAATTTGCTATCCGTTGTCACATACCGTATACATGTCTGCCAACGTTTCAGAATGAGGCCTGAACCTTGAGATTATGCTACTGTATATAACCGCATTGCTACAATTTCTGACGTCATTGACGATATCAATAAAACTGGGACTTATCGACGAGTTCGACAATAATAAAGTTCTCTGCGAAGCCGCAGTACAAGAAGCAAAACAGAACGCGGCCTGTATTGCGGACACCATCGAGTAAGTGATTATTTACAAGTGTAAAGTTCGTCCAAAACAGACTGTCCACCCACAGAGTTGGCGTGCATGCCGAGAGACTGTCGCTAAGACATTTCAGACTTAAAGGCAGCGTTTTACGATTAAAAATGTGTTTTCGTTTCCACTAGGATTGGGTAGTGGAGGGGCACGCTGCAAGTTTGACGTCGAAAGAAGGCATGAAAACGAGACAGGAAGAGTCCCAAAAGAGCCTGAAATTGCCACTTTGAGCGCATGACAAACGCCAAAAGCGCAATGCCCGCCTTCCGACGTAAACAAATGAATGCTCGAGATCGTGAGATGAGCGATGATTTCCAATCATTAGCCCCGTTCTTCCCTTCATTCTCAACTTCTCCTTTTACTCAGGCCAGCTCGCATACATCGGCTGCAAAATACGGAAGTTACAAGCCTCGGAAAACTCGCCCAGCATGCTTCCCTAGCTTCATTTTTTGAGGAACCATAACTTCGGTACCAGAAGGTCCTCTACGATTCCAGAGACATCATTGGAATCAGCATGAGACCGTCTTCTAGATAGGCCAAAAAACGGAAAAACGATTTTTAATGTGAACACTGCCTTTAAAAATCGTTCACCAGGAACATTTGACGAATGGTGAAAATAATATCCCAATCAGCTGTTAGCAGCTATAACAAGGTTCGTGCAAGATAATGTGTTTGCGATGTCCGCTAAACACGCACACCGACCGCGTGGATGGACAATCCCATTCGGACACACTTGACGTAGTTACCGATATCTCCGAATTTTGGAACTAAACACAGTGTTCACAATAATTTCCAAATCTAAGATTATTTTCTAAAACGTAGAGGTCCCGCATAGAGCTGAAATGACGGGGAAGATTGAGAAAAATGTGCCATAAGCATACGAAAAGCTGCACTCTCACCCCGGGTCTTCCTGCCGGGATCATACTTTTCGTTACTAGCGATAGTGACTGTGCATATCAGGCATATCGATATTCGGTCGATATGGATGGTAGACATTGCGTCGCGTCGCCCGTCGTTGGAAGTATGATCCCGGCCCTACTCTCTAAGGAGCTGTTTGTTGTGACCATGAAAACTTCTACGAACCATCCTCTGAAATTCTCACTCTCTGCTGCCTCAATCTTTTCTTTAGACAATGAGGAGTACTGTTTTCTCGCTTTTTTTCTTCCGTTCTCGAGAGACCCCATTATCGCTGATCATAACCATCGATAAATCGTTCGGGCGCCGGACAACTAGTCCACGCCGGCAAATTCTCTCACCGAATAAGGGCGTTTTAATACGTTTTTCGTCACTTCTGCAGTAAACATTGTACCCAACGCGTTGTTTTAAGTGAGAAACTCAGGTACGAAAATCATCGTGAAAAGTTCCCCTAAGTCATCAAATAAATCTGATAGGGCTAGGGACAGCTTCGGATAGTAATCAAAATTCAAGTTCTTCGATTGATTCCAATTTCTCCTATACGTCCGTATTAGTCCGAACCAAATGCGGGCAAACGTTCTCATCAAAACGCATGTAGGTCAAGTTTCAAGTCGCACAAGAAATTCAGCCCACACTCTCAAAAATGCTACCGATTCTATGTCATAATTCGATGGCTTGAAGATGGTAGTATGAGTAACTAACAAAAATCCGACGAAAACTGGATGCGAATAGAGGAATAACGGGCTGTATTTGTTTTGGAGTGAAGCTATACAGCAGCATGCCCACTCGGTTGAAGTAGTGAAGTTAATGGTAAAGTGGGTGTGGTAGCAAAGCTAGTGGAATTTCACTGCCTGTACTAGACCGCTTACGTCGTGGGGAGCTTCAAAAAGTTGCCAATGTGACCGTAATCTAACAATCAATCTGATCGCTTTCGCATTTGAGGGTGGGAACGGCAAGGCGAATGGGAGGGGAATGCAAGAAAATTGATTCGATATAACTTACATATAGTAGGGTTGACTTGTTTTCGACGCTTTACGTTGAAGTGAAGCGGCGTCTAGAGTTCATTGGCGGCGCGACGAGACGTTATGATTAGCCCACGTATCAATCAAGCGAAGTCGTGTCGCGTGCGACTTAGGTGTTCGCAGTGAAGAGGCGCGATTAATAGAATTTAACGCGCAAATTATGATCGCTCCGCGTCGATCGAGACGCAACGGTCGCGAGGCGGTTAGGGCCTTTCAGAGTGGCGTCGCAGAAAAATTCGCTGTCGCGGCGACGTGGTGAGAGATGTGGGGTGCTACGCAGCGCAAACCGTGCCGCGCGACTGGAGCGAACGTCGCGCTTTCAGAGTGGGAGCGACGGCGCGAGCTGGGAGCGACGTTCTGCGACGTGTTGCGACGTTTTGCGAGGCAAATGGTCTCGACCATTTTTGTCGCTGTCGCTATTTGTCGCTGTAGTTTCTTCATATTAGTCAGTGTTCTTTCTTTACTATCTCGTATTAGTTAGTGCTCCTTCGTTACTATCTGCCCATTAACTCTCTGTGGAACCATTTTTTGCCTATTTCACTAGATGTTTGCCATCCAGGATAAATTTCGTCATGGTATTTAATTGTTTATCCAGGATTTATCTCCTCATGTCACTTGATTTGTCATCCAGAATTTACTTCGTCATGGTATTTAAATGGTCATCCAGGATTCATTTCGTCATGGCGTTTAATATTTTTTTTGTTGTGGACACCATTACTATTATGCAAATCTTTTCAGTTGAAGGTGATTGTACTGGTGGTAGTGTCTCCTGGTATATTATTCGAAACCTATAACTCGTTTTTGTTGATCGATTCCAGAATGTCTGAGATTGCAGAACACGCGAGGGATGGCACGCCAATATATTTATGCGCTCTGATCAAACTTAAAAGGCAGCGAAGAAATAAGAGACGCTGAGAAAGAAATATGACGCGGCGGCAATCGATAGGCCACGCCTTTTTTCACTCGCTCTGAGGAGCGATGCCTCGAATTTCGCAGCGACACCACTCTGAAAGGCCCTATTGTCGTCATTTTTTGCCTAATCGTTGACTCAAGGGGCGGGTATGACACTAGTCGGGGGTGGGGGGCACTCAGAATTCAGTTGAAGAAAGAACGATACCGCTTTCAGAAATCGAAGCATTTCCATGGAATCTCAACGATAACGATGACTGATAACGCTCTCAGACATATGATATCAGCGCAAATTTTCATTTTCATTGATGAATCATTCCATCTTCTCGAGTGGCTTCCCCGAACTAGTGTCAATCCCAAGGGGCGTTTAGTTTCTTCTCTGATCTTTTCATTACTATTTATTCCACCCTTTTTCCTCCAATATGTTTTCTTAGTCTCTTTTCCTGTAGTTTCAGGCTGAGTCTGGCCGAAATCGATTTAAGGAAGGTTTCGAAATGTTCATAGTGTACAAACATCACTCGCATAATTCAGTTTCATTTCACTGAGAAACACCCTATTCTGTAAACTCAAATCTGAAAAACATTCTGAGTATTATTTGCTCCCGATGTCTTTTTGATTGTTTTGTCTTATATAGAGCAAATTGTCATAATGAAAACAAAAAGGTGCTATAAAAGTTGCAGATAAAAGATAAAAGGGTGCATTACACTGAAATAAACAGAATAAGATCACATATTGATCAATTTTGCTTGGGTTCGGAAAATTACGGAAGTGCGCGGTTGCGCGTTGTAGCCTAGGATCCGCGCTCCGTTCACACCTTGATATTCGCGCTACGCGATTTTGCATCGCGCTGACATGTGCCATCGCATCACGTCGCGAAAACTCTGAACACCGCCTTAGCGTTCTATTTGTAGCCATACCACTCCAGTGACCTTTGAATTTCAACAGTTTTTTCGAGCGTGTATGCTGCCTTTACGTTTTTGTCGAGCGCCTTGTTAGAAAGGAAAAAGTGCACCCTGGTCCTCGCTCCATGCGCCTTTTTTGTTTAGCATTTTCCGGCCCCAGTAGTTCATAACCACATCAGAGATCGTTTAGAATTTCCTACACAACCTTGGACACAGACAATAGAAATTTCCGTACACACTTCTGGTCCGCAACTGCAGACAAACGCTGCCGCAGCACCCAGCTCGAAGATAGCGGCGCGATTAACGTTTCCCCCGTCACGAATATCATCGGGCTGCAGCAGCGGCTGTCTGCTATTGCGGAACGGAATTCCAGTGCGATGTTGACAAGTGCCACTTTTCACATGTAAAAGACCTGCAAAATGCGTAATCCTAAAAGTATGATGGGATAGAATACGTTGAGAACCTATGTCGGCCGTAGCTGTGGATAGCTTCGGGCAGCGTACTTCAAAATTCAAGCCGAAGGCCGGGCGATCTTGCTCCCAAATTTAAACTTGGGGTAATATATACCCTGTTAGCGCCACGCAAGTCCGCTTCCTCCTCAGTCTTCCAGGGACTTCTCGCTTCTGATACATATGACCAGCGTGTGATCGTTCTCACATCGGTGTTTTCTGCTGAAGACATATAATTTGCGTGCTGTATATAGTCGTCTCGAAATTTACAGTTTATTGAGCGGATGGGGCAGCGAAGACCACTTTCAGTCATGGCCAAAACTCCGCCGAACGCAGCCGAATCGCCCCAAATGGCCGCTCCCCGTTCATTCGCCAGACTATGTAGAATTGAAGGCAGTGTTCACGAAGAAGTCGTTTTTCTGTTTTTCCACCTATCTTGGAAACGGTCCCATGCTGACTTCAATGATGTCCCTAGAATCGTACAAGACCCCCTGGAAACCGAGTTATGACCCCTCAAAATTCAGCTAGGGAAGCATTGTGGACGAGTTGTCCGAGGCTTGTAATTTCCTTTTTTTGCAGCCGATGTGTTTGAGCTGAACTGAGTAAAGAGAGACGTTGAGAGTGAAGAGAAGAACGGGGCTTCTGATCGGGAACCATCGCTCATCTAACCACGAATTCAGGGAAACTGTTATAGGACGTGGGCGGAGTGGCCCGATGGGTTGGCTGGCCCACGAGGTTTTCACCCATTTACCGGCCGTTTTTCGTCGCACTTCCGATCTTAATCTTCTTAGAGGGACCCAAAGCTTACGTTTTAGCCAAAAAAACGTGCAACTTTTTCTTCGTGAACACTGCCTTTAAAGAAGCTCCTCACCGATTACACGGCTTCTGATAAATTTCAAGCGTTCTTGCTCAATCCAGCTGAAGGTTATAGTCTTTCCAAAACTAATCGGGTTAGGTAAAAGTCTACTGAGAGTGCGCACATACATGTTTATAATGATTCTGTAACACAAAGAGTAGGTAACGCTCAAAATCCTTCACTTTACACCTTCTGTCCTTATTTCAAATCATACAACACCAGTGTTGCAGAATTGTGTCACGATTGGGATGTGCACATGACGAGCCTTCAAGGGGTACGTCAATGGCCGCCGAGTTGTTCTTCAAGGAAAAGGTGAGTGGGAAACTACTACAATATTCATGCACAGAACCTTTTTTGTGTTGAGCTGAGTCTTCTGAACAGAAAATCACGCGCATTTCCAGAATCATTAATGAGTAGCTCGTTTTTCTTTCTTTGTTTTTATTATTGTTTTCGCTTTTTTAAGTTTTCGAACGTCCCGGGTAGAGATGGGAGGTTAACTGCTCGTCGTCTTCAGTTCATAATAGACTCCCAAGTCAACGAATTTGTGCAGCATTGATTCAAATTGAGTGGGGGTCGAACTTTTTACTGAGTGATGAGGTGGCGGAGCATCCTGCCCCTGCGCCGCGCAAACCGCGCTCTTCCGACCCTGATTCGGTCATTCGACGATTTTCTTCGGTTGAACGCGGTTCTAAAATCACCCAGGGCAGATAAACTTGATAACCCTCACTCTTACACCATCAGATTTTGTCAACACTATTGATTTATCGGACCATCTCATAGGTCAATAGACTACAGGAATGAATGGACAAATTCTGTTTCAGGTGAATGCTTACGTGGCACCTCCATGTAACGACGAGCAGGAACAGATTGGTCGACTCGGTTACTTTTGGAAGAGGCCCGTGTTTGCTAGAACACTGAGCGCGCCATTTGCCATGAATCCGACGGTAAGAAATTATTTCGATTTTTTTCTGCTTTCTAAAAACAAAATTTCCATGCACAAAGCTTGTTTAGTTCTGGATTACATACTTTTCGTCTTCCACACCTCTCTTGACAGTAGCGTTTTCAACAGAAAAAAAACGACAACTTTGTTGTACTTCAAGAGGTTTTCTCGGGTTCTGATACCAGCGCTAAATGAGAGATTTGTGGGCTTTTTCTATTCTAGTCCCTCCTGACGGGAGCAAATGCATGAATCCTTTCGAACCATATCCTTAATCTACAAACCATCGCTCCTTGACCGCCCTTAGTGATTCAGTACATTACACAGTCTCTCAGGACGTTTTTTTGTTCATCCGAAACTCTGCTTTTTTACTGACCTCCGAAATTATGCACACACTCCTTTTTGGAGATGGCTTCATATTGTAAAATGCAGAATAAAAACGTGTCCGGTGCTCTCTCGCTCCTTTTCCCTGTCCCTTGTCATTTCCTTCTCTTGTCCACAGCATGCCATATGAAGCAGTTTTAAAGGGAATGCGAAATTTCTCGCTCAATTCTAAAAAAATTGGCTTCTGCTAAATCATCAATGTTTTAGCCAGTAAATGGAATTTGTGTCTTGTTTCTCTTTACTTTTCTTTTCTATGAAGACTTGTTAGTCCATTCGTTTTACATTTTATTATTACTTTATTAGTTGCGTTTGGAGGGTAAGGCGTCGCTTATACTTTCGCCGCCGAGCGACGTGGCAATAAGCTAGGCAGTGCAGAACGCCGCACAAGCAATCACGTAGCCCCACTCCGTAAACGAGCCGCGTCAAATGGGGGAGGTGACGCACCACTGCTAACTTGTGCGTGCTAAAGTCGTTTTCGAAGTCGATTTAAGCTTGACTTTTCCCTCTCACTGAACTTCAAAACAATGCATGATCTTTTTTGAAATAATATTTAAAACTGGGTATTGTAAGTATATGTTTCTACTTTATAATTTGATCATCGGTTCAAAATTGTAGATTAGTCTAAGCACTGCGTGCCCGCTGTCTCCGCCGCCGTTTGCGGAGTTGCACTCATTCACGTTAGTGAATTTTTTTTATTCTTCCAGAATATCGATTCATTACAAAACATAATTCGATTAGACAATTTCTCGAAAACTCGAATATTCGTTTGAATAATCTGATTAATGTTCCGAATTTGAACCCAATAGAGAACAGTTTTCCCGATGCATTTATTCATTAGAAATTGTTAAAACTCAAAGGCAGGGTCCGACCAGAGTTTCGAATTTGAGATTCCCCTCTGAATCGAAGCATATGCTCTAGGTAGTCCCAAGGACTTCTGCGAAACCTGCGGAAGAAATGGTCTTCTTCAAGTTATTCCAGCCATTTCCGTCAACCACTGTGTCAGAAAAGTGCGTCCATCGTCCATGTTTTAGCCATCATCCACGCATTCGTCAAAACTGCAGTATAAAGATCGGTTATTCCAGCCATGATTATCATGCAGTGAATACCGTAATCCCTGAGATCAAGGATGCTTTTTCCAGAGGTAAGGCCTTAGAGTCTGGGAAACGTCCAGATGCTGTTCAGCCAGGTCAGCCCAACTTATCTAACCCAAATTTCGGTGGTGTCAAAATTTGGCCGGACCTTGCCGTTAAGAAAGAGACCTGGCGCCCCACAGCCACTATGCGCAGCAGACCGCGCGCTCAGCGGCCAATCAGTTCAGTTGGTATTAAAACCGTGATTTTCCTTATGAAAAAAAAACCGGTTAAATCTTGGCTTGTTTTTGGCTACAACAGAAATAACGACACCTAGGATGAGAATTCTATATGATGACGTGCAGGGAAGTATTCCGAAAGAGGTAAATGGTGGATTAGGAGACATTTATGGAGCACATCGGTCAGTATCATTCAGACCCGCGCAGACCTAAGCCTGTTTGTGCCTCAATGAAAGGTCAAAAAATCATAAGGACAGCAATGCCAGAGAATTGGTACGGCAGTCGCTTCACCTAACCAGCAATCACAAATCCACCCTTCTTCAATTTGAGCAAAAGAACATTTCAGCCAATTTGAATATAGTAGGGTCTTAGATTCGGGTGAAGTTGAGAGCAGCTTATATTCATAAAGAATGGTCTATAGTGTTCAGGTGATCTTCCTCAAGTTGAATAAGATCACATGAACACTGAAATACATGTTAAATGAATCTATAGTGCTCTCCTCTTCATCCAAATCTGAAACCTTGCTTTACCCAAATCAACCGAAATTTTTCTTTGCGCAAATAGGAGAAGGGTGGCTTTGTGAGTGCAGCATAGTGAAGGGACTTCCGTACCATCTCTCTATTATTGCCGTCGTTATGATTTTTTGACCTTTCATTGAGACACAAGCAGGCTCAGGTCTGCGCGGGTCTGAATGACACTGACCGTTGTGCTCCATAAATGTCCTCAAATCTACCATTTATCTTTTGCCAGAAACAAGCCACGATATCCTCCGATTTCGAGCAAGGATGTGCCTGTCGCTTTGTCCGGTGTTATTGTGGTCCGTATCTGAGCTTTTTCCACCCTGGGCAGGTGAGAACTACAAGCCATATTGGGAAGAGAATTTTTCGTCAATTCTGACCCAAACGTGTGCATCATAGTTTGGCAAATAAGGGGAAGTGTTTTAGTAGTTGTTTATTCAAAATGTTCATAAACAATGAAACTGTCAAAAATCATAAAACATGTTATCAGAGAAGTTCCTAGAGAGATGAAATAGTTTTAGTTGTTAGTGGAGCCAGGACCAAGATGTTAATCACTTTGTTTGGTTGACGTTTCGGCCAATCGCATTCGTCTGAACCTGGAAAGTCAGAACATAAGTGATTTACCCTCCCAAACACGCTTTCAAATTACAGAGGAAAAGGACGGTCTACTACGAGATATCTACCATCGCGCAACGCTCACCTTATCTGCGCCGAGCCAGAGTAGTATTGAGCGCCCTACGCTGCAGATGCAGTGGGTGGTCAGATGGTTCTCGACATGAAGACGTTGAGATCACAGTCTACAGAGGTCAAGAAACGGGGCGAGCTCAGCTATTATGACTAGACACTCATCTTTTCTGTCTATTTTAGAATTTTTAGCGGTTATCCAAAATGCCTCTAAAGTTTTGCGCGCTGCGCTTTGTGGCTCCCGTGCAAGAATCCTGAAGATCACCTCAAACTCCATGTTCTGATGACATAGTCTCCGGTGAGCCCCCAGAGGTGTGGTCGGGTTGGAATTCCTCAAACCAGCGATATGTTCCTTTACACGCGTGCTCAGAGTACGACCAGTTTCCCCGATATATTCATCCTGGCAGAGGCCACACTTTATGACGTATACTACCCCTGATGTCATACAGTCCCCCTCCTGACCGGGCGGGCATACCACGCAATCGGGGTGGCACAAAAACGATCGTACAGCCTATTGCGGATCAGCTGACACTTCAGGTAAGGGGAGGAATTTCGACCACCCTTACAGCATCATGGCTACATTTCCGCAGAGCCGCACGCATCGCTGAGCTGAAAGCGTCAGAAACAAATGGCAGGCAGAAAGAGATTTTGGATGCACTTTCAGGTGCTCGAACTTCGCGCATCCCAGTGGTTTTGGGCAGATGAAACCTTTTTAGCGGTGCTGAACAGATTTCTGACCACTGCCTGTTTTGTTTTGAATGAATGCGCAGAGAGCTAGTGGACCAAAATGTTTTTGTTGCTAGGTTTGCGATAGAGATGAAATACTAAAAACATAGGTGTATAGGTTTTCCAACACTTTGAATGCGCTAATTATGATGAAAACCGCAAAGGGTTACGCCGGAAAGCGGTATCGTCAAAAACTGAGGTGTTCATAACGCATGTATGTATGTGCTGCCGAGTCCCAAGGGTTACGACTATCTGGTTGACCATGAAGAAAACAACAGACTACTCAAAACCTGCTCAATAGAATGACACAGATTTCTTTAGATATCTTAATGCAACAAAAAAACCGCAGAAATCATTTTGATAACAAAAAATCTCAATTTATTTCAGTATTTTCCTAACACTGTAAACGTCGCTACTGCGTCATCGGCTGGTCTCGCGCAAGCACTTATCGAAGTGGTTCGATTACTAGGCGAAGTGCAGGTAGAGAGAAACGACCTTGCATTGATAATCAGTGTTATTCATGCAGCTAGAAACTTACACAGTCTGAAAACTGTTTTTTTTTTCGAATTCTAGATTACTTTGGTCGGACCTGAACCAGCTAACGGCGATCAGTACACTGTCACAACGGCCATTCGTGACTATCTCAATGCTACTGGTTCAGGGTTGATTCGATCGAACATTGAGGTAATTTTCTCTTTTTCGACCTGCTTATTGGGAAATTCATTTCAAAAGAAAACCTCTGGGATGACCACGGCTCATCAGTATTACAAGCCATGAAGCTTTCTGCTAATGATTCTGGATACGAGGCTATCCTTGACCAAACTGCCATAGACAAAAAATTGTGATCGTTCTCATCCCAGAAAAATTACGGTTAGGTCCGTGGCTTGTTTCTTTAGGAAAAAAAAACATTTACCCACTCACGACCACGCCTAATTTTGGGTGACTGCACTTTCGGACCGCGTGCAATATTTCGTTACCGTATACGGTGTCCCACCGTAGGGATACGTTAGCTTGAATGGCACGCCACCGAAAATCAGTTTCCGTTATTCATGTTCATAGTGAAGCTATCAATGAAGTAAACATTGTACCAGAATTTCTACTCGTGAAACTCTCCCTATCCGGGGAAACAACTGCCTGAAGTCACGGCAGGGTCAAGCGGGAATCGCTCCAGCCGCGAAGCGGCTGGAGAGGTTTGGTTTTGCCTGGCACTTGTGATCACTTAGATTTTGGTAAAGTTGTTAATAAAACCTGTAAAACAAATTTTCTAGAGATTTCCTTCTGGATATAAGTGAGAGAGTATAGAAGACACCCGCTGACAAAATTTGAGCCAAATCGATTGAAAATTAACAAAGTTAGATCGGCGGAAGCTTAGCTAAAATTCGCGTTTTTTCTTGTAACGCGTCCCTCGTGTCCTGTTCCTCGTCCCTCGTCCCTCGTCCCTCGTTCCTCGTTCCTGCCACTAGCCACTGAAAGTGGTCGCAGGCTATCAGTACATAGGGCATCTGATGACGTCATCAGGGTGTCATGTAAAGTACATAAGGCATCTGATGACGTCATCAGGGTGTCATGTAAAGTACATAGGGCATCTGATGACGTCATCAGGGTGTCATGTAAAGTACATAGGGCATCTGATGACGTCATCAGGGTGTCATGTAAAGTACATAAGGCATCTGATGACGTCATCAGGGTGTCATGTAAAGTACATAGGGCATCTGATGACGTCATCAGGGTGTCATGTAAAGTACATAGGGCATCTGATGACGTCATCAGGATGTCATGTAAAGTACATAGGGCATCTGATGACGTCATCAGGGTGTCATGTAAAGTACATAAGGCATCTGATGACGTCATCAGGGTGTCATGTAAAGTACATAGGGCATCTGATGACGTCATCAGGATGTCATGTAAAGTACATAGGGCATCTGATGACGTCATCAGGGTGTCATGTAAAGTACATAGGGCATCTGATGACGTCATCAGGGTGTCATGTAAAGTACATAGGGCATCTGATGACGTCATCAGGATGTCATGTAAGGTACATAGGGCATCTGATGACGTCATCAGGATGTCATGTAAAGTACATAGTCATGTAAAGTACATAGGGCATCTGATGACGTCATCAGGGTGTCATGTAAAGTACATAGGGCATCTGATGACGTCATCAGGATGTCATGTAAAGTACATAGGGCATCTGATGACGTCATCAGGGTGTCATGTAAAGTACATAAGGCATCTGATGACGTCATCAGGGTGTCATGTAAAGTACATAGGGCATCTGATGACGTCATCAGGGTGTCATGTAAAGTACATAGGGCATCTGATGACGTCATCAGGATGTCATGTAAAGTACATAGGGCATCTGATGACGTCATCAGGGTGTCATGTAAAGTACATAAGGCATCTGATGACGTCATCAGGGTGTCATGTAAAGTACATAGGGCATCTGATGACGTCATCAGGGTGTCATGTAAAGTACATAGGGCATCTGATGACGTCATCAGGATGTCATGTAAAATACATAGGGCATCTGATGACGTCATCAGGGTGTCATGTAAAGTACATAGGGCATCTGATGACGTCATCAGGATGTCATGTAAAGTACATAGGGCATCTGATGACGTCATCAGGGTGTCATGTAAAGTACATAGGCATCTGATGACGTCATCAGGTGTCATGTAAAGTACATAGGGCATCTGATGACGTCATCAGGGTGTCATGTAAAGTACATAGGGCATCTGATGACGTCATCAGGATGTCATGTAAAGTACATAGGGCATCTGATGACGTCATCAGGATGTCATGTAAAGTACATAGGGCATCTGATGACGTCATCAGGGTGTCATGTAAAGTACATAAGGCATCTGATGACGTCATCAGGGTGTCATGTAAAGTACATAGGGCATCTGATGACGTCATCAGGGTGTCATGTAAAGTACATAGGGCATCTGATGACGTCATCAGGGTGTCATGTAAAGTACATAGGGCATCTGATGACGTCATCAGGGTGTCATGTAAAGTACATAGGGCATCTGATGACGTCATCAGGGTGTCATGTAAAGTACATAGGGCATCTGATGACGTCATCAGGTGTCATGTAAAGTACATAGGGCATCTGATGACGTCATCAGGGTGTCATGTAAAGTACATAGGGCATCTGATGACGTCATCAGGGTGTCATGTAAAGTACATAGGGCATCTGATGACGTCATAAGGGTGTCATGTAAAGTACATAGGGCATCTGATGACGTCATCAGGGTGTCATGTAAAGTACATAGGGCATCTGATGACGTCATCAGGGTGTCATGTAAAGTACATAGGGCATCTGATAACGTCATCAGGGTGTCATGTAAAGTACATAGAGCATCTGATGACGTCATCAGGGTGTCATGTAAAGTACATAGGGCATCTGATGACGTCATCAGGGTGTCATGTAAAGTACATGGGGCATCTGATGACGTCATCAGGATGTCATGTACAGTACATAGGGCATCTGATGACGTCATCAGGGTGTCATGTAAAGTACATAGGGCATCTGATGACGTCATCAGGGTGTCATGTAAAGTACATAGGGCATCTGATGACGTCATCAGGATGTCATGTAAAGTACATAGGGCATCTGATGACGTCATCAGGGTGTCATGTAAAGTACATAGGGCATCTGATGACGTCATCAGGGTGTCATGTAAAGTACATAGGGCATCTGATAACGTCATCAGGGTGTCATGTAAAGTACATAGGGTGTCTGATGACTTCATCAGGGTGTCATGTAAAGTACATTGGGCATCTGATGACGTCATCAGGGTGTCAAGTAAAGTACATAGGGCATCTGATGACGTCATCAGGGTGTCATGTAAAGTACATAGGGCATCTGATGACGTCATCAGGGTGTCATGTAAAGTACATAGGGCATCTGATGACGTCATCAGGGTGTCATGTAAAGTACATAGGGCATCTGATGACGTCATCAGGGTGTCATGTAAAGTGTATAGGGCATCTGATGACGTCATCAGGGTGTCATGTAAAGTACATAGGGCATCTGATGACGTCATCAGGGTGTCATGTAAAGTACATAGGGCATCTGATGACGTCATCAGGATGTCATGTAAAGTACATAGGGTGTCTGATGACTTCATCAGGGTGTCATGTAAAGTACATTGGGCATCTGATGACGTCATCAGGGTGTCAAGTAAAGTACATAGGGCATCTGATGACGTCATCAGGGTGTCATGTAAAATACATAGGGCATCTAATGACGTCATCAGGATGTCATGTAAAGTACATAGGGCATCTGATGACGTCATAAGGGTGTCATGTAAAGTACATAGGGCATCTGATGACGTCATCAAGATGTCATGTAAAGTACATAGGGCATCTGATGACGTCATCAGGGTGTCATGTAAAGTACATAGGGCATCTGATGACGTCATCAGGGTGTCATGTAAAGTACATAGGGCATCTGATGACGTCATCAGGATGTCATGTAAAGTACATAGGGCATCTGATGACGTCATCAGGGTGTCATGTAAAGTACACAGGGCATCTGATGACGTCATCAGGGTGTCATGTAAAGTACATAGCGCATCTGATGACGTCATCAGGGTGTCATGTAAAGTACATAGGGCATCTGATGACGTCATCAGGGTGTCATGTAAAGTACATAGGGCATCTGATGACGTCATCAGGGTGTCATGTAAAGTACATAGAGCATCTGATGACGTCATCAGGGTGTCATGTAAAGTACATAGGGCATCTGATGACGTCATCAGGGTGTCATGTAAAGTACATAGGGCATCTGATGACGTCATCAGGATGTCATGTAAAGTACACAGGGCATCTGATGACGTCATCAGGTGTCATGTAAAGTACATAGGGCATCTGATGACGTCATCAGGGTGTCATGTAAAGTACACAGGGCATCTGATGACGTCATCAGGGTGTCATGTAAAGTACATAGGGCATCTGATGACGTCATCAGGGTGTCATGTAAAGTACATAGGGCATCTGATGACGTCATCAGGGTGTCATGTAAAGTACATAGGGCATCTGATGACGTCATCAGGGTGTCATGTAAAGTACATAGGGCATCTGATGACGTCATCAGGGTGTCATGTAAAGTACATAGGGCATCTGATGACGTCATCAGGGTGTCATGTAAAGTACATAGGGCATCTGATGACGTCATCAGGGTGTCATGTAAAGTACATAGGGCATCTGATGACGTCATAAGGGTGTCATGTAAAGTACATAGGGCATCTGATGACGTCATCAGGGTGTCATGTAAAGTACATAGGGCATCTGATGACGTCATCAGGGTGTCATGTAAAGTACATAGGGCATCTGATAACGTCATCAGGGTGTCATGTAAAGTACATAAGAGCATCTGATGACGTCATCAGGGTGTCATGTAAAGTACATAGGGCATCTGATGACGTCATCAGGGTGTCATGTAAAGTACATAGGGCATCTGATGACGTCATCAGGATGTCATGTACAGTACACAGGGCATCTGATGACGTCATCAGGGTGTCATGTAAAGTACATAGGGCATCTGATGACGTCATCAGGGTGTCATGTAAAGTACATAGGGCATCTGATGACGTCATCAGGATGTCATGTAAAGTACATAGGGCATCTGATGACGTCATCAGGGTGTCATGTAAAGTACATAGGGCATCTGATGACGTCATCAGGGTGTCATGTAAAGTACATAGGGCATCTGATGACGTCATCAGGATGTCATGTAAAGTACATAGGGTGTCTGATGACTTCATCAGGGTGTCATGTAAAGTACATTGGGCATCTGATGACGTCATCAGGGTGTCAAGTAAAGTACATAGGGCATCTGATGACGTCATCAGGGTGTCATGTAAAGTACATAGGGCATCTGATGACGTCATCAGGATGTCATGTAAAGTACATAGGGCATCTGATGACGTCATAAGGGTGTCATGTAAAGTACATAGGGCATCTGATGACGTCATCAAGATGTCATGTAAAGTACATAGGGCATCTGATGACGTCATCAGGGTGTCATGTAAAGTACATAGGGCATCTGATGACGTCATCAGGGTGTCATGTAAAGTACATAGGGCATCTGATGACGTCATCAGGATGTCATGTAAAGTACATAGGGCATCTGATGACGTCATCAGGGTGTCATGTAAAGTACACAGGGCATCTGATGACGTCATCAGGGTGTCATGTAAAGTACATAGCGCATCTGATGACGTCATCAGGGTGTCATGTAAAGTACATAGGGCATCTGATGACGTCATCAGGGTGTCATGTAAAGTACATAGGGCATCTGATGACGTCATCAGGGTGTCATGTAAAGTACATAGAGCATCTGATGACGTCATCAGGGTGTCATGTAAAGTACATAGGGCATCTGATGACGTCATCAGGGTGTCATGTAAAGTACATAGGGCATCTGATGACGTCATCAGGATGTCATGTAAAGTACACAGGGCATCTGATGACGTCATCAGGGTGTCATGTAAAGTACATAGGGCATCTGATGACGTCATCAGGGTGTCATGTAAAGTACACAGGGCATCTGATGACGTCATCAGGGTGTCATGTAAAGTACATAGGGCATCTGATGACGTCATCAGGATGTCATGTAAAGTACATAGGGCATCTGATGACGTCATCAGGGTGTCATGTAAAGTACATAGGGCATCTGATGACGTCATCAGGATGTCATGTAAAGTACATAGGGTGTCTGATGACTTCATCAGGGTGTCATGTAAAGTACATTGGGCATCTGATGACGTCATCAGGGTGTCAAGTAAAGTACATAGGGCATCTGATGACGTCATCAGGGTGTCATGTAAAGTACATAGGGCATCTGATGACGTCATCAGGATGTCATGTAAAGTACATAGGGCATCTGATGACGTCATAAGGGTGTCATGTAAAGTACATAGGGCATCTGATGACGTCATCAAGATGTCATGTAAAGTACATAGGGCATCTGATGACGTCATCAGGGTGTCATGTAAAGTACATAGGGCATCTGATGACGTCATCAGGGTGTCATGTAAAGTACATAGGGCATCTGATGACGTCATCAGGATGTCATGTAAAGTACATAGGGCATCTGATGACGTCATCAGGGTGTCATGTAAAGTACACAGGGCATCTGATGACGTCATCAGAACGTCGTGCCAAGTGCATAAAGCATCTGGTGACGTCATCAGGGTGTCATGTAAAGTACATAGGGCATCTGATGACGTCATCAGGATGTCATGTAAAGTACATAAGGCATCTGATGACGTCATCAGGGTGTCATGTAAAGTACATAGGGCATCTGATGACGTCATCAGGGTGTCATGTAAAGTACATAGGGCATCTGATGACGTCATCAGGATGTCATGTAAAGTACATAGGGCATCTGATGACGTCATCAGGGTGTCATGTAAAGTACATAAGGCATCTGATGACGTCATCAGGGTGTCATGTAAAATACATAGGGCATCTGATGACGTCATCAGGATGTCATGTAAAGTACATAGGGCATCTGATGACGTCATCAGGGTGTCATGTAAAGTACATAGGGCATCTGATGACGTCATCAGGGTGTCATGTAAAGTACATAAGGCATCTGATGACGTCATCAGGATGTCATGTAAAGTACATAGGGCATCTGATGACGTCATCAGGGTGTCATGTAAAAGTACATAAGGCATCTGATGACGTCATCAGGGTGTCATGTAAAGTACATAGGGCATCTGATGACGTCATCAGGGTGTCATGTAAAGTACATAGGGCATCTGATGACGTCATCAGGGTGTCATGTAAAGTACATAAGGCATCTGATGACGTCATCAGGGTGTCATGTAAAGTACATAGGGCATCTGATGACGTCATCAGGGTGTCATGTAAAGTACATAGGGCATCTGATGACGTCATCAGGATGTCATGTAAAGTACATAGGGCATCTGATGACGTCATCAGGGTGTCATGTAAAGTACATAGGGCATCTGATGACGTCATCAAGGTGTCATGTAAAGTACATAGGGCATCTGATGACGTCATCAGGGTGTCATGTAAAGTACATAAGGCATCTGATGACGTCATCAGGGTGTCATGTAAAGTACATAGGGCATCTGATGACGTCATCAGGGTGTCATGTAAAGTACATAGGGCATCTGATGACGTCATCAGGATGTCATGTAAAGTACATAGGGCATCTGATGACGTCATAAGGGTGTCATGTAAAGTACATAGGGCATCTGATGACGTCATCAAGATGTCATGTAAAGTACATAGGGCATCTGATGACGTCATCAGGGTGTCATGTAAAGTACATAGGGCATCTGATGACGTCATCAGGGTGTCATGTAAAGTACATAGGGCATCTGATGACGTCATCAGGATGTCATGTAAAGTACATAGGGCATCTGATGACGTCATCAGGGTGTCATGTAAAGTACATAGGGCATCTGATGACGTCATCAGGGTGTCATGTAAAGTACATAGGGCATCTGATGACGTCATCAGGGTGTCATGTAAAGTACATAGGGCATCTGATGACGTCATCAGGGTGTCATGTAAAGTACATAGGGCATCTGATGACGTCATCAGGGTGTCATGTAAAGTACATAGGGCATCTGATGACGTCATCAGGGTGTCATGTAAAGTACATAGGGCATCTGATGACGTCATCAGGATGTCATGTAAAGTACACAGGGCATCTGATGACGTCATCAGGGTGTCATGTAAAGTACATAGGGCATCTGATGACGTCATCAGGGTGTCATGTAAAGTACACAGGGCATCTGATGACGTCATCAGGGTGTCATGTAAAGTACATAGGGCATCTGATGACGTCATCAGGGTGTCATGTAAAGTACATAGGGCATCTGATGACGTCATCAGGGTGTCATGTAAAGTACATAGGGCATCTGATGACGTCATCAGGGTGTCATGTAAAGTACATAGGGCATCTGATGACGTCATCAGGGTGTCATGTAAAGTACATAGGGCATCTGATGACGTCATCAGGGTGTCATGTAAAGTACATAGGGCATCTGATGACGTCATCAGGATGTCATGTAAAGTACATAGGGCATCTGATGACGTCATCAGGGTGTCATGTAAAGTACATTGGGCATCTGATGACGTCATCAGGGTGTCATGTAAAGTACATAGGGCATCTGATGACGTCATCAGGGTGTCATGTAAAGTACATAGGGCATCTGATGACGTCATCAGGATGTCATGTAAAGTACATAGGGCATCTGATGACGTCATCAGGGTGTCATGTAAAGTACATAGGGCATCTGATGACGTCATCAAGATGTCATGTAAAGTACATAGGGCATCTGATGACGTCATCAGGGTGTCATGTAAAGTACATAGGGCATCTGATGACGTCATCAGGGTGTCATGTAAAGTACATAGGGCATCTGATGACGTCATCAGGATGTCATGTAAAGTACATAGGGCATCTGATGACGTCATCAGGGTGTCATGTAAAGTACATAGGGCATCTGATGACGTCATCAGGATGTCATGTAAAGTACATAGGGCATCTGATGACGTCATCAGGGTGTCATGTAAAGTACATAGGGCATCTGATGACGTCATCAGGGTGTCATGTAAAGTACATAGGGCATCTGATGACGTCATCAGGGTGTCATGTAAAGTACATAGAGCATCTGATGACGTCATCAGGGTGTCATGTAAAGTACATAGGGCATCTGATGACGTCATCAGGGTGTCATGTAAAGTACATAGGGCATCTGATGACGTCATCAGGATGTCATGTAAAGTACATAGGGCATCTGATGACGTCATCAGGGTGTCATGTAAAGTACATAGGGCATCTGATGACGTCATCAGGGTGTCATGTAAAGTACATAGGGCATCTGATGACGTCATCAGGGTGTCATGTAAAGTACATAGGGCATCTGATGACGTCATCAGGGTGTCATGTAAAGTACATAGGGCATCTGATGACGTCCTCAGGGTGTCATGTAAAGTACATAGGGCATCTGATGACGTCATCACGGTGTCATGTAAAGTACATAGGGCATCTGATGATGTCATCAGGGTGTCATGTAAAGTACATAGGCATCTGATGACGTCATCAGGGTGTCATGTAAAGTACATAGGGCATCTGATGACGTCATCAGGGTGTCATGTAAAGTACATAGGGCATCTGATGACGTCATCAGGGTGTCATGTAAAGTACATAGGGCATCTGATGACGTCATCAGGTGTCATGTAAAGTACATAGGGCATCTGATGACGTCATCAGGGTGTCATGTAAAGTACATAGGGCATCTGATGACGTCATCAGGGTGTCATGTAAAGTACATAGGGCATCTGATGACGTCATCAGGGTGTCATGTAAAGTACATAGGGCATCTGATGACGTCATCAGGGTGTCATGTAAAGTACATAGGCATCTGATGACGTCATCAGGGATGTCATGTAAAGTACACAGGGCATCTGATGACGTCATCAGGTGTCATGTAAAGTACATAGGGCATCTGATGACGTCATCAGGGTGTCATGTAAAGTACATAGGGCATCTGATGACGTCATCAGGATGTCATGTAAAGTACATAGGGCATCTGATGACGTCATCAGGGTGTCATGTAAAGTACATAGGGCATCTGATGACGTCATCAGGGTGTCATGTAAAGTACATAGGGCATCTGATGACGTCATCAGGATGTCATGTAAAGTACATAGGGCATCTGATGACTTCATCAGGGATGTCATGTAAAGTACATTGGGCATCTGATGACGTCATCAGGGTGTCATGTAAAGTACATAGGGCATCTGATGACGTCATCAGGGTGTCATGTAAAGTACATAGGGCATCTGATGACGTCATCAGGATGTCATGTAAAGTACATAGGGCATCTGATGACGTCATAAGGGTGTCATGTAAAGTACATAGGGCATCTGATGACGTCATCAGGATGTCATGTAAAGTACATAGGGCATCTGATGACGTCATCAGGGTGTCATGTAAAGTACATAGGGCATCTGATGACGTCATCAGGGTGTCATGTAAAGTACATAGGGCATCTGATGACGTCATCAGGATGTCATGTAAAGTACATAGGGCATCTGATGACGTCATCAGGTGTCATGTAAAGTACATAGGGCATCTGATGACGTCATCAGGGTGTCATGTAAAGTACATAGGGCATCTGATGACGTCATCAGGGTGTCATGTAAAGTACATAGGGCATCTGATGACGTCATCAGGGTGTCATGTAAAGTACATAGGGCATCTGATGACGTCATCAGGGTGTCATGTAAAGTACATAGAGCATCTGATGACGTCATCAGGGTGTCATGTAAAGTACATAGGGCATCTGATGACGTCATCAGGGTGTCATGTAAAGTACATAGGGCATCTGATGACGTCATCAGGATGTCATGTAAAGTACACAGGGCATCTGATGACGTCATCAGGGTGTCATGTAAAGTACATAGGGCATCTGATGACGTCATCAGGGTGTCATGTAAAGTACATAGGGCATCTGATGACGTCATCAGGATGTCATGTAAAGTACATAGGGCATCTGATGACGTCATCAGTGTGTCATGTAAAGTACATAGGGCATCTGATGACGTCATCAGGGTGTCATGTAAAGTACATAGGGCATCTGATGACGTCATCAGGATGTCATGTAAAGTACATAGGGCATCTGATGACGTCATCAGGGTGTCATGTAAAGTACATTGGGCATCTGATGACGTCATCAGGGTGTCATGTAAAGTACATAGGGCATCTGATGACGTCATCAGGGTGTCATGTAAAGTACATAGGGCATCTGATGACGTCATCAGGATGTCATGTAAAGTACATAGGGCATCTGATGACGTCATAAGGGTGTCATGTAAAGTACATAGGGCATCTGATGACGTCATCAAGATGTCATGTAAAGTACATAGGGCATCTGATGACGTCATCAGGGTGTCATGTAAAGTACATAGGGCATCTGATGACGTCATCAGGGTGTCATGTAAAGTACATAGGGCATCTGATGACGTCATCAGGATGTCATGTAAAGTACATAGGGCATCTGATGACGTCATCAGGGTGTCATGTAAAGTACACAGGGCATCTGATGACGTCATCAGGGTGTCATGTAAAGTACATAGGGCATCTGGTGACGTCATCAGGGTGTCATGTAAAGTACATAGGGCATCTGATGACGTCATCAGGGTGTCATGTAAAGTACATAGGGCATCTGATGACGTCATCAGGGTGTCATGTAAAGTACATAGGGCATCTGATGACGTCATCAGGGTGTCATGTAAAGTACATAGGGCATCTGATGACGTCATCAGGATGTCCTGATGACTTCATCAGGGTGTCATGTAAATTACATAGGGCATCTGATGACGTCATCAGGGTGTCATGTAAAGTACATAGGGCATCTGATGACGTCATCAGGGTGTCATGTAAAGTACATAGGGCATCTGATGACGTCATCAGGGTGTCATGTAAAGTACATAGGGCATCTGATGACGTCATCAGGGTGTCATGTAAAAGTACATAGGGCATCTGATGACGTCATCAGGGGTGTCATGTAAAAGTACATAGGGCATCTGATGACGTCATCAGGATGTCATGTAAAGTACATAGGGCATCTGATGACGTCATCAGGGTGTCATGTAAAGTACATAAGGCATCTGATGACGTCATCAGGGTGTCATGTAAAGTACATAGGGCATCTGATGACGTCATCAGGGTGTCATGTAAAAGTACATAGGGCATCTGATGACGTCATCAGGGTGTCATGTAAAAGTACATAAGGCATCTGATGACGTCATCAGGGTGTCATGTAAAGTACATAGGGCATCTGATGACGTCATCAGGGTGTCATGTAAAGTACATAGGGCATCTGATGACGTCATCAGGATGTCATGTAAAGTACATAGGGCATCTGATGACGTCATCAGGGTGTCATGTAAAAGTACATAGGGCATCTGATGACGTCATCAGGGTGTCATGTAAAGTACATAGGGCATCTGATGACGTCATCAGGGTGTCATGTAAAGTACATAAGGCATCTGATGACGTCATCAGGGTGTCATGTAAAGTACATAGGGCATCTGATGACGTCATCAGGGTGTCATGTAAAGTACATAGGGCATCTGATGACGTCATCAGGGTGTCATGTAAAGTACATAGGGCATCTGATGACGTCATCAGGGTGTCATGTAAAGTACATAGGGCATCTGATGACGTCATCAGGGTGTCATGTAAAGTACATAGGGCATCTGATGACGTCATCAGGGTCGTGCCAAGGTCATGTAAAGTACATAAAGGCATCTGATGACGTCATCAGGAAGTCGTGTCATGTAAAGTACATAGGGCATCTGATGACGTCATCAGGGTGTCATGTAAAGTACATAGGGCATCTGATGACGTCATCCAGGGTGTCATGTAAGTACATAAGGCATCTGATGACGTCATCAGGGTGTCATGTAAAGTACATAGGGCATCTGATGACGTCATCAGGGTGTCATGTAAAGTACATAGGGCATCTGATGACGTCATCAGGTGTCATGTAAAGTACATAGGGCATCTGATGACGTCATCAGGGTGTCATGTAAAGTACATAGGGCATCTGATGACGTCATCAGGGTGTCATGTAAAGTACATAGGGCATCTGATGACGTCATCAGGGTGTCATGTAAAGTACATAAGGCATCTGATGACGTCATCAGGGTGTCATGTAAAGTACATAGGGCATCTGATGACGTCATCAGGGTGTCATGTAAAGTACATAGGGCATCTGATGACGTCATCAGGATGTCATGTAAAGTACATAGGGCATCTGATGACGTCATCAGGGTGTCATGTAAAGTACATAGGGCATCTGATGACGTCATCAAGGTGTCATGTAAAGTACATAGGGCATCTGATGACGTCATCAGGGTGTCATGTAAAGTACATAAGGCATCTGATGACGTCATCAGGTGTCATGTAAAGTACATAGGGCATCTGATGACGTCATCAGGGTGTCATGTAAAGTACATAGGGCATCTGATGACGTCATCAGGATGTCATGTAAAGTACATAGGGCATCTGATGACGTCATCAGGGGTGTCATGTAAAGTACATAGGGTATCTGATGCCGCCATCACGATGTCCTGTAAAGTACATAGGGCATCTGATGACGTCATCAGGGTGTCATGTAAAGTACATAGGGCATCTGTTGACGTCATCAGGGTGTCATGTAAAGTACATAGGGCATCTGATGACGTCATCAGGATGTCATGTAAAGTACATAGGGTATGAGATGACGTCACCAGGATGTCATGTAAAGTACATAGGCCATCTGATGACGTCATCAGGGTGTCATGTAAAGTACATAGGGCATCTGATGACGTCATCAGGGTGTCATGTAAAGTACATAGGGCATCTGATTACGTCATCAGCGTGTCATGTAAAGTACATAGGGCATCTGATGACGTCATCAGGTGTCGTGTAAAGTAGATAGGGCATCTGATGACGTCATCAGGGTGTCATGTAAAGTACATAGGGCATCTGATGACGTCATCAGGATGTCATGTAAAGTACACAGGGCATCTGATGACGTCGTCAGGGTGTCATGTGAAGTACATAGGGCATCTGATGACGTCATCAGGGTGTCATCTTAAGTGCATAGGGCATCTGATGACGTCATCAGGGTGTCATGTAAAGTACATAGGGCATCTGATGACGTCATCAGGGTGTCATGTAAATTACATATGGCATCTGGTGATGTCATCAGGGTTATCTAAAGTACATAGGGCATCTGATGACGTCATCAGGGTGTCATGTAAATTACATAGGGCATCTGATGACGTCATCAGGGTGTCATATAAAGTACATAGGGCATCTGATGACGTCATCAGGGTGTCATGTAAAGTACATAGGGCATCTGATGACGTCATCAGGGTGTCATGTAAATTACATAGGGCATCTGATGACGTCATCAGGGTGTCATGTAAAGTACATAGGGCATCTGATGACGTCATCAGGGTGTCATGTAAATTACATATGGCATCTGATGACGTCATCAGGGTGTCATGTAAAGTACATAGGGCATCTGATGACGTCATCAGGGTGTCATGTAAAGTACATAGGACATCTGATGACGTCATCAGGATGTCATGTAAAGTACATAGGGCATCTGATGACGTCATAAGGGTGTCATGTAAAGTACATAGGGCATCTGATGACGTCATCAGGATGTCATGTAAAGTACATAGGGCATCTGATGACGTCATCAGGGTGTCATGTAAAGTACATAGGGCATCTGATGACGTCATCAGGGTGTCATGTAAAGTACATAGGGCATCTGATGACGTCATCAGGATGTCATGTAAAGTACATAGGGCATCTGATGACGTCATCAGGGTGTCATGTAAAGTACACAGGGCATCTGATGACGTCATTAGGGTGTCATGAAAAGGACATAGCGCATCTGGATGACGTCATCAGGGTGTCATGTAAAGTACATAGGGCATCTGACGACGTCATCAGGGTGTCATGTAAAGTACATAGGGCATCTGATGACGTCATCAGGGTGTCATGTAAAGTACAGAGAGCATCTGATGACGTCATCAGGGTGTCATGTAAAGTACATAGGGCATCTGATGACGTCATCAGGGTGTCATGTAAAGTACATAGGGCATCTGATGACGTCACCAGGATGTCATGAAAAGTACACAGGGCATCTGATGACGTCATCAGGGTGTCATGTAAAGTACATAGGGCATCTGATGACGTCATCAGGGTGTCATGTAAAGTACACAGGGCATCTGATGACGTCATCAGGGTGTCATGTAAAGTACATAGGGCATCTGATGACGTCATCAGGGTGTCATGTAAAGTAACATAGGGCATCTGATGACGTCATCAGGGTGTCATGTAAAGTACATAGGGCATATGATGACGTCATCAGGATGTCATGTAAAGTACATAGGGCATCTGATGACGTCATCAGGGTGTCATGTAAAGTACATAGGGCATCTGATGACGTCATCAGGGTGTCATGTAAAGTACATAGGGCATCTGATGACGTCATCAGGGTGTCATGTAAAGTACATAGGGCATCTGATGACGTCATAAAGGGTGTCATGTAAAGTACATAGGGCATCTGATGACGTCATCAGGGTGTCATGTAAAAGTACATAGGGCATCTGATGACGTCATCAGGGTGTCATGTAAAGTACATAGGGCATCTGATAACGTCATCAGGGTGTCAGTGTAAAGTACATAGAGCATCTGATGACGTCATCGAGGGTGTCAAGTAAAGTACATAGGGCATCTGATGACGGCATCAGGGTGTCATGTAAAGTACATAGGGCATCTGATGACGTCATCAGGATGTCATGTACAGTACACAGGGCATCTGATGACGTCATCAGGGTGTCATGTAAAGTACATAGGGCATCTGATGACGTCATCAGGGTGTCATGTAAAGTACATAGGGCATCTGATGACGTCATCAGGATGTCATGTAAAGTACATAGGGCATC